>CM068541.1:17642882-18242882 GCA_035048495.1 Euptelea pleiosperma
TTGCCAACGCCTTGTTAGAAAAGTTGTATAAATGGAATTTAGATAGAAAGTTAAGTTGTATAACCTTGGACAATTGCTTTACTAATGATGTAGTAGTTCGTGAACTCCTTCAAGAGCTTGAACCAAAAGGAGTACTAGTCTTTGATGGGAAGTTGTTTCAGTTGCGTTGTTCTTCCCATATTCTCAATTTGATTGTCCAAGATGGGTTAAAAGATATAGAAAAGGAGATTGAAAGAATTTGTGAATCTATCAAATTCATTAAAAACTGGCCTCAGAGGCAAAGGAAATTTGAAAATGTGTGAAAACGAGTTAGAGCTCCTCAAAAGAAGTTAGTTCAAGATGTTTCTACAAGGTGTAATTCGACATATATGATGCTTGAGACAGCCTTGGAGTTTAAGGATGCATTTTTTTGCTTTGTAGAAGTTGAACGAAATTTCAAGTGTGCACTATCTGAGATTGATTGGAAAAATACAAGAATTGTTTCAGAATGTTTGAAGGTATTTTATGATGCCACGCAAATTTTATCAGGGTCAAAATATACAACTGTTAACCGTTATTTTGATTTGGCTTGTGGTATTCATTTGCAACTTGATGAGTGGTGTACATGTGGAGATTCATTCATTATGTCGATGGCAATAAGGATGAAAGAAAAGTTCAACAAATATTTGCTTCATTTTTGCAATCTTCCATACTAGATCATCGAATAAAGATGAAATCAGTTGACTTTTACTTTCCACAGATCTATGGTAGTCAATTTGATGAAATAATAGTTGAGCTTCGTAGCACACTAACAAATCTTTACAATGAATATGCAACATCTTCTTTTGCATCAAGTCAAATGTTCCCATGGAATACTAGTGATACCAACAAAGCTAGTGGAAGTGGACCAAGTGGTGATGTTAATGGTGGAGCTAGTGGTATTTCTTCACGTGGTACATTAAGTTTTAAGTTAAGTCTTTTTGAAAATTACCTTGAAGAAAGTTCACAAGATATACATGTGAAGATAGACTTGGAAACTTATTTGGGAGAAGCAGTTCAGCCTGTACAAAATGGCAAAGGTTTGGATGATGAGACGTTTGATGTCACTACTAGAAAAAGTACATACGGCGTCGGTTTTAAACTGACGCCACAGATAATTGGCATCGATTTTTTATTCCGAAAAAACCGACGCAATTGCTTGTGACGCGAAAAATATTGCGTCGATTTTTTTCTGATGCAAAATGGTGATAGATTGCGTCGATTTTTGGTAAAACCGACGCTATATCCAACATTTGGCTTCGGTTTTTGGTAAAACCGACGCAAATATAAAAACATTTAGCGTTGATTTTTCCAAAAACCAATGCTATATCCTATACTTATAGCGTCGGTTTTACCAAAAATCGATACCAAAAGTTCTTTTTTTTTTAAATATTTTACCTGCTTCTGCTATATCACCAAACCCACCTGTAGTATAAACCTAGCATACATTAAAATTGAAAAATCATTTATTCAAACATGCATCCAAATTTTTATAAGTCCGTCTAGAGCTATATATATACCCATTTCTTATACCCGAGAATGGGGCCCAATGTTTCTAAATAAAACTCATTGTAGTTTTAAAACTACACAATGATCTCCATGTGGGCTTTAGCACCGTGTGTAAGAGAACTAGATATAAGAAATGAATGTAGTTCTAGACGAACTCAATTATATATACCCAAAAAAATATGTTTGAATCCAACAACTAGAATCAGTCTTAAATTAATAAGTACTACTATTAAACTATATTATTATTAACACTACTATATATATAATTAATATTAGATAAAGTACCAAAAAAATATGCTTAAATCGAACAACTAGCTAGATAGAATAAGTTCTAGAGATAATACCAAATAAGACTGATTGATATATGAATAGTTGCAACTGAGAATACATATTTCAATCATGTATTTAGATGGGAAATGAATTTCAAACTTATAGTAGGAAAAATTATACAGATTTAGAAGAAGATATATACTTTAATTTCTCAGTAAAATAGCTAATCGTCTACAATAATATTAAAAAACTAAAAAAAATAATTAGCTAGAGCTAAAAAATGCACATTCATTAGCTTAGAGAAAAAAAGAAATTATGGCAAACGATCGATATATATACCTCAAAAATTCTCTTTGAAGAGCTCAATCCACTCAACTCTACATTCTGCCAGCTTTTCCATTGTGTATTTAACTTTTGATTTCATAAGTTGACCTAATTAATTAGAAAAATAGGTGGAGATAATTAATAAATTAATTTTACTTATTAAGACGTACACATGCATCAAGAACACGTAAAAGAATAAATGGCTCACACATGCATCAAGAACACGTAAAAGAATAAATGGCTCACTGAATGGTTAATTGTCTCATCATAATCGGTAATGAGGTCTCGCATGTACCTCATAACAAAAAATCCACAAGATTTCATATCTTGTTGTTTTGGGCACTACGCACAAGCATGTAATTCGTTAATTAACCAAAAATTAATTTCTAACCAATAAAGAATTACAAGTACTGGTACATATATAGATTTTAATTATCGCAACTGCCCTCCATGTTGGTTCCTTCTTCCTCAATGAGTGTTCCAAAATATCTTTTTTGAATATTTTGAAAGTACTGCAAGAAAGTAATTGAAACAATTCAATTATTCTTTACTGCATGTATAAATATTGCTTAATTTACTAATATAAGAATAACTTACCGTTTGATATTACATTTTAAATTTTGGTTAATTAAATTATTTAATGAGTCAAAGTAATAGATTGTCATCGACAATAAGTCGATGACAAGCAATATTCAATGTTCCCTATATATAAACAACAATCAAGCTATTAACAAGACATTCAATAAGTTATTAATTAATTATCAAATTCAATGACAACCGTAAACATTACCCAATGTTTAAGGGAATAAACAAAGTCTTCCTTTCGGTGTATGTAGTTAGAAATATATTAACAAGATATGGCACAAACTGTTCATCCCTCATAGATGCACTGATGGCTTGAGCACTAACCAATGTAATATTATGAAGCAAATGTTTTTCAATTAACATTTGGTGGATGTGGCTGCGAAATTAAAAAAAAATTAATTAGAATGTCATAATCATATCCATGAAATTTAGATCAATAAAAGAAACTCAACTCCAAAGTATCTTACCATTGATATAGTGTCAAGCACTGTGATGACACATCTTGTAGTTCACACACCAAAGAGACATCCATAAAGTCAATATGAATTGACTCTTGTATGCCAAATACTTCCGACCCGATAGTAATACCAATGGATATGGAAGATGGGTCGTGTGCACGCAGATTATCATAAAATTCTTTAATGATAGTGAAATTATCATCACTTTTATTCTCTTGTACCTATAATCAAAATTAAAGTTATAATCAATATATGAATATATTAAATGAAGTAGATATGATAAAAAGATTGATAGATGTTTCATAATCAGTGTTTGTGAATACCACCCATACTCTAGGCCATGCCACGATGCTCTCAATTGCATCTTCCACCGTAGAAAACACATCACGAACTGGATACGTGAGTTCAGCATCCGACACTATAGGAACTTTGATTGACACCCGAAAACAATCAAGTCCCAATGGGAGAAAGTGTACAATTTGGCTAGGTGTACTATCCAAAATGACCCCCCCAGCAACAATGTTGTTTGGGGTATGTAGTACCAGCCTACATGGCTTTCCCTATAATGAAAAAAGTTAAAAACTTAATAAGATAATTAAAATGAATTGAATAAAATAAATTTAGGTTCACAGTATGTACCTTTTCACTCTTACCGCTGGGGCCCGGTAGTGGCATCTCATCCCTAGTAATGCCCCTCCCTAAGGGTGCGGTACGGGTTCGTAGGTGCGAGGTCGATCATCGTTAGAGTTAAAGGCTCACGGGATCGAATTGCGGAATAGGCCCGTGGGTGCGAGATCTATCACCGTTGGGAGTCACAAGATCGAATCGTGGAGTCCCGCAGAGTGCATGCGATGTCGATCGTGGTATAAACGCTAAAGTTTGCCTTCTCCTAACAAGATATCTTTTCGGGAAGAATGGCGGCTTGAGGCCTAGTAAAGATCCTAACAATGTTACGAAGGAAAATGCAATTTTCCCACTTGGTAATCAAACACGGCCTTATTGGAAAACCAACTTCCCTTCTTCATTCTTGAGTGTCTTCACGATGCCCAGAACCCATCCCGAGAATCTTTGACCTTCCTCACTAAGCTTGCCCTCTCTTTCCTTGATATAAAAGTTCCAAAAATTAATATTCCTAACGTCAAAGGCAAACATATACTTCACTTGTTACGAAATTGCCTCCTTCCCTCTGCAAGTACAAATTCAATGTTATCTCAGCCACTGATACGTGTACCCTGTGCAACAGAGCTGCGACAAGCTGGAATTAAGTTTATGAAGGGAAAGGCCAATAATCATTTCAACATAAGATTAAATAATAGGTTACTAGAAATGCGCATTTGAGAGTTCATGATTTTACAGAATCACTCTTTCGAAATCTCATCGCCTTCGAGCAATGTCACAGTGGTTGTACTACTTATGTTACATCTTATGCCTTTTTCATAGACAGCCTCGTAAACGGCCCAAAGGACGTGGAAGTTCTCTGTCAATCTGAAATATTGGATAATTTGTTGGGTAAGGAAGAAGATATATCCCATCTCTTTAACCAACTTTGCCTTGAGGTTATCATAGATGACTTCTATTACTCTGAGCTTTGTAATCAAGTGGATGCATACTATAAAACCAAGTGGCACGTGTGGCAGGAGACATTGAAGCGTGATTATTTCACTAACCCTTGGGTTATCCTTCTGTTTGTTGCTGCCATTCTGCTCGTCATTTTTACCTTTGTACAGACTTTGTTTTCCATACTTTCGTACTCCCATTAGCATTCCTAGATCTCGAGTAGCTTGGCAGCACAAATACTTCAAAGTTACTGTCGGGCTCCCTTGACAGATCTAAAATGACAGGTATCTGTACAGGGACACAATATAAGCCACATGGTACACTCTTACAGGACTTAGACTGGGATGTTTGTCCTATCCCATGGTGGACCTACAAACCAAAAATCAGCCTGATTAGTGATTTATAAGTGTTGGATCTTTGTACCTCAAATACTGCTCAAATTCCCATAGTTGAGATCAGCCCATGAAAATAAGTCCAATCCAAAACCTATAAATCACTAATCAGGCTGATTTTTGGTTTGTAGGTCCACCATGGGACAGGACAAACGTCCATACGGTCAGAGTCCTGTAAGAGTGCGTCACGTGGTTTATATTGTGTCCCTATACAGATACCTGTCATTTTAGATCTGTCAACGGAGCACGACCCAAGTTACTATGGGTGTGTAATTGAGAGTTAGATCCCCATTGTGATGACCTATGTCTTTTTCTTTTTCATTTTTTTTACGAATTATGTATGTGGTTGTGCTATGAGTTTTCTAGTTCTTATTACATGACGTTATTTATAGATAATCCATTATATTTGTTTGATCATTTTGGAAAATTAAATTTTAGATGTAGAGGACTTTGGATGCAGAGATCTCGTGGCCCTACATAGATCATTTTTTGGGGCCTACTAACTGCATAGATGTTTAGCCCACCCCTTGTTGGATATACATACCAAAAATCAGTCTAATTGGTTTTTTCTAGCAAGAGATTGTAGTACTTTTTTAGAATCGATTCTAACCATTGGATTCAAGCAAGTTTTTTGCATACTTTTTGAGGACTTAATCTAACGGCTAGAAATTATCAATCAAGCTGATTTTTGGTATGTATACTCACCAAGGGGTGGGCTAAACATCCATGTGGTTAGTGGGCCCAAAAATTGAGCTATGTAGAGTCAATAGAGCCCTCTGCATTGACTGCATCTAAATTTTTTCTAATCTTTCTATAGATAATCAAGGCTTAAAGGGCATAACAGTGACAATTCTACCACGATTTGAAAATTGTTCCAATTATTTCATTATCGATTCTGCTATATATTATACTAGTGGGTGCCCCATGCCATCGGCACTCCTCGACAAAGAATTTGCCAAAATCAGGTGAGTGGCAGAGATCCACCATCCATTTGGGGGAGGATTAGATCTCGACCCTTCTTTGTTGATGCTTATAAGAGGAGGTATAAGTAGGGAGACAACCAATGTGTTTTGTTATATAGAATAGTAAATGGCCCATGCCCACGGCACTCTCCGACAGAAGCATTTGTAAAAATTAGGTGCTTTCGGCACTAAAAGGGTATAACGGACCAGGGCGTTACCATTTTTTCCATTATAACGGATTGTAACGCACAGAGGGAGAAATGGAAAAATAACAGAAATAAGAAAAAATAACGGTGTTGAAATTTAAATTTTGAATAAATTGAGGTCAAATGAGGCGGATTGAGTGGCTGAAATCTAACCATCCACTTTAGATTGATGGATTTGATCTCAACCACTCTTTATCTAACCATCCACATTAGATGGATGGATAAGATAAGAGAATACAACTGAGTTGTCATGATAAATGCGTGGGTGGCCCGTGCCCACGGCACTTTCCGACGAAGTGTTTGTCAAAATCGGGTGTGAGTTAATCTCAACCATCTATATGAAGCATAGTGGATCTCAGGCACTCATTATTGAAGCCATATAAGATAAGAGGGGTATAAAAAACCATTAACTTTCCGTTAAATTCTATTTTTTTAAAATTTTTAAATTTTGAATTTCAGCACCAGTTTTTTTCGTTAAAATCATTAAAATCTGTTAAAATCTATTTTTTTCTATTTTTGCCCTGGCTGTTTCAATCCGTTTTAACGGTAACACCCCTCTCGAGACATAAAAAGTGGGGCTCGTGAGTCTGACCCTTGGGCTATATGTAAATCCAACCCATTTCATTCATTATATGTAGGTAAATAGTAGGTGACCCGTGCCCACGGCACTCATCAACAAAGTGTTTGTCAAAATTGGGTGTGAGTGGCTGAGATCCACTGTCCATTTGGTGTGATAAGATCTCAGCCATCCTTTATGAAGCCGGATAAGAGGGGGAGACAACCGTCATGTTTTATTATATAGATGGTAGTGATACCACAAGATCAAGGTTGAGTGCAGTCCAATTGTGTAGTGTCCGATTCCCTATAATTGCATGCCATGTGGAATGTATATTTTAAAATCTTCATCCGGCAACTTGTACCCTCCGTTCAGGACCTAGTTTTAGGAAGAAGTCTTTACTCCTGGATCATCACGAATGTTCGTATGAGCCACCTACACACTCTTCAAGACCATTGATCATATGGATGTTTGACTTGTTCCTATGAGGAACTACATAACAAAAATTAGCTTGATTGGTGAGTTCTAACTGTTTCAATTTTAGGTACTCAGATCCAATGGCAAGAAATCGCTTTTCAGAAAGATATTTAGGGGGGCGTTTGGGAACGAGATGTAAAAGCATTCTACTTGTAGTAAAGTTACTAGTTAATTTTTTACCTCTAAAAAAGTCAGAAATTAAAAGTGTCAGGAGGCCTTCTAATTTTTGAGAAGTAATTTCTCTTAGAAGTTAAAAGCTAAATAATTTAGCTTCAGTTTTAAATTAATTTTTAACTTTTCAAAAGTTTAAATATGAAACACATCCAAACTAACTTTTTTACTTTTTTACTTATAAAAGTAAATACGTTACTTATTTTTGTGTTGCCAAACACCCCCTTAGTCGAAAGGTCCACTAGGGATGAGACGAACATCCACATAAGCAAATAATGACGATGTGGCACACTTCTTTATCTTGGTTAGTTCCACCTACTTCGAACTTCCAATTAGAAAAGGCAAAGGTATCTATTGTATCTAAGAAATGCAAGAAGTCAACTAAGGCACCTATTGGCCATGTGGCCGAGTATCTAGAATATTTTTTTTATGAGGATCGCTTTCATTGTGGTGTTGTGGGTAGCAAAAAAAAATGCATCAAATGGGTTGATATTCCTGGCCCAACCCTCATGGACCTTCTCATTGAAAATTAGCCTGATTGGTGATTTCTTGACACTACGGATCGAGCGCCTTTCATTGGGTAATTTCTATAGATAAATTTGAGCATTTCATTTGGGTACTCAGATTCAATGGCTAGAAATCACCAATCATACTGATTTTGGTCGTGTAAGTCCACAAAGGGGTGGGCCAAACATTGAGGGTCACCGCGCTTGGAACAGTATGCCACTTGGTGCATTTTTAAGTGGACCCCACCTGTCCTGAATGTAGGGTTCTTTACCATCACAAGCAAACTCATGGATGTTTGGCCCAGTCGTTTGGTGGATTTACACACCAAAAATCAGCCTGCTGGTAGGTGAATTTTAGCCATGGGATTTGAGTACCAGAGAGAAGAGCAGCGATGTGTTACCTAACTCACTGTTGGTTGGTTGAAATCATTCTATCAAACTGATTTTGGGTACTAAAAAGGATTACCGAATATTTCTCCAAAACATGATAATATATAGCAAAAATTATTTAATGTTTTTACTGTTGACTGTTGCTGAACTTAATATTTAAAAAGGATAGGGTTTTTTTGGCTTTACCCCCTTACTTTATTGATGTAATTTGCATCTCACCCTTTGACCATGGTCAACGTCATTGACCATAGACAACCATTAACGGTCTCCGGATAGACATCCTAATATTTTTAACTGACTATAAATTGCATCAATAAAGTAAGGGGGACAAACAAAAAATCATTTTTTTTAGGATTTTTTTTTTAAAGGATTATGAGCTCTTTCTTCATTTACTTTTGGCCCATCTGTACGGATGTTGGGCCCATCGCTAGGTGGAGATACTTACCAAATATCGGCAAAACATTGGATCTTTGTACACCAAATAATGCTCAAATGCTACGGATAAAATCAACCAGGAAAATGACTCTAATCCAATGTTTAAAAATTAACAATCAGATTAATATTTGGTCTGTAGGTCCACCTATGGTTGGGCCAAAAGTAAATGAAGAAAGGTTTTGAGCTCACAATCCTAAAAAAAAAAAATTCCTAAAAAAAGAAGAATTTTTTGCTTGTCCCCCTTTCTTAATGCAATTTGTATCGCACCCAAAGTTTTTGAAATATTTACATCTTACCCAAGGTCATTATAGTCATTTAAAAAAATATTGGGATGTCCATCCGGAGACCGTTAATAGTCGGTCAACAACGTTGACCATGGTCAAAGAGTGAGACAGAGATATTTTAAAAACATTGGGTGAGATGCAAATTGCATCAATAAAGTAAGGGGGTAAAGCAAAAAAGCCAAAAAAAGAATATTGATGTGGTCCCCACTCAACATATATAAGCCATAAGGAGTCGATGTTGGTAGCAATGTCAATTTTTTCTCTCTTCGAGGTAGCATCCGAGGAGATTGAGTCCATGTAGCAAGTTTCAACCAATTTCAAACAACCACCCTCAGTTGGAGACGAAAGATCCACTAGTATAAAATGGAGAAAGCAAGTGGGATATTTTGAACTTTAGACAAGAGAGAGAAGAGATGCTGGTTTGAGAAACAGGCTCCGCATGCAAGAGTTCTTTTCTGACTTGTTTGTGTCCGGAAGCTGAAAAGAGATAATTAGTCCTTTAGAAATTTCATTCCAGGTAAGCTTCATAGCTCAATCTTTTGCATGTATCAGCACCCATCATGAACCGCGATCCGAACTATCCAATCAATCATTTCTTTTTCTTTTATATCTTTCTAGGGTCGGGGGCTCCATTGACAGATTTAAAATAACAGGGGCACAATATAAGCCACGTGGCACACTGTTACAGGACTCTTACCGTACGGATGCTTGTCCTATCCAATGGTGGACCTACAAACCAAAAATCAGCCTGATTAGTGATTTATAGGCTTTGGATTGG
This sequence comes from Euptelea pleiosperma, assembly GCA_035048495.1. Classification (NCBI taxonomy): domain Eukaryota; kingdom Viridiplantae; phylum Streptophyta; class Magnoliopsida; order Ranunculales; family Eupteleaceae; genus Euptelea; species Euptelea pleiosperma. Next base: position 17,652,761 of record CM068541.1, read on the forward strand.
ACTTATTTTCATGGGATGATCTCAACTGTGGGAATTTGAGCAGTATTTGAGGTACAAAGATGCAACACTTATAAATCACTAATCAGGCTAATTTTTTGTTTGTAGGTCAACTATGGGATAGGACAAGCATCCGTACGGTCAGAGTCCTATAACAGTGTGTCCTGTCTTATATTGTGCCCCTGTCATTTTAGATCTGTTAACGGAGCCCGACCCATCTTTCTATTGTATATATAACTAGTGGGTGGCCCGTGCGACCATAGCACTCTCCCACATATTTCGTGTCGACTTGGCAAACAAACTCAGTCGATTCAACTCAAAACTCAATGATTTTTTTTTTAATTTCTAATTTTTTTTAGTATTTGTCTATATTTTATGATTTTTCAAAATTTTGTAATAAATATTATTTTTATATATTGAAATATTAAATAATTAATTTAATGACTCGCCGAGTCGATTCCCGAGTCATGATTGTGACTCGACCCAATGGACTTCCAAGTCGAGTCCGAGGTCCGAGTTTGAAAACATTGAATATGAGTCATGTGGCACATTCTTAGAGATTGTTGACCGTATGGATGTTTAGCCCATCTAGATGGACCTACAGACCAAAAATTAGCCTGATTAGTAATTTCTAAGTATTAATTGGATTGGAGTCATTTTCATGGGTTGATTTTTAACACTGGAATTTGAGAATCATTTTGGATACAAAGATCCAAAGGTTTGAAATGGCTAATCAGACTGATTTTTAGTAGGTCCACCTAGGGATGGGCCAAATATCCATACGGTCCAGGGTTCAAAGCTGAACTCTTGACCTGGCTAAGCTTTCTCTTCCCAACACATGGTACAAATTGTTCAACCTGGCAGGCTAGCCGAGTGTTCAAATAGTTTTAGATGTCTGCTTGCTACAACCTAGCTAAGTGGATGTCATAGCCTTCAAGAATAACATAAGTACTTTTGATGTATTTTCTTGTAGGGTATTTTATCTTCTCGTGATTGATTTTTGTAAGTTTGTGGAGAAGTTGAGGTTGAAAGAGAAGCAGGGCTTGAATTTAATGGCAGAAAATGTATCACTGCCCAAAAATCAACGAGAGCAAGATCATGCTTCCATTGAAAGTAGAGAGCTAGACAACGATTTGGTTTCATCCATGAATAAAAAAATCAAGACTACCTCAAGGTTAACCTGTAAGTGTTGTATTTATAAAGTTCCACACAAACTTCGTGCAGTAAATAAAAAGGCTTATGTGCCCGATATAGTCTCAATTGGTCCTTATCATCATGGTAGAAAACATCTAAGAGCTATGGAAGAGCAGAAGTGGCACTATGTAAAGTCCTTCCTATCTCGAAATTCATTGAGCTTAAAGGATTATGTGAATGCCGTCAAGGATTTGGAAGAAAGAGCTCGTAACTGCTATGCAGAAACCATCAAACTTAGTAGCAATGAATTTGTACAAATGATGATAGTCGATGGTTGCTTCATAATCGAACTCTTTTCCAGGTTTGTGGTGGAGGAAATGAGAGACAAAGATGATCCGATATTCAGTAAAGTTTGGATGTTCACTCATGTAAAGCGCGACCTAATATTACTGGAAAACCAAGTTCCCTTGTTTGTTCTTGAGTCTTTAGTCAGCCTCGGGAACCAAATTTCTTTCATCTTCCTCAGTAATATTATTGCATTCTCTTTCGTTGATTTTCTGACGCCAAAATTTCCAAATATTAAAAATCTTAACCTCAAAGGCAAACATATACTTGACTTGGTACGAAATTGCCTCCTTCCAACTGAAAATACAAACTTAAAGTTCAATAAACCAGGTATACAAGTACCTTGTGCAATGGAGCTACGACAGGCTGGAATCAAGTTCAAGGAAGGGTTGCCCAGTTATCCTCTGGACATAAAGTTCAATAATGGGGTAATCGAGCTGCTACACTTGCGTATTACAGATTCGACAGATTCTTTGCTTCGAAATCTCATCGCCTTCGAGCAATTACACAGTGGTTGTACTAATCACCTTACATCTTATGCTTTTCTCATGGATAACCTCATTAACAGCTCAAAGGACGTGGAAGTTCTCCGTGATTCTGGAATATTGGATAATTGGTTGGGCAAGGAAGAAGATATATCTCGGCTCTTTAACGAACTTGGCTCTGAGCTTACCCTAACTAACTTCTCTTACTCTGAGCTTTGCAAGCAAGTGAATACATATTATGGAACCAAGTGGCACAAGTGGCAGGCGACTTTGACGCGTGATTATTTCAACAGCCCATGGACGGTCATTTCATTTGTTGCTGCCGTTCTGCTCCTCATTTGTACCTTTATACAAACTGGGAATTCTCTACGTTAATACTCCCATAATCATTCCTATGTCTCTATTATTAGCTGTAAGATACGTTTGATTAGCCTTTTATTTAATCTTTGTTTTGGATTTTAAGAGGCTAGTTAGTTCAGATTTACCATATTGGTGTGTAATTGTGATTTAGGATTCCCATTGGGATGATGTATGTTTTTTTTTTTTTTTTAACTTTCAAAAATATATGTGGCTGTTTTATGAGTTCTCTAATTTATTTATCACATGAAATTATTTATGGATATAAGTAATTATATTTTTTTGATTTTTAAATATAATGCAAAAATAATCGAGGTTTAGAGAGCATATAACAGGGACGAAACCCTATCATTATTCCAATTAATAGTTTTAGTGGTGATTTATTTTTCTTGTATTTTAATTTACCAGTTTTCCAATATGATATATATATATATATAGGGTCAGGATCGGGGACAACAATTCATACAATGTTTTTGATAACAAAAATTGGCGCGGGCCAATTTATAAATTAGAAGTATTAGATTGGGATGATTTTTGGCAAAGATGGTCTCTATGGTGAGGAGATCATCCCTCATAAAAATTCAAATCATTCTGATATTCGTAGACTGGTTTACAAGTTGAAGAATTATGGACCGTTTATTTTTATCCTTAACTTGAAAACCACATTTGATGGGGTTAGAAATTTCGGAATAGGCTGATTTTTTGTAAGGTAGATCTATATGGTGAGGAGATCACCCTCACCCAAAATCAACCATTGATTCATCTTCCATGTGGGTCCGCCAAAATTGTTGTCAATAACATATTAAATAATGAAGTGTTATTAACGTATTATTAAAAATTTATAACAGTCCCAAGTTAATGGCTTGGGCCCGTAGATCAATTGGTTGACAACATGTGTTGCAACTGCAAGTTCACTTGGCAAGGATGGTCTCTATGATTGACAACATGTGTTGCAACAAGCCCGACCCGACTGACCAAAATACCACCCTGACATATGACAATATATGTGGGCCCCACATATCCCGAATGTAGGACTCTTTACCATCGCAAGCACAAGACTTAATTCCACTGACCTCATCGATGTTTGGCCTACTCCTTGGTGGATTTACACACCAAAAATCAGCCTGGTTGTGAATTTTATGCATGGAATTTGAGTACCCTAGAGTGCTATATGAATTTTTGAGAAGGGGAAGCATCAAACATCTCAACATAAAAAAATTCTCTCATTATTGTTTTGGGGTATAATGTTACATCACATAATTTACTTTCCGATTTAATGCACTTTTGCATTGGGGCATATTGGAGGTGTAAATTAAGCACTTTTAAGTGAATATTTTGCCCTTAAAAGAAAGTTGATTTTTTTGGTAATCTAAAAGAAAACTTTTATGTTCTTGAATATTGAACGATTCTCATTAATAAATAAATCATTCTTTTAGAAGAGAGTAAATTCTTTAATGTCGTGTCCAAACTGTCGATAGAAAAAATACAATTGCATAACGGAAGATTCAATCTTTTATGCTCAAAAGAAGAAAGGGATTATTGGTCAAAATTTCAATTAACTTTACTTAGTGTCATCCGTCAAATTTACCGTCCTTGTTTGAATCATTAACATGGCCATCTATTGTGAATAATCAGAATCATAATCCATGATATCAAAACCATAACCCATGATATCTTCTACAAATCAAGCTATATGGACCCCTTTGAATATACATAGAATATCAATTAACCTGTTCCACTAATCTTCCAAAAATTAAACTGAGTTAAACAATTTATGTTCAACTCAAAAACTCGTTCAAATAAAATAAGCCATCCTCTATCCAAGTAAATAATGCTTATAAAAAAATATCTTTTTGTGGCTAGTTTATAAAAAGAAATAAGTGTAAAGAGATAGAAATAAATGAAGATATTTAGAGAGATTTTAGAAATATTGAAGAAATAACTTTGTCGAGGAAAAACAAAAAAATGAAACGTTTTTTAGTGGATAATCATTTTTGGAAAAGAAGAGACATTTTTGTAAATATAAATTCTTAGCATTGAATATTGAATAATTATTCCCATTATGATAACCTAATTTTTCAAATAATCGATCATTCCCATTATGATGGCTTAATTTTCTTCTAAATAATTACTGACACATAATTTTGTTTTCCACGTGCGCCATATAACAGAGTAATTTTAGCCATTAGATATGAGTAGTTCGAAGCTGGAATATCTTTCCAAACAATCATAAAATACCCCATACCACTGGATAAATTTTAAAATGTGTAATTGGTCCGCTGATCATGGAAACGTATTAATGAAATAAAAAAGTGAAAAAAAAATTAAAATTAAAATTAAAGGAGACAAAACAAAAAAATTAACCAAACAACATGGTTTTACATACCAAAAAAAAATCCAAAACAAATAACCAAATAAAAACAAAAATATGGTCATTGTTAGCTAATAAAAAATGAAAAAACAAATGCGTTGAGAAAAAAAAAAAAGCCAACAGGAAAAAAATGGCATGAATGAAAAAATATACTTGATTTAAAATATTATGATTGATAATATATGTCATGTTTTTCCAATCCAAAACTGACAAACAGATACACGGTCATATAAAGCACGTCATTATAGGTTATCCCCGCATTTGCTAGCAAACCCGTATGATCATTCAATCGATTTCGATTTGAGCAGATGAATAGAAACCTAGAGCCATGAAAAAATCATTTTCAACCATGGAGATGAACTTGAGAACCTGTATGATCATTGAATCGATTCTGATTTGAGCAGATGAGTAGAAACCTAGAGCAATAAAAAATCGTCTTCAACCATTGAGATGGACTTGAGAACAGTTGATATAATCACAACGATCTGGCAAACTATCGTCTAATCACAAAATAAAATATAAAAAATAAAAAAACTAAACCCGAATCAGTCACAAAAGAAGAACTTTCAATAACTAAAATATTTAAATTAAATTTCTGATAAAAATCAATAGAGATACATTTTAGGAAAAAGATGAGAAGTTGAGAGAAATAGTTATATTTAGAAACTAATAGTTATTAGAGAGAATGAGAGAAAAAGAGATTTAATAAATAAGTAAGAGATTTTGGAAGAGAGAATATTTAATTAAAGAAAACGTTTCGGAAGATGAAATGTTTAAATAAAGAAGATTCCAATTGGAGTTGTAGGGAGAGGTTATGAAGAATAAATGAGGAGTAATTTTAGGAGTTGCGGAGAAGGGAGAAAGGCAGAAATAGTTATAGTTAATTAAATGAAAAATGTTTTACTTGGAAAGTTAGGGAGTTTGAGAGGTTGTAGGATAATATAGAGATTTTAAATAGACATAATCTTAATGTGGAAGGCATTTTTAGAAAATATAGAAAAGCTAGAGAGAGCGCCACCTCAGCAGGCTCGAGCTTTAGTATAGATAACTAGTGTTTGTGCTCGTTCTAAGCACGGGTATTCGATTTCCTAAAAAAATCTTCTAAAAATTACATCTGTACTCAAGATGTTATATACCACTGAATTTTTTTATAAAATAATTTAGAGTTATTTGATCGGGTCATTATCCGAAGGCAAATAACTGGATAACGGCATTATTAGAGGTTTGGAGATTTACCAAATTTATGAGCGTTTTAATGGCTGATTTAACTTTTCTTATACCATGGTTAAAAGTTCAAGATTTAATTGTTCATTAGCATGTTTTGTTGTTGGACCATTTGGCGAAGTTTAGATACATGAATGTCAGTTTGGGTGTGTATGTTGTTGTGATTATTATTAGTTCCTCTAAATATCTAAGAATATTTTCATCAGGCCGTGAGGGCAAAGAAGGACATAGGTGATGTATATGCTTTAAAGATTATGGACAAAATTTTTTATCACCAATGAAAATAAAACATCATATGTAAAGTTAAAACATATTGTACTTGATCAATTGGATGATCCCAGCATTATTTACATTTCAACACACCTATTCACTATGTAGGTATTTTTGGTTATAGCCATCATCAGTATTTTCATGTTCTCATGATTTAGTTTCACATAGAAGCCTAGCTTTTGTAATTTGTTTGGTTGCCTTTTTTGCCCATGTGGGTGCATTTTCTGACATGACCTGTTGATTATACCTGTTACCCAATTTATTTGTATGGATGCAGAAAGGTCGTATGTCAAAGTGAAAGTAGGTTTTTTCCGCGTCGTTGGTTACGGAAACCCTAATTCCAACAAAATTTGTAAATTGATCCGATTTTAATCCTGCAAAAGTAAGAGTTGTACAAGGCTTCGTGTTGGATGTCGATCCGCACTCGGGATTAGTCGGGTTAGCGCAAATTTGAATATAAAATGATGGAATTTTTGCTAAAAATTCATGGAGGGATGAAAATGATGTATTTGGATTAAAAACAAGATTTCTTGATTTTAGAGAGAGAAATTATCATAATCTGCCAACAAAATACTAATGAAGGAAATCAAACCACAACCGATGAAAGTAATTCATCATAAAAAAAAAATCCATAGTTCTTACAATGCTTCAAAACAAAAATAAAATAAAGTAAACTAATCTAAACTAAAAAGCAACTTAAAGAGAATGATATCTAGAGAAGGCTAGAGAGATGAGAGTTGACCTAGAGATAGAGATTAGACCAGCATACTACTTAGCAAAGGGGTGCACCCATGTGATGTGATATAGGTTGGTACGTGGTATTTGCCACCCAAACTAAAGAAGAACCAGCATGGGTACCGGATAATGGAGAGGAATAGTAGCGCTTGAGGGCACTTCCCTGTGCTTGAAGATCGTGATGATCGGATCAACCAAACAAGGGAGTTGCAGTTCGGTGGCTTGCTGGTTCGTGCACGTGGAGGAGCAGGCGTATGATGAGATGCAGCAGGTTGGGGTGGGGGCACCGGCTAGTTCGGTTGCTGCTTGTTGCTCTTGGCAGCAAGCTTTGAAGCTTGAAGGGAGAATGTTGCAGGTGGGAATAGTGGAGGATTAGGCGGTGCAAAATGGCAACATGATGAGAACAAGAGGGAGATGGCATGCAGTGAGGGGCGATCCCTCTCCTCTCATTCTTCTCCTCCTTCTCTTCTTTTTTTTTTTTTTTTTCTTTGTTGATGAGAGACGACTTGGGGAAAAAAAAGAGAGAGAGAGAATGAAGGGGGCAGTGGTGTGCAGCGGCTAGTGGTGCGTTGAATGGATGCTGATGGTGAGGTAATGGAGTAGAGGTGGAAGGCAAACGGCCTGCAACCGAGTTGCAATTGCAAGGGTTTAGGTTAGGAAATAGGGAGCTGGTTGCTTGTTTGTGAATAGTATAGTAGGTGGAGACAAGGATTGGTGCTGGCCGGAGTTGCAGGCTGCAACTCCGGTGATAACGTGAAGAAGATGATGAAGAAGGAGAAGGAAAAAGAAGAAAAAGATGGGCCAAAGAAGAAGAGAAACGTGGGGAAGGGTTTTTGGGGAAGGATTGAAGGGATTAGGGTTCGAACGAACCCCTCTCCTTCTCCTTTTAAAGCTCCCTATTTCCTTTAATGGAAATATGGTATTTTTCAAAAATAAAAAAATAATTTTTTTTTTTTTTAAGTAAAACTCTACTTTTCTTTGGGGAATTCCCCCATCTAGTGGACCCCCGATTTTTTTAAAATTTAATTGAAATTCACGGGGTCCACTAACTGGTCGGACAGTAGGTCGATGATGATGGGCCCGGCTACTGGCCCACATAGAATGATGATGTCCATTGTCTCACAAGATGATGTGACAGACAATCTGATGGCGATCGGATAGATGGTGACTTGATTGGGACCCAGATTGGTAGATCGACGGATCTGGAGAGATCCAACGGTCCGGTGGAAGATCCAACGGTCCGATTGAAGATCCAACGGTCAGAAAGCTAAGGTAGATGAGACAGAGCCAATGGGCAGGAGTTCTGGGATTAGATCAGTAGATTCGAGGACCGAGAGATGAAGAGAGAGAGAATAAGGAGAGATGAGAGAGAAAATATCAGAAAATGGAGATAAAAGTATTGACAGAGAGTCTGGAACCCTGGTCTTCACTGTGACCATCCTCACGCTTCTCCAATAGAGTAGACTATCATTCTGCTAACTCATGTGGCTTTAAATGCTTTGGTCCGTCTCTTGGTCATTGGCTCTCCTACTCTCTTTGTTCTTTGGGCCGACTTTTTGGTCCTCTTATTCAGCCCATATTTGGCACATATCTTCTAGTCATAGCATGTGGGCTCTTTAAGCTTTGATAATGGGCTTTCCTGATCGATGTGGGCTTGCAAGTCTCGAGAATTGTCCCATCAGGGTTTCCTACGACAGAAGAAGCGCGTCATGAGACTTTATCAGAACGACTCAATGTCTAGACTTCCAAAAATGTGTTTAATGCATGCAAATATACCATTTCGTCCAGAAAAGTGTGTTCTACGCAACAAAAAAGACTCTTACGTAGAAAAGTAGATAAATAGAGCATTTTAACGTAGGAGAGTGTGAAAACGCTTAGAAGCTAACAGTGAAAAATACGCACTTTTAAGCGAATATCACAAAGGTTTAAGCATATTTCTATGCAGCAGAAGAAGTTAATGCTCTTGAACAAACACGCCAATAGCTCAACAATCATCAAACACTCTCCCTAGCACATCTGAAGTCCAAGATCTCCCCAAGAATGAAAGCAAGCAATGAAAGGCCATGCTGAAAGCTATATCCCTCTACTTTCTCAAATACCGATTAAAGTGTTGGGTTCGAGGTGGAATACTCAAAAAGGTCTAATTGTAATTTATAAGAAAATCATCCATGATGTAGTGTAGCATGCAATTGATTCCAAATCCAAATGGAACATCATATCTTTAAACTCATCCAAAGAATAGTTTAAAAAGTTTGCAACAATTGTCACAACCCACATACACATTTGGCATCTCACAGTCCCTCCCCCTCTCGGAAAGTTTTCCCCTTTGACTTTCAGGATCCAATAAATTATACAATTATCAGCAACAATTAGAGAACATGGTAGTTTATTAAAGACCAATTGGGAACCACCATTTGAGTCATTGAGAAAAATTTAAAAACTAAAAGCAATCTCAACTGCAAAAAAGATAATCATTTGTCAGTTAAGGCAACAAATTGATGTCCAATATCTGCATGAGTTAAAAAAAACACATATATCATACTGAAATATTGTTTTTATAAACTTATCAAAAAAAATTATTTTTATAAGGTGTGATATTATACCTGTGCTTGAGCAAATGTTAATTTTGTCTACTATAAGTTGTTTTTGTTTAAGGATGAAAAATTATCCAATTTGACATCCTCTCACAATAGTATTATTCTTTTCTATAATATAACAATTAATAATCAATTCTATTAGCTAGCCAACATAATTAGGAATAGAAAGGACTATAAAAAAAGTGTTTGTCTTTGTCTGAGATTACAATTCACTTTTTAACAATACCAAAAAATGTAAGGAATATGATGTTAAAACATGCTGTCTCATTATAAGGATATACTTAGAATATTGTTCTCGAATAAAACCTAAATCATGAAGTTCAATCTTCTATTACTAATTTGTTCTAATCTATTGAGATAGCAAATTAAGAGACTGAAACAACTATCAGTGGTAAAATCTATTGATCGGGTTCTTATATCCACTTGAAATCTAATTAGTTTCAACAGAAAGATGAATCATAATCATTAATGTCTCAAAAATCTGTAGTAGGTTATTGTGGATCATAGATTCAATTGTAACAACGAAGTATCCAAGAAATCAAACATGGAGAAAATAATTGTAATCTGAAGAAATTAAGAGAGTCAAAGAAAACTGACTTTCATTTTAGTTGCATATCTATGTTCCTTTTTCGTCTGTCACAAATGCTTGTGAGTGGTCATCCAAGTAATGACTACTACCTTGAATATCGCCTAGACCAATAAATAGCCCAAAATGAGCTCTTCATCCCAAAAAAGTAAAAATTTTCTAGACCATTCAAAAATACATATTTTGTTCAAAAATGCATAAACCGTCAGTTGGACAATCTGGATCAACTAACATTTGTGACTCATGAATAGTACAATCTCCAATAAAGACATCTTTTTCTCTAAAACAACAAAACAGTGAAGAGTTCTCCATGAACTCGGAACTAAATCATTATAATTTGATTATAAAAACCTTGTCGACCCGTAGAAAAAAGAAGAAAAATAGTAACACATGTGAGATAGCACAATCCGACCAGAGGCAAAAAAAAGGCCAAATCTTATGGAGTCGCCACCAATCCTTTTTAACGGTGTCAATGGTCACCGGGTTTGAAAATAGATAACATTATATTTTTTGTAAATTGGCAAAATGCAAATTAGTGACTCCATTGATCTACTAACCATTTGAGAGATCATTAGGTAAGTGGGTCATTTGTAGATTGGGGAAGGTGCTAGGCATCCCAATCTACCCACATTTAAACGGTTACCTACTCTTGTACCCTCAATCATCTTCTCAAGTTACTGGTAAAGAAAAAAAAAGAATTTACATGTACAAGAACATAAAAGAAAAATGTGAGAATACCCTACTATGCAAGCATTTCGAGTTCTCCACATATATTGGGGAGAAAAAGATAACATAAGAGAAAATGTGAGAATATCCTACTATGTAAGTATTTTGGGTTCTCCAAATATACTAGAAAGATAAAGTAAAATAGACAACATAAGGGAAGCAAGATAGATAAACTAAAGTAAAGAACTAACTAATCATACAATAATCTAACGCTAAGTAAATATAATAAAAGACAAATAAAGAAAGAAAAAAGAATATGGTGTCATAGCCTTCCCATGCAGTTACATTGCTAGAGATAGAAAGTAAAAAAAACCATCACAAAGAAAGTAAAAAAAAAAAAAACTAAAATAAAGAACTAACAAGACATATAGTAGAAGTTAGATAGAAAAGAAAAAGAACAAATAAAGTAGGGTGGCTTAGCCTTCCCATGTGGTTATATATTATAGAAAAAAAAAACTTATGTTGTTTACATTGTACATTTCAAATGGTTCTTTTTCTTTCTTTAGTATTTTCTTCTTCTTGTTCTTGAAAAGAAAAAAAAAAGTGAACAAAAACAAAAGTTATTTCTCCTTTCACTTAATCTCTTAAAATAATAGAGGTCTTTAGAGGATTTTTAGAGGTTTCTAAGGGTTTTAGGAAAGCTAAGAAATTATTTTGCAAGAGTTTTTCTAGGCCTAAAGAGAGGGCTTGAAGGGATGAATTTCAAAAAGGATGGAGGGGTATTTATAGGTGAAAAAGTAAAAGAGAGTAAAAAAAAAGTAAAAGAAAGTTTGTCCTAATTTATTAGAAAAAAGTTGGATAATCTAGAAAGTTAAAAGTTGTAGGAAATTTATCTGTGAAGAATAAACAACAAAGGTGTGGGTAAAATGGGAAAGTTGGAGAGTTTGGTGAGTTGGATGGATAAGCTTAAGTAATATGATCAAAGTGTGTCATGGTGTATGAACTTTGGTGCATCTACGCACATCAAGACCACAAATCAAGAGTTTTGATCAATTATTGATAAAATACTCTTTTTAAGTCCAAAATTGATAAAACAAAAATATTTTGAAAGATATTTCAAAGTACTTTTCAATGGTGGACATCTCAATGACACACAAACTATAAAAAATTAAGATCATTTAAGAATTAGTCCAACAAAAGCCTTGACCTTATGATCGAGCAATTAGATTTTAATGACATCACTTTCTTTTAAAAGATAAAGGAGTTAGAAAAGAATACTTTTAGTTTTGATCAAATCTAACGGTAAAATCAAAGATACAAGTTATTGCCTACTTTAATGTGCACACGTAGAACACTAAGGAATTACAAAAATATAATCCTTTAAGTAACATAAAATAAAAATGCACCAAAATCAAACCCTAGACATTAAAGTGTCTACTGCAACAAAGAAGGAATTGTAACTAGGGTGTAAGGGGTAGTAAATGCAACAAGTTTAAAAACTTGAGGAAAGCCCCAAGATCGAACCACAAGGATTGTGGTATAGTGTTCTAAAACTAGGTTACTACATGCATGGTGTGGTGAAAAAATAGAATGAGAGTGGTGTGTGCCAAGAGATGAAGTGTGTGAGTGAATGTAAGAAAGTTAAAGGAGTAGGTAGTGTGCTATAAAATAACAAGACAAGTAAAATATTTGAAGAAAAATCAAAAGATAAGAGTTTGGGCATTAAGATTTGGCCCATCCCATCATCTTGGTCCTTATGGAGACAACTCACAAAGGGAGAGAATCAACTACTAAGTTGTTCTCCCAACTAAAGATGTAACAATAAAACTCATAAATAACATTCAAAAGTAGGGTTTCCACCAAGAGGTATTTTCAAACTATAAAAGCATACTAGAACTAAGAAGTGTTTTAGGGGTAAAAAGAGAGCAAGTATAAGACTACAAGACTATGGATGCATGACATACAAAGTTAAAAGCACTCATAAAAGATCTCACAAATTAAGATATAATAAAAATACCTTACTTCATTCATAAATGTAATCACAAACTACAAGGTGTACATGATACAACATGTGAAAGTGAAAATAATATAAAAAAAGGTAGAGAAAGCCCTTTACAACAATAAACTCATTCATTGGTGAGTTCCTCCATAAGTCCCAAGAGAGATGAGATGTCCTTCTCTCTATGCCCAAGTAGAAAACTAGTCAAGCATAGTGTGGTTGGCCATGAAAAATAAGTAAAAAGAGAAAGAGATAAGAAGAATGAGAATGGAGAAGCGACTTGCTTGGGATTCTTTAGCTCTCTCAAGAAAATTCACAAGAGAAAAAGAAGACATTCTCATAAGCTCAAAGTGAGCTTATATAGAAGATGGGAGGTTGTAAGGTGGAAGGTGATGTGGAAGAGTGATAAGTGGAGATGAAAGGTGGAAATGAGGTGAAAAAAGATCAATGGTTGGAAAATGGAACCAATGAGGGAGGATTTGTACAAGGTTAGCCTTGCAAAAGGTGGTAGGTTTGATCTCCGTGGAGTTGGGTGTGTTGGCTTTTGGTTGGTTGGTCTTTTCAAGAGAAAAAAAGGTGCAACTTTTCTATGGTGGGTCTTCCCAAGAGTGATTTGATTTTTTTTTGAATTTTGAAGTCTCTCATGTTGTGTCTCCATCACACATGTGAGGTCTAATATGTGGCTTGGAGGTTGCTTAGATAGCTTGAGAAACTCCCATGTGGTTTGCATGGCTTCAATGGCTTGGTGGCTTTCATGGCTTCATGGCTTCATCAACCACTTAGTTATGGCTTACATGGCCATGATGCTCCATAAAGCTCTCAAGAATAATCCAATGGCTAGGGAGCTTCCATGTGGCACACATTTGGAGATGGTCTATGGGGAGTTAGATCTTCCTCGATGATCCTACGCATCCATGATAACCTATTGGCGATCCACCATTATCTTACAATTATCCAATGTACGCGTAATGAGGGTATAAATAGGATATGATATGCATGAGACATCTAGGATGCATTTTAGGCATAAATGCAGAGTTATAAGCTAATGAAATCTGATAATGTCCTAAGGTTAAAATGAATAATACGCACAAAATTGACATTATCACAAGCAATTTTTTATCATTTACCAACAAAAGTCAAACTTTTGATTAAATTCTCATAGCTTATGATGGGGCTTCTTAATAAAGATTTTGGGTTCTTAAAGTGTTATCTAATGGTGGTTTATGGTTCTAATTAGGGTTCTACAATTGGGTAGGAATTTCCTAAGAGTTTAAATGAGTTAAATAATCTCTCGACCAATAGAGAAGAAGATCAAGATCGTCAATCGCCCGGTTAGAAGATCATACCAAAATAGGGTGTCTACAACACATAAGTATACACAATTGATCCTTGTTAACACACCCAATTGATAGCATTTGGAACATCTACTGGTAAAGGTAGAAACCACTAATATCTCAAAATTTCTAAAGCGCCAAAATTAATAAAATTCAAACAATATTGAATTAAGATATGAACTATAACAAAAATTCTAATTGGTCTCATTGTGAATGACCTTTAAATCTTTGAACCGATATTCGTCCATTTTCGCCAAAAAAATTTATTCAGATAAATCGGATGGATACATAAGCTCTGTACACAATATTTTTCAGTAACAAACCAAACCCCTGTTAGAAAAAATGAATCTTTTTAGCAAAAAAATTAAAGAAAATTTTTGACTACTCTCTTCAAGATGAAGAAACTCATCATACCCAAAAAAATTTTAAAACACTCATTCACCTCAGCTCCAACATTTGTATAGCAGCAAACATGAACCGAATTTCAGAGAAAATTTGAATTTTTTGGCAAAAAATTAAAGAAAATTTTTGACGACTCTCTTCGAGATGAACTCATCATACCCAGAAAATTGTAAAACACTCATTCACTTCAACTCCAACATTTGTAGAGCAGCAAACATGAACCAAATTTCAGAGAAAATTTGGATTTTCCGGTGGAGATTGGATTAGAGAGAGAGAGAGAGATAGGGAGGTAGAGAGATACATACCTTGAGAACGACGACAGTTGCAGAGTTGAGAGGGAGGGAGAGTCAAAAAACGGAAGAGATGGAGATGGAGAGGCGTTAGGGTTTTTTTCATGAAAAGTAGGAGTGTAGGACCGTAAGAGTTGAAATGTTTTAATTTTAGGAAATTCAAATCTTGTGCAGGGAGTTTTTTGGGAAAACTTAAAAAGTTAGAGAGAGTGCCACGTGGAAGACTTGCATGTTTCCGCTTTAGTATAGAAGTATAGATAGATAGGGGGTGGGTGAACATCTGCGTGGTGTCATAGGTAGGCAAGTTTTGGCTTTATAATCTTATAGATAAGGTTTATGTGAAACAGGTACGTAGGAGGAATGGAGATATTTTGAAGTTTGTAGCAAGAGAGAAAGAAGAGGTGCTGCAAGAGTTCGTTTGTGCGCGAGTCAGACAGATGGAAAGAAGTGATAAAATTTTTATTCCAGGTAAGTTGCATAACACGATCTTTTGCATGTGGTAGCACGTCATCATAAACTATTGTCTGATAAGGTTTATGTGAAATGGGTAGGAGGAATGGAGATATTTTGAAGTTTGTAGCAAGAGAGAAAGAAGAGGGGCTGCAAGAGTTCGTTTGCACGCGAGCTAGTCTGGCAAACGAAACGAAAGTGATAAAATTTTTATTCCAGGTAAGCTGCATAACACGATCTTTTGCATGTGGTAGCACGTCACCGTAAACTATTGTCCGATCAGGCTATAACCCATCTAAGAATCACTCGGTCAATTTAATTGGATGTTCAGTTTGATAAGCACAACCACCAAATTGGTTGTGGAGCTACAATCCAAAACTCTTCGCTAGTGGGAGGTTTTCTTTACGCATGGAGGTTGACATGGTCAATCCAGACCGTCCTATGGATTAACCACGGGGATAGTGCCATTGCCCACCTCATCCCTAAACCGTATATGTATTAGGTGTTGTACTTCTTTTCAAGGTTTAAAGTGGACCATTATAACGGTATAACGAACTGGGGGCGTTACCGTTTTTTCCGTTATAATGGCCGTTATAACGAAAAAAATGCTCAGGGCAAAAATGGAAAAAATGAAAAATAAACAAAAAATAACAAAAATAACGAAAAAAAAATAGAAAAAATGGACTGCGATTGGAGTATAATTTGTCATGTCGGGAGATGCAGAATAGTAAGCCCTTAGGACCCTTCACCTCAGGTGATGTGTAAAGAAATCTCTGATGATCTTGAGAAGAGTTCTGGAGTATAGCTCTAGGAAACCCATCCTAAGGAGTAAAAATATTGAAGAGAACCTTTTTTTGCCATGCCGCCAGTTATAATTTTGAATCAGGCTCACCTCTATTATCGGGAGTGGATTGTACCGCACCAAAGCACAACCACCGTTGGATTCTCATAATCAACCCCCGAGAACAAAGGTGAACTTGTTGGTTTACTTTTGTGAGTGCAAAGATCTCGACCCTATAATTTATTGGTTAATGTGGGGGAAAAATATCTGATCTAACCCACACAATCATCAAAGTTAGACGATTCAGATTTTGGTGATGATCGAACTACTCTGATGCTCTAGGATGAAACTGCTTTCTCCTCTACGAAGGATAGGATGATCTCTAGATGAGATATGGTTGTACCTGTTGACAAGACTCCGACGCTCAAGTCAGCTTAGGAATGGTAACAGGGTTCACGAAAATAGTAAAATATTTCAGAGTTTAGGCTATCTGGATCTGGAGAGCAAGATCCCTTCTCAATTTTGAGGGTCATGTATTTATACCCCCAGAACTGGTGTGACTCACCTTCCACGTGTCTACTCCTTATTAGTCAGTTATGATCTGAAGAGATTCTATTACGAAACTGTCTCTTCTTGTTAGATCTTAACTGCCCCTATTTAGTTATATTTGAAACGACTGAGGTGGCATTCCTCGTGGCAGATATTTGAATAGGAGAACGTGGGAGCTGCGTAATAGTCAAACTAACCGTCATGTGGCTAACATTCAATGGATAGGTAAGTAACTAACTTTATTATAGTTTAGAATACTTATCTCGTTTGTAGAATTCTGTATACTTCTCGGGATGGATAGAAGTCTATTCCCGCCAAGTATGCTGCTGATCTTGTCGGGATGATATAAATGTCACTCCTGCCAAGTAAGCCGTTTG
This sequence comes from Euptelea pleiosperma, assembly GCA_035048495.1. Lineage (NCBI taxonomy): Eukaryota > Viridiplantae > Streptophyta > Magnoliopsida > Ranunculales > Eupteleaceae > Euptelea > Euptelea pleiosperma. The sequence goes on from CM068541.1 coordinate 17,669,710, forward strand.
ATCTTGCCGGGATGTGCTTGAATATCCTTCCTATCAAGCGTGTCACTTGACCTTGTCGGGATGAGATAAACGTTACTCCCGTCAAGTATGCCATCTGACCTTATAGGGATGTGTTGAACGTCATTTCTACTAAGTATGATAGCTAAACCCGTTGGAATGAGTTGAATGTCGATCCCGTCAACAATGTCAGGATGTAATGCTTAGAGTTGCCGGGTTGAGATGCCAGGATGAGATGCTGGGAGTTACCGGGTTGAGTTCCCGGGATAAGATGCTAGAGTTGCCAGGATGAGTTCCCGGGATAAGATGTTGGAGTTGCCAGGATGAGTTCCCGGGATGAGATGCTTGAGTTGCCAAAATGAGTTCCCAGGATGAGATGTTGGAGTTGCCGGAATGAGTTCCCGGGATGAGATGTTGGAGTTCCCGGATGAGATGCTTGAGTTGCCAAGATGAGTTCCCGGGATGAGATGCTTGAGTTATCAACATGAGTTCCCAGGTTGAAATGTTGGAGTTGTCGGGATGAGATGTTAGAGTTCCTGGGATAAGATGCTTGAGTTGCCAAAATGAGTTCCCGGGATGAGATGTTGGAGTTGCCAAGATGAGTTCCCGGGATGAGATGCTTGAGTTGCCAAGGTGAATTCCCGGGATGAGATGCTTGAGTTATCAAGATGAGTTCCTGAGATGAGATGTTGGAGTTGCCCGGATGAGTTCCCAGGATGAGATGCTAGAGTTGTCGAGATGAGTTCCCGAGATGAGATGCTTGAGTTGCTAGTATGAGTTGCCAGGATGAGTTCCCGGGATGAGATGCTAGAGTTGTCAGGATGAGTTCCCGAGACGAGATGCTTGAGTTATTAAGATGAGTTCCCGGGTTGAGAGGTTGGAGTTCCCGGGATAAAATGCTTGAGTTGCCAGGATGAGATGCTTGAGTTATCAAGATGAGTTCTCGGGTTGAGATATTGGAGTTGCCGGAATGAGTTCCCGGGATGAGTGTACGTTAGAAATAATGCAACCTTTGAAATATCTTCAATGGATGCACACCTCAAGATATGTGCACATCAATCCTTGAGATTCGTGTGAAAATTATGGTACCCACATTAGCCCCCTCTCGAAGGTGGAGCTCGACCGTATGAGATGGTTTGCCTTCGAGAAATGTAAGAATAACTTGCAATAATGAAGAAATAATGTAACTAATTGCTAGTTGATCTGGTGGTTGATCCATGTGTTCTTATAAGCATATCTGCGATCTCTAGGGAGAATAACTGTGAGCTCTAGGGAGCATGACTGTGAGCTCTCGTGAGTATGATCGTAAGCTCTTGGGAGCACGGTTGTGAGCTCTAGGGAGCATGGATGTGAGCTCTACGGAGCATGACTAAGAGCTCTAGGGCTCTTTGATGATGATGAGGATGATGATGATGATGATGAATAATGATGATGATGATGATGATGATGACAATGAATGATGATTATGATGAGTCTCATGTCAGGGTTCCTGTAGTCAAGGGTTGAATGCCGAGAACTTTAAGTTTTCCTGGCCTACTGCAGTTGGACTTTCGTAACAATGTTAAGGTGTCCATTAGCTAGGGCTTTTCAGCCGCAAACTTTTAGGTATCCCTGGCCTCCCGTAGAAGGTCTTGCGCCTTCAAGGGGACTTGTGTCAGGGTTCTCGTAATCAAGGTTGAATGCCGAGAGCTTTAAGATTTTTTGACCTCCTAGACGTCTACTCGATGTTCTGTATGATTGAATTCTTGGCATTTTGTAGCGAGATTGGACCGTGATTGAGTTGTTCTAGTTGCATTATTGGATGATTGTAGATGAAACCATGATCGTATATGAAGCCTTGATCATATATGAAGCCCCCAGGTGTTGTCGGCCATCAAGTGTGTTGCCAACTGGTGCAGAATGTAGCCTTATAGGTTGTTAAGGTTGTATCCAGTAAGTGTAGTCATCGTTGGATGAACTGTTGGGATAACCAGGATGAGTTCCCAGAATGAGACGTCGGAGTTGCCAAGATGAGTTCTCGGGGTGAAATGCTGGGTTGCTGGGATGAGTTCCCGGGATGAGATGCTTGAGCTATGTGATTGAGTTTTCTGGCACATGCTCCATTTGTGGTTCACCCGTGAACAAGTTTCGGGTGAAAATTTTTCCTCAATTTCTTCACTTCTGCTGATGTGGCGCTGAAGCACATAGGTTGCATATAGATCTTTGCTGACATGGCAAAGATATTTTAGGGGTTGAAAAAACTTATTTGCCCTTCCCTGTAGATCAAATCTGCAAAAGAATGTCATAGAATGTTGCTGAAATTTCTTGTAACAATACCCAATTTACTGGATTATTGTGGGCTCTCTCACTATTGGATCACCACGAAACTCTAGTGGGATGTTGCTAGGTGAATGAAGAACACATCTGTGCCGCCACCACCACTAGAGGTGACCAGAGTTGGCTGAAATTTGGATGGGGTATTGCGCACTTCACAGACCTCCAATAAACACCAAATTTAAGATCTAGGATCCCCAGAGCATGGGGAATAGGTTGGTAAGCTAATGGTTGCCGGAGGGTAGCTTGTAGGTGGCCGAAATCCAACAAAAAGCCCCCGAGACCTTGAAGTTGAATTACAACACCACAATATAATTTGAGGAGAAAAAAGAGCACACTATAGTTTTTTGCTCTTATTCCCACGGACGGCGCCAAAAGATATGGGGGAAAAATATCTGATCTAACACACACAATCTTCAAGGTCAGACGATTCGAATTTTGGCGATGATCGAACGACTCTGATGCTCCAGGATGAAACTGCTTTCTCCTCTGCGAAGGATAGGATGATCTCCGGATGAGATATGGTTGTACCTATTGACAAGACTCCGACGCTCAAGTCAGCTTAGGAATGGTAACAGGGTTCACGAAAATAGTAAAATATTTCAGAGTTTAGGCTATCTGGATCTGGAGAGCAAGATCTCTTCTCAATTCTGAGGGTCATGTATTTATACCCCCAGAACTGGTGTGACTCACCTTCCACGTGTCTACTCTTTGTTAGTCAGTTATGATCTGAAGAGATTCTGTTACGAAACTGTCTCTTCTTGTTAGATCTTAACTGCCCCTATTCAGTTATATCTGAAACGACTGAGGTGACATTCCTCATGGCAGATATTTGAATAGGAGAACGTGGGAGCTGCGTAATAGTCAAACTAACTGCCATGTGGCTAACATTCAATGAATAGGTAAGTAACTAACTTTATTATAGTTTAGAATACTTATCTCATTTGTAGAATTCTGTATACTTCTCGGGATGGATAGAAGTCCATTCCCGCCAAGTATGCTACTGATCTTGTCGGGATGATATAAATGTCACTCCCGTCAAGTAAGCCGTTTGATCTTGTCGGGATGTGCTTGAATATCCTTCCTGTCAAGTGTGTCACTTGACCTTGTCGGGATGAGATAAACGTTACTCCCGTCAAGTATGTCGTCTGACCTTATAGGGATATGTTGAACGTCATTCCCGCTAAGTATGATAACTAAACCTGTTGGGATGAGTTGAATGTCGATCCCGTCGACAATGTCAGGATGTGATGCTTAGAGTTGCCAGGTTGAGATGTCGGGATGAGATGCTGGGAGTTACGGGGTTGAGTTCCCGGGATAAGATGCTAGAGTTGCCGGGATGAGTTCCTGGGATAAGATGTTGGAGTTGCCAGGATGAGTTTCCGGGATGAGATGCTTGAGTTGCCAAGATGAGTTCCTGGGATGAGATGTTGAAGTTGCCGAGATGAGTTCTCGGGATGAGATGTTGGAGTTCCCGGGATGAGATGCTTGAGTTGCCAAGATGAGTTCCCGGGATGAGATGCTTGAGTTATCAACATGAGTTCCCAGGTTGAAATGTTGGAGTTGTCGGGATGAGTTCCCGGGATGAGATGTTAGAGTTCCCGGGATAAGATGCTTGAGTTGCCAAGATGAGTTCCCGGGAATAGATGTTGGAGTTGCCAGGATGAGTTCCCGGGATGAGATGCTTGAGTTGCCAAGATGAGTTCCCGGGATGAGATGCTTGAGTTATCAAGATGAGTTCCTGGGATGAGATGTTGGAGTTGCCCGGATGAGTTCCCGGGATGAGATGCTAGAGTTGCCGAGATGAGTTCCCAGGATGAGATGCTTGAGTTGCCAATATGAGTTGTCGGGATGAGATGTTAGAGTTGCCGGGATGAGTTCTCGGGATGAGATGCTTGAGTTGCCAGGATGAGTTCCAGAGACAAGATGCTTGAGTTATTAAGATGAGTTCCCGGGTTGAGATGTTGGAGTTCCCGGGATGAGATGCTTGAGTTGTCAGGATGAGTTCCTAGGATGAGATGCTTGAGTTATCAAGATGAGTTCCCGGGTTGAGATGTTGAAGTTGCCGGGATGAGTGTACGTTAGAAATAATACACCCTTTGAAATATCTTCGATGGATGCACACCTCGAGATATGTGCACATCAGTCCTTGAGATTCGTGTGAAAATTATGGTACCCACAGTTAATGCTACTAATTTCCTAACATGAGAAATGCTAAGTGGATCTGTGGTCCATCTCAGAACACTTGACCCCTGCACAATTATTGTTGCTTGCCAAAATAGTGGGTTCAAATATACCCACTAGTGTGTGTCATACATGCATGATCAACATACGTGGCATATCCTGTATTGGATGTGGATCCAAACTTAATTTAGTCCAAGAAAATCCAATAGGAGACCTTGATCAAGGTTAGGGTAACATATTTGCGGGACATGCCCAGGGTTATAAATGGGCCGGGAAAGCCTGATAGGATTTAAGGCCCAGCCTGCTTTGGGATAAGAAATACAAGTCTGTCGACTAGGCCAGATTTTCAAAGGCTCGATTGCTTACCAAGATGGGCCTGGTCATGGATTGGATATCCTGATGGGCCTTTACAAGATAGTCTATATAGAGGTGGGGTCCACAACATTTTGGGAATATTCTCCTGTTAAATCATGTGGTCCTACTTCTAAGTATTATTGCGCCATCACTACAAATATATATTTATGATGAACGTCTTTGACCACGTTGCACACTCTTAGAGACCACTGACCGTTTGAATATTTGACCAATCCTTAGTTGGACCTAAGCGAAAAATCAGCCTGATTGGTGATTTTTAACTGTTTGATTTGGGATTTACTTGACGATCTGTGAGCATATGTGGTCAAAGATTTAGTCTTAGTGTCGTCCTATACACCACGAATAAGCGAACAAAATTGTCCGATTGAGGCCTTTGACCGTTGGATTCAAGAGATCCACAGTCCATGAGGCTACAACAATTTTACTCTTTGCAGTTACTGCCTCGGAGGCAAGGGCCTCAACGGGACATTTTCCTTCTATTCTTATTTATTTTTAATCAGCATTATCCTTATTCTTATTGCACGGGTTTCAGTCCACAAGTGATTTTCTAACATGAGAAATGCTAAGGTGGATCTGCCGTCAATCTCAGAACAATAGACTTTTGCGCTAGTGTTCTGATCTTACATGGGCGTACCCTGTATTGGATGTAGGCCCTACCTCAATGAAATTTTGTCCAAGAGAATCCATCGTCCTAATTAAATAGCTAAATCATTGAGAGAAATGTTAAAAGGTCGCTGCAATCATTCTCACTATAATCGATATAAAGATTCTGTGGAATGAGTAGGAGAAATGTGATATTTTGACGTATGAAGCGAAGAGAGAATAGAAGAGGGGCTCGTTTGAGGGATAGGCTCCGGCAAGAGTTCGTTTGTGAGATCATTTGTGAGATCCGTGAAGATGAAAGCGAGAAATTTCTTCACTCCAGGTAAGCTTCATAGCCAAATGTATGTTTTCATGTCATATCACCCATGATAAACCATGGTTGCGGAGCTATAATCCAGAACTCTTTGCTGCGGTGCAAGGTTTTCTTACCTCCCTTTCACCTGCCATGTGGGGAGATGTGGCATAACAGTGAGCCCTATAGAGCCTTTCACCTCAGCTGACATGTGTAAAGAGATCTCCGCCACCCCTTCAGAAGAGTTCAGTAGTGTAGCACTAGGAAACCCATGGAGTGAAACCAGATGGTTCAAAGTCTCGGGCGATCTTGTTCGGGATCGGGCGATCTGGATCGGGATCGGAGCCCACCGATATAATCCATACCATGCTCTGTCTCGCCGAGTTCTCTGTTTTCTTAAGGATTTTCACACCGTCTCGGGGCGAGATGGCCGATCCTGTTCCGTATCGGACCGATCTGGATCGGGATCGGAGCCTACCGATCCAGCCTCCGATCCCCAGACTTTCATCCTGCCAGACTGAGACTTTGTGGAGTTCACTTGTTTGTTTTCTTTTTCGTCGCATTTTTCTTAGGGTCGGGCTCCAGTTACCGCCCTAAAATAACAGTCTCTCGTTACATGACACAATATGAGCCACGTGGCAAAACCTTAGAGGACTCTGACCGTATGGATGTTTGGCCAATCCCTAGGTAGACCTACAACCCAAAACTCAGCCTGATTAGTGATTTCTAGGCATTGGATCTTTGTACCTCAAATACTCCTCAGATTTCCATAGTTGAGATTAACCCATGAAAATAAGTCCAATCCAACGCCTATAAATCACTAATCAGGCTGATTTTTGGTTAGTAGTTCCACTTAGGGATTAGCCAAACATCCATAGGGTCAGAGTCCTTAAGAATGTTGCACGTGGCTCATATTGTGTCCTGTAAATGGAGCCTGTCATTTTAGGGCGGTGACTGCAGCCTGAGCCTTTTTCTTATGCTTGTTTTCTCTCTTTTGCCTCAAAAAAATTTTGAAGGAGTGAGGCAGTGGCCAATCACATGACCCCACAACCTGCTTTTCAAAAAGCATTTCTGGGTTTGTCCGAAGCAACCGCTGGTTGTGGCGCCATGTGATTGGCCACTGCTTTGGTGCTTAAAAAATTCTCCTTTTTACTCCCCAAAATTACCACCACTTATAGAGGTGGGGTCCACAACATTTTGGGAATATTCTCCTGTTAAATCATGTGGGTCCTACATCTAAGTATTATTGCGCCATCACTACAAATATATATTTATGATGAACGTCTTCGACCACCTTGAACTCTTAGAGATCACTGACCGTTTGAATATTTGACCAATTCCTAGTTGGACCTAAACGAAAAATCAGCCTGATTGGTGATTTTTAACTGTTGCTTTATGATTTTCTCATGGGTTTACTTGACGATCCGTGAGCATCTGTGGTCAAAGATTTATTCTTAGTGTCGTCCTACACCACGAATAAGCGAACAAAATTGTCCAGTTGAGGCCTTTGACCGTTGGATTCAAGAGATCCACAGTCCATGAGGCTACAACAATTTTACTCTTTGCAGTTACTGTATCGGAGTCAAGGGCCTCAACCGGACAATTTTTTTTTGTCTAGTCATCCATGGAGTAGCTTCTTCCTTCTACTTTCATTTTTATTTAATTTTAATCAGCATTATCCTTATTCTTTTTGCACGGGTTTCAGTCAATTCTAAATGTGAAGCTCACAAGGGATTTCCTAACATGAGAAATGCTAAGGTGGATCTGGGGTCAATCTCAGAACACTAGACTTTTGCACTAGTGTTCTGATCTTACATGGGCGTACCCTGTATTGGATGTGGGCCCTACCTCAATGAAATTTAGTCCAAGAGAATCCAATAGGAAACCGTTGATCAAGGTTAGGCCCAGATCATAATAGTGGGGCACACCCAGGGTTGCAAATGGGCTGGGCAAGCCTGATGGGATTTAAGGCCCAGTCTTCTTTGGGCTTTGGGCTAAGAAATTCAGTGGGCTTTTACAGGACCTCGGCCTAAATTTCAAAGGCTGAATTGCTTACATGGATGGGCCTGGCCCTGGATTGAAATTCTTTCCAACAAACTTTTTGAGAAAAAAGTTTGAAAAAATTGGGTTGGGCAGTGCTTACCACCCCTATCAGGGGCGTAGCTAATGTTATCTAAAATGTGGAACTAAGCTTGGGTCATGGTATTAACCCTGGGCTGGGTCTGGGCCAGAGATTTAAAGACCCAATTGGGGCATGCTGGGCCTGGACAAGGCTAATAGGGTCCGTGATATTTTTGGGCCTCAACCCAACCCTAGGCACGTCCTAGGTGCTAAAACATCTATTTTTGATGCACAACTGAAATGTCAATGACTTTTTTTTTCCAACGTTGGGCTAGCACTTATATTGAAAAAATAAAAAAAATTAGAGGGAGACAGATCATCGATCTAATAAGGATGATAACTATGATTTCCTTGCAGGGTCTGTTATCTTTCTGTGATTGATTTTTGTCAATTTGTTGAGAACTTGAGGTCGAACGGGATGGACCTATATAGAAGTAAGGCTTGAATTTAGAAAAAAGATGGCACAAAGTAGAAAAAATGTATCAGAGCACAGCATCCAACCACAGCAAGACCATGCTTCCATTGAAACAAGAGATCTAAGCTATAATTTGATTTCTTTCATAAATAAGAAGCTAGAAGCTACCTCTAGATTTCCCTCTGAGTGTTGTATCTATAGAGTTCACAACCAACTTCGTGCAGTAAATGAAAAGGCCTATGTGCCACAGATTGTCTCTATTGGCCCTTTCCACTACGGGAAAGAAAATCTACAAGCTATGGAAGAGCAGAAATGGCACTACGTGAAGTCCTTCCTCTCTCGAAGTCAATCGAGCTTAGAGGATTACGTAAATGCCATCAAGGGGTTGGAAGAAAAAGCTCGTAATTACTATGCAGAAGACATCAAACTTTGTAGCAATGAATTTGTAAAAATGATGCTAGTGGATGGTTGCTTCATAATCGAGCTCTTTGTAAGGTATGCAAAGGAGGAGATGAGAGACAATGACGATCCGATATTTAATACAACTTGGATGCTCTCTATTCTAAAGCGCGACATAATGTTATTGGAAAACCAACTTCCCTTTTTCATTCTTGAGTGTCTACACCATGCCCAAGACCCTTCCCAAGAATCTTGGACCTTCCTCACTAAGCTTGCCCTCTCTTTCCTTGATATGAAAGTTCCAGAAATGAATCATGACTTCAAAAGCAAACATATACTTGACTTGTTAAGAAATTGCCTCCTTCCCTCTACAAATACAAACTCAAAGTTATCTCGACCACTGATACGTGTACCTTGTGCAATAGAGCTACGACAAGCCGGAATCAAGTTTAAGAAGGGGAAGCCTAGTGGCCGTTTAGACATAAAGTTCAATAATGGGGTAATGAAACTGCCGCATTTGAAAGTTCAAGATTGGACAGATTCTATCTTTCGAAATCTCATCGCCTTCGAGCAATGTCACAGTGGTTGTACTAGTCTTGTTACATCTTATGCCTTCCTCATGGATAGCCTCATAAATGGCTCAAAGGATGTGGAAGTTCTCTATCGGTCTGAAATATTGGATAATTGGTTAGGCAAGGAAGAAGATATATCCCATCTCTTTAACCAACTTTGCCTTGAGGTTACCCTAGATGACTTTTATTACTCTGATCTTTGCCAGAGAATGGACGCATACTACAAAACCAAGTGGCACGTGTGGAAGGCAACTTTGAAGCGTAATTATTTCAACAACCCATGGTCAATCCTTTCATTTATTGCTGCCATTTTGCTCCTCATTTTTACCTTTGCACAAACTTTATTTTCCTTACTTTCGTACTCACCTTAGCATTCCTAAATCTCAATTATTAGTTGTAATTTACCCTTTGATTATGGGCTTAATTATTGCTTCAGTTACTATTTATGGATATGTAATAATTGAGATATAGATCCCCAACGTGATGATGTATGTGTTTTTTTTTTGTTTGTTTCATTATTATTATGTATGTGGTTGTGCTATGAGTTTTCTAGTTCTTGATCGCGCGAGATTATTTATGGATAACTCATTATAATTAGGGTAATTTAGTAATACCCCCTCCTATTCAAAAGTATCTTGTAATACCCCCATGAACTTTCAAACGTTAGGAATACACCCTTAATTACTAGATTCAACCGTCATATGCACGTCAGTACCAGTTAATTATTTTTAGTCAACGAAGACTGTGCCACATGGCTTCTATTTTGCGCTGTGATAGAAGTTCTACTGATTGTGCCACGTGTTGTGCTCAACCAATAGAGAGGTAGAATTGTTTTGAAGGAGCATTCCTGGTTGGCTACCTACCACGTATACTTGGGAGATGGTGTGAACAACACATTTTTTGAATCCCATGTATATGAGAAATTTTTTGCTCCAAGGACGTATGCTCAATTGCATCCTTGGACCAAATGTTAAGCGCCACCTCTCCTCAGGTTAAGGTGGCACTTAACCTGGAAAAAAATACCAACAGAAAAACGAAAAAATCCCTCTCATCTTATAACAAAAGAAAAGAGATGGAAAATTAAAATAACAATGAATAAATACATACATACATACATATATATATATATATATGGTCAGGATCGGGTGACAACAATTTCATACAACATTTTTTACGAAAAAATTGGTACAGCCCAATGTATAAATTAGAAGTCTTGGAATGGGGTGATTGTTGGCAAGGATGGTCTCTATAGCGAGGAGATCATCTTCACAAAAATTCAAATCAATCCGATATTTGTAGATCGGTTTACAAGTTGAAGAATTACGGTCCGTCTATTTTTATCATTGACTTGAAAACCACATTTAATGGGGTTAGAAATTTTAGAATGTGCTGATTTTTTGTAGAGGTGATCTATATGATGAGGAGATCATCCTCACCAAATATTGGCTATTGATTCATCTTCCATGTGGGTACGCCAAAATTGTTGTCAAAAATGTTGTATGAAATTGTTGTCCCACCATCCTGACCCACAATTAGAGTCCTCACTACTTTCAAAGGTAAAACCTTCCATCATCAAAACGTCCCTTCATAGTTCAGGTTGTCTGGCATGCCCACGTCCTTCATCAATGACGATGAGGGATAACAGTATAAGCCACGTGGCACACTCTTAGAGACCACTGACATTATGGAAGTCTGTCCCTTTCCTAGGTGGACCTATATGCCAAATATTAGTCTGATTAGTGATTTCAAACCTTTGGATCTGAGTACCACAAATAATGCTTGAAATCTATGGTTTAAAATCAACCCATGAAAACGACTCCAATCAAATCCTTAAAAATCACTAATCAGGCTGATTTTTTGCAAATAGGCCCACCTAGAGACAGGCCAAACATCGATACGGTCAGTGATCTCAACGAGTGTGCCATGTGTAAGGTGCTTCCATGTGTAAGGTGCACATGCATATATATATATAACAAAACAGGGAAGTTGTCTCCCCACTTATACCCCCTCTTATCTATTTAGACAAAGAAGGGCTGAGATCTTATCCTCCAAATAGATAGTGGATCTCAGCCATTCACACCCAATTTTGACAAACGCTTTGTTGGAGAGTGCCATGGGCACTGGCCACCCACTATCTATATAACAAGTGACAGTGGTTGTCTTATACCCCTCTTATCTTATATGGCTTCAATAATGAGTGGCTGAGATCTACTATGTTTCATATCGATGGCTGAGATTAACTCCCACTCGATTTTGACAAACACTTTGTCGGAAAGTATCGCGGGCACGGGCCACCCATGCATATAACATGACAACTCAGTTGTATTCTCTTATCTTATCCATCCATCTAATGTGGACAGTTAGATAAAGAGTGGTTGAGATCAAATCCATCAATCTAATGTGGATGGTTAGATTTCAGCCACTCAATCCACCTCATTTGATCTCAATTTATTCAAAATTTGAATTTCAACACTGTTATTTTTTATTATTTCTGTTATTTTTCCATTTCTCCCTCTGTGCATTACAATCCGTTATAATGGAAAAAACGGTAACACCCCAGTCTGTTATACCGTTTGAGTGCCGAAGACACCCAATTTTTGCAAACGCTTTTGTCAGAGAGTGCTGTGGGCATGGGCCATTTACTAGTATATAACAAAACAGGGAAGTTGTCTCCCCACTTATACCCCTCTTATCTATTTCAACAAAGAAGGGCCGAGATCTTATCCCCTAAATGGACGGTGGATCTCAGTCACTCACACCTGATTTTGGCAAATGCTTTGACGGGGAGTACCGAGTGCACGGGCCACCCACTATCAATATAACAAGTGACTGTATTTTTCTTATACCCCCTCTTATCTTATATAGCTTCAATAATGAGTGGCTGAGATCCACAATGCTTCATATCGATGGCTGAGATTAACTCCCACCTGATTTTGACGAACACTTTGTCAGAAAGTGCCACAGGCATGGGCCACACTACAGGAAAAAAGACTTTTACCGACGGCCGGAGACCGTCGGTATATGGCAAAATTACGTCGCTAAATATTATACCGACGGCCAGACAGACCGTCGCTGGTCGTCGCTATAAAATTCGTCGGTAAAAGGTATTACCGACGGCCATATCAAAAATGACCGTCGCAACAAACATTTCGTGGATTGGGAAAATTAATGTACCGACGGTCAGAACCGTCGGTATATATCATTTCTAGCGACGGCTTTTGATCGTCGGTATATAAAAAGATCATTTTCCATTGTCAAAAAGATTTACCGAGGGTCAAATGCGTCGCTGTAAGATATATATAGCGACATAGTTTTACTGGCCGTCGGTATTAAATACCTTTAGCGACGGCCAGGGACGTCGGTATAGATCAATTTTGTGCATAAATCGTGCCTGCCTTTTAGCGACGGTCGTCGACCGTCGCTATATCCTATATATAGCGACGGCCATGAGTTTTGCGTCGCTGTAAGTCAAATATAGCGACGGCCATAGTAATCGACCGTCGCTATATCCTATATATAGCGACGGTCAGGACTCCGACCGTCGCTATATCATATATATAGCGACGGTATACGGCCGTCGCTAAAAGATTTAATTGCATAATTTTTTAAAATTTTTTTTTTAATAATTTGTTGTACCTGTACCTGTAATGTATATAATACCGCATTTCCCTATTCCATGTCCATTTAATCAAAACAGAGTGTAAAGAAATAAAAAATTAAATATCTTAAATAATTAAATTTCTACAATAGTGATTGTTTAAAATGTAACAATGTTATAAAAGTTTAAAAAAGCAATCTGGAAGAGTAGAAGACATGATCAATCAGCATCTAGGCCCTGCAAAACAAATAAAAATAATTAATATATAAAATGCAATGTAAAAGAAATAAAAAATTAAACTTAAAAATCTTGAAATGTCTAACTGGCTACAGATTCTTAATCGGAAATTTGTGTTTTACCCGATCTCTTCCAGCATATTTGTTTCAATACAATAGAAGTGTTGTAACAAGATTCGGGAGAATCGAACATCGTTTGCCATATTTGGACGTCGTTGTCCTAAATTTGACTTAACTTAATACCTATAAATGCCTAAACCTATAACTGACTACACATTCCTAACCGGACATCTGTTTTTTAACCCGTCTCTTCCAACATATTTGTTTTAACACAATAGAAGTGTTGTAATAAATTTCGGGAGATTCGGACATCGTTTGCCTAATTTGGACGTCGGAGTCCTAAATTTGACTTAACTTAAAACCTATAAATGCCTAAACCTATAACTGACTACACATTCCTAATCGGATATCTATTTTTTAACCCGTCTCTTCCAGCATATTTGTTTTAACACAATAGAAGTGTTGTAATAAATTTTGGGAGATTCGGACATCGTTTGCCCAATTTGGACGTCGGAGTCCTAAATTTGACTTAACTTAAAACCTATAAATGTCTAAACCTATAACTGACTACATATTTCTAACCGGACATCTGTTTTTTATCCCGTCTCTTCCAGCATATTTGTTCAACACAATAGAAGTAATATAACAGGTTTCGGGAGATTCGGACCTCGTTTGCCCGATTTAGGCGTCGCGGTTCTAAATTTGACTTAACTTAAAACCTATAAATGCCTAAACCTATAACTGACTACACATTCCTAATCGGATATCTATTTTTTAACCCGTCTCTTCCAGCATATTTGTTTTAACACAATAGAAGTGTTGTAATAAATTTTGGGAGATTCGGACATCGTTTGCCCAATTTGGACGTCGGAGTCCTAAATTTGACTTAACTTAAAACCTATAAATGCCTAAACCTATAACTGACTACAGATTCCTAACTGGATATCTATTTTTTATCCCGTCTCTTCCAGCATATTTGTTTTAACACAATAGAAGTGTTGTAATAAATTTCGGGAGATTCGGACATTGTTTGCCCAATTTGGACGTCGGAGTCCTAAATTTGACTTAACTTAAAACCTATAAATGCCTAAACCTATAACTGACTACAGATTCCTAACTGGATATCTATTTTTTATCCCGTCTCTTCCAGCATATTTGTTTTAACACAATAGAAGTGTTGTAATAAATTTTGGGAGATTCGGACATCGTTTGCCCAATTTGGACGTCGGAGTCCTAAATTTGACTTAACTTAAAACCTATAAATGTCTAAACCTATAACTGACTACAGATTCCTAACTGGACATCTGTTTTTTATCCCGTTTCTTCCAGCATATTTGTTCAACACAATAGAAGTAATATAACAGGTTTCGGGAGATTCGGACCTCGTTTGCCCGATTTAGGCGTCGTGGTTCTAAATTTGACTTAACTTAAAACCTATAAATGCCTAAACCTATAACTGACTACACATTACTAATCGGATATCTATTTTTTAACCCGTCTCTTCCAGCATATTTGTTTTAACACAATAGAAGTGTTGTAATAAATTTTGGGAGATTCGGACATCGTTTGCCCAATTTGGACGTCGGAGTCCTAAATTTGACTTAACTTAAAACCTATAAATGCCTAAACCTATAACTGACTACACATTCCTAATCAGATATCTATTTTTTAACCCGTCTCTTCCAGCATATTTGTTTTAACACAATAGAAGTATTGTAATAAATTTTGGGAGATTCGGACATCGTTTGCCCAATTTTGACGTCGGAGTCCTAAATTTGACTTAACTTAAAACCTATAAATGCCTAAACCTATAACTGACTACACATTCCTAATCGGATATCTATTTTTTAACCCGTCTCTTCCAGCATATTTGTTTTAACACAATAGAAGTGTTGTAATAAATTTTGGGAGATTCGGACATCGTTTGCCCAATTTGGACGTCGGAGTCCTAAATTTGACTTAACTTAAAACCTATAAATGCCTAAACCTATAACTGACTATACATTCCTAATCGGATATCTATTTTTTAACCCGTCTCTTCCAGCATATTTGTTTTAACACAATAGAAGTGTTGTAATAAATTTTGGGAGATTCGGACATCGTTTGCCCAATTTGGACGTCGGAGTCCTAAATTTGACTTAACTTAAAACCTATAAATGCCTAAACCTATAACTGACTACAGATTCCTAACTGGATATCTATTTTTTATCCCGTCTCTTCCAGCATATTTGTTTTAACACAATAGAAGTGTTGTAATAAATTTCGGGAGATTCGGACATTGTTTGCCCAATTTGGACGTCGGAGTCCTAAATTTGACTTAACTTAAAACCTATAAATGCCTAAACCTATAACTGACTACAGATTCCTAACTGGATATCTATTTTTTATCCCGTCTCTTCCAGCATATTTGTTTTAACACAATAGAAGTGTTGTAATAAATTTTGGGAGATTCGGACATCGTTTGCCCAATTTGGACGTCGGAGTCCTAAATTTGACTTAACTTAAAACCTATAAATGTCTAAACCTATAACTGACTACAGATTCCTAACTGGACATCTGTTTTTTATCCCGTTTCTTCCAGCATATTTGTTCAACACAATAGAAGTAATATAACAGGTTTCGGGAGATTCGGACCTCGTTTGCCCGATTTAGGCGTCGTGGTTCTAAATTTGACTTAACTTAAAACCTATAAATGCCTAAACCTATAACTGACTACACATTACTAATCGGATATCTATTTTTTAACCCGTCTCTTCCAGCATATTTGTTTTAACACAATAGAAGTGTTGTAATAAATTTTGGGAGATTCGGACATCGTTTGCCCAATTTGGACGTCGGAGTCCTAAATTTGACTTAACTTAAAACCTATAAATGCCTAAACCTATAACTGACTACACATTCCTAATCAGATATCTATTTTTTAACCCGTCTCTTCCAGCATATTTGTTTTAACACAATAGAAGTGTTGTAATAAATTTTGGGAGATTCGGACATCGTTTGCCCAATTTTGACGTCGGAGTCCTAAATTTGACTTAACTTAAAACCTATAAATGCCTAAACCTATAACTGACTACACATTCCTAATCGGATATCTATTTTTTAACCCGTCTCTTCCAGCATATTTGTTTTAACACAATAGAAGTGTTGTAATAAATTTTGGGAGATTCGGACATCGTTTGCCCAATTTGGACGTCGGAGTCCTAAATTTGACTTAACTTAAAACCTATAAATGCCTAAACCTATAACTGACTATACATTCCTAATCGGATATCTATTTTTTAACCCGTCTCTTCCAGCATATTTGTTTTAACACAATAGAAGTGTTGTAATAAATTTTGGGAGATTCGGACATCGTTTGCCCAATTTGGACGTCGGAGTCCTAAATTTGACTTAACTTAAAACCTATAAATGCCTAAACCTATAACTGACTACAGATTCCTAACTGGATATCTATTTTTTATCCCGTCTCTTCCAGCATATTTGTTTTAACACAATAGAAGTGTTGTAATAAATTTCGGGAGATTCGGACATCGTTTGCCCAATTTGGACGTCGGAGTCCTAAATTTGACTTAACTTAAAACCTATAAATGCCTAAACCTATAACTGACTACAGATTCCTAACTAGATATCTATTTTTTATCCCGTCTCTTCCAGCATATTTGTTTTAACACAATAGAAGTGTTGTAATAAATTTCGGGAGATTCGGACATCGTTCGCCTAATTTGGACGTCGGAGTCCTAAATTTGACTTAACTTAAAACCTATAAATGTCTAAACCTATAACTGACTACAGATTCCTAACCGGACATCTGTTTTTTATCCCGTTTCTTCCAGCATATTTGTTCAACACAATAGAAGTAATATAACAGGTTTCGGGAGATTCGGACCTCGTTTGCCCGATTTAGGCGTCGCGGTTCTAAATTTGACTGAACTTAAAACCTATAAATGCCTAAACCTATAACTGACTACACATTCCTAATCGGATATCTATTTTTTAACCCGTCTCTTCCAGCATATTTGTTTTAACACAATAGAAGTGTTGTAATAAATTTTGGGAGATTCGGACATCGTTTGCCCAATTTGGACGTCGGAGTCCTAAATTTGACTTAACTTAAAACCTATAAATGCCTAAACCTATAACTGACTACAGATTCCTAACTGGATATCTATTTTTTATCCCGTCTCTTCCAGCATATTTGTTTTAACACAATAGAAGTGTTGTAATAAATTTTGGGAGATTCGGACATCGTTTGCCCAATTTGGACGTCGGAGTCCTAAATTTGACTTAACTTAAAACCTATAAATGCCTAAACCTATAACTGACTACAGATTCCTAACTGGATATCTATTTTTTATCCCGTCTCTTCCATCATATTTGTTTTAACACAATAGAAGTGTTGTAATAAATTTTTGGAGATTCGGACATCGTTTGCCCAATTTGGACGTCGGAGTCCTAAATTTGACTTAACTTAAAACCTATAAATGCCTAAACCTATAACTGACTACAGATTCCTAATCGGATATCTATTTTTTATCCCGTCTCTTCCAGCATATTTGTTTTAACACAATAGAAGTGTTGTAATAAATTTCGGGAGATTCGGACATCGTTTGCCTAATTTGGACGTCGGAGTCCTAAATTTGACTTAACTTAAAACCTATAAATGTCTAAACCTATAACTGACTACAGATTCCTAACCGGACATCTGTTTTTTATCCCGTCTCTTCCAGCATATTTGTTCAACACAATAGAAGTATTATAACAGGTTTCGGGAGATTCAGACCTCGTTTGCCCGATTTAGGCGTCGAGGTTCTAAATTTGACTTAACTTAAAACCTATAAATGCCTAAACCTATAACTGACTACACATTCCTAATCGGATATCTATTTTTTAACCCGTCTCTTCCAGCATATTTGTTTTAACACAATAGAAGTGTTGTAATAAATTTCGGGAGATTCGGACATCGTTTGCCCAATTTGGATGTCGGAGTCCTAAATTTGACTTCACTTAAAACCTATAAATTTCTAAACCTATAACTGACTACAAATTCCTAACCGGACATCTATTTTTTATCCCGTTTCTTCCAGCATATTTGTTTCAACACAATAGAAGTATTATAACAGGTTTCGGGAGATTCAGACCTCGTTTGCCCGATTTAGGCGTCGAGGTTCTAAATTTGACTTAACTTAAAACCTATAAATGCCTAGACCTATAACTGACTACACATTCCTAATCGGATATCTATTTTTTAACCCGTCTCTTCCAGCATATTTGTTTTAACACAATAGAAGTGTTGTAATAAATTTTGGGAGATTCGGACATCGTTTGCCCAATTTGGACGTCGGAGTCCTAAATTTGACTGAACTTAAAACCTATAAATGTCTAAACCTATAACTGACTACAGATTCCTAACCGGACATCTGTTTTTTATCCCGTTTCTTCCAGCATATTTGTTCAACACAATAGAAGTATTATAACAGGTTTCGGGAGATTCGGACCTCGTTTGCCCGATTTAGGCGTCGAGGTCCTAAATTTGACTTAACTTAAAACTTATAAATGCCTAAACCTATAACTGACTAAAGATTTTTAACCGGACATCTATTTTTTACTCCGTTTCTTCCAGCATATTTGTTTCAACACAATAGAAGTGTTATTATAGGTTTCGGGAGATTCGGACCTCGTTTGCCCGATTTAGGCGTCGAGGTCCTAAATTTAACTTAACTTAAAACTTGGAAATGCTTAAACCTATATGATTGTTGTATTTAATGCATAAACCTTAAATACAACAATCATATCTCATAAATATAAATGTACCTGATCATCATTCGGGTCGTCGGACTGATGCTGGTCTTGGCTCGGAGGCGGTATGTCAGCTGATTGCATGGAGCGAAAAAATGCAACCATCTGCTCTTGCACCATCCTACTCACTTGCTCCTGCATCTGCTGCTGCATCTGCTCCTGCATCTGGGATTGGGCTTGCCGATGCATCTCTTCCTGTTTTTGCATCCGCTCCTGCATCTGCTCCTGCATCTGCTGCATTTGCGACTGCATCTGTTGGAACTCATTTTGAAGAGCCTTATAACTGGAACTGGATGAGCTAGATGATGAGCCAAAGACTGAAGTCGGCGTCGGGCCTAGACCAAAGCCGCGTACCCATCCATGTCGCTCTGGGGGCATCACGCTGGTATAAATCTCGTCAGCTGTAAGTGCGGGAGTAGAACTCTCACCACTCTCTGACACTCGACTCTGTGAAAGCTCTCTAAATTTGGCCTGCATTCCAAATAAATTAGTTAGTAGAAGACAATTATATTTTTATTTAAAATAGACATCTTATATACCATGATATCAGCAGATGTAGAATCAACTGGAGACCCGTCTTTTTTAAGATGGGTTCGGAAGAATAAGTCAACTCGACTCGGTGCAGTACCGTCTGTCCTACTCCGAGCCTATTCTTGAAGAAAAAACATATAAATTATTAAACAATAATAGGTCAAAGTAGCTTCAAAAAACAAGCAGTGATATATTGAAATCATATACGCACCTCCTCATCTCTGTGGCGCGCAAAACTCTTCGTGCCCCCAGTATGTTTCATGGTCTGCTTACTACGGTTCGCCTTATTTTGGTTTGACAATGTCTGCAACAAATTCATTGTCATGACATAGAAAATGGTTAATAAAATTTTATTTTTTAAAATACCTGAAACTCATCACTACTCCAATATACGACTAGAGAGGCCCAATCAGCATCTGAGATGCCTATGGGTTTATTCTGTAATCGAAGCTCATCCGTGTCCATGGCATCATAATTTTTCTTCAAATCATTCCTCCAATCGCTGTATTTAGTTCCCATTGACTGCATGACCCACGGTCTGTGGTCATCACTAATATCAACTTGTTTCTGAAACGTTAAGCAACAACACTGTTAAAAATCACATCGTTTACTAAAATTGAAAATGGATAATAACTAAGTCAAAATTAGTAAAAGTAGTGTTAAAAAATTATGTCATCTACCTTTACTTTTTGCCACATCCTCTCCTTCGCATCATCAGGAATGTTAGACCATCTCTTTAACTGCAACGATGCGTGACCAGAATGCCTAACAACCGTCCCCAATACTTGTCCAAATGAACGAGCCCCATCACCTACAGGTTGGCCTACTTCATTCCATTCAATTTGCATTTTTTGGCCAAATGGAATGCCAAAATGACCCACTCCTCGTGTGGGCCCTCTCCTCCGGACGCTGGTAGAAGCTGTTTCAAAAATTATAACAAAAACACGTCAATGAGTATACAAAATTTATAACATCAAACAATAATATCAGCAACTTATATCATACCAGCGCTACCAGGCGTCGACTGTAGGGCTGGTGATGAGGCTGGAGATGGAGCTGCAACTGGGGATGGGGCTGACGATGGGGATGGGGCTAGCACTGGGGATGGGGCTGGCACTGGGGATGGGGCTGACGATGGGCCTGATATTGTCGATGGGGCCGACACTGGCAATGGGGCTCTCGATGTAGTCTTCCTAGACACTTTATTTTGTCGAGGCATATCTAAATTCTTGCACGAATAATATTAGGCCATATATGCACGAATAATATTGACAGAATAAATCAATGTACAAGAACTCAATTTCATTAATCAAACATATTACAAAAAGAAAATTACAACATATATTAAAAATTACAATGGATCATCCTCATCATTGATGAAAGCTTGATCTACTCCATAACCTTCAACAACAACTCCGTCGACATCATCCCTAACCCAATTGACATCATCATTGGAGTCGGGTTCCTGCTGGTACAACCCGGGCTCATTTATTTGGAAAGGCTCTTCTTCTAGGTCCTCAGTTGACACCATATCGTATGTGTCTCGTGGTTGTGCCTTTAGTACAACGCGCCAATCAGCATTGTTTGTGTCTTGAACATAAAAAACTTGTTGTGCCTGATTTGAGAGAATAAATGGTTCATTGGTATTTAAGGCTCGTTTGACATTCACACAGTTGAACCCATACTCATCTTGTCGGAATCCCCCATGAGTCAGGACATCATACCAATGACATTTAAATAACACGATCTGATTTTCGCCAGGATACTGTAGCTCCAGGATGTCATTTAAAATGCCATAGTATTCGACATTGCCTGTTGTTGGGTTCATGTCTCTCGCGCTTGCAAAGCTATTAGTCTCTGCAGTTATAAAAACTCCACTATTTTGAGTTTTTCTCTTTCTCTCTCTATCTTCTGTGTGAAATCTAAACCCTTTCACAATATACCCCTTAAAAGATTTCACTGTCCAAGAAGGACCCAAAGATAACATTTCGAGAGATTCATGTACTTGTTCGCCATTTAATCGCATCTGCGAGACCTAGGCATGTTTGAAAAATAAGGTTAATACATTTAAACTATATATAATTACACTTAAAAAATAAATGTGTGTATGATATCTAAACCGTACATGTTGTTTAAACCATGAAGAAAACTCCTTGATATGTTTCAGTTCAACATCCCTAGGTCCCATACGTCGATTATTGGTATTGATTATTAGTTTGTGTTCCCTGTACAATAAATAACACGTCAATAAGTACCAATTTATATGAAATACATATCGAAAGTAGATTTGGAATGATTAGTCTTACTCAATAAATGGAGCGACTTCGGGGCAGTTGTTCAGCACATAGAGATGAGCTTGTTCCCAGTCAAGGTTGCTTAGCATGTATGTTGTAGCCTTCCCTATGGCACGACCAATTCCTGTGAAAATGGATAACTTCCCACGTGATTCAGCATCAATAGCATCGCTATTCCGTTGTGGCCGGTTGAACCTCGTTTCAATGTCATGCAAGTATCTCGAGCAAAATATCAATGATTCTTCACAAATATACCCTTCGGCAATTGACCCTTCCGGATAATTTTTATTTCGAACATATGTTTTGAGCCTATGTAGGTACCTCTCAATTGGATACATCCACCGATATTGTACGGGTCCGGCCACCTTAGCTTCACCAGCTAGATGAATGGGCAAGTGCACCATTATATCAAAAAATGCCGGCGGAAAGATCATTTCTAATTTGCAAAGTGTTACAACAATCTGCGATTCAAGTTGCTCCAATTCTTTCACATTCAACACCTTCGAACATAACTGCCTGAAGAACGTGGACAACTCAATCAAAACTGAACACACATTCTTTGGTAAGTTACCACGTATTGCAAGTGGAAGAAATTGTTGCATTAGAACATGGCAATCGTGACTCTTGAGCCCCGAGATCTTGCACTGCTTCACTTGAACACATCGTGAGAAATTTGATGAATAACTATCTGGAACCTTCACATCTTTCAAGATTTGACAGAACTTCCTTTTCTCAACCAAAGACATCGTGTGACATGTAGCGGGAAGTAAAAGTTTCCTCCCATCTGAAATGGGATGAAGTTCATTCCTTATACCCATTAATTTCATATCCAGACGAGCCTTCAGGTTGTCTTTAGAACCCTCCATATTTAACAGCGTCCCGATCACATTATCACACACATTCTTTTCAATGTGCATGACATCCAAATTGTGCCGCAACAAGAGATCTTTCCAATACGGCAATTCAAAGAAAATGCTCTTTTTTTTCCAATTCTTAGGTAAATTGCAATCATCCCTTTTTCTCTTCCTCCCAGTTTTATCCTTATCTGACTTCCCAAATGTTATCTGCTCGTAGTCCTGTAACTGGTCGAGCACATCCCCACCGGTCAATGGTTTTGGAGCACTTTTTAATTCTTTTCTGCCATTAAACGACTTCTTATTATGTCGAAATTTATGATCAGTTGGTAGAAATCGACGATGTCCCAAGTAACATTCTTTGTGTCCTTCTTGTAATCTGACTGAACAAGTATCCTTGTGGCATGAGGGACAAGCAAGTTTTCCCTTAGTGCTCCACCCTGACAAGTTTGCAAGTGCAGGGAAGTCATTAATAGTCCATATGACTCCTACATGACACCAAAAATTTTGTTTTAAAGAGGCATCGTATGCCTGAAATCCATCTGTCCATAATTCCTTCAATTCTTCGATCAATAGTTGCAGGTACACATCGATGTCGTTCCCAGGAGCCTTAGGGCCAGGAATAAGCAGCGTCAACATGAAAGATGTTTGTTTCATACACATCCATGGCGGCAAATTATATGGAATAATAATTACGGGCCATGTACTGTGAGGAGTACTCGTATAACTAAAAGGAGTGAAGCCATCGCTCCCTATCCCAACTCTAACATTCCTCTGTTCAGAAGCAAAAGATGGGTATTTCTCGTCTAAAGTTTCCCACGCCTTGGAATCTGCCGGATGCCTCAACACGCCATCTTTTGTACGACCCTCGGCATGCCATCTCATGTGTTCGGCTGTTTTTGAACACATAAACAACCTCTGAAGTCTCGGTTTCAACGGAAAATAACGCAAAATCTTCGCAGGTATTTTCTTATCATCTGTAGACGAAGTGGAAGCATCTTCAGTAGACTGACGTGTAATCGGTTTCCACCTGGACTCACCACATACGACACATTCATTTGCGGTCTCATGCTCCTTCCAGTATAGCATGCAGTCATTCGGGCATGCATCTATCTTCGTATAATGCATCCCAAGATCCCGAAGGATCTTTTTGGATTCATAATGATTCCTGGGCAACGTTTCACCAACAGGAAGTGCCTCCTTTAACAACTCAAGCAACATGTCGAATGATTTGTTACTCCATCCGTTAAGACACTTCAAGTGTAATAACCGTACAATAAAAGATAATTTTGAAAATTTTGTGCAACCTGGGTACAGTTCAGTCTCGGCATCCTTTAACAATTCATAAAATTTATCCGCTTCCGAATTTGGCTCAGTCGATCCAGTCTCATTCAATTCATTCTCCTCTTCACGATCAAAGTTCGCCATTCCATATGCATCTTGTAACATTCCTTGCATATCATCACCCTCGTCAGCCTCATCACTCATATATTCATTACCATACTCCCCATGGTACAACCAGACGGTATAATCCGGTATTATCCCAATCAATACTAGGTCCCAATATACTTCTAGTCGATCCTTCAGGAACGCATGACAACATTTTCTACATGGACACTTGATCTTGTCTCCGTACTCTGAACGAGAAAATGCAAAATCCAAGAATTGTCCTACTCCGTTTAGATACTCGGGGCTATTTCTTGGCTTCCCAACCCAACTTTTATCCATCGGCATATCTTCTTCAAAATGACGCCACCTTCAATCGAAATTAAGCAGGTTGTCACACACAACTCAAATGCAGATGCATCATGCTTCCTATCTCCTCTCTAAAGGGTGGGTTGATCCTATCCCATTCAGGAATGCATAATCTCTGGTACACTCAATAGCCAAGTGATTATTTCTCTTTGAAGGAAAATTTCGGCAGCATTTCCCCATAGTTCTCCAAGTACACGACTTAGACAAGGGGCAAACATGTCACCTTGTCTAAATATGTACCCAGAGAACAAGAGGAATGCTCGCCGAAACTGTCCTACAAATAGAAATAAACACTTTAACTACTGACTGTACCAGAGATTATGCATTCCCAAACTGTCCAAAGGGACAATTCAAGAATCAACAGCAGACAATTACTCCTTATCACCAAAAAGACAAAAAAGTTGTTCACTTGAATTTAGTCTCAAATGAGAACCAAACGTCATAGTTTACAACTAATGTATCCCAAATAGGTGATAAGCCACATAATTGTCACAAAGTGATTCTTGAACGGGAGATCTAAGGTTTAATGCATATATATGTATGATGTGTGTGTGTGTGTGTGTGCACAATTCAAATTTATATCATCCCACATGTACAAGCATTACTATTGACAAAATTCAAAGGAAATAATTCCAACAATTCCCAACATGCATAAATCATACTTCAACCAATAAGCGAATCCTTAGGTAAAAAACTTTCATAAGATCTTCAAGTAGCAATATGAAGGGCAAGCAAAGTATTGAAATCACTAATTGAGGCAGCCAAAGCAAATACAACTCAAAGATTGAGAACAAAAAAAAAAATAATTCCAAAGATTGAGTAGTGCATTGAAACTAAAGTGAATCTTGAAACAAGGTATATACCCATCCTGTCCATCCTTAGTAGATATTTTTACCAAAAATCAATGGGTCGGGTTCCGGTGACCAACATTTTTGACCAACACCTTGGTGCACCCTCATAGAAGATGAATCAATGGCTGATTTTTGGTGAAGATGATCTCTATGGTGAGGAGATCATCTTCACAAAAATTCAACTCATTCGGATATTCATAGACTGGTTTAGAAGTTAAAGAATTATGGAACGTCGATTTTTACCGTGTTAATTGAAAACCAGATTTGACGGGGTTAGAAATGTAAGAATGGGCTGATTTTTTGTTGGGGTTATCCATATGGTGAGGAGATCATCCTCACCAAAATGTAGCCAAGGTGTTGGTAAAAAATGTTGGTCACCGGAACCCGACCCAAAATCAATTTAATTAGAAATCTCTAGCCATTAGATTTTAGCATTTTTTTAAAGTGTGATTCTAGCTATTGGACCTCAGTCCATGTGATCATTCACTCATACGGGATTTAACATAGGTGGACCTAGAAACCAAACATTAGCCCGATTAGTGATTTCATGCCTTCGGATCCTTGTACCCCAAATAATGGTTTATAATGCTCAAAATCTCATGATTAAAATCAATCTATGAAAATAACTCAATCAAACACTTAGAAATCACTAATCAGGGTTATTTTTGGGTTTGTAGGTCCGCTTAGGGATTGGCCACACACATCCTTACGGTTAGTATCCACCCACTAAAATCAGCCATTGATTCATCTTCAATATAGGTACACCAAAATGGGACAATAACGGAAAAATGGTGCTATCAATAAATAAATAACAGAATATAACAGAAATATAAAAGAAAAAATAAGCAACATGTCTGGGTATGTAAGCATGTCGGCCATTGACAGGCCCGACTGTAAATCCCGCGTACTCCTTGGTGGATATACACTAAAAATCACCATGAATGGTAATCTCCAGCCATTAGATTTTTTAGTACTTTTTAAGGCGTGATTATAGCCATTGAATTGAACCATTTTTTTAGTACTAAAACCAACGGCTAAAACTCATCACACAAGCTGATTTTTGGTATAAATGTCTACCACGGGGTGGGCTAAACATCCGTTCGGTTCGTGGGCCCAGATGGCAATGGTGAATAACAAAAATGGTGCTAGCTCACGCCAAAAGAGTGAGCTACAGCTTGAAACTGAAACCGAAACTGATGGTTTGATGTTGGAACCAAACCAAAAGGCACTTGAACCAATATATAAATTTACAGACCAAAAATTAGCTTGATCAGAGATTTCTAAGCGTTGGATTATAGTCGTTTCATGGGTTTTCTCCTAAATATCTACCCTAAACCCTCAAAAGAGGGTTTAACAAATAAATGGGGTTAGAGATTATGAATTAGGGCGATTTTTGGTGTATATATCCACTAAGGAGTGAGAAAAATAACCATGAGGTAAGTTAGGGAAGGAGATAACAGAAAAACAAAAAAAAAAACTAATCAAAACATACCTGTTACCGCTTGACGAAGCACGATCGACGCCGGAGAAGACAAACGGCGTCACTAGTACCGACGGCGTCAACAGAAATAAACGGCGTAAGCCGTCGGGGGAGGAGAGGGGAAGGGGGTTTCCGGTGGAGGAGATGGGAAATGGGGTTTCGGGTGGGAGAGCCAAAGGGGGTTTCAGGTTAGAGGATGGAGAAGGGGTTTTCGCGCGGGTCGCGAAAACCCAAATTTTTTTTTTTTTATACCGAACTTTTTACCGACGGCCACACCCTAACCCTCGTTATAAGTATGATATAGCGACGGCCGAGACCGTCGGTAATAGTATTTATAGAGAGGGTCACACTTTGGCCGTCGCTATATGATTATTTAGCGACGGATTCCACTTGGCCGTCGCTATAGATCGGTGTATTTTGGGCGCCAAAAATGCTATACCGACGGATGGTCCTATTTTCGTCGCTATATTAATATGTAGCGACGGTTTTACCTGGCCGTCGCTAAAAATCCGTCGCTATAAGCCAAGTTTGTTGTAGTGCCACCTACGCATATAACAAGACAACTCAGTTGTATTCTCTTATCTTATCAATCCATCTAATGTGGATGGTTAGATAAAGAGTGGTTGAGATCAAATCCATCGATTTAATGTGGATGGTTAGATTTCAGCCACTCAATTCGCCTCATTTAACCTCAATTTATTCAAAATTTGAATTTACACACCATTATTTTTTGTTATTTCTGTTATTTTCCCATTTCTCCCTCGGTTCATTACAATCCGTTATAACAGCCATTATAATAAAAAAATGGTAACGCCCCAGTCCGGTATACCGTTTGAGTGCCGAAGGCACTCAATTTTTGCAAACGCTTTTGTCGGAGAGTGCCGTGGGCATGGGTCATTTACTAGTATATAACAAAACAGGGAAGTTGTCTCCCCACTTATACCTCCTCTTATCTATTTTGACAAAAGACGGCCAAGATCTTTTCCCCCAAATGACGGTAGATCTCAGCCACTTACACCTGATTTTGGCAAATGCTTTGACGGAGTGCCGAGGGCACGAGCCACCCACAATAAATATAACAAATGATGACTCTGATTTTCTTATACCCCATCTTATCTTATATGGCTTCAATAATGAGTGGCTGAGATCCACTATGTTTCATATCGATGGCTGAGATTAACTCAGTTGTATTCTCTTATCTTATCCATCCATCTAATGTGGACGGTTAGATTTTAGCCACTCAATCCGCCTCATTTGACCTCAATTTATTCAAAATTTGAATTTCAACACCATTATTTTTTGTTATTTCTGTTATTTTCCCATTTCCCCCTCTATGCGTTACAATCCGTTATAACAGCCGTTCACTACAAGAAAAATTGGATATAGTGACGGAATTTTACCGACGGCAAAAAAGAGTCGTCGGTAAATATAGTTGTACCGACGGCCAAAGCACAAACGGTCGGTAAAAGACAGGATAAGTAGCCCACGAATTTTTGGTGGGAAAACTAATTTTTTAGCGACGGATTTACTGACGGCAAACTCCTAGCCATCGGTAAGAATAGCCTATACCGACGGGTATTTTCTGAATGTCGGTAAAAGTCCTTTTTACCGACGGCCAATATGTGGCCGTCGGTAAAAGCCTGGACTGATATAATAAAAAAAAAACCCAGCCCTTTCCGAAAACCTTTTCTCCTCCCGCGAAAACCCCCTTTTCCCTTCAATCCCCTGCTCCAGCCTCCAACCCCCCACCCTCCCCCTCCCTCTCCACCGCCGCACTCCTCCCTCACCGCAATAGGTGCTGTTGTTGGTGCTCCACGCCCCCATCGTTGCTCTACGTCCCTTGCCGGTGCTGTAACCTTCTCGCCGTTACTCCATGTTCCGTGCCGGTGCTCCAATCTCCTTGCAGGTGAGTTTTATTTGTATATGTTTTAATCTTCGTCTTTATTTTTTTAACCCACGAAGCATGTCGTTGTCGTATTGCTGGTAGAAGTTTCTCTCTCTCTCAATCAGTTATTCTCCCTCTCCCATGTCCATTTTTATCCTTCTTCTTCGTCGTCTCTCCTTCCTCTCCTTTCTCAATTAAAGAACCTTCTAAAATGTGGGAAGAGTACGGTTACTTAAGGGAATGTATATCCCTCACCAATATCTTTCGTCTAACCCTAGAAGACAGATCATTGCAATCGATTTCAGGTTTCGTCGATCTAGCTCGGTTAGGGTTTTAGTTGTAGTCATGTCTGTAGAGTAAATTGCTACACCTATAAAAAAAAAAGGTCTGTAGAGCTTTCAAGAATGCATTCTAATGGGAAATGTTCCTCTTTTCTGTTTCTTTTTCTTTTTTCTTGTAATTATGAGAAGATTAGAAGTTTTGAGGATGTGGGTCGATTTTGGCTTGTTTGTTTTTTAGGTAATTTACAACAGGGAAACTGATCAGAGTCGTGGGTTTGGGTTTGTCACTATGAGTACTGTTGAAGAAGTTGAGAAAGCTGTGGAGATGCTTAACCGTTATGTAAGTTCTATATATGTGCACTGTATTAGTGGCTGTGTTATTATCTGGTTGACATGTTTCAGAAAAAATTGAAGTTTTGTTAGTTGAGGAGAATAATATTTGTATGGAATAGGTAATTCGTCTTGGTTTATATATGTATTTTCGTGCTTTTCGATGAAATTATTGATATGTTTCAATGCAATGAAGTAGGAAATATTTGTTATGTACTTGTTTCATATTTATATGCTTGTTCTGTGTAAAGTATATGTGCTTTGTGTTTTGTTGAACCTTCTTCAGTTGAGTGTTTTGCTAATTTACATTTTGTATATATATCCAATTATTTGTCAAGTCTAAACCCTTTTGGGTTTCCATTTCTTGGTCTCTAATAGTACCTTGGCCATTTAATACTCAGGCAATTTGGAGTACAACTTGATTTGGAGAGTCTTCCATTCAGAGCTATTTTAATAGAACTTTTTATAATTGTCGATAGTATTGGTTTATACCAATGCTTGAGAACAAAGATTGAACCTGGATGGTAATCATCTACTGCCCTAGTTCATTACGTTAAAGTCAGTAAATATTGAAACAAAAGTCAGCTATATCAATCTTTGATTGGCCAAGGTTTTTAGAAAGAACAGCATGACCTTGGTGTTGTACCAAGCTCATAAAACGAATCAACTGAACTAAGTTCCAAGTCCATCAATGAGCTTTTGTACACTGAATCATGCTTCCATTTACTAGTTTTCAGTTTAGTAAGATGTTCTATATTTTGTTTAACGGCTTATTGGAGACAACATTAAGGAATTCCTAAATTTCTGTTACTGTTCAAAACAAGTAAAGGGATTATGGGTTTCTCGTGGCTGTAATTTAAGATTTTCTTATTTTGTAGGAGATTATAATTATAGCAAGCAAGAGAGAAGGTTTAATTTCATTTAATAAAAGACCCTGAGATATTCTTGCCATTTATGATTTTTCCAAAGTTTTACCGAAAGGTTTCTATTTAATTTTTGACCTAGTTTAAAATCAAAATTTAAATCCTTGTTATAGTGTGTCAACTTATCTAATTTCCAAGTATCGATTTAATGTTCTTCGTGAAAAGCTTGCATTGTTAGGAAGTGTGTTAATTGTCCTGGAATTTTTTTGAAGTGATCATTGTTCTGTAATGGATTTGTGAAACATGGTTCAAATTTTTGTCCAAAGTGCTTGTAGAGCACATATTTGTACTACAAATTACCCTCATGTTCCATTGGGTGTTTTTTACCTAATTTTTCTTGGTTTTGCTTTCACTTTCCAATTCAATTGCCCAAGTAACAAAATTTGTTCAAGTTTTGAAAAATCCTCTCCTTTTATGGCTGAAATAGTAAATGGTACCGGAATTGGGAGAGTAGGAACTTTAAAAAAGAAAGTGTACCGTATTCACTGCTTATGTTCATTTATGTTTTATGCATATTGACATGCAACAATCACATGCTGTGATTTCAACTTTCTTGTGTTTAAGATATCTCACTTTCTAGTTTAGTTCTTTTCACTTCCCATTCTCTCACCTTCTAAAAGCATCATATGCTAGTGTTTTTATGCAAGGTTTTCTTTCTAAAAATGCAATTTTGGAGGAGGTTACTCTGTAATGATTCATTCAACTTCACTAAAACTGTATTCTTGTACTATCTGTTTTCATACCATATTTAGTGTTTACCATTATGAAATCTGCTAACAAAGCAAGTTCAAGTCTCTTGCTTTGTGCAAGCCCCCACCCTCATAATTAACTATAGGTTGAGCAGATTTTTTGCACAATGGTAGGGGGCTCCATTCATGCTTTCTACAGTCCCACTTACTGTATTATCACTAAAGCTGCTAAATCCACTGGGAATCCAAAGCTTGAAGACAAGGTGTTCTTGATTTTCAGTTCTTTCATTGCCAATTTGGTGTAACTTGGATGTAAACGCTTGCAGAACTGTGCTCCGGAAGTCTTCTAACATTAGACTAACAATAATGCTGCACCGCTCAACATGTAGTGCTCAAACTTGAATATGCGTAATCATCTCACTTCGTATCCTCATAGTATTTATCCTTTCCAAGGTTACTTTACCTATATATGACTATTCATGTATACTATTATATGCCAAAATTTTCCTTACCATTGTATGTGGTTTTGTCAAATTGGTTGAGATTTGAGAGTTCCCTCTGTGTTTGTAACAGGACGTAAATGGCAGGCTTTTGACAGTAAACAAGGCTGCTCCAAGAGGGTCACAACTAGAGCGCCCCCCTCGAGTTTTTGAGTCTTCTTTCAGAATCTACATGGGGAATCTGCCATGGCAAGTGGATGATGCTAGCTTAGAGCAGGTGTTCAGTTAACATGGTAAGGTGGTGGATGCCAAGGTTGTTTATGACCGGGAGACTGGACGTTCACGCGGGCCATTTACTATTCTATATAACAAAACACATTGGTTGTCTCCCTAACTTATACCTCCTCTTATAAGCATCGACAAAGAAGGGCCAAGATCTAATCCTCCCCCAAATGGACAGTGGATCTCCGCCACTCACATAATTTTAGCAAATTCTTTGTCGACGAGTGCCGATGGCACGGGGCACCCACTAGTATATAAGAAAACAGGTAAATTGTCTCCCACTTATACCTCCTCTTATCTATTTAGACAAAGAAGGGCTAAGATCTTATCCCTCAAATAGATGGTGGATCTCAGCCATTCACACCCAATTTTGACAAACGCTTTGTTGGAGAGTGCCGTGGGCACGGGCCACCCACTATCTATATAACAAGTGACAGTGGTTGCCTTGTACCCCTCTTATCTTATATGGCTTCAATAATGAGTGGCTGAGATCCACTATGCTTCGTATCGATGGCTGAGATTAACTCCCACCCAATTTTTGACAAACACTTTGTCGGAAAGTACCGCGGGCATGGGCCAGCCACGCATATAACAAGACAACTCAGTTGTATTCTCTTATCTTATCCATCCATCTAATGTGAACGGTTAGATAAAGAGTGGTTGAGATCAAATCCATCGATCTAATGTGGACGGTTAGATTTTAGCCACTCAATCCGCCTCATTTGACCTCAATTTATTCAAAATTTAAATTTCAACACTATTATTTTTTATTATTTCTGTTATTTTCCCATTTCCCCCTCTATGCATTACAATCCCTTATAACAACTGTTATAATATAAAAAATGATAATGCCTCAGTCCGTTATACCGTTTGAGTCCCGCAGGCACCCAATTTTTGCAAACGCTTTTGTCGGAGATCGAGTGCCGTGAGCACGGGCCATTTACTAGTATATATATATATATATATATATATATATATATATATATATAGGTTTAGCATTTTCAAGGTACTCAAACTCAGCAGCTCAGAATCACCAATCGAAATGATCTTATCTGCGAAATTCATCAATTTCTCAATAATGGTGACTGGATGATCTCAACCATCCAATTTATTCCTTTAAAATGTGAGACAATATCTAATGTCTCCAAGTCCGAAGTCTACAAATTGGCTGGTTATGATCGTTTCTCCTCTCTGTTCCCCACTTTTGGAGAATTAGAGTGAATCTCTTTCCAAGGGGATGTGACATATAGGGTATTTTTTGAATTTAGGGGGATGTGGGTGTAAAAAGGGGTAAACGGTAAAAATTAAAAAAAAAAAAAAAAAAAAAAAAAGAATTTAGAGAAGGGGTGGTGTGGCAGGCCGTGGAAGGGCCAAGGTCGGGCTGGCTTAGTGGGGTAGGCCCGGAGCCGACCCAAGTACCATATCGGGCCGCAGGCCAAAATTACAGGCTGAATTTTTCTCTGTATGTGGCATGTTTTTATTCAATTACAATGCCACAACGAGAGCAACTTGGACCCAATATATATATATATATAGGCAATTTCAAATGGGTCAGGACCATGGGACACAAATTTTCACACCAAAAAATTGGGGGTGACCAATATATAAATTAAGAGTTTTGGAATCAGATGATTTTTGGTGAGGATGGTCTCTATGGTGAGAAGATCACTCTCACAAAAATTGAAATCATTTTGATATTTGTAGCCTGGTTCAAGGTTTAAAGGCCGTTTTAACGGTTAAACGGACTGGGGGCATTACCGTTTAAACCGTTAAAACGGATTGAAACAGCCAGGGGCAAAAATGAAAAAAATAAAAAAAAAATATAATTAAATGGATTTTAAGGGAAAAAACGGAAAAAATGGCGCTGAAATTCAAATTTTGAAATTTGAAAATTAAAAAAAATAGAATTTAACGGAAATTAAACGGATTTTAACGGAATTAAACTGATTTAACAGATGTTTTTTTTCACAAAAATTTTCAGAATTTAATGGCTGTTTAAACGATTTTAACAGCCGTTAAAACAAAAAAAAAAAACGGCCGTTAAATTCAAAAACATTAAAACGTGTTTAAACAGTTTTAACGGAATGGGCTTGGGGCGTTACTGTTTAAACTGCCATTAAAACCATTTAAACGGCCATTTTTTAAACCATGGCCTGGTTTACAAGTTTGAAGAATTATGGACAGTCTATTTTTTACCCTTAACTTGATGAAACCCACATTTGATGGGGTTAGAAATTTCAGAATGGGCTAATTTTCTGTAGGGGTGATCAATACGGTGAGGAGATCATCCTCACCAACAAATCAGCCATTGATTTATCTTCCATGTGGGTACACTAAAGTTGGTGTGAAATTGTGTGTCCCGTTAACGTTACCCATTTGAAATTTGGACAAATCAGCTTTTTAGTTTTTTTTACCTCTTCACGTGATGAGCAGGACGAATTTAACATCAAGAGATAAATGAGCTTTTTAGTTTTTACCTCTTCACGTGATGAGGTAAGTACCCCTCTGATAAGACTCAGATAATGTTTCTTTCAACGTGTAAAACATAGTTTCAAGGGCCAGATGGCGTTAATAGGCCCACAAGTTGAGGTGGTACAGACCACTTTAAGTAGAGTTGTAACTGGACAAAAATATCTGACATTGAGGCCATTGAAGTATCACGTACCTGTAAAATGTGGACCCTACTACTACACCTTTTCCATTACCATTGTACGATTGGTTAAACAATTGAGAAAGCGGTTTTTGATTTTTTTGAAGTTTGAAGCAAGAGCGAAAGAAGAGGGTCTCGTTTGAGGGGTCCGGCAAAAGCTAATTTGTAGGAGACTGCCAAAGACGAAAGTGTGAAATTCCACTCGGCAAGTGTGTGTCACACGTTGTACATATTGTGTCCTGTAACCGGAGCCTATCATTTTAGGTCGGTAACTAGAGCCTGAGCCAAAAAAAACTATCTAAGGGGTAAATGAGCTTTAGTTTTTACCTCTTCACGTGATGAGGTAAGTACCCATCTGATAAGACTCTTGTAATGTTTCTTTGAACGTGTAAACCATAGCTTCAAGGGCCAGATGGCATTAATATATATGACCACAAGTTGAGGTGGTACACACCACTTTAAGTAGAGTTGTGCCCGATAACCGGACAAAACTGTGTGCCATTGAGGCCATTGAATAAGTATCACCTGTAAAATGTGGACCCTACTACTACACCTTTCTCATTACCACTGTACGTAGGGGTGTCAATCCGGCCCTCTTGTAAGGCGTCCCGTACCTACCCTACCCTTTGAAAGCCCTAAAAAGAGTGCTATTTTATAAATTCTAAGCCCTTAGGGCCGGAGGCCAGCCCAAATATATAAGGCCCTTCTAAATAAGGGCCGGGCTAGAGTCACACTTCAGGGGGCCCAGTCCTACCGGGCCCTTAGCAAATAATCTATGTTATATTTACTTTTTAAAATTATATTCTATAAAACAACACCCATAGTGCATTTTTTCTTTTAGAAAATGGCAAACTAAGTGCAATGGTATATTCAAAACTAAATTAAGTTGTCTTTTATATATATATATACACATAAATAGGTTGTTTTAAGGTCACCTGTCATTGGCAACTTAAAGTGTCTAACAGTTAATGAGAGTTCCAAGCTACCTAGGGAATCGAACCCTTTTTTGAAAAACTAAACATACAATAGAAAAAGGAGAAATTGATTGGCATGGTCTCCCAGTTTCCTTGGGTACACATGTTACAACATTACTGGTGTTGGACACTACAATTATCCTAAAAAGATATAATTTTGGACAATTTCTAAACGATTGAGCCATTCCAAAATTATAACTGGCCCAAATCATTCCTATTTTGAAAATTTTAAGGTTTAAAATTATTTCAAAATATTTTTTTCTAATTTAAATTTATAATATATCATTTATTTTATCGATGTTTTTAAAGAGACTAGAAGGTTCATTTTTAAAATTATGATCATTCATTGAAAAATCTATATAAATTATACCAAGGAAACATGTTACCAAGCCAAGTGCCTTATTGAAGCATCTACTTTTTCTATTAAAATTTTTTATATGTTTAATACTTTTCTTCTAAGCCGTGGCCCAACCCTGACCCAGCACTAGCCCTTGAGGGTAAGGTTAGGGCCTAGCCGGTTCAGGCCCTCTAAGGGCTAGGGCTGGGCTAAGGCCTCACCTTTATAAGTGTGGGTAGGGCGAGGGTCAGGTTAGGCCCTACCCTGACCCCGACCCTAGCCCTGACCCGTCCCTTTGACAGCCCTAATTGTATGTTTGATTAAACCATTGGAAAAGCTATTTTCTTAGTTACTGCAGTTAATCTCACTTTAACATCTATATGTGAGGTTTTGTGTAGAATGAATATGATGTAAGGTTTTGTGTGGAATGAGTAGGAGGAATGTGATTTTTTTGAAGTTTAAAGCAAGAGCGAAAGAAGAGGGTCTCGTTTGAGGGATTCGGCAAGAGTTCATTTGTGGGAGACTGCCGAGAGGAAAGTTAGAAATTCCACTCAGCAAGAGTGTGCCACATGGTTCGTATTGTGTCCTATAATCGGAGCCTGTCATTTTAGGGCGGTAACTGGAGCTTGAGCCAAAAAAAAAAAAAACTATCTAAGAGATAAATGAGCTTTTTAGTTCTTACCTCTTCACGTGATGAGGTAAGTACCCCTTTGATAAGACTCTGATAATATTTCTTTCAATATATAAAACATAGCTTAGAGGGCCAGATAGCAATAATTAGACCACAAGTTCAGGTGGTATACACCACTTGAAGAAGAGTTGTGCCTGATAACCAGACAAAAACATGTGCCGTTGAGGCCATTGAAGTATCACTGATATTCGCTCAAAAGTGCTTATTTTAAGCAATTATCCTTTTAGCGTTATCGCACTCTCCTACGTAAAACTGCTCTATTTATCCACTTTTCTATGTAAGAGTTACTTCTGTTGCATAGAACACACTTTTCTAGACGACATGGTATATTGAAAGTAGGGTTTTTCCGCGTCATTGATTACGGAAACCCTAATTTCAACATATTTGTAAAATCCGATTATTAATCCTGCAAAATGCAGACAATTCTTGCACAGTGGGAAGTCGGATGTCGAATCCGCACTCAGGGTTAGGGTAATGCATTGAGGAACATTATAAGTCATGGAAATACTGTGGAAAAAGATGATGGGGGCGAGAATGAGATTGTTGAATGATTTTAAAACATCTTTTTTTTTTTTTTTTTTTGAGCTTACGACAAAATTACTGATAATTCGAAATAAAAAGAATAAAGACTAATCCATTAATCAATCAAAAACTTAAAAACAATCAAACTAATTTTATTAATCAAATGGAGTTCCTTACATTCAAGCAAAACATAAAATCTAATCTAGAAAGCAATAAAGAAGAGGTCGATAGATGTAGAGAGAGAAAATTAGGGAGAATGTAAGAGAAAATCCTAGAGAGAGAATAGCTAGAAAGATAGTGGATTACTTCAAGATACTTACCGAAGTTGCATAGGAGGAGATCAACCTTGTGAGTCTGCCATGTGATGGAGATTTCGGCCAAGAGGATGGGCCAATCGAAGCCGTGATGGCAATGATGCTGGCCGTTGAATGGTTTGTGTTTGCTGGCCTAAGAACACAGCCGTGAAGAATATCTTGTCGTGATATTGCAGGCAAGCAGATAGCCCTTACAATCCATGGGGACAGCAAGGATGTGGAGCATGGCTGACGGTGGAGATCCCAGCAAGAGACCCGGAGTTGCAGCTCCACTTAACGGTGGTGTGTGGGAAGAGATTGATCCCACGGCCAAAAGGTTCAGTCTTTGAAGGAGAGCATTGAAGAACTGGCTTGTTGCAGGCTGCTTCACCGTAGTGGTTCATTGCATAGGAAGGAGAAGGAGTGGTGGTGGAAGGTGCAGTTCAGTCGGAGTTGGGGGCGGTTGTAATGGAGTTTCCCAGAGTTGCAAGTCTGCAACTCCGGTGATCACAACAAGAAAGGAGAAAGAGAGAGAAGACAAAGGAGAAGAGGATTGTGGTGCGTGTTCATGCGATGGCGAAAAAGAAGTAGACGAAGGCGGAGAGGGAGGTTGCCGGATGTTGCAGGCGTTGGAAGTGGACTGGTTAATGTGAACCAGTCCGCTGGAGGAAGGAGGCGCGGTCTGGCGGAGCCACCTGTACTTGGGTCAGCAATGTAAAGGGCGGACGGGTTGCTGGCGGGCGAAGCAGCAGGAGGAGGAGGAAGAAAGGTGAGAAAGAAGAGAAGGAGAAGAAGGATAATAAAGAGAAGGCTGCCGGAGTTGATGCCTGCAACTCCGGCGAGGCAAGGAGGATGAAGAAGATGAAGAAGAGGCGAAAGAGAAAGAAGAAAAAGAAGGAGAAGGAGGAGAGGAAAACGTCGGGAACAATTTTGGGGAAGGAGAGAAAGAGATGGGAGGGGGATTAGGGTTCCAACGATGCCTTCTCTTTCCCTTAAAAAGCTTCCCTATTTCCTTTAACGAAAATAGGGGATTTTTTGAAAATAAAAAATAATAAAAATATATATATATTTTTTTAAGTAAAACATTACTTTTCTTTGGGGAATTTCCCCATTTAGTGGACCCCCCCTTTTTTTTAAATTTAATTTAAATTATTTTGAAATTCACGGGGTCCACTAAAGGGTCGGACAGCGGATCGATGATGATGGGCCCGGCTACTGGCCCACATGGATTGATGATGTCCATCGTCTCACAAGATGATGTGACAGACAATCTGATGGTCAGACTGAAGATGCCTTGATCAGGATCCAGATTGTCAGGCCGACGAATTTAGAGAGATCCGACGATCTGATGGACGATCCAATGGTTTGATGGAAGATCCAACGGTCTGATAGCTTAGGGAGATGGGCCAGAGCCAACGGGCAGGAGTTCTGGGGTTAGGTCAGTAGATCCAAGGACCGAGAGATGAAGAGAGAGAGAAAAAAGAGAGATGAGATAGAAAATTAGGGGGAGGAGAGAGAAGATATCAGAAAATGGAGATAAAAGTATTGGCAGAGGGTCTGGAACCCTGGTCTTCACTGTGACCATCCTCACGCTTCTCCAGTAGAGTAGACTATCATTCCTTGCTGACTCATGTGGCTTTAAACGCTTTGGTCCATTTCTTGGTCATTGGCTCTCCCACTCTCTTCTTTCTTTGGGCCGGCTCTTCAGTCCTCTTTTTCAGCCCGTATTTGGCTCATATCTTCTAGTCATAGCCTATGGGCTCTTCAAGCTTTGATATTAGGCTTCTGTGGTTAATCGTGAGCCCGCAAGTCTCGAGAATAGCCCGATCGAGTTTTTTGCAAGAGAAAAGCACGTAATGAGACTTGATCATAACGTCTTTATACCTAGACTTCCAGAAATGCGTTTAATGCATGCAAATATACAATTTCGTCCAAAAAAATGTGTTCTGCGCAATGAAATAGACTCTTACGTAGAAAATTGGATAATTAGAGCAGTTTTATATAGGAGAGTGTGATAACGCTTAGAAGATAACAGTGGAAAATACGCACTTTTAAGCGAATATCATATATTTGCATGCATTAAACATATTTTTGAAAGTCTAGATATAAAGTTGATATTCGCTCAAAAGTGCTTATTTTAAGCAATTATCCTTTTAGCGTTATTGCATTCTCCTACGTTAAAATGCTCTATTTATCTACTTTTCTACGTAAGAGTCTCGTGTGTTGCGTAGAACACACTTTTCTGGACGAAATGGTATATTTGCATGTATTAAACACATTTTCGAAAGTCTAGACATGAAGTCATTCTGATAGAGTCTCATTACGCGCTACTTCTATCGTAGGAAACCCGGATGGGACAATTCTCGAGACTTGCGAGCCCACATCGATCAGGAAAGCCCATTATCAAAGTTTAAAGAGCCCACCTGCTATGACTAGAAGATATGAGCCAAATATGGGATGAATAAGAAGACCAAAAAGTCGGCCCAAAGAACGAAGAGAGTAGGAGAGCCAATGACCAAGAGACGGACCAAAGCGTTTAAAGCCACATGAGTCAGCAAAGAATGATAGTCTACTCTACTGGAGAAGCGTGAGGATGGTCACAGTGAAGACCAGGGTTCCAGACCCTCTGCCAATACTTTTATCTCCATTTTCTGATACTTTCTCTCTCATCTCTCCTTATTCTCTCTCTCTCTTCATCTCTCGGTCCTCAAATCTACTGACCTAATCCCAGAACTCCTGCCCATCGGCTCTATCTCATCTCCCTTAGCTTTCTGACCGTTGGATCTTCCATCGGACCGTTGGATCTTCAATTGGACCGTTGGATCTCTCTAAATCCGTCGATCTACCAATCTGGGTCCTAATCAAGTCACCATCCATCTGATCGCCATCAGACTGTCTGTCACATCATCTTGTGAGACGATGGACATCATCAATCCATGTGGGCCAGTAGCCGGGCCCATCATCATCGACCCGCTGTCCGACCAGTTAGTGGACCCCGTGAATTTCAAAATAATTTTAATTAAATTTTAAAAAATGGGGGAGTCCACTAAATGGGGACATTCCCCAAAGAAAAGTAGTATTTTACTTAAAAAAAAAATATATACATATTTTTTTTATTTCAAAAATTCCCTAATTTCTATTAATGGAAACTAGGGAGCTTTAAAAGGGGAAGGAGAAGGGTTCTTTGAAACCCTAATCCCCTTCCTTTCTTCTCCTTTCTCTTCCCAAAACCATCCCCCACGTTCTCCTTCTCTTCTCCCTTCTCTTTCTTCTTCTTCTTCTTCTTCCTTCTTGATCTCGCCAGAGTTGCAGACCTGCAACTCTGGCCGTCCTTCCTCCTTCTTCTTCTACTGTTCTCTTCTTCTTCTCTTCATCTCCACCTTGCTCTGCCTCTTGCACGGTCGCCTGCAACCCTCTCTTCTTCTAAAACCGAAGCTGCCAAAACCCAAGCCGTCCCTCTATCTTCCACATTTTTCTAAGCATCTTGACTGCTACCAACTCCGGCAACCTGCTGCTACACGCACACCACCTGCTGGACGTCTCCACCCTGGGCAGCAAGAACTACCATTTCAACTCCACCTCTAGCATGTGCTGCCATCGCCCTCTCAACTCCAACCTTGCTACTCCAAAACAGCAAGGTTGCACCACCGTGTAGCTGGAATAAAACACTATACTGGAGTTGCCGATCACCTGCAAATTCGGTCGGCCTTTCTTCCATTATGGTTGGTCGAACCTGCACTTTCCATTCACTGCACTAGAAACCATAGTGCACCAAAGCCAATCGCTCTTCTTGCTGCATCTTCGCCACATGAGCTCCTCTTTGCACGACAATGTTGCAAGCATCTTCTCCAGTCCATCGCCACCACCCAAGTTGCAAACAACACCTGCAATCCCATCTCGAACCAACAACGACCCACCAACTGCTCCTCCTCCTCTAGCACCCATGCTCATCTCCCTCAAAAACCACAGCGTCGCTCGTCACTGCTATGCACGATTCTACTGGTGCACCTGTCGATAAGCCTGCAATCAAGCCCTCACGATCACCATTGCTGCATGCACCTGCAGCACGCTCAACCAGTGCATTCTCCGGATCTCATCTCACTTGCCAAGAAAAGTGCACATGTTCTTGGCCCAATCACTCAAGGCCGGCAACCACTATCACAACCCTTCTTATGTCCGAACCCAATCCATCTTCAAAGGTGAGTTACTAAAGATATTTCTCTTTCTAGGTTTTCTTTGCTCCATCTCTCTTTTTCTCTCTAGAGCTCTTTCTCTCTCTTTCTCTCTCTAGCTCTCTCTCGCTTAATTTCTTTTTCTCTCTCTAGTTAATCTCTCTAGATCCTAATCTCTTTTTCTTTCTCTAAGTCTAGTTCGTTTCTCTCTCTATAACCTATCTTTCTCTCTCTAGATTAAATTTGTTTATGGCTTTCTAGATTATTTTTGAATTTAATTTGATTTGTAAGAACTCATTGAGGATGAATAAAATTGTTATTTTTACATTTGTTAGTTTACTTTTGTGTTTTTGGTTGTTTGTGGTAATTTCTCTCTCTAAAAATCACTAAGCATGTTTTAAATCGCTTACCATTCTCACCCCACCATATCTTCTAGTCATAGCCTGTGGGCTCTTCAAGCTTTGATATTAGGCTTCTGTGGTTAATCGTGAGCCCGCAAGTCTCGAGAATAGCTCGATCGAGTTTTTTGCAAGAGAAAAGCACGTAATGAAACTTGATCATAACGTCTTTATACTTAGACTTCTAGAAATGCGTTTAATGCATGCAAATATACAATTTCATCCAAAAAAATGTGTTCTTCGTAATGAAATAGACTCTTACGTAGAAAATTGGATAATTAGAGCATTTTTATATAGGAGAGTGTGATAACGCTTAGAAGATAACAGTGGAAAATACGCACTTTTAAGCGAATATTATATATTTGCATGCATTAAACATATTTTCGGAAGTCTAAATATAAAGTCGTTCTGATTAAGTCTCATTACGCGCTTCTTCTGTCGCAGGAAACCTTGAGTGGATGATTCTCGAGACTTATGGGCCCACATCAATCATGAAAGCCCATTATCAAAGCTTGAAGAGCCCACAGGCTATGACTAGAAGATATGGGCCAAATACGGGCTGAACAAGAGGACCGAAGAGCCGACCCAAAAAACGAAGAGAGCGGGAGAGCCAATGACCAAAAGATGGACCAAAGCGTTTAAAGCCGCATGAATTGACAAGAAATGCTGATCTGCTCTACTGGTGAAGCGTGAGGAGAGACACAGTGATGAACAGGGTTCTAGACCCTCTGCCAGCTCCTTTTCCTGTATTTTCTGTTATTTTCTCTCTCCTCTCTCCTAACTCTCCCATCGCACCACCTTAGAACCTCCTAACCATCGATCTAACCCTTCCCAATCAAACCCTCCAATCATCACTCTAGCCCATCATCTAATCTTCGCCATTAGATCCTCCTAGCTTCCCCATCATACCACGCAATCATCTCTAATCACATTCATCTCCCCTACATTTTCTCTTCCCTTGATCTGACTGCTCACTTCTATACCACACGATCACCAATCGCATACCCTCAATCCTAACTTGACCCTAACACCATCCATAGCCGTTAGACCCATCCTACCCTCCTCGATCAAACACTCACAGTCACCCTCGATTGATCCAACGGCCCACATATACCATTTCTCTCTCCTCTACCCCACATTTTCTCTCTCTAAAAACCAACACATTTCTCTCTCATCCTCTCCTAAAAATAGGCCCACAACCCTCCATGTAGAGAATAGCCTTTGGCCCACTACACCAAGGCCCACATCCCCACGCTAATCGAAGAAATTAAAAAAAAAATAGAAAAGGAAATAAAGAAAAGAAAAAAAAAAGAAAAAAAAAAATATAAACACATGAGAGAGAAACCGTGGGTTTTATCTCCCACGTTAACTCTCCCCCCTCTTCCACATCCATCTCTTCTTCCCCTCCATCCAACCGTCATTAAGATCCACAACCTCTAACCCTAGATATAAGCACCCCATTCACGTTAGTTTCGTCGGTCCCCTCCCCCCCCCCCCCCCCCCCCCACGTTCCTCTCTTTTCCCCATTCTCCTCATTCTTTCTCTCCTCCTTCCTCTTCTTCTTCTCTTCTTGTTGCTAAAAAAACCAGCGACTCTCCTTGGGGACGCACCAGCAACCTCCAAGGTTTTTCCTTGGTTCGTGGGTATCTCCCCTCGCCTACACCAGCCACCACAGCTCCAAACAACACCATCCAGCAACCGTCTCCTCCTCTGTTCCTTCTTCTCCAGCCGCCTGACTAGCAACCTAAAGCACCACCACCAGATCTGGTAATTCTTCTTCTTCTTCTTCTTCTTCTTTCTCCTTTCTTCTTTCTTCTTTCTTCTTCTTCTTCACTTCTGCTTCTTCTGCCCCCTCTCGCCTGCTGCCTCTCACGCCTCCACCTCTCTAATCGCCGTTTCCACCATTATTGATGCCGTCAAACCCATAACTCCAGCGAGTTATCACCTTCTCCGATTCTTAACTCTCTCTCTTTTACCATTACAAAGTCAGAACAGAAGAAGAAGAGAAGAGAAAAGAAGAAATAAAGCAAAAGAAAAAAAAAAAAAAAACAAAAGATTGCCGGAGTTGCAGGTTGCAACTCCGGCGAGCTCCATTAACGCCGGCATCCATTACCTCCATCACCAAAACGAACTGGCAAATCCCTCTCTTTTCTTCTCCTCTCACTCCCCAAAACCATCTTCTCATCATTCCCCTCTTCTTTGGCTCCATTTTCTCTTCTTCTCCTTCATCTTCTTCGTCATCTTCTTCACGCCTTCTACCGAAGTTGCAGCCTACAACTCTGGCCTGCAATGCCAGCCACCTCTCTCTCGCACGAGCTTGATCTTTGGTCTGTATTCCCACGCACTGAACGGTCAACGCCCACCAGAAACTCTTTCACGTTGCTGTACCCATTCACCAGAAAGGTGTTGCAACTCCTTCTTCCATCTTCAACTTGCAACTCTTGAGTTGCAATTCCGCCTGAACACACCTCCACTTCAATGCCCCTCTACCCGCAGCACCTTCTCATCCCGTTCCACCTGCTGCCTCTTGCAGCACCTCCACTGATCAAATCTCGTCCGCCTTCCACCCCTCCTGCAAACAGCAACGATTTGGACCACCACCATCCTCTCCAACCAGCCAAGACAGCTAGCAACACCATCCACACGGTCTTCTAGGCTGTGCGCTCAATGTCGGTGGAGCTTCATCCAGCATCTCCACCACGCCACCATACCAAGTTCCAACTGGGCTCCCATCTCGCTGCACTATTATAGTATCTTCATGAATCACCATTCCACCTTCACCATCATGCGCAACTCTTCTTTTTCATGGGCCGAATCCTCGGGCAGCAACCATCTTCGTCTTCCAAGGTAAAAAGGAGCCTTCTCCTCCAAGGTGAATGCCTCTCCCCCTTTCTCTCTCTATTTCCTAGTTTCCTTCTCTCTTTCTCTTTCTCTATCTAGATTTCTTCTTTCTCTCTCTATATGTCCTCTCTCTCTCTAGATCTCTCTAGTTCTCTCTTTCTCTCTCTAGTTTATTCTTTTTTAACGCTTTATAATTTAGTTATTTTTACTTGATTGTAAGAGCCATGTTCGATTGAATGAAGTTGATT
This sequence comes from Euptelea pleiosperma, assembly GCA_035048495.1. Taxonomy (NCBI): domain Eukaryota; kingdom Viridiplantae; phylum Streptophyta; class Magnoliopsida; order Ranunculales; family Eupteleaceae; genus Euptelea; species Euptelea pleiosperma. The sequence continues at coordinate 17,714,392 of CM068541.1, forward strand.
TGAATAAAATTGTGTTTCATTCTCTACAAGTTTTTTCGTCATTTTATGTATTCTTTATTGTGCTAATCCGGCTAATCCAAAGTGCGGATCGACATCCGACACGAGCCACTATGCAAAATTGCTCATTTTACAGGTTACAAGTCTCGGATAATTACAAATTGTGTTGAAATTAGGGTTTCAGATCCGACGACATGAAAAAACCCTACTTTCAAATGGCGCCCCTACCGCTCGAGTGTACGAGAGTGCGAAAAGGATGTAAAGATGGAATTGAAAAGTTGCCAAATCGGAAAGCTGCTCAATTTGGACAGCCCGACCTTTTCGAAAAAAATTTTATTTTTGGTTTTTAGTTATTTTTAGTTACTTTTAAATTATTATTTTTAATGCCTCAGAAGGCCGAGTGCAATTTGTAATAATTTAGGAATTTTACTGCTTTCTAAATAACTACTAGATCTTGTTCTCATGTTTTTTACAAACCCTAGATTAAGTGAAAAATACCAAAAAAATCAAAAAATCAAAATTCAAAAAAATTAGGGTTTTATATTCTATAGATTTTTAGAAATCACCAATCAAGAATATGCGATTTTTGAAAAGATTCTAAAATCTTGAAACTTTGCTAAATTAGGGTTTCTCCTCTTAGAAGTTTCCACTTTAAAGGAATTTCTATCTTTAGAAATCCTCCAAATTTGGAACAGTCTACAAAAGGAAATACCCCAAATCTAGTAGAATTTTAATTTTGAGAAATTTTTCAAAATTGTAAGGAATTTCGCAATCACATCTTTCTTGGAAGATCTTCACAGTTCAGGAAACTTTCCAATCTAGGTATTTTCCATCTGGAAATTCCTAAATTTTAACCCATCTCGAACTTGGAAATTAATTCAAAAACTTGCCTAAATCCAATGCGTGCTCTGTAAACCCTAAAAAGGCAAGGATCTTCCAAATAGAATCCCGAATACCTAGACTGTGCAATCTAACTTTTTTGCAGAACATGATCTAGTGTGGGTAGGGAGCGAAAGCTCAATGAGGTAGAGTCGGGCCCAAGCCCGTTTGGATACCCCTCCCTATCCCACAGAGGCGACCCCGTGGCGTGGCCGACGGGAGGTAAGTCCCTATCCTTGCCTTGAGTGCGATACGGTGTTATTGGGTAACTCATTGCCGCGTGTCTATTTGCTTTCGCATACATATTATTCGACTTGCGTGGCGCGGCCGTTAATCAATCAACTCTAAGAGAGCAGACCCAGCTCCAAAATTGAAACTGATGGAAGTTCATCACCCACCTCATCATTCCAACTGATTTGATTCAAAGGCTCCATATTAATTAAAAAGAATCAAGAAGTAGAGTCAATTAGCCCGGTGTTCGAAGACAAATCCACACAAAGCGAACCCGCTTAACATCCAATCGAAGTAAGACCACGAGCGTGAGTCTCTGTTGTCTAACACACCCATAGGTCTCTGCTACTCAAGTACACTGAGCTCGACGTGGCATCTTGGACTATTCGGCGGTTAGTTGCGTGTGGACTAGGAATACGCACCAACCCTAGCTTAACCTGAGGGAATACTTTTCTTAAATACTTGACCAATCTGGTTAGTCTGTGACGTACTTAAGACAGTCATTGTGCCGCACGTCTAATCCTGCTAATCCCGCTAATTCCGAGTACGGATCGACATCCGACACGAGCCACTGTGCAAAATTACTCATTTTACAGGTTACAAGTCTCGGATAATTACAAATTATATTGAAATTAGGGTTTCCGATCCGACAACACGAAAAATCCCTACTTTCAATCACCAAAAAATGTGGACCCTACTGCTACACCTTTCTCATTACCAATGTAAGTTTGATTAAACCATTGAAAATGCTATTTTGTTAGTTACTGCATTTAATCTCACTTTAACATCTATATATAAGGTTTTGTTTTGAATGAGCAGGAGGAATGTGATTTTTTTGAAATTTGAAGCAAGAGCGAAATTAAAGGGTCTCGTTTGAGGGATTCAAAGAGTTCATTTGTGGGAGACTGTCGAAGACGAAAGTTAGAAATTCCGCTCGGTAAGAGTGTGCTACGTTGTTCGTATGCGTCCTGTAACCGGAGCCTAGAGCCTAGAGCCTAGAACCTGCGCCAAAAAAAAAAATATATTTATGAGGTAAATGAGCTTTTTAGTTTTGGAAAAAGATGTAACAAGGTATGCCTGAAACTGTTCATTTGCGGAAGCGGCAGTTTTGGTAGTCACCGCTGCCATCTGGGCCCACTGACCGCTTGGATGTTTATCTCACTCCTTGTTGGGTATACATACCAAAAATCACCTTGATTGGTAATTTATAACCATTAGATTTTAACACTTTTAGCACCATTTAAGGTGTTCTTATAGCCGTTTAATACAACCATTTTTTGAGTACTAAAACCAACGGCTAAAAATCATTAAACAAGCTGATTTTTTGTAGGAATGTCTATTAAATGGTGGGCTAAACATCCATGCGGTCAGTGGGCCCAGATGGCAGTGGTGACTACTGAAAATGCCGCTTCCGCAAATGAAAAGATCTCAGGTATACCTTGTTACATCACGACCCTTTAGTTTTTACCTCTTCACGTGATGAGGTAAGTACCCCTCTGATAAATGTTTCTTTCAACGTGTAAAACATAGCTTCAAGGGCCAGATGGCATTAATAAGACCACAAGTTAAGGTGGTACACTCCACTTTAAGAAGACTTGTGCCCGATAACCGGACAAAAGTATGTGCCTTTTAGACCATTGAAGTATCGCCTGTAAAGTGGGGACCCTACTACTACACCTTTTCATTACCACTGTACGTTTGATTAAACCATTGAAAAAGCAATTTTGTTAGTTACTGCAGTTAATCTCACTTTAACATATGTATATAAGGTTTTGTGTGGAATGAGCAGGAGGAATTTTTTTGATTTTTTTTTTAAGTTTGAAGCAAGAGCGAAAGAAGAGGCTCTCGTTTGAGGGATCCGGCAAGAGTTTGTTTGTGGGAGACTATCGAAGACGAAAGTAAGAAATTCCACTCGGCAAGAGTGTGCCACATGGTTCATATTGCGTCCTGTAACCGGAGCCTGTCATTTTAGGGCGGTTAGAGCTTGAGCCAAAAAAAACTAAGAGGTAAATCAGCTTTTTAGTTTTTACCTCTTCCCGTGATGAGGTCAGTACCCATCTAATAATTAAGACTGAAAACCTGACATCAATAAGACCACAAGTTGAGATGGTACACACCACTTTAAGAAGAGTTGTGCCCGATAACCTGACAAAAACATGTCCCGTCGAGGCCATTGAAGTATCACCTGTAAAATGTGGACCCTACTACTGCACTTTTCCCATTAATATGTGCCTTTCAGGCCATTGAAGAATCACCTGTAAAATGTGGACCCTACTACTACACCTTTCCCATTATCGCTGTACGTTCGATTAAACCATTGGAAAAGCTGTTTTGTTAGTTACTGCAGTTAATCTCAGTTTAAAATCTACATATATGATTTATCTGTCATTTTAGATCTGTCAACGGAACCCGACCCTTATTATATTATTTTATAGTAATATTAAGCAAGGTTTAAAGAGGACGTTTTAACGGTATAACGGACTGGGTGTGTTACCGTTAAAACGGATTGTAACGGATAGGGACAAAAATGGAGTTTAATGTATTTTAATGGTATTTAACGGGGAAAAATTGAAAAAATGGCGCTGAAATTCAAAATTTGTATTTCAAAATTTTGAAAACGAAAAAAACAGAGTTTAACAGAAAAATATTGCCCTTTTTTTCCACATATTTTAACCACCGTTAAAATGAAAAAAATGGCCCTTATTTTGTAAGTGGCAAAATGGTTTTAAACGTAACGGTCTTGGGGCGTTATCGTTTTAATGGCCGTTAAAACTGTTTAAACGACGTTATTTTAAACCATGATATTAAGTAACAAATTCCAGTGTTGTTTGGCTGCTTGTAGGTACTTCAAATATATATGTTTACTATTCTTTCCAACAAAATTTTTGAGTTAAAAGTTTGGAGTGTGGTAGGCACGATTTGGCTATAAATAGCAAGAGAGAAAGAAGAGTGGTCATATGAGGAATAGTCTCCGGCAAGAGTTCGTTAATTTGTGAGAGAGTCCGCGAAGAAAGTGAGAAATTCTACTTGAGGTAAGCTTCATCCTTCATAGCCGAATGTTTTCGTGTTGCAACACCCCCATCATATATCATGGCTCTATATCCTACTATCGGTTGTTTTATTTTTCTTCTGTTTCATTGTTTCTTTCATCAGATCAACTGTTGTTTGGATGTTTGGCTGCAATCTATCCAAGTAATATTCCGTAATCGGACGTTCAGATCCATAGGGATAACCACCAATTGCATGTGGCAGCATCCATCATGAACCATGGATCCCAACTGTCTAAACAACCACCCTTTTCCTTTTAGGGTGTGTTTGATTGCCAAGTGGGAAAATTGCACTGAAAATACACCTTTATTTTCTCACATGATAAAGGTGAAAAATGAAAAGTGAGAAAATTTCTGAAGCGTGAATTTTCAAGCAGCGAAGCAGTGGCCAATCATATCACGCCACAAACCCAGAAATGTTTTTGATGCAATTTGCATCTCACCCAATGTTTTTAAAATATATGCCTCTCACCCTTTGACTACGGTCAATGTCATTGACCATAGACAGCCATTAAATGACTATAATGACCCTGGGTGAGATGCAAATATTTTAAAAACATTGGGTGATGCAAATTACATCAACAAAGTAAGGGGGAGAAGCGAAAAAAGTAATTTTTATTTTTTAGGATTGTGAGCTCAAAACCTTCATTTACTTTTGGCCCAACCGTAGGTGGACCTACAGACCAAAAATTAATCTTCATTTACTGAATTTCAAATTTTGAATTTTAGCGTCATTTTTTCTATTGTTCTGTTAAAATCGTTAAATTCCCTTTTTTTCCATTTTTTCTATTTTTGCCCCTAGCCATTGCAATCCGTTTTAACGGTAACGCCCCCAGTCCGTTATATCGTTTAAACGGCCTCCTTTAAACCTTGGGTCCACCTATGGTTAGGCCAAAAGTAAATGAAGAAAGGTTTCGAGCTCACAATCCTAAAAATAGAAGAAAAAAAATCCTCAAAAAAATGGAGTTTTTGCTTGTCCCCCTTATTTTATTGATGCAATTTGCATCACACCCAATGTTTTTAAAATATTTGCATCTCACCCAAGGTCATTATAGTCATTTAAAAAATATTGGGATGTCCATCGGGAGACCGTTAATGGCCATCTATGGTCAATGACGTTGACCATGGTCAAAGGGTGAGACGCAAATATTTTAAAAACATTGGGTGAGATGCAAATTGCATCAATAAAGGGAGAAAAGCAAAAAAAAGCCCTATATTTTATTATATTATATATTATTATAATATAATACAAATATATTATATTATTTTCATACAATATATAATAAAAATATATCCTACTTTGGGATATGAAATTCAAGCTCGTGGGCTAGGTGAGGGCCTAATTTTCAAAGACTCAATTGCTTAACAGGATGGGCCTGGGCCTCGGCCTGCATTGGATGTCCTGGGCTCTTATAGTATAGTATAGTATATATAGAATGTTATATTTTTTTATGTTAAGTAACAAATTACATTGTTGTTTGGATGCTTGTAGGTACTTGTGAAATGTTTTACTAGGTTAATTCTTTCCGACAAACTTTAGAAAAATTGGATTAGCCACATGGCACACTTAGACGGCGCTGACCGTATTGATGTTTGGCCAGTCCCTCGGTGGACCTGCAAACCAAAAATCAGCCTAATTAGTGATTACAACCTTTTGATCTTTGCACCCAAAAAAACACTCAATAATGCTCAAATTCCTACTGTTAATATCAACCGATGAAAGTAATTCAATCCAACGATTAGAAATCACCGATCAGGTTTATTTTTGGTTTGAAGGTCCACCTAGTGTTGGCCAAACATCCTTACGGTCAGTGTCCATTAAGAGTGTGCCATGTGGCTCATGCAGTTGACTGTGACCGGCTTCCCTCACACATACCATGTAAGCAAAGGTTTACTCAGTCCAGGCTACCTCCCCATGTAGGTATGTCCCTAGGGCTAAAACAAAGGTTTAAAGGAGGCCGTTTTAACAGTGTAACGGACTGGGAGCGTTAACCATTAAAATGGCCGTTAAAACGGATTGAAACGGCCAGGGGAAAAAATGGATTTTAACAATTTTAACGGAAAAAATGGCACTGAAATTCAAAAGTAATTTCAAAAGCTAAAAAACGAATTTAACGGCCATTTATTTTCACAAAAAAATCCAGAATTTAAAGGCTTTTAAAATGATTTTAAAGGCCGTTAAAACGAAAAAAAAGGACATTTTTTCAAAGCGTCAAAACGCGTTTTAACGGAAACGGGCTTGGGGAGTTAACATTTAAAAGGCGGTTTTTAAAACCATTGCTAAAACATCTATTTTTTAGAGTAAAACCTGCCTGACAATCGACGGTCAGGGAAGCCCTAACCACCCATAATATGAGCTACTTGGTACACTCTTAGAGGGCGCTGACCGGATGGATGTTTTTGGTCAATCATTTAGTCGACCTACAAACCAAAAATAAACTTGATTACTGATTTCAAACCTTTTGATCTTTGTACCAAAATAATGGTAAATAATGCTCAAATTCCCACGGTTGAAAATGACTTCAACTAACGCTTAGAGATCTCTGATCAGGTTGATTTTGGGTTCATAGGTCCACCTAGGGATTAGCCAAACATCTATACGGTCAGTGTTCTCTAAAGCATTGCCACGTGGCTTATATTGTGGGTGGTTAGGTAAGATATACTCAAACATAAAAGTTTTTATGTTTTTTTTTTATTAGTTTTGGCGAATTTTTTAACCCATTTTTTTATGATAAACCTGAATCGTACTCGAACATTTCCTGCACAGCATTTTTGCCACAGTCCGAATTGCTAACTATAAAAAATTTTAATAAGGATGATAACAAAGATGATTTTGGTGCAGGGTATTTTATCTTTCTGTGATTGATTTTTGTCACTTTGTGGAGTACTTGAGGTCGAACGGGAACGGACCTATAGAGAAGTAAGACTTGAATTTAGAAAAAAAATGGCAGAAAGTAGGAACGGTGTATCGGAGCACAACATCCGACAAGAGCAAGACCATGCTTCCTTTGACATAAGAGATGTGATTTCTTCCATGAATGATAAGCTCAAGGATGCCTCTGAATTATCCTCTGAGTGCTGTATTTATAGAGTTCACAACCGACTTCGTGCAGTAAATCGAAAGGCCTATGAGCCACATCTTGTCTCAATTGGTCCTTTCCACTACCGGAAAAAAAATCTAAAATCTATGGAAAAGATGAAATGGTACTACGTGAAGTGCTTCCTCCAGCGACATCAATCGATCAGATTAGAGAATTATGTGAATGTCATCAAGGAGTTGGAAGAGCAAGCTCGTAAATGCTATGCAGAAACCATCAACCTTAGTAGCAAAGACTTTGTACAAATGATGATAGTTGATGGTTGCTTCATGATTGAGCTCTTTTTAAGGGCAGCAGAGGGACGCAATGCCAACCATCCTCGACAGGACCCGATATTCAATACACATTGGATGCGCCCTACTCTGGAGCGCGACTTAATGTTACTAGAAAACCAACTTCCCTTCTTCATTCTTGAGTGTCTGTTCAGCCACCATACTCGGGTCCCTTCCCAAGGATCTAGGACCATCCTCACTAGTTTGGTCGCCCATTTCTTTGGTAAAATGATGCTTCCACGAGAGATTTCTAACGTCAGAGGCAAACATTTACTTGACATGTCCTTAAATTGCATCCTTGACTCTACAAATTTAGAGGGCAGAGGAAAACAGCATCCTATTATACGATGTGCAAATGAGCTAAAACAGGCTGGAATCGGGTTCAAGGTCAAGGTAGGGGCCGATAATAGTTTGGACATAAAGTTCAATAATGGGGTAATAGAACTACCGCATTTGGCAGTTGAAGATTGGACAGAATCTTTCTTTCGAAATCTCATCGCCTTCGAGCAATGTCACATTGGTTGTCGTACTTATGTTGCGGCTTATGCACAGTTCATGGATTACCTCATAAGCAGTTCAAAGGATGTGGAAGTTCTTTGTGATTCTGGAATATTGGAAAATTGGTTGGGCAAGGATGAAGATATATCCGTTCTCTTTAATAAACTTGGCCATGAGGTTGGCTTGGATGGCTTCTATTATTCTAAGGTTTACAATGATGTAAATGAATATTACGAAACCAAGTGGCACAAGTGGAAGGCGACTTTGAAGCGTGATTATTTCGACAACCCATGGACGATCATTTCAGTTGTTGCTGCCGTTGTGCTCCTCCTTTTAACCATCACACAGACTGTGTTTTCCATACTTTAGTACTGCTCGTAACATTCCCAGATCAATATTATTAGTTGTAATTAAGCCTTTAAATATGGGGGGTTATTGCTTTGAATCCAAGAGTCTAGTATCTTGGTATTATGGGGGGATTATTGCGCTTTTTGGAGGGTTAATTTATTGCTTGGGCATGTACGTAGATTGGTTGGCAATCTGTGTTGCAACTTCAAGTCCACTTCCAACTTGCCCATGATTTTTTACTTGCGAGTAGGTAAATTCATAGTAAGGTTATCAATGGAGATCTGGTCGCCCCAATATCTGATCCGATCCAAATAGCGTTGGTTTGGACTTGAGAATCATGATCTGATAAGCTATCGGATCGGTTCCAGATCTACCTTGATCCAATCCGGTCTAATCAATGAAGTAATTAATTAGATCATTGAATGCATGTTGATACCATCTTCTACCTTTTGTTTATTTGACTTTAAGAATTTACAAAAATAGTTTCTTAACAGTTTTTCTTCATCAAATTGACTCGATGTTAAATTAGGTTGCTCCGATCTGATAAGTTCCGATATCTTATCTTATCGGGTTTGGATTTATGAACCATGATTCAATAGGCTATTGGATGGTGTCTGATAGATTAATAAACCCTGATCCGATCTGATTTTATCTTGATTCATTCACAGCCCTAATTCATAGTATATATTCTTTAACTCGCGTGCGACTGATAGTGGGTAGCATTTTTTCGAAGGAGCATTCCTGGTTGGCAGCCACGTACACTTTGGATATAGGCTACACAACAAATGTTTGGATACCATCATGTGTACGCGAAGGCCAATGACTACACCTTTAAAGATTTCTGACACCTACGAGCAATATATATAGAAAGTTCCAAGATGTGTCTGTGAATGCTGTGGTGCGATTTTTGAAAATATTGTTATAATTGTCTCATTGAGAAAAACTTTGATCTCTCAAAGGCTGGGGTGTCAATGGGTCGGTTCCGGTTCGGTTCCTAAGGTGGTCAGAACCGGAACAATCGGTTCCGGTTCCTTAACGGTTCCAGTTCCCAAAGTGATGGATCTGGAACCGGAACCAATTATGTATTTATGTCGTTTCCGGGTTCTGGGTAGATTGAGCCAAATCTTGAGAATTTGAGAATTTTTACACTTATTTATTTATTGGTACCGGTTCTTATCGGTTCAGTTCCGGTTCTTATCGGTTTCGGTTCCATATTAGGCTACCCAAAACCAGAACCGTTATTGTCGTTTCGGTTCCGGTTAAACGGGTAAACAAGTTAGGACTTGCTCTCCACTAAGTTAGGTAACTTGTTAGCATTACTAAGGCCGTCTCGATACAAGTTGAGGCCTAGGGCGAAAGCTGGGCAATCTTTGTATTAGTTACCCCAACTACTGCCACATGGCATTCCTTTTTGGGGCCCATAAAATGTTGGGTGATTAGTGCACTCCTTGGTGAACCTACGTACACTCTTAAAATCTGCCTGATAAGTATTACTTAGCCATTAATTTGAGCATTTTTCACTACGGTCTTGGAGAGTGTGTTCAAAAAGCCCATTATACAAAAATCCAACGGTTATGAACCACTAAACAAGTTAATTTTGAGCAGCTTGTTGTCCCACAGAAGTGTCGCACAACAATATGGATGTTTGATTTCTACTGAGATATAATTAAACTATTAAATACATCTAGAGTCATTGTCACCATGTGGACGGTAGCGATTAGTCTCAACTTTTTGGTCTGCAATAAGATATGAAGAATCTTGAATTCAGACCGTAGGATTTGAGAATGTGGAACAAGCTGCGGAAATCGTAGCACGCTCTTGTGGGGGAAAAGGATTAAAAAAATTAGAAAAAGGTTAATGTGGCCTTACGATGAGTAAAAAATCTAATCCAAACGTAGACGGTGTTTGTGTGTGGAGCTTCCTTATATGGACAGGTGGAGGGGCCTTTTATTAAAATATATTAAAATTTTGCTTTGTGTCCTTTGACTAGGGCTGTGGAAGGGATATTTGCAACAGTTATGAACCCTTGCCAAAGAAGAAACGATTCCTTCAAAAAAGGTTTTGACAGATTCATTGGTCTATGATATATTTTGAAAACTGGGTTGGATCCACTTGTACCTTCTGCTCAATCCAAATTTTAAATTACAGTGATCGTCGGCTACCTCTAACTGGCTTGGCTCGTCGATAATTGAAATGTAGAAAGTTGAAATAGATGTCAATTTGTGTAAATCGCACCCCCCACCCCATCCCGACCCATAGAAATAGCAAAATAAGAAGTCCATGAATACTGTGAATTTTGTTATGTTCTCAATAATTAAGTAGGGACGTTTAATGAACTAATAGATGCCGTTTGTTTAGTAGACAACTAATGGGTGCCATGGTGAGAAGTAAAACTTGTCGACCGTATGGATGTTTGGCCAATCCTTAAGTAGACTTATTTACCAAAAATCAACCTTATTATTGATTTCAAACCCTTGGATCTTTGTACCCAAAGATTGGTAAATAATGTTCAAATTCCTACGGTTAAAATCAACCCATGAAAATGACTTCAACTAATGGTTAGAAATCACTGATCAGTTTTTTTTTTTGTTTATATGTCCACATAGGGATTGACCAAACATCCATACATTAAACAAAGGACGCTGACCACATAGATGTTAGGTCAATCCCTAGTTGGACCTACAAACCAAAAAACAGCCTAATTAGTGATTTCAAATTGGCCCAAAAGGACAAGTACGCTTATGCCATGAACAAAACAACTGATGAATGGTACGAAATGAACAGGACAACTGATGAACGTACGAGCTCTCTCATTCACAGATGGCTGATGAACAAGGTGGACCTACAAAACAAAAATCAGCCTGATTAGGGATTTCTAGGCGTTGGATCTTTGTACCTCAAATACTACTCAAATAGCTGTTGTATATGAATCAGCCTTTTGCGCACTTTGCATATTTAGTTTTAATTTAATTCATTTATTAGATGGCTCATGTTTTATCAACTGGCACTACAATATTTATGGTTATTTTGGAGATTCATTCTCAGGTCATACCTTGAGATCTGTGTTGGCACGAAATGTGTTGGACCCAGGTCGTGGGGCATGACATATATAGATGTGAAATTGATGAAGGTAAAAGGGCAATTCATAGTGTAGCAAAAATATGGTACAAAAATTAGTATAATTCCGGTTTGTCATTAAAAAATGTGTTCAAAAGTTCATCAAAAACAACATCAACAACTTTTTGTCTTCCTCCTCCCAAAGACACTTTGTGAAAGAATGGATTCTCTATCTAATCAATTCTAGTGGGGCGCATCAGATCACAAGCGCAAGGTTGGGATTTCGGCGATTTCATCCAGTTAACTTAGCCCTTCTGTTTAACAAAATGTGGAGTCTTCAACAAGACCAATACTCCTTTCTGTCAAATCATTTACTGAAAAAATATAGTCCTGACGGCGACATTCTTAGGACGAAGTGTCCTCCCTCAGCATCATGGAGCTGGAAAGCATGCATAAAGCAACAAAGTCAGCGCCTCATTGTGGTTGGGTGATACGATCCGAGAGACAAATCAACACTTGGGACGATAAATGGATTCCAAACCCTTCTAGTCAACTCACCACTCCTTCGCATATGGGGTAGTCAAGCATTCAAAAGGTCAGTGATCTTATTCTTCCCAATGCTTCATGGAATAGACAACTCCTATCCTCTTTATTCCTGATATCTGTGGCAGCCTCCATTGAATCCATTCCTCTTAGTATGAACCTGACTAGTGATCACATCTATTGGATGCCCCATCCTAGAGGTCAATTCTCTACCAAATCAGCATTCAAAGCCCTCAGTGCACAGCGTCACCTTACTGCGGAACAGAGCCAAGCCCAACCCATTTGGAAATAATCTGGCTCCTTCCACTCCCTTACAAAATTTAAATGTTCACGTGGAAACTTTTCAGAAATATCCTCCCCAATCGGGCGACAATTCATAGGCAAATTAGGTAAATCTCTCCAAAATACCCTCATTGTCATGACCTTGCGGGGACATCTCATCATGCTTTATTTAACTGTCCGATCAGTGCTCTGTTGTGGTTTCTCCTCTCCCCTATCCCTTCGCTGTGAGTACTGGCCAGCAGAGGAATGTGAGACATGGATAATGGATAAAATCATGCCGTCTTCTAACCAAACTGAAGTGGATTCCTTCCAAACTCAGTACATTTGCATATTCCTTTGGAAGCTTTGGGATCTTCATAATAGAGTAGTGCATAGCGCCCAGATAGAGCACCCAGCACAATTCTTAAGGGGTATCTATTCCTACATTGAATCAGAAAAGACCATCCCCTAAACTACTAAACCAAACACTGTTTGAAAACCACCACTAGTTGGCACACTGAAACTAAACACTGATGCAACATGGCAAAAAGCAACTAGACATACCGGATTGGGCTTTGTGATTCGAAATGACGCTAAAAAGTGTGTGTTGGTTGGAGCTAGTAGAGTTCGATCCTTCTCAGCAGAAGAAGCAAAAATTCAAGCCATAAAATGGGGGCTAGAACAAGCAAAATATTTTGGAGTCCAGGTACTCGTAGTGGAATCTGATGCCATGATGATCATTGAAGCGCTGCAGCAAAAATCCACTGCACTAAGTTGGTCCTCTTCAGCCATCCTAGCTGATGTTTTGGTTTATGTTCATCTTTTAACTCTCTTCATTTTGTTTACACACTGCGAGATGGTAATGTGGTGGCTCACTGTGTAGCCTCTAAGGTGCACTCCTTTAACACACCTATGGTATGGGACAGTTGGTATCCTCCTTGGTTGTCAGTTATTTTAAAGAAGGATACCTCCCATGGCCAGCCTTGTACTGACTTTTCTTTCGTTATGTGAAGGTCTTAATTACAAAAACAAAATGTTCAAAACTGAATATCTAGAATATAATTTGAAAAAATTCACGAATTACTTGAGAATAATTCAATTATATTTGAAAATTCAAAAAATTTCCAGACCTTTGAGTAGGGATAACCTTTGATGACAGTAGATTGTCATCGAAGTCCGTGACTACCAATGAGTTCTAGGCACGTACCCAGAGTGCTTTTTGCCACATGGCATACTCTTAAAGGACTGAACATATGGATGTTTGGCCAATCACTACTAGAAAAGGGACATACGGCATCGGTTAAAAATCGACGTCATAGACATTTGGCATCGATTTTTCAAACGCGAATACCAGTGACGCGAAAGATTTTGCATCAGTTTTTTGTTACTAAAAGCCGACGTGTTAACTTAGGAAATGGAAAAAACTGATGCCGAAACTAATATAGCATTGGTTTTGTGAAAAACCGATGCTATATATTAGTTTCGATGTTCCCAAAGCCGATGCTATATAATGGTTTTGGCGCCGGTTTTGGAAAAACCGATGCCAAATGTTATATTTTTTTTGATATTTTATTTGTTTTTTCTCTGTCGCCTATACCTACCTCATATCACTACCTACAACATACAAACTAATTCAAAAGATATTCATTCACTACCATTCACATTCACATTCACAATCAAATTAAAATATATTAATTAAATGAAATTAATATCAAGTAGGTTATACATTGCATATTAGGTTTTTCCAATACAACTAGCTAGAATCAGTCCTAAGTACTAATAAATTATATAGATGTTTGGCTTATCCCTCAGTGAACTTTTAGAATAACCTAATTAGTGATTTACACCAAATAACGCTCAATAATTTTGGAATTCTTACCATTAAAACCAACACATGAAAATAACTAAATCGATATTTTCTTAAAAATCACTAATCAGGCTGATTTTTGGTTTAGAGGTCCATTGAGGGATTGGCCAAAAATCCATACGGTCAGAGTCCATTAACAGTGTGCCATATGGGTTGTGATTTTCATTGTGATAGAAGCATATGTGAGAACTTGTGATAGAAGTTTTACTCATGTTTCTAGTTATAGAGTTTATGCACAATGTCAAGATGAAATAATTTCTTAAACAGTTGAGTTGAAATTAATGTGAAAATATTGAATGACCAAAGTTACAGGGTGATGTATGGGGTAGGGTGACGTGTTCCTTGGCACCAAAAAGTCCTTGTAAGTAAATAAAATTAAAAAAAGAAAAGAAGGAATACTATATAGATTTAAATGGCTTGGTAGGGAAAATTATACAGATTTAGAAAAAGATATACCTTCATTTTCTATAACAATAGCTAATCGTCTCCAACAATCACTAGTAGAAAAAGCACATACGGCGTCAGTTTTAAACCGACGCCATAGATAATTGGCGTCAATTTTTTATACCGAAAAAATCGACGCAATTGCTTGTGATGCGAAAGATATTGCGTCGGTTTTCCTCCGACGCGCAATAGTGGTCTGTTGCGTCAATTTTTGGTAAAACCAACGCTAAAGTTTGGGATATAGTATCTTTTTTTAGTAAAAACGACGCTCAAAAAAGTAAAACTGTTAGCGTCGGTTTTACAAAAAATTGACACCAAATTATTTTTTTTTTTAATATTCCTCCTATTTCTGCTATGTCCCCAAACCCACCTGCAGTATATCATACATCCAAATTGAAAAAATATTTATTCAAACATCTAAATTTATATAAGTTCGTCTAGAGCTACACCAATTTCTTACACCTGAGAATGGGCCCCAATGTTCCTGATTATTTGTGAGGAGGGTAACTATAGTATGAAAAACTCATTGTGCAGTTGTATTGTCCAGCGTGATCTCCATGTAGGGGTGTCAATTTTACCCATTTAACCTGAAACGAATCGGAACCAGAACCAAAAACACCGATTCCGGTTCCACAATTTTGGGAACCGATTAAAAAGGAACCGGAACCGAACCAAAAATAATGGTTTCGATTCCAGGTAGTCTAATATGGAATCGACACCGATAAGAACCGGTACCAATGTACAAATTTAGTGTAAAAATTCTCATATTCTTAAGATTTGGCCCATTATACCCGAAATCGGAATCGGAACCGACATAAACACATAATCGATTTTGGTTCCAGATCCATCACTTTGAGAATCGAAACCGTTAAGGAACCGAACCGATAAGAACCAGATCCGATTGTTCCGATTCTGGCCACCTTAGGAACCGAATCGGAATTGACCCGTTGACACCCCTATCTCCATGTGGGCTCTAGCACCGAGTGTAAGAGAACTGGATGTAAGAAATGGGTGTAGTTCTAGACGGACTCATTATATACCCAAAAAAACATGTTTGAATCCAACCACTAGAATCAGTCCTAAATTAATAAGTACTACTATGAAATTATATTATTAACACACTACTATACAATTAATATTGGATTAAGTACCGAAAAAACATGTTTGAATCTAACTAGCTAGATAGAATAAGTTCTAGAGATAATACCAAAATAAGACTGATTAATTATTGCAACTGAGAATACATATTTCAATCTTGTATTTGGATGGGAATGAATTTCAGATTTATAGTAGGAAAAATTAAATAGATTTATAAGAAGATATATACCTTAATTTCCCAGTAAAATAGCTAATCGTCTGCAATAATATTAAAAAACCAAATAAAACAATTAGCTAGAGCTAAGAAATGCAAATACATTAGCTTAGAGAAAAAAAGAAATGATGGCAAACAATATATATATATATATACCTCCAAAATTCTCTTTAAATAGCTCAATTCACTCAACTCTACATTCTGCCAACTCTTCCATTGTGTATTAACTTTTGATTTCATAACGTTGACCTAATGAATTATAAAAATATGTGGAGATAATTAATAAATTAATTTTACTTATTAAGACGTACACATGCATCAAGAACACGTAAAAGAATAAATAGCTCATCGAATGTTTAATTGTCTCATCATAATCGGTAATGAGGTCTTGCATGTACCTCATAACAAAAAATCCACAAGATTTTATATCTTCTTGTTTTGGGCACTACGTACAAGTACGTAATTCTTTAATTAACCAAAAAAATTAACTTCCGACCAATAAAAAATTACAAGTACTGGTACATAGATTTTAATTACTGCAACTACCCTCTATGTTGGTTCCTTCTTCCTTAATGTGTGGCCCAAAATATCTTTTTCGAATACTTTGAAAGTACTGCAAGAAAATAATTGAAACGATTCAATTATTCTTTAATGTATGTATAAATATTGCTTAATTTACTAATATAAGATTAACTTACCGTTTAATAATGCCTTTCAAATTTTGATTAATTGAATTATTTAATGAGTCAAAGTAATAGATTGTCATCGACAATAAGTCGATGATAAACAATATCCAATGTTCTCTATATATAAACAACAATCAAGTTATTAGGACGACATTCAATAAGTTATAAATTATAAATTTCAATGACAATCGAAAATACCACATTACCTAATGTTTAAGAAAATAAACAAAGTCTTCCCTTCGGTGTATGTAGTTATAAATATATTAACAAGGTATGGCACAAATTGTTCATCCCTCATAGATGCACGGATGGCTTGAGCACTAGCCAATGTAATATTATGAAGCAAATATTTTTCAAGTAACATTTGCTAGATGTGGCTGCAAAATTTAAAAAAAATTAATTAGAATGTCAGAATCATATCCATGAAATTTAGATCAATAAAAGAAACTCAACTCCAAAGTATCTTACCATTGATATAGTGTCAAGCATTGTGATGACAGATCTTGTAGTTCACACACCAAAGAGACATCCATAAAGTCAATATGAATTGACTCTCATATGCCAAATACTTCATACCCTACAGTAATATCAACGGATATAGAATATGGGTCGTGTACACGTAGATTATCATAAAATTCTTTGATGAAAGTGAAATTATCATCACTTTTATTATCTTGTACCTATAATCAAAATTAGAGTTATAATCAATATATGAATATATTAAATGAAGTAGATATGATAAAATATTGATAGATATTTACACGATCAGCGTTTGTGGACACCACCCATACTCTTGGCCATGCCACGATGCTCCCAACTTCATCGCCCATTGTACTAAACACATCACGAACGAGATACGAGAGTTCGGCATCCGATACTATGGATACTTTGATTGACACACGAAAACAATTGAGTCCCAATGGGAGAAAGTGCACAATTTATCTAGGTGTACTATCCAAAACAACCCCCTCAGCAACAATATTATTTGAGGTATGTAGTGCCAGCCTACATGGCTTTCCCTATAATAAAAAAGTTAGCAACTTAATAAGGGCTTCTCGACATTCTTACCTTTTAAGTTCCACAGTCTAACCAATGCCGATAATTTTGTAAACTTCGAGCAACCTGGATATAAGGGATTCTCAATATCTTCAAGTAATTTTTTAAATATTTCAGGATCACTCGTAACGTCATCGTATGCATCATGACCATTTCTATTGCATCGCCAGCATCGTCTAGAGTTATCTCTCCCATATCTTGATAGATGAAATTTTCTACATTAACACTTGACTCTGCCCCACTCATAACTTGTTCTCCATGCCAGACCCGCGACTTATAATTTTGATCGATATCATTAAAAAATAAATATCATTTTATCTCTTTAAGAGTATGTTTAGCAAGATTCTCGCATTTTTTACATGGACATCATATAGAATCGGGGTCACTCGCATTATCTTTGGCAAGTTTAAGAAATCGATCAACCCCGTCATTATATTCTCGTGATTTTCTATCCTTGATCATCCAAGATTTATCCATTATGTTGGACCTTCGACGTATTGCACGATTCTTGAAATATATTGTGCACATTGAAACAACTTGAGATAAATATCAATATGCATGTGTTTGGACACTTATCCCTATTTGTTTTCAGTCTCTATCTAACTTTGCTAACTCTAAAGTTCCTTAACCCATTCAAGAACTGATATTGCTTCTTATTTGTCATATACTAGTGGATTGCCCATGCCCACGGTACTCCCGACAAAATGTTTTCAAAACTCGGGTGCCTTCGGTACTCAAGCCCTGTTTTGTTATTAGACAATTGCAACCTTTTAATTCTTTTTTCTTTTTTAACAATGACCCAAAATAGCTAATGTGCAGCTGCAAACCACCCCAAACAGACCGGATAGATGCGCTATAATCTACTTATGCAATTCAATAGTCTCTTACGTACCATGATGCTTCCACATGCTAAGCATTTGTGTGAAATGTGCCAATGCCTAATATCAACAAAACCTTTACCTAATCCTGAATGGAAGAAAGCGATGATCAAACTTCCACCAGTTAAAAGTATCCAGACAGTTTAGAAGAGTCAATGCAACATTCCCTGAATAGAATAGAATTTAATTTGACTGACTCCAACACATCAGTTGAAGGTATCGTGTCGGACTCCAACACATTTTTAACATGGGCACTTCACCGTTTAGAAGAGTCAATGCAACATAGGGGAGCTCAACTTTGAAACAAATCCTAATAAACTCAATTCAATACTTGGAAAGTTGAAAAAACTTGAGTACTTGACTGATATTCTTATCAGCTTAGATTGGGTCTTCATTGACTCCAACTCTATTTTGATGTTTCATACCTGGACTGATGTAGAACCAATATCAATTTAAGAGCATAACATGGTCAATATTTCAAATTGTTCCACATTGGCAACTGGAAGATGGGAAGAAATTCTATTCCACATTGACCCTTCATATCCATATCCGAGACCAAAGCACATGACCTTTCTACATTTAGGTTTCTTTTTTGTATCAAATTTGGAAAAGTCTCGGTCAGCTGTCAATGCATTAGCATTTACCCACCTGCAAACAAACAATGAAAAGCTACAATGGTGCTATTTAGTCTATCCAAAATGGACTTATTGATGCCTCTAAGAACCTTTTCAATAAAGAAGTTATAATTATCAAAAAAAAAAAAAAATGACTTATTGATGCAGCCAAACACCCCCTAAGAATATTTGATCTTCCAAAACACTCAGCACAAAACATCATGTGAAAACCTCTTCGTTTTCCAACTCACTCCATCCCCACCTATCTGGCCTAATTTCGAGTTATATTTCCAGATAAATTACAGTCCATGTTTGTCCATGCTTTGCACTCATTTTAGTTCTTGCTGTACACAAATTTTTGTCCATTAATAGACTTGTATTATACTGAGATAGTCCCTATTTCTGGACTATTTTACTTTTATATATCAATCCTTAAATTCTACTGAATTTAGTCTTGTTTTAGAGTAAATTTACGTATCTGTTTAACACTAACATAAGTCTTTAGTTACACTGATTTTCATCCATCTTTTCCACTAATTTGAGGCCCTAGTTTACACCATTTCAAAAATATTTTATAACTACAATTATAGTATTTGTTTATACAGAATTTTCAATCATAATAACACTCTTTTACAAAAAATTCAGTCACAACATCATTTTTTTCCAGAAAAATCAGTCCATGTTTTCCGGTTTATTTAGTTCATGTTTCCGGTAAAATTCAGACCATGTTTTTGGTAAATTTCAGTAACAATCTCAGTCCCTAATTATACTAAACTTCAGCCACAATATCAGCCCCTAATTACACCCCAATATCAGCCCTTCATGTGCAACAAAAGAAGCCTCAATCAAGCATGTAATAATGTAGATATCAAACTCTGAACAATTGCAGGGATGGACCGACAATTGTAAAAGTTACGCTAAATTCATGCAAGTTCTACACACGGTTACCCGGTTCAATCTACATGGTTCACAACTCGGCAGATCCAAGCAAGGACTCATTGATCTACAATGACTTCCATAAGTTGTTTAGGGAGTTTACATCAATGAGATTAATAATATGATTTAGGGGAAAATAGAGCAACAAAAAACAATTAAATGGAGTAGCAAAAACCAATCCCATTTGATTTTAATTAAAAAAAAGCAGCAAAAGTTGTAGATACTTCATCCAAGAGGAAACCTCGACTCTCTAAAGACACTTATGGGACTACTCTATTTGGCTCATTGCATGTATCTTGAAGTTAAAGCAAAAACAAAATATCACAATTTGCAATAATTCTGAAGGAACAAAACCCAACATATCACAAAGAGATTGTTTGCCTCCCATTTAGGATACCTTATGCCATAAACATCCAGAACTTTAAACATGCCACTGCTGTGGCCTACTTATTTAGTTAACTGCCAATGAATATTTTGATGAATGATTCATTAAGGAAATTATTTCTATTAAATTTCATCGAAACGGTCTGAAGGATATGGTTTCTAATTGACTGAAAATCCTAGTGATTCTTTGAAGATGATCCAAGATGACATGTCACCCACTATTAGCTCGGTCCCACAGAAGAAATTGAATGGACCACAAAACAACCTGACTTGGAGATTCTAACCATCTAATACATTGACTTTTGTCTGGATTGTTCATCATATCTTTTGACTGTCCAAAAGAATATGATAGATCAAATAGTTAATTCGTAGTCTTATTATGTCAAAACTTCTAGGTGGGATGAGTTTAATGGTGGATCTCATCCTTTTGAGTATGCACCATTATACCACTTGCATTACAACTTATAGGTAATATGGGTATCTTAGATTTTTCTATTCTCGGAAATGTGGATGGATGATTACAACTTCAATATAGAAATGTTGCATGGATACCACTTGCATTACAATGAGGGGGATGAAGGAATCTGTTATACCCACCCCGAGAATCTTTTTGGTGAGGGAGCTCACTAACCTCAGATTTTTGCATTATTTTATTTTCTATTTTTTGCTTACTGGATGCTGTTTTAATCAATGCTCAAAAACTCGATGTGGAAGTCTCCCAAGTCAAGTCTATTGAACCAAATTTGATGAATTTCAAAAGCAAAAAAAATGAAGAGAATTTAGAATTATATTAAAAACATAAAGAATAGATCGAGGAATTGCTTTCACTTAACCCCTGGGACAAAAATGCTCCTGCATAATTATGAAGGCCTCTTACCCATTCAAAACTTAGAAATTCAATTGACTCACTCTAGTTGAGGTAATCAAAGTTTTTTAGTTGATGACTTGTCAAGTCACCTAGTTTTGGTCAAGTCTTGACATAAACTGAGTTTTGGGTTATGATTAATCAAATCTAGATTGAGTCTAGCTGATTGAGTTCAGCCTCAAGTTGACTCAGTTGAATTTTAATCAAGTTAAATAAACTATGCTTTTAACCACATCTGGTTTTGCTTTTGTGACATAGAGAGTTTGATCAAACCCAGGAAAAAAATACAGATTGAACAATAATTTTTTTAAGAAAAAAAACATGAACATTTATCCAAACATAAAAACCCATGAAACCTTGCTCCCATGAAACCATGTCTTGAACATTAATCAGAACAGTAGGAAAAAAAAACCATGAAACCATGTTCCTCAAAAATTCATGAAACTCTACTCCCACAAAAATCACTAATCAGTAGGTCCACATAGCATAAACAGAAATAAATTGGGGAAGAAAGCAACATGGTTAGACACCCCCACCCCTTGTGAACCTACAGACAAAAAGACCCCCATTCCCCTGAATATTTGTCCACCCCTTGTGAACCTACAAATTTTATACGATTCTAACCACAAATCAAAATGAGCAAAATTAATAGACAAAAAAGGAAGAAACAATAAAGGTGATGGTACACATACCTATAGATTTTGAGGGGTGGTCGGTATAGCCACTTGACTTGAGCAAAACTCCAAGAAAACAACCTGTTATATGTAGAGCAACATAAAGAAATGTATACTGATGATAACTTGAACTTCTATACGGGATTCCTAAAACCACATAAACAAAGATGAAGATCAATTCTGAATGAAAACCATGCATACCCGCAATCAAGAATTGCTGGTATCTACAGCCAACAATTAAATAATGAAGTAAGAGAATCATACATTACTATTTTCCTAATCTGAAAATTTTCAAAAAACAATAACCCAAATCAAGTAACCAAGAATTATGGTTATAAGAAAGAAAAATTAAACATCACCATTCACCTGTAAGTTTCATGCTTGTCGCCTGAAGATGCAAAATCGAAATTCCTCTTGTTGTCCAAAAGATGTCCGTGAGCAACAAAGAGGGTGTTAAGACAAATATTATCAATAAACCTCCAAAAATAAGAAAATAAAGTAAAAAGAAGATAAAAGAACCCAAACCAACCTTGAGATTAGAAGGAAACCCAATCCCAAACCCCCACCATCTGAAATTTCAAAGTGAGAGAGAGAGCCATATAGAAATGAGCAAATGTAGACGATGATATATAAAGTCCTGAAGAACAACTGACCTGAGTACCCAAAACCCCCCAATAAAAGTCCAAATTCGACTTTTTAAAAAAACTTAATGGAGTTCAATGACTAGAATAGAACCTGGGGTCTCGTAAGGATGGACCATCCAGTTTGAAATTGTCGAGCAAAGGCATTGAGGTATAAAACCCAAGATGCCCATGTCTCTGGACTTCTGAATCTTCTCAATGAACCTCGTATCCCAAGATCTAGAATAGTATTTCAACAACTGCTGGAGTATTTATGAAAGAAAGTTCAAAAATCAAAATAATCTGAAAATAAAAAATCAGTGATTGAGAGATCCCATGGTTGAAAACTCAAAGAGAAGAAGGAGATTCCCCTTCGGGTGAAGAAGCCTTGAAACGAAAAACCCATCCCAACCCATGAGAGCAAGAGAGAGAGAGAGATAGAGAGAGGAGAGAGAGAGATGACACAAGCGTGAGGGAAAGAGAGGTGTTGCAGGCAAGGGAAAGAGAGGTATGACAGCGGTAGGAGGTGGAGACGATGAGAGAGAAGCGGAGATGCGAGAGAAAGATCCCCCGTCTTCTTCTGCTGATGATAAAGACGACAGAGAGGAGTGAGTTTCAGTAGGAGGGGAGTAGGTTAGGTGAGCCCAAAAACTGAGCGGCAAAAATGAGCGCCAAAAAATGATAAATTTTTTAGGAAAAACAAATCACAACCGTCCAATAGTTAGTAAAAGTGGGTTGATCTCAACCGCAAGTTGTGCAGGGGACAACCGTTGTGTTTTGTTATATAGATATGTAGTGTCCATATTAGTTTAAAATTTGGTAGTATTTCCCCGCACTTCTCCCTATATACGTTTATTTTATTTTAATTTTCAAGTCAATCAAACTACCAAAATAGTTGAGACATGAAAATCAACAAAAAATAGTATATAAGAAGAACATTTGGAGAAATAGAACCAAATTTTAAACTAATACGAAGACTACATATATATGACAAATAAGAAATAATATCAGTTCTCAAACTGTCCACACTGAAAAATTCAATGATCACATTATTTGTATAAGCTCATATTCATACAAATTATGATCCTTTAACGGGCGCGCGATTCTATATTAATTCATGTAAGAAATTAAAGACTAGATCTCGGATAAGATTATAGGGTTCAATCAGGCCATATACAGTGCATATATACTATGTGCAACCTCTTATCTTTGATGGAGTCTTCAAGATCTCATGCTTATAATAGTGCTTTGTGCAAATGTTAATTAATATCAAATATTTTAACTTTATAAGCTACAGCTAAACTTGGATATGTATAAATTAACACACCTAATGTAGTCATCCAATATCAATTATATAGAGTTAAAACAAGAAAAATTGATTGAGAATATATACAGTTCAATATAACAAAAGAAATTAAATCTATATACTTTTTAATGCACCCAACAAAGAACCATATAATATTGCAAGTACAATGCTAACGGTGTGTAATTCAAAAAACAATAATACTGCTAACAAACAACCATAATACTGCAAGTACAATGCTAACGATCAAAATTTTTGGGTTGCCCACGACATATTAGAGAGGAGATAATTATTTTCTTCTTCACTAAAAATATTACTCTTTCAATCGAGAAATCAGCCATTGATTCATCCTCTATGAGGATACACCAAGGTGTTGGTCACCGAAACCCGACCCATGATAATAATTTTAAGGGTCGGGCTTCATTGACAGATCTAAAATGACAGGTATCTATACAGGGACACAATATAAGCCGCATGGCACACTATTACAAGACTCTGACCGTATGGATGTTTGTCTTATCCCATGGTGGACCTACAAACCTTGGTTTCAGCCTGATTAGTGATTTGTAAGTGTTGGATCTTTGTACCTCAAATACTGTTGAAATTCCCACAATTGAGATCAGCCCATGAAAATAAGTCCAATCCAAAGCCTGTAAGTCACTAATCAAGCTTATTTTTGGTTTGTAGGTCCACCATGGGATAAGACAAACATCCATACGGTCAGAGTCCTATAAGAGTGTACCTACTAGCATGCCCAAAGTTGAAGGACGTGCATTCTTCTTGTTACTCATGGTTCCTCCATTTGCAAGCCACCCAGGTGGCAGAACCTCTTCATGAAGCTTGGCCAATCCTTCACCACTCCAGGCACAACATTCACCATGCGATCTCCGATCACTGGATCATGCAACAAGATTGATGAACCTGTGTCTCAAGCTTCGGTGCCCTTAAAAGAACCAACCTCTGACCTTAGCATAGAGGAACCCAGTTCCACATATACCTCTAATGCTCCTACATCTGTACCTAAAGCAGACATTCCAGAAACTGAGCAGTGTGTACATAGTACAAACCCAGTTGTCCTGGCCCCACCGTTCCTCACCATCCCTGATACACACATCAGGTGTGAGGACAATGACATGTCAACGGCATTTGATAACCTCAAAGCAGATGTTACCATTTTTGAACAGCCAACATACATCCATATTGTCGATGACCTGTGTGCCGTAGAGAGTCTAATTCCGGACTCTCCCGGGGAAAAATTAGCTGACTTCAAATCAGAGTCATACAATTATGGATTCACTGATCTGCTGGAATCTGCTCCATTCATATATATTCTCACTAAACTCAATGAGTTTGCGGCTCTGCTAACCATGGTCAGAGAACCCATCACCCCTATCCCCTCAGTTTTTACTGAGAAGCTCCAATCCTTACTTGTTGAACTAAATGTTTTTGTGGGTCTACTTAGAGAACTTACCCTTCCTCTCTCAGTCTACACTGAGTAAGAGCTTTTCTACAAGGGTATACCCAGACAAGGGATATGATAGCTTTTTCTGCTCCACCTGAGGTGATAGGAAGACTGATAATTCACTCAGTCTCCACGTGTTTTAACCTGGTTGGGGGTACTTGATGTACCTTCGTCATGTCTTGCTGAAGACGTAAAACTTAGCACTTTTGGAAAGGCAATTCAGTATTCCTAGAGTTACATGAGTCGCATGCACTTATTACTGCTATATCTATGGATATGTAGGTACATGTACAATCATTTCAGAAAATCAAGCGATACCTTATGCCGCATTGGTAAAACCTTTCCTACACCTTGCATCATGAATAACTGATCTTTCAAACATTTTATGTCTCGGTCATGAGCACCGAGGACGGTGTTGTATTTTGGTTGGAGGTGGTTATTTACCGAACTCATGTTTCCCTTTTTATAAAAAAAAAGAGATAGAGAGAAAACCTTGCGTTTTGGGTGTGATTTCATGTGATTTTCAAAAATGCCCTGACCTGATTTGCGAAAAACTACTGTTAAGTCTATTTATTGAAAAGGATGTCGATTTTGATTTGAAAAATCACTTATTAGCTCCTAGTTCAGTTTTAAAGACAAACAGTACTACAGTGGAATGAAACTTTTAGAAAACTTAGATTTAGCAAAAAAAATTCAAAAATCAACTTTGAAATTATCTGTCGTTTAGACTATCTAGAGATCCAAGATGAATAAAACTGGAGACCTAACCCAGTAAGCTTTTGAGATTTTCTTCATTTCTGAGGTGAAAGTAGGTTTTTTCCACGTCGTTGGTTATAGAAACCCTAGAATCAACAAGATTTGTAATTTATCCGAGATTTCTTGCAAAATTCAGAGATTCTAGCATAAGGATTCGTGTCGGATGTCGATCCGCACTCGGGATTAGGGAACGTGCAGTAAAGAACATAAAATGACTCTTTTTTTTTTTTTAAAGATTGTTAATTATTTCCACTAATTTAAAGGAACCATAAGTCAAGCAAACTTAAAATGAATACATAAAATTCTAACTTTCATTATTCATGATGAGACAATTGACACATTAAGCAAATTCAAATTAAAACTAAAAATAAACTAAAGGAATGTAAAGTGAAAAGAAGGACATGCAAGTGGGAGCATTCAAACTTAAACTAAATGCGAATCAACTTATTCTTGAAAAATGGATAACATCATTCATAAAGGAAAATTTCAAAAGAAGGCACCTAAAGATAACAAAAATTAACTTCATTCCAATCGAAATCCAGGATTACAAATTTGAACCAATAAACTATTAAACTACGAATGCATTAATAAGATAAAATAGAAAGAGGAAGCAAGGAGATCGAAGGAGAAACCTTGTGAGTATTATTGGGAAAGATTCGGCTAAGTGGACCACGTGGTGGTGTAGGTGGTGTTCCAAGCTTGAGGGAGAGTCTTTGGTGGTCCATGTGGTCACGGCCAGCAAGTTTGGGCAGCATGGAGTGACACGCTGCAAGCCTGCAACATGGAGAAGGAGAGGGCGGTGCTATGGATGGGCAGCACCGCGTGCTTGCCAGTGAAGGAGCTATTGATCGACCTTCCAAAGAAGATCAGGTGGTGTGGATTGAAGGAGTGCAGCGTTACAGGCCGTGTCAACGGCAAGGTGGAGGAAGGCTTGGTGATCACGCTCCTTGGCGTTGATGTTGCAGGTAGTGTGGAGAGGATGGCTGCCGGCTGTGCTTGCTGGTGATGATGGACGAGCGGTGAGGTAGAACGTGGAGAGCTAGCAGGTGGGTTACCTCCCCTTCTCCTTCTTCTTCTTCTATCTACTTTTCTTTCTTTTCCTTTTTTTCTTTTTTCTTGTTTTTTGGTTTTTGATCCAGAAATGGTGAAGGGGATGAGGGAGTTAGATTGAAGATCGTGGGAGAGAAGGGGGTGGTAATGCTATTGTTTTGGAAAAGATGGAGGGGTTAACGACTTGGGTTGCTGGCTGTGAGAATGTTAATGGAGGAGGAGGTAATGGTGTTCTCCTTGAGGATGTGGAAGAGATCGAATCCAAGATGGAAAACATGGAGGTGTAGCTGCAAAATGGTGGAGACTAATGGAAGGGGGCGGCTTAGGGTTTTGATGGGGGAGGAAGCATGGGGCGTTAGGTTTTTTTCTTTTGTGAAAAAGTTAAGAGAGACCCCCCATTTTTTTTATCTTCCCTTATATAGGAACCGTGGGTTCCCATGCTAGCAACCCACGGTTTCTAATACCATCCCCCTTCTTTCCTTCTTCTCTTTTTTCTCTTTTTTTTTTTTTTAGAAACCGTTTGATTCCCCCCCTTAAAAACGTTTTCTCACCTTTTAGAAAATTCCTTTTTTTTTTGAAAACCTTCACTCCATTTTAGAAAATTCCTTTTTGAAAAAGAATGTGAATTTAGCAAGGATGTGGAAAAAAAAGGGTTTGCTTAAGAACCGTGGGGCCCACATTAAATTAAGCAAGAATGTGGGGTCCAATACATGGCTCATTGATAATGGGCTTGTATTCTAGCTCGGCATTGGCCCATGAACATGGAGTGATGAGGGTCGTTAAATTTTTAAGATGGTGACATGGCTGATAAGAGGAATAATCGGATGATCTGCTGACGATCGGATGGTAGAAGTGGAAGGTGATGATCGGACATATCATCAGTTGATGGAGATCAGCCAAGGTAGGCCATAGGATTGAGAGATTGCGAAGGGACAGAGGATAAGATGGTTGATATTGATAATAGAGGGAGAGAATGAGGGTTTAGAGAGAGGAGAGAGAAAAATTATACAAAATTGAGATAAAATGCTAGCAGAGGGTCTGGAACCCTGGTCTCTGACTTGGTCTTCTGGATGCTTTCCCAACTGAGCAAGTCCTCATTTTCTGTTAGTTGATAAGCTTTAATCTCCTTAGTCTCTCTTTGAGGGCTTGTCTCTCCTTCTCTCTTGGTCGTCCCTCGATTCCGTCGACTCTTTGGCTATTCCCATCTTCGGCCTATATCTCCTCATCTTTAACCTGTTGGCTCTTGAGCTTTGATCCTAGGTTCTGGAAGTTGATTGTGGGCCCGCATGCCATCAAAATTGCCCAATTAGTGCTCCTGCGATAGAAAACTCGCGTAATGAGAATGACTTCGCATGTAGGTCAAATAAATGCGTATGAATGCATGCGAATACACCGTTTTAACCAGAAGAGTGTGTCCTACGGAATGAGAAAAACTCTGACGTAGAAATGTTGATAAAAAATAATTTTACGTAGAAGAGTGTGACAATACTAGAAGGATAATTGCTAAAAATAAGCATTTTTGAGCGAATATCATGAGGGTTATAAAATAATTCTGAGTCATAGGATGACTCACCTTTCTTCTAGTCCATAATTATTTCGTTGTAAGATCTCATTGACCCTTGCTTTGGTCATAAAACTTGGAGTGAAGTCAAAGTCGAATTATTACACAAAGAACCTTCTATATATCCATTCAAGACATCTGGTAGATCGACGGATCTAGAGAGATCCAACGGTCCGATTGAAGATCCAACGGTCAGAAAGCTAAGGGAGATGAGATAGAGCCGATGGGCAGGAGTTCTGGGGTTATGTCAGTAGATTCGAGGACCGAGAGATGAAGAGAGAGAGAGAATAAGGAGAGATGAGAGAGAAAGTATCAGAAAATAGAGAGAAAAGCACTGGCGGAGGGTCTGGAACCCTGGTCTTCACTGTGACCATCCTCACGCTTCTCCAGTAGAGTCGACCATCATTCTTTGCTGACTCATGTGGCTTTAAACGCTTTGGTCCGTCTCTTCGTCATTGGCTCTCCTACTCTCTTCGTTCTTTGGGCCGGCTTTTTGGTCCTCTTATTCAGCCCATATTTGGCCCATATCTTCTAGTCATAGCATGTGGGCTTGTTAAGCTTTGATAATGGGCTTTCATGATCGATTTGGGCCCACAAGTCTCGAGAATCGTCCCATCGGGGTTTCCTGCGACAGAAGAAGCGCGTAATGAGACTTTATCAGAACGGCTTAATATTTAGATTTCTGAAAATGTGTTTAATGCATGCAAATATACCATTTCGTCCAGAAAAGTGTGTTCTACGCAACAGAAGAGACTCTTACGTAGAAAAGTAGGTAAATAGAGTATTTTACGTAGGAGAGTGCAATAACGCTAAAAGGATAATTGCTTAAAATAAGCACTTTTGAGCGAATATCACAACCCCCAACCAGCATATTGCCAATCCTTGGCAATTAGTACGAAATAAATGAGCTTAAAAGGGCTCTGCACATGCTGCACACTTTTTCATATTAGCTCAGGGAAAACACCGTTCGTCAAATCATTGAATGGATGCAAAAATAGTTACATGCTAGCAAAGAGTTGGAAAGTTTTGGCAAGACTACAGACTGATAATCATGACCCAGAATAGTCAGACTCTGCGTGTGTGTGTGCTCAACATTCTCATCATCCGACAGTAAAGATTTCCAGATCACCTCTAAGTTTTTATGCCTCGACCTCAAATCTCACATGTTTAGCACTCAGAATAGAATCACACAAGAAGGGTTTTCTTCTTTTCTCTCAATTTATATGTGAGGAGATGTGTTGATGAAAGTAAAGATCTCACATATGTATTATTTGAAGGAATGACATCTTTAACAGAAGAAGATCTCATGATTGGAATACCACTTCACTCGAGAACGTCAGATCAAACTCTATAGAGTCTCTTTCTCCAATCTCCACATTTTATGATCGTGCTATCCTAGAATCAAGTAGGACTTTCCTGGGTTGTAATGAGGCTTAGGTCAAGTGTAGAAAAATAAAGGTATACAGGATTTCAAAGATCTTGAGAGGATATTGCCATTTTCTTGCATTTTTCCTGCGGCGTAACACCATTATCTGGTTCTTTTCCCTTTTTTTTTTTTTGTATTTTTCTCTTTTTCTTGATATTTCTGAGACTGCTCAATTTCTTTTCAGCTCTTCTTCATACTTTCCTTCTATATTTTGTTTTTGGCTTGAACCACTTTCTTTTCTTTTTGATTCCTTTTCTTTTTCACGGTACACCCACATCAGTTATTCTTTTGTCCATCTCAAAATAAGGGTAGCCAGTCATGTTTCGTAGCTGGTCTGGATTTTAGGTTGATGGGTTTGCAAATAAAAGGCTTTTATAGAAAGGTTCAAAGGGTTTCTAGTGAAGTATAATTCAGGTGAGTAAGAAGGCTGAATGGTTCAGAAAAATGGCCTAAATCATTTTCTAGGGTTTGCACTATCATGTATACTGTCTTGACTGGATACAGAGAAGGTTCTGTCGTAGTAATCCAATGTTGATGTCGTTCCGAGTTTTATGATCGAAGCAAAAGATAATGAGATCTCTCAACGAATATTGCGGGCATGAAGAATAGTGAGTCATCTTGTGACTCAGAATTGTTGTATAACACTCTGAATTGATTAAATGCTCGAAAGCTCACTGGGTTAGGTCTCCACAATTATTCTCACAGGATCTCCAGAATTTCTAAACTTAGGGTGACTCTGATATTGATAGTGTACAATTGTGCCGAATATGAGTTTTTCTGAGTTTTCAAACCTGCTGTAGTCACGCTTGACTTGACTCAACGCTAACTTTAAACAAAAATTGACATCCTCAATACTGACCTAACGAAGGTTTTTAGCTAATCAAAGTCAGGGTATTTGACACATTTTTGAAATTCTAGAAAACTTTTGGAGAACATCGGAAATCACCCCAAAAATGAGCTTTTTTTTTTTTTTTTAGAGACATGAGTTTTGGTAAATACCCACCCCCAACCAAAATACAGCACCGTCCTCGGTGCTCATGACCGGGACATAAAATGATGAAAAATCGGTGATGATGATGCAAAGGATCAGGGAGGATGTTACCAAGTCAGCAGAAACTCGACAGTGTGTGGTACCTGATGATCGGAAGAATGAATGTACCTGTATTTTCAGAGATATAACAGTAATAACAAATGCATGAGACTCATGTACTCTAGGAATACCGGAATTGCCTTTCCGAAAGCGCTAAGTTTTACGTCTTCAGCCAGACATGACGGGGGTGACAGGCACCCCCAACCAAGTTGGAGCACAGGAGACTGAGTGGATCATCAGTCGACATAAACAGGATCGATGAGATCGATCTCAAAAGTCTGAATGAATAATACGTCAAGTTCATGGAACTGTTTAAGACGCTGGCCATTTACCTGGAATGAGGAGTGATCCTTGGGATCCTCAATAGTGATTGCCCCAAAGGGTGTGACTGCGGTGACCATATAAGGACCGGTCCACCTAGATTTCAGTTTCCCAGGGAAGAGATGGAGACGAGAATTATAAAGAAGGACCTTCTGTCCTGGATGGAACTCTTTCCTGAGGATGCTCTTGTCATGTATCCACTTCATTTTGGCTTTGTAATTCTTGGACAAGTTCTAGGCATCATTGCTGAGTTCTTCTAACTCATTCATTTGAAGTTTCCGCTCCTCCCCTGCGGAGTCTAGGTCGAAGTTGAGCTTCTTAATGGCCCACAGGGCACGATGTTCAATCTCTACCGGAAGATGACAGGGTTTCCCAAAGACCAGACGATAGGGAGACATATTGAGTGGGGTCTTGTAGGCGGTTCTGTATGCCCATAAAGCATCAGTGAGACGAGTAGACCAGTCTTTACGTGTGGTATTGACTGTCTTCTCCAAGATCTGCTTGATCTGACGATTAGAAACCTCCACTTGACCACTAGTCTGCGGATGATAAGCTAGGGCAACCTTGTGGGTTACCCCATACTTTTTCATTAAGTTCTCGAATATCTTATTGCAGAAATGGGTGCCCCCATCACTAATGATGGCCTTAGGGGCACCGAATCGAGCGAAGATGAACTCCTTTAGGAATTTGACCACCACTTTGTGGTCATTGGTCTTGGTGGGAATGGCTTCTATCCATTTGGATACATAGTCTACCGCAAGGAGAATGTACTCAAAACCATAGGAAATGGGAAAGGGGCCCATGAAGTCGATGCCCCAAATGTCAAATATTTCATCGACCTGGATGGGAGTGAGGGGCATCATGTTCCTCTGGGAGATGCGGCCTAGATGCTGGCAATTAGGACAGGTTTTGCAGTAGATATGGGCATCTTTAAATAGTGTAGGCCAGTAGAATCCGCATTGCTGCACTTTTTCTGCAGTCTTCTTAGTGCTGAAATGACCACCACAAGGTTGGTCATGACATGAGGACAAGATATTGAGTTGGTCCGACTCAGGTACACAGAGACGAATGATCTGGTCAGGACAGTATTTATATAAATAAGGGTCATCCCAAGAGTAGTACTTAACTCTTGCTAGGAATTGGCTTTTGTCCTGTTTTGACCAGTGTGAAGGCATTTCTTCGGTGACAAGGTAGTTGACAATGTCAGCATACCATGGATGAACGGAGATGGCGAACAGTTGTTCGTCTGGAAAGGTTTCAGGGATGGGCTGGGTGTCGAAGGATGACTTTAAAGTTAGTCTAGACAAGTGATCAGCCACTACATTCTCAGTTCCTTTCTTATCCTTAATCTCGAGGTCGAATTCCTGCAGTAAGAGAATCCATCGAATTAATCGAGGCTTGGTTTCCTTTTTCGACATGAGATAACGAAGGGCTGCATGATCAGTGTACACTATCACCTTAGTGGCTAAGAGGTACTGACGGAATTTATCAAGGGCGAAGACTACCGCCAGGAGTTCTTTCTCAGTGGTAGAGTAATTCATTTGGGCAGAGTTAAGATTTTTGCTCGCGTAGTAGATCACGTGTGACCTTTTGTCAACTCTCTGCCCTAGAACGGCGCCTAATGCGTAGTCAGAAGCATCGCACATTACCTCGAAAGGTAGAGTCCAGTCCGGGGGACGGATAATGGGCGCAGTAGTGAGCTCAGATTTGAGACGCTCAAATGCCTTGACACAGTCAGCATTAAAGTCGAAAGGACTATCTTTGGCCAGAAGATGGGATAGAGGTCGAGCGATTTGAGAGAAGTCCTTGATGAATCGCCTATAGAATCCTCCGTGTCCCAAAAAGGATCGGATGTCACGTACGGACTTAGGAATGGGCAAGGTCGAGATGATATCGATTTTAGCTTTGTCGACCTCAATGCCCTGATGGGAAATGACATGTCCCAGAACAATGCCCTTCTTCACCATGAAGTGGCATTTCTCCCAATTGAGGACAAGTCGCTTGTCCTGACAGCGGTGAAGTACAAGCCCTAGATGGTTCAGACAGTCATCAAAGGATGACCCAAAAACTGAGAAGTCGTCCATAAAGACTTCGAGGAATTTTTCCACCATGTCGGAAAATATGCTCATCATACACCTCTGAAAGGTCGCGGGTGCATTGCAGAGGCCAAAGGGCATGCGCTTGTAGGCAAAAGTGCCAAAGGGACAGGTGAAAGTTGTCTTCTCGTGATCCTCAGGGGCGATGGGTATTTGATTATACCCTGAGTAACCATCGAGGAAGCAGTAATAGGAGTGACCTGCTAGTCTCTCCAACATTTGGTCTATGAAGGGTAAAGGAAAGTGGTCCTTCCTAGTGTTGGTGTTGAGTCGTCGGTAATCGATGCAGACTCTCCACCCTTTCTTCAGGCGCTGGGTGACCATTTCCTTGTTCTCATTTTCCACAACTGTGAATCCTGCCTTCTTAGGGACGACATGAATAGGACTCACCCATTTGCTATCGGAGATGGGGTAAATGATACCCGCATCTAACAGTTTAAGGACCTCGTCCCGGACTACATCCTTCAAGACGGGGTTCAATCTCCTCTGGTGTTCTCGAGAGGTTTTGGATTCATCCTCAAGATAGATGTGATGTTGGCACACCGAGGGGTCTATGCCTCGAATATCATCTATAGTCCAACCTATCGCAGATTTGTGCTCGTTGAGCAGCTCGAGAAGTTTTTTACGTTCACTCTCAGACAAAGCGGAAGCAATAATGACAGGGTAGGTTTCCTTAGGACCAAGATAGGCATAGGAAAGATCTGTGGGAAGAGGCTTAAGCTCCAATATTGGAGCAGATGGAGTAGAAATAGGTGTCACAGAAGACACGGATTGAAGAGGTTTGACTTCAGTAGGTAAAGGAAGGATGGGTTCTCTGGCCATGGTTATCAGAGGCTCGAACTCGATGAGTGGAGCGGAGATCTCTAGCAATGGAGCAGTTTCCAAAAGATCATTGAGATCAGAAATAGCGGACTCTGTTGCAAAGTCAGCTCCAAAGTGTTCTAGACACTGCTTAAGAATATCTTCGGTGGAGTCCGGGATTAGACTCTCAACGGCACACATTTCATCGGTCACTTTATCAGAACGGCTTAATATTTAGATTTCCGAAAATGTGTTTAATGCATGCAAATATACCATTTCGTCTAGAAAAGTGTGTTCTACGCAATAGAAGAGACTCTTACGTATAAAAGTAGGTAAATAGAGTATTTTACGTAGGAGAGTGCAATAACGCTAAAAGGATAATTGCTTAAAATAAGCACTTTTGAGCGAATATCAACATCATAGATGAAAGTGCAAACCCTAGAAAATTATATAGGCCATCTTTCTAACCCAATTAGACCTTTTAGCTTACCTGACATCTACACCGTTAGAAACCCTCTTGAGCCTTATGATGAAAACCATTTCTTCTTATACTATTAACCAAAAGTCTAAACCCCGAAATGAGCACAACTCAAACACCTACTTCTGAGAGGGATAGCGGAGTTATTGATATGATCGCTCCACGAAAAGATAGAAATCAAGCAAAAAAGAAAACATGAGCAGAAAAGAAAGAAAGAAAGAAATGAAAAGAAATAGAAAAAGAAGGCTAATGGAACAATGTCAAAAAGACAAACAAGTTGGCAAAGGGAAAATAAGGAAATTCAAGGAAAGTGTCACCACCCTCGAAAAAAGTTGCAAAGAATAGTGAGATACCCTCTCAGAATTTTTGAACCCCGAATATCCTTATTTTCTGAACTTGCCTTAAGCCGCAATACAACCTAATCAAGTCTTATTTGATTCTAGGTTACCACAATCACAGAATGTAGAGATTGGAGAAAAGAGAAGCTATAGTGTTTGATCCAACGCTCCTAAGTGACATGACATTCCAATCATGAGATCTTCTAAATCTTCTGTTGTCCTCCTTCCTAAGCAGTATACGTGAGATGTTTGCCAGTTTCAAATATCTATCTCCTCACATGTGACTTAAGAGAAAAATAAAACCACTTCTGAGTGATAAACAAGAGAGAATTGAGGTCAAGGCATACCGTCATTGAGGTGATCGGAGAATCTTTACTACAAGATGAGGATGATGTTGAGTACACACACACGATGAGTCTGAGTAATCTTATAGTTTAAAATGTCCATTTGTAGACGTGTTACATTTTATTGACTAAGCTCTAATTTGTGAATAATCTCTTACATCCTTGAAATAAATTGACAAAACGGAGTTTTCCTCAGTAATGCGATTAAGTTCTCCAGCATGTGCCAAGCCCTTCTGAGATCACTTATCTCACACTAATTGCCAAGGTTTTGCAATATGCTGGTTGGGGGTTGTGATATTCGCTCAAAAGTGCTTATTTTAAGTAATTATCTTCTTAGCGTTGTCACATTCTACTACGTAAAACTTTGATTTTTATCAATAATTCTGCGTAAGAGTTTCTACCATTGCGTAGAACACACGTTTTAGATGAAAATCGACTATTTGCATAAATTAAACGCATTTCCAAAAGTCTAGCTATTTAATTGTTTTGATTAAGTCTTATTACGTACTTTTTCTATCACATGGACACTAATCGGACAAATCTAATGGATTACGGGCCCACAATCGACCTCCAAAGCATATGATCAAAGCTAAAAGAGCCAACAGACTATGACAAGAAGATATGGGCCAAGTACGGGAGAAAAGGAAGATCACAAGCTGGACCCAGAACTAAGAAATCGACTGATTAGTTAACCAAGATAAAGATGACTGCAAGGGGTCAACATGTAGATAGCCAAGTTGGTGTTGCACATGAGTTCTAAGAATCTTATCAAGAAATTTTCCAAGATCTAGGAAGCATTGGCCAAGTCAACGGCCCATGGACCAAATATTGACCAAGTCAATAAGTGGTTAGATCATAACGAGACAAACATGGCATGAACAAGGTGGATCAGAGGATTGAACTAGGATATGTCAGTCATGTTAAAGATAAAAGGTGGACCAAAGGAGCTGCTACGCACACATACAATTACATGGTGTTAGATCAAAAGAATGGTGAAGACCATGATCATGAACCAGAGGAACCTAGCATAAGAAACACCAAATCATGATAACACTTGTTGAAGGGTGGCCTCGCAAAGAAAAATAGGTGGGTGTGCGAATAATACTTGACGGGTGAACAAAGAAAATAGGTGGGTGTGGGAATAATGCTTGATGGGTGAACAAAGAAGAATAGGTGGAGTACATGGTTTGTGAGAGCAGCCAGCACGTTCTTCTAATAAAGGTAGGGTCCACAAGACCTCTTCCACACTGTTATACCATCTCATCTAATGGAGGATCTCATCTTCACCATCCATCCATAAATTCCCCACATCTAAAAATCTTCCACGAGAGGACCGAACCCTAATGAAGTTACTATATATTCTCTCAAAACGAGAATAGAAGGCTGGTTCCCTCCTCCCTTCCTTTCTCTATTCTCTCGGCCTCTCTCTCAGCCTCTCCTTTTCCCATCTCTCTTTCCCATGTATCTCCACATCTCCATTGCCATTCACATTAACCCACTCTCATCTCTCTTCTCTCTG
Organism: Euptelea pleiosperma; assembly: GCA_035048495.1. NCBI lineage: Eukaryota > Viridiplantae > Streptophyta > Magnoliopsida > Ranunculales > Eupteleaceae > Euptelea > Euptelea pleiosperma. The sequence continues at coordinate 17,751,504 of CM068541.1, forward strand.
AACATTCACACCCTCTCTCATCTATCAGCCGTCGGTGGGTACCATTGGAGCCACCAGCCTAGAACCACTGTCTTTCTTGGTAGGCATCTCCACACGAGCCTGAACCAGCAAGGTTGCTGGCCATCTCTGCCTGCAACAACATCATCATTGCACCTGTACGTACTCTTGAATTCACTGTCCATGCTGTACGTAAATCGGCCCATTTCTCGGCCAAAAACACCACTAAATGGTTAGTTCCATTGCCAGAGTTGTAGATCTGCAACTCCGGTTGGCAACCCAGAACTCTCACCTCCACAACCTGGGCACCCTTCCACAACCTGCTACAGCCCATCCACAAGCCGTCTTCATCACCTCTCTAAGCCATCTCCTTCAATAATCAGAGTTGCAGGCCTGCAATGGTGGACTGTAACTCCGGTCACACCACCTGCTACCCCCTCTCTCTCTCGTCCTTCGCATCCTTTCCCCACCTGCAACTCTTGTAGGACCTCGACCTGCACTCGTTCTTTTTCTTTCACACCGGCCACGATCTTCACTTGCCGCACCTGCAAGTAAATCGCATCTTCAACCCTTTGTTGGCCCTGTTTCTTGGTTTCCTCTTGCCGTGCTCCTCACCAAGAAGCACCTGCTCCTTCACTAAGCAGAGCCAGCAAGCACCAAGTGGTGCTCTTCTTCATTGCCAACTTGTTGTCCTCCTCAAATAGCACCACCAGCCACCATCTTCTCTCCTCCATTGGAAGCATACCTGTCAGCACGCCCAAAGTTGAAGGACGTGCATTCTTCTTATTACTCATGGTTCCTTTATTTGCAAGCCACCCACGTGGTAGAACCTCTTCATGAAGCTTGGCCGATCCTTCACCACTCCGAGCACAACATTCACCATGCGATCTCCGATCTCCGGTAAGTGCAACAATGTGACTTTCTCTCTCTACCCTTGCTCTCTTTCCACTTTCTCTCTAGAACTCTCTCCCTAGGGTTTGAAGATCCATTCTCTCTCTACTTTCACTCTCTAAATCTTATTTTCTCTCTCTACTATCTAGTTTCTATCTCTAAAATCTCTTTCTCTCTAAATTCTCTCTTTATCTCTTTAGTTTGGGTTCTACTTTCTCTCTTCACTTTCTCTATCTACCTTTCTCTCTTTTTATCTCTCCTCTCTCTTATTTCTCTCTCTAGTTTAGTCTTCTCTTTTTACTTTTTAGTTAGATATTTCATTAGTATAATTTTTAATATTTGTTTGCAAACAATGTTGATTCGAACTTGTAAGGATCATTTTTTTATTAATGAAGAAGTTTTCAGTTGGATTAGTTGTATTCTTTATGTTATATATCATTGCGAAGGATAGTTTAAAATCTTAAAAGAAAAAGCATGTTTTAACTCCCAATCACCATTCTCACCTCTCCATTATTTCTAGCAATTTTCTGATTATTCGATGTTCCCTATTGCACTAACCCTAACTTCGAGTACGGATTCGACATCCGACTTTCCACTGTGCAAGAATTGTTGCATTTTGTAGGATTAAAGTTTTGAATTAATAAGAATGTATTGAAATCATGGGTTTCTGTCCAACGACTGAAAAATCCTTGTTTCATGCTCCCAATTACATCTCCCATCATAGTAAACACATCACAAACTGGTAGTTGGAGTTCGGCATCTGGCACTATGGGTACTTTGATTGACACGCGAAAATTATCAAGTCCTAATAGGATAAAGTGCACCATTTTGTTAGGTGTACTATCCAAAACAACCCCCTCATCAACAATGTTACGAGGGGTATGTAGTGCTAGCCTACATGGCTTTTCCTATAACGAAAAAGTTAAAAACTTAATAAGATAATGCAAATGAATTTAATAAAATAAATTAAGGTTCATAGTATGTACCTTTTCAGCTCTATAGTTGGGCCCGGTGGTGGCATCTCATCCATAGTCTTCTGATGCGCACGTGATTGCTATAGAGAGCATTAAAGTAGAAACAAAATCTACTGATAGTCACCCTCACCGGTTTTGACAACAACGAACGTATTGCCACTGGCAGCAGTTGTTGCATCAATATATGACAGTCATGAGACTTAAAACCATACAACTTCAAATCTTCCATTGAAACACAGTTTCTGAAATTTGAAGAGCATCCTTCTAGATCCTTATGTGTTTGCAATATTTTGTAGAATATCTTCTTCTCATTCTTAGATATTGTATAACATGCTAGAGGAAAATATGTTTTACTCCCTCTGACATGTGGTTCTAATTGCTTCTTTAAACCCATATCTACAAGGTCCAGCCAAGAATTAATACCATCCTTTATTTTTCCTGATATATTCAATAATGTCCCAACAATGCTCTCGCACACATTCTTCTCGATGTGCATAACATCCAAATTATGTCGGACATGTAAAAATTTTCAATATTCAAGCTCAAAGAATATAGACTTCTTGTTCCAACAATTTGAGGATCCAACTGGCTCATCTACAATGTCTTCCTCTCGCAATCGCTTTAATTTTTTTGACTTCTTAAGAATTACCTTCTTTTCCCATGAGTATTTGACCCCTTCTACCTTCTTTAGTATTTGCACTCCACTTAATGGTTTTGGAGCCGACCCTAATTCTTGTATACCATTAAACGCTTTCTTCTGTTTTCGGTATGGATAATTCAATGGAAGAAATCTTCTGTGACCAGTATATATATTCTTCTTTTTATGTTTTAGTCTACAAGAATGGGTTTCTTCGCCGCATATTGGATAAGCATTCCCTTGATGGTGCAACCACACAAGATGCTATATGCTGAAAATCATTGATTGTCCATGTCAACACAATGTATAACGTAAAGGATTCCTATCGATATGCATCATACACTTTAATGCATCTCTCCCATAAAATTTTCAGGTCCTTAATTAATGGTGCCAAGTAAACATCAATGTCGTTATCAGGCTGTTTTGGACCTGATATCAAACTTGTCAACATCATAAATTTTCTCTCCATGCACAACCATGGTGGAAGGTTGTAGATTACCATTAAAACCGGCCAACAACTCTACCTGCTAAATTGTATATTATGTGGATTTATTCCATCCGCTGAAATAGCTACTCGAAGGTTTCTTAGTTCTTCGGCAAACTTCAGCTACCTGCCGTCTACTAACTTCTATGCTGGGAAGTCCGCTGGATGACGCATTTAACCATCAACTTCTACTTTTTCATGATAATGTCATGTCAAGTCTTTTGCCATCTGTTTGGAATGAAACATCCTTTGGAACCTTGGGATAGGTGAAAAATATCACATTTCTTTCGCAGGATCCCCTTTATTTTTCTTTGTCTTTTCTTGTTTACTTTCCATCTTGACGTTCCACAAACAGGACATGTCGTTGTATCTTTGTACTCCTTTCTATAGAGTATGCAATCGTTGGGACATGCATGGATCTTCTTATATGACATTTTCAATGCAAATAATGTCTTCTTTGCCTGATGGATGGATAAGGACAGTTCATTATCGTTTAAGAGCACGTCTCCCAATAATTGTAGTAGTTCTAAAAAACCTTTGTCAGACGACCCATTCCTACTTTTTAAGTTCCACAATCTGACCAATGTCGATAACTTTGTAAACTTTGAGCAACTTGGACATAAGGGCTTCTCGGTATCTTCAAGTAATTTTTAAAATATTTTAGGATCACTCATAACATCATCGTATGCGGCTTGAACCATTTCTACTGCATCGTCAGCATCTTCTGGAGCTATCCCTCCCATATCTTGATAAATTAAATCTTCTACATTAATACTTTACTCTGCCCCACTCGGAACTTGTTCTCCATGCCAGACCCACGACTTATAATTATGATCGATACCATTAAAAAATAAATATCATTTTATCTATTTAAGAGTATGTTTAATGAGATTCCCGCATTTTGTACATGGACATCGTATAGAATCGAGGTCGCTCGCATTGTCTTTGGCAAACTTAAGAAATCGATCAATCACATCACTATATTCTCGTGATCTTCTATCCTTGATCATCCATGATTTATCCATTATGTTGAACCTTAACAAATATTGCACGATTCCTGAAATATATTGTGCACATTTAAACAAATTGAGATAAAGACCAATATGCATATGTTGGGACACTTATCCCTATTTTGTTTTCAGTCTCTATCTAACTTTGCTAACTCTAAAGTTCTCTAACCCATTCAAGAACTGATATTGCTTCTTATTTGTCATATATATGTAGTGTCCGTATTAGTTTAAAATTCAGCAGCATTTCCCCGCACTTCTCCCTATATGCATTTATTTTATGTTGATTTTCATGTCAATCCAATTACCAAAGTAGTTGAGACATGAAAATTAACAAAAAATAAAATATAAAAAAAAGATTTGAGGAAATAGTATCAAATTTTAACTAACACGGATACTACATATATATGACAAATAAAAAGCAATGTCAATTCTCAAACTGTTCACACTGGACAATTCAAGGATCACAATATTTGTATAAGCTCACATTCATACAAATAATAGTCCTTGAATGGGCGCACAACTCTATGTTAACTCATTTAAGAAATTAAAGACTAGATCTCGGATAAGATTATAGGGTTCAATCATGCCATATACAATGCATATATACTGTGTGCAACCTCTTATTTTTTATAGAGTCTTCAAGATCTCATACTCATGCTAGTGCTTTGTTCAAATGTGAATAATATCAAGCATTCTAACTTTATAAGCTACAGTTAAACTTAGATATGTACAAATTAACACACCTAATGTAGTCATCCAACATCAACCATATAGAGTTAAAACAAGAAAAATTGATTGAAAATATATACAGTTCATTATAAAAAAAAATTAAATCTATATATTTGTTAATGCACCCAACAAAGAACTATATAATACTGTAAGTACAATGCTAATGGTGTGTAATTCAAAGAACAATAATACTGCTAACAAATAACCATAATACTGCAAGTACAATGCTAACAATCAAAAATTTTGCGTTGGTTGGAAGCACACCTAAAGTCACCACCTAACAAGTTATTAAATTTGGGTTGTGATTGTGTGATTTGCAATCTGTTGTGACAGAAGTTTTACTCGGTTAGAAGCATTCCCAGAAGTCACCAACATTTTTTACCAACATATTATTATCAAGGGTCGGGTTTCGGTGACCAACATTTTTTACCAACATCTTGGTGTACCCTCATAGAGGATGAATCAATGGCTGATTTTTGGTGAGGATGATCCTGTCACCAAAAAGATAACCACAACAAAAAATCAGCCCATTCTGAAATTTCTAACCCCATTAAATGTGGTTTTCAAGTTACACTCTAAACTTCGATGATCCATACTTCTTCAACTTCTAAACCAGTTTATGAATATCATAATGATTTGAATTTTTCTGAGGGTGATCTCCTCACCATATAGCTAACCCCAACAAAAAAGTAGCCCATTCTGAAATTTGTAACCCCGTTAAATGTGGTTTTCAAGTTACACAGTAAAAATTGATGGTCCATACTTCTTCAACTTCTAAACCAGTCTATGAATATCAGAATGATTTTAATTTTTCTGAGGGTGATCTCTTCACCATATAGATCACAAAATATCAGTGCATTCCGAAATTTCTAACACCATCAAATGTGGGTTTCAAGTTAACGATAAAAAATAGACAGACCATAATTCTTCAACTTGGAAACCATCCTATGAATATCATAATGATTTGCATTTTTCTAAGTGTGATCTCCTCACCATATAGATCTCCCCTACAAAAAATCAAACCATTCTGAAATTTCTAACACCATCAAATATGGGTTTTAAGTTAACTGTAAAAATTGATAGACCATAATTCTTCAAAAAGGTTATCTCCTCATCATATAGATCACCCCTACAAAAAATCAGAGCATTCTGAAATTTCTAACACCATCAAATATGGGTTTCAAGTTAACGGTAAAAATAAACCTTTGGAAAATGGATTCAAGCATGTACAGCCCAAAAACCATGATAAGTGGTTGCAATGCAACTCATTTGCACTTAGAGGAAGAGAGACAGACACTCACTTGGGGTAGGGTGAGCGGCGATGGCGACGGAGGGGAGTGGCAATGTGCGACGGCGACGGTAGCAAGTGGAAGATGGCGGGGCGACAGAGGGGAGCGGCAACGGACGTGCTTGGAGAGGGAGACGGAGAGCTAGGGCTTAGAGGAGCAAAGCTAAGGTTTGGAGAGGGAGAAGAGAGCAAATGCATGGGTTTTTGGTGTACAGAAAAAAGAGGAGAAAATTGCATTTTTAAGTCAACTTAATCGTGTCAAAAACCGACGCTATAAACCGAAGATATAGCGTCAACTTTTTAGAAAAACCGACGCGGTCGCACCGAAACTAGCCGACGCCAAACCCAGTTTGTCTAGTAGTGAATCTCTACAAACTAAAAATCAGCCTGATTAGTAACTTTGCCGACGGACCGTCATCCCTCACCAAAGTTCTATTCAATTAGTAAAAGGCAAACGTTATCCTATCGTCCTAATTAAATAGCGAAATCATTGAGAGAAATGTTAAAAGGTCACTGCAGTCATTCTCACTGTAATCGATATAAAGAATCTGTGGAATGAGTGGGAGAAATGTGATATTTTTACATTTGAAGCAAAGAGAGAAGAGAAGAGGGGCTTGTTTGAGGGATAGGCTCCGGCAAGAGTTCGTTTGTGAGATCCGTGAAGATGAAAGTGAGAAATTTCTTTACTCTAGGTAAGCTTATGTTTTCATGTCATATCACCCATGATAAACCATGGTTGCGGAGCTCAATACAAAACTCTTTGCTGCGGTGCAAGGTTTTTTCTTCCAGAGCCTTTCACCTGCCATGTGGGGAGATGTGGCATAACAGTGAGCCCTATAGAACCTTTCACCTCAGCTGACATATATGTGTAAAGAAATCTCCACCACCCTTCAGAAGAGTTTAGTAGTGTAGCGCTGGCAAACCCATGGAGTGAAACCAGACTGAGACTTTGTGGAGTTCTCTTGTTTGTTTTCTTTTTTGTCGCATTTTTCTCAGGGACGATCGGGCTCCAGTTAGCGCCCTAAAATAACAGTCTCCGGTTACAGGACACAATATGAGCCACATGGCAAACTCTTAGATGACTCTGACCGTATGGATGTTTGGCCAATCGCTAGATGGACCTACAACCCAAAAATCAGCTTGATTAGTGATTTCTAGGCGTTGGATCTTTGTACCTCAAATACTCTACAAATTTCCACAGTTGAGATTAACCAATGAAAATAACTCCAATCCAAAGCCTATAAATCACTTTTCAGGATGAATTTTGGATAGTAGGTCTACTTAGGGATTGGACAAACATCCATACGGTCAGAGTCCTCTAAGAGTGTGCGACGTGGCTCATATTGTGTCCTGTAACCGGAGCCTGTCAATTTAGGGCGATAACTGGAGCGTGAGCCTTTTTCTTATGGTTGTTTTCCTCTCTTTTGTCCGAGACAATTTTTGAAGCAGTGGAATTTTGAAGCAGCGAAGCAGTGGCCAATCACATGGCGACGCAACCTGCTTTTCAAAAAGCATTTCTGGGTTTGTCAGAAGCAGCAACAGCTGGTTGTGGGGCCATGTGATTGGCACGGCTTCGCTGCTTCAAAAATTTTCTCATTTTACTCCCCCCAAAATTAACACCACATATAGAGGTGGGGTCCACAACATTTTGGGAATATTCTCCTGTTAAATCATGTGGGTCCTACTTCTAAGTATTATTGCGCCATCACTACAAATATATAATTATGATGAACGTCTTTGACCACGTTGCACACTCTTAGAGATCACTGAACGTTTGAATATTTGACCAATCGTTTAGGTCCAACTAAGGATTTGTCAAATATTCAAACGGTCAGTGATCTCTATACACCACGATCTGTGAGCATCTGTGGTCAAAGATTTATTCTTAGTGTCGTCCTATACACCACGAATAAGTGAACAAAATTGTCCGGTTGAGGCCTTTTGACTGTTGGATTCAAGAGATCCACAGTCCATGAGGCTACAACAGTTTTACTCTTTGCAGTTATTGCCTCGGAGGCAAGAGCCTCAACGGGACATTTTCCTTCTATTTTTTTAATCAGCATTATCCTTATTCTTATTGCACGGGTTTCAGTCCATTCTTCATGTAATGCTCACAAGTGATTTTCTAACATGAGAAATGCTAAGGTGGATCTGCCGTCAATCTCAGAACAAATAGACTTTTGCGCTAGTGTTCTGATCTTACATGGGCGTACCTGTATTGGATGTGGGCCCTACCTCAATGAAATTTAGTCCAACAGAATCCGTCGTCCTAATTAAATAGCTAAATCTTTGAGAGAAATGTTAAAAGGTCACTGCACTCATTCTCACTATAATCGATATAAAGATTCTGTGGAATGAGTAGGAGAAATGTGATATTTTGACGTCTGAAGCGAAGAGAGAATAGAAGAGGGGCTCGTTTGAGGGATAGGCTCCAGCAAGAGTTCATTTGCGAGATCATTTGTGAGATCCGTGAAGATGAAAGCGAGAAATTTCTTCACTCCATGTAAGAAATGTATGTTTTCATGTCATATCACCCATGATAAACCATGGTTGCGGAGCTATAATCCAGAACTCTTTGCTGCGGTGCAAGGTTTTCTTACCTCCCTTTCACCTGCCATGTGGGGTGATGTGGCATAACTGTGAGCCCTATAGAGCCTTTCACCTCAGCTGACATGTGTAAAGAAATCTCCGCCACCCCTTCAGAAGAGTTCAGTAGTGTAGCACTAGGAAACCCATGGAGTGAAACCAGACTGAGACTTTGTGGAGTTCTCTTGTTTGTTTTCTTTTGGAGTTCTCTTGTTTGTTTTCTTTTTCGTCGCATTTTTCTTAGGGTCGGGCTCCAGTCACCACCCTAAAATAACAGTCTCCGGTTACATGACACAATATGAGCCACGTGGCAAAACCTTAGAGGACTCTGACCGTATGGATGTTTGGCCAATCCCTAGGTGGACCTACAACCCAAAACTCAGCCTGATTAGTGATTTCTAGGCATTGGATCTTTGTACCTCAAATACTCCTCAAATTTCCATAGTTGAGATTAACCCATGAAAATAAGTCCAATCCAACGCCTATAAATCACTAATCAGGCTAATTTTTGGTTAGTAGTTCCACTTAGGGATTGGCCAAACATCCATACGGTCAGAGTCCTCTAAGAGTGTTGCACATGGCTCATATTGTGTCCTGTAACAGGAGCCTGTCATTTTAGGGCGGTAACTCGACTCCTTGTCATTGTCCTGTATGCCTCTTGGCAAAACAGTCTCGACTACCTTTTAGTCGTAGTTCCATTTCCACGAATAAAATATTTGAGTTAATTCATATTGATGTTTGGGGTCCTTATTCTATTTTTTCTTTGAATGGTACACATTATTTTCTTATTATTGTGGATGATTTTAGCTACTCTACTTGGACTTATCTTATGCGCTACAGATCTAAAACTTCACATTTTTTTAAATCTTTCTTCTATATGGTACAAACTCAATTCAATTGCATCATTCATCATGTCTGATTGGATAATGGTTCTGAATTTTATAACCATGATGTCCACTCCTTTTTTTGCGACAAGGGCATCATCCACCAACACAGTTGTATCTCCACATCACAACAAAATGGTGTGGTCAAATGCAAACATCGTCATCTGTTGAATGTTGCCATCGCCATGCGTTTCCAATCACACCTACCCATTTCTTACTAGGATGAGTGTACTCTTACGGACCTACTTAATCAACCTCCTTCCTACACCTTTACTGCATCATAAGTCCGCATGAGATCCTCTTTCAGGCCTCACCAGCTGCAAACACTTACGTGTCTTTGTTTGCCTTAGTTACACCCACAACATCCACCACAAAGCCAAATTCGATGCTCGTGCCCGTCGTTGTGTTTTCCTTGGATATCCTCATGGTCAACGTGATTACAAAGTTCTTGACTTTGACACCAATAACACCTTTATCAGGCGGGATGTCACCTTTCATGAACACCTCTTTCCTTTCCAATCTTCCCCCTCATATTCCACCGACTCCTCGGTTGTTATTCCCCAACCCATCATTGATCACTCTACTCATGATGACAACCTCACACCTAGCCCACCATCCCCCGCAAGTGCCTTGGTTGCTTCCCACCCATCCCAACATGTACGCCTCATGTTCTCATAAGCTGCTCCACATGTACCAAATAGGTCCCACGGCGTCTAGCTGACTACGAGTGCTCTGTCGTTATTTCTACTTTCCTCCCATCAACTTCTTTGTAGCACACGCCTGCAGGTACGTCTGACCCTTCATCTTCTTTTTTGAGTTATGATAAATTTTCTTCATCTCATCAGGCCTTTTTAGCTGCTATAACATCTATCTCCGAGCCTACTTCTTTTTCTCAAGCTATCCAACAATACTTGGATACTCACTCACCTTCCACCTGATAAGAAACCCATTGGTTGCAAATGGGTCTTCAAAATTAAGCATCGGGCCGATGGCTCCATTGAGCGTTATAAAGCTCGCCTCGTAGCCAAAGGCTACACTCAACAAGAAGGGCTTGACTATCATGAAACTTTCGCCCCGTGGCCAAACTAGTCACTGTCCAATGCCTTATTGCTATTGCTAGTGCCCGTCATTGGCCCTTACATTAGATGGACGTCAATAATGTCTTTCTCCATGGCGATCTCAATGAGAAAGTCTACATGAAACTTCCACCTAGCAATTCGCGACAAGGGGAGACTCGCGTTTGCAAATTGACTAAATCTTTGTACGGCTTGAAACAGGCAGCCCGCAACTGGTTGGGCAAGTTCAATCTCTCAGGTTCTCCTTGATGCAGGGTTCACTCAATCCAAAGCCGATTACTCTATCTTCTTCCGCAACACTCAAGTCGGTCACATTTTTGTACTCGTTTATGTGGATGACATCATCATCACTGGTGATGATCCAACTGCCATCTCTCACTTAAAGGTGTTACTCCACTCAAAGTTCAATATCAAAGATCTCGGAGATCTCAAGATTTCCTTGGTCTTAAGTTAGCACGTTCTAAGCGGAAATACACCTTGGAGATACTCAAGGACTCTAGCCTCCTTGGTTCTAAGACATCAACCTTTCCCATGGAGCAACACGTGAAGCTTACTCTCACATATGGCAAGTTACTTTCTGATCCATCCCCTTATAGATGACTTGTTGGCAGACTGATCTACTCACCATCACTTGCCCAGATATTGTCTTCTCTTTCAATACCCTCAGCCAGTTCATGCATGCTCCCCGTAAGCACCACTTGGATTCCGCTCACAGGATTATCTCAAGGGTTCTCCAGGTCAAGGCATTCCTCTCCCATCCACCTTAGACTTCCATCTCTGTGCCTACTATGATTCTAATTGGGCCAGCCAGTTGCCCCACTACCCGCCTCTCCACTACCGGGTACTGCATATTCCTCGGTCACAGTCCCATCTCTTGGAAGACTAAGAAACAACACACTGTTTCCCACTCATCTGCCGAAGCTGAGTATCGTTCCATGGCTAGTGCTATATGTGAGCTCACTTGGCTTCGCCAACTAATTCTCACTGACGTGAGAGTCTCCACTACCAAGCCATCTACTCTTTTCTGTGACAAGCAAGTAGCCATCCACATTGCCACCAATCCCGTCTATTATGAGCGCACCAAGCATATTGAGATCGAATGTCATCAGAAGCTTCAAGATGGTTCCCTGACCACGGCCTATATATGTTCACACCACCAAGCAGCTAGCCGACATCTTCACCAAAGCCCTTGGATCCTCTCATTTCCAAGTTGGGTATTCTCAATCCTCACGCACCAACTTGAGGGGGAGTATTAGCAAGTTTCCCTTTTTTACATAGTTACCATCTTTGTATAAGATTCCAATTCTGTTTTAGTTTCTTTTTTTATTCACTGTAAAGCCTCTAGTTAATACCTTGTAATTGCTTGGAAAAATGTCAATCGAATGAATTATTTCCCCAAAACTTCACAAAACAAACTGTGGAGAGTTGTTCTCTCCACAGTTAGTTGAGAGAAGTCGTCCTCACATTGGAGACGAAAATGTCAATAAGGTGCCTTTTAATTCCAAAATGTCCCTATTTTGCTTCTTTTCCTTTTAAATTTTTTTATTTTTTTTTATAAGTATTTTTTGAAATTATTTTTATTAATAGACGATCTGTAGTCTTTACACATCTTACTCAATATGAACACATGTGAATGCGTGCGTAAAATGCTCCTATCCACTTCTTCCAATGATACCCCTACAATCATCACGTGCAACGCAGGTGCCTCCCCCTCTAATAAATAAATAGCAAATGGACTCGGCCGTTAGTTGACTCAAGAAGTCTACGCAGATGGCCGGCCGGGTTTCTTAGAGCTAAAAATTATTTAATGTTTTTTTCGATAAATAATGCTGAATTTAGTTTTGTTAAATTAGGAATTCATTACCTTTAAATTTACGCGGCCAGGTTCCACAATATTTAAAAAGGATATTGATTTGGTCCGCACTCTACTTGAACGAGAGAAAGAAGAGATGCTGGTTCCAGAAACAGGTCCGGCAAGAGTTCTTTTGTGAGAGAGTCCAGACGACGCTGAACAGAGAAAATTTGTCCTTAGAAATTTCATTCCAGGTAAGCTTCATATCTCAATCTCTTGCATGTGGCATCACCCCATCCTTAGAAACTGCTTTTTTTTCTTGGTTCGTTATGTAACAAGGTAGACCTAACGATTTTTTATTTTTGTTACTCACCACTGCCATCTGACCCACATCGATTGCGGGGATGTTTAGACCATGGTTTAAAAGGGTCCGTTATAACGGTCTGGGGATGTTACCGTTTTCTGTTATAACAAAAAAAAAACGATCAGGGGCAAAAACATAAAAGAAAAATGAAAAATAACGGAGAAAGGGACGCTGAAATTCAAATTTTGAATTTTGAAATTCTAATTTCAAATTTTCAATAACGGAAAAATAGAATATAACGGAAAAAAATGGAAAAAATGGCCGTTTTTTCACATTTTTCCAGAACATAACGGTCGTTATTTTTGTTATAACGAAAAAAAAAAGCCATTATTTTCGTTATAACGGCCATTATTTTCTGGGCATTTTAACGGTGCGTAACGTAACGGGGTAGGTCCAAATCCATTATAACGGCCGCTATTTTCATTGTAACGGCCTATTTTTAAACCATGGTTTAGACCATGGTTTTAAAATGGCCCTTGTAATGGAAACAGACCTCCCCTGTTACGTTATATACCATTTTAACATTCAGAAAATTACCGCCATTATTTCCATTTTTCTTTTCTCGTGTTTCCCATTTTTCTTCCTGTGCGTTACAATCCGCTATGGTGGCCGTTATAGCAAAAAAAAAACAGTAACGCCCCAATCCATTATACGGTTATAACGGCCCCTTTTAAACCTTGAGTTAGACTACCCCTTGGTAGACATTTATACCCAAAATAACTTGTTTGATGATTTTACCCGTTATTTTTAGTACTAAAAAAATGTTGAATCTAATGTATAGAATCATGCGTTAGAACTTACTAAAATCAAAGGGCTAGAGATAGGGCTGGCAATGGATCGAAATTGACCCAGAGATCCGATCAGATCTGATCCAAAAAAACTGGGTCTGTTGATCCAAATTCTTATCGGATCGGTACCGACCTTGTTCCGATCCGATATTGACCCGACCGTCCATATGATAGTCAACGCTCTGGATTAACCGTGTGGATGGTGCCATTGCCCACTTCATCCCTAAACCCTTGCTAATATGTAGGTGTTGAACTTTAATTCTTTCTTAAGAATTGACAGCATTGAAATTTAATTTATATTGTACCAGGGGAATGCCACGGTGTGATGCACGTGCACCTTACACGTGGAAGCACCTTACAGGTGGAACACCCTTAGAGATCGCTGATTGTATCGATGTTTGGCCAATCTCTAGGTGGGTCTATATGCAAAACATCAGCCTGATTAGTGGTTTTAAGGATTTGATTGGAGTTCTTTTTCATGGGCTGATTTTTAACCACAGATTTCAAGTATTATTCGGTGTACTCAGTTCCAAAGGTTTGAAATCACTAATCAGACTGATATTTCGGATATAGGTCCACCTAGGAATGGGACAAACATCCATAAGGTCAGTGGTCTCTAAGAGTATGCCACGTGGCTTATACTATTGTCCCTCATCATCATTGATGAGGAACGTGGGAGCAACAGACAACCTGAAGACATTTGATGATGGAAGGTTTTACCTTTGAAAGTAGAGACGGTTCTAATTGTGTCACATGCGTGCCAACCCCAATTGTTGATTTATAATAGTATAGGGGAATGCCACGTGCCATGCATGTGCACCTTACACATGGAAGCACCTTACATGTGGTACACAGAGATCATTGACTGTATTGATGTTAAACCCATCCCTAGGTGGATCTATATGTAAAAAAATCAGCCTGATTAGTGGTTTTAAAAGGATTTGATTGCTTTTTAACAATTGATATTTAACCATAGATTTTAAGATTTATTTAGGTACTCAGATTCGAAGGTTTGAAAACTAATCAGACTGCTATTTGGTAGATCCACCTAAGGATGGAATAAACATCCATAAGGTCAGTGGTCTCTAAGAGTGTGCCATGTGTCTTATACTATTGTCCCTCATCATCATGGACGTGGGCGTAATTGTAAAGGGTCATTTCACTAGAGAAGGTTTTGAAATGGCATAGGATGTAATTATTTGACTGGGAAGGGTTTTTTTTTTTTTTTTTTTAATTTTTCTTTTGTGTTGGCGTGTGTCGTGTGGGTGTGCCCCCAGTTTTCACTTTATAATAGTAATAGATAATAGATATAAAAAAGGAAAAAGATACATGCATTTTTGGACACATGGTGGTGTGCTATTGGGGTAAAATTTGTCTGGTGAGGAGATGCATAAGTGCAAACAGTAAGCCCTTTGGACCCTTCACCTCAGCTGACATGTATAAAGGAACCCATCTTGGAGTAAAAATAGTCCACGTTGACCCACGTGGCACAATCTTAGTAAGTAGAACTTTGATGACGGACCACAATATGAGAGCTTTGATGGAAGAAAATCCAATAAGAGAGCTTTGATCGAGGTTAGGTCAACATAAGTGAATAATAATTGCGGGTCACACCTAGTGTTTGCAAATGGGTCAGGCAAGCCTGATGGAATTCAATGCCCAGCCTGCTTTGGGTTAAGAAATTCAGTCCTTGGTCTAGGTCAAGGCCTGGGCCTAATTTCCAAGGACTCAATTGCTTACCAGGCTTAGCCTGGGCTCGATTGGATGTCCTGATGGGCCCTTAAAAGTATAGTCTATATAGGATGTTATATTTAATATATTAATTTCTAGTAATATTAAGTAAAAAATTAGTCTTTCCAACAAAATTTTTGAGTTAAAAGTTGATTAAAATTGGGTTGGGCCGGGCTTTACCCCTATCAGGGGCGTAGTACAAGCTGTCTAAATGCTGGGCTGGGCCTGGGCATGGTATCCAACCCTGGGCCGGATCTTTTCCAGAGATTCGAAGACCCGATATAGGCAATTATGACCTGGGCAAGGCTAATAGGGTCTGGGACTTTTGGGCCTGTACCTAACCCAGACCGTTTGCAACTATGGGCACATGCTCGTCAAAATGGTCCCTCCACAAAGGGACGTAGCCAAAATTGTGCAACTGGTAATTATACAAAAAAATTAATGATAGAGAGAGATCTAATAAAGTTGATGGCTAAGATGATTTTCTTGCAGGGTATTTTGTCTTTCTGTGTTCGATTTTTGTCAGTTTGCTGAGAACTTGAAGCAGAACGGGACGGATCTATATAGAAGTAAGTCTTGAATTTGGGTTTACAAAAATATAAAGAAGAATGGCAGAAAGTAGCAATAATGTATCGGAGCACAACATCCAACGAGAGCAAGGCCATTCTTCCATTGAAATAAGAGATCTGGACGACGATTTGGTTTCCTTCATCAATAATAAGCTCGAGGCTACCTCTAGATTACCCTCTGAGTGTTGTATCTATAGAGTTCCCAACCAACTTCGTGCAGTAAATGAAAAGGCATATGTGCCACAGATTGTCTCAATTGGCCCTTTCCACTACGGCAAAGTAAATCTACAAGATATGGAAGAGCAGAAATGGCACTATGTAAAGTCCTTCCTCTCTCGAAGTCCATTGAGCTTAAAGGATTATGTGAATGCTATCAGGGAGTTGGAAGAAAGGGCACGTAAATGCTATGCAGAAACCATCAACATCAGTAGCAATGAATTTGTAAAAATGATGATAGTCGATGGTTGCTTCATAATCGAGCTCTTTTTCAGGTTAGCAAAGGTGGAGATGATAGACAATGACGATCCAATATTTAATAGATCTTGGATGTTCCCTAGTGTAAGCCGCGACCTAATATTACTGGAAAACCAACTTCCCTTTTTCATTCTTGAGTGTCTGTTCAACCACAATGCTCAGGACCATTACCAAGAATTTTGGACGACCTGCCTCATTCAATTTGTCGTCCTTTTCTTCGGTGATATGATAGTTCCAGAAACGAAATCTGATCTTAAAGGCAAACATTTACTTGACTTGTTACGAAATTGCCTTATTCCCTCTACAAATTTTGAGGGTAAAGAAGCACGGCATTCTATACATTGTGCAAAGGAGCTACAACAGGCTGGAATCAAGTTTAAGAAGGGGGAGTCCAATAATAAGCTTTTGGACATAAAGTTCAATAATGGGGTAATGGAACTATCGCATTTGACAATTGAAGATTCGACAGAATCTATCTTTCGAAATCTCATCGCCTTCGAGCAATGTCACAGTGGTTGTACTACTCTTGTTACATCTTATGCCTTTCTCATGGATAGCCTCGTAAAGGGCTCAAAGGATGTGAAAGTTCTCTGTGATTCTGAAATATTGGACAATTGGTTGGGAAAGGAAGAAGATATATCCCGTCTCTTTAACGAACTTGGCCTTGAGGTTACACTGGATGACTTCTATTACTCTGAGCTTTGCGAGCAAGTGAATGCATACTACAAAACCAAGTGGCACATGTGGAAGGCGAATTTGAAGCGCGATTATTTCCACAACCCATGGGCAATCCTTTCGTTTGTTGCTGCCATTCTGCTCCTCATTTTTACTTTTACACAGACTTTGTTTTCCATACTTTCATACTCACCTTAACATTCCTAGATTATGGGTGTCTAATTGAGATTTATTAGATCCTCACTGTGCTGATGTACGTGTCTTTTTCTTTTTCATTTTTTATTATGTATGTGGTTGTGCTATCTTTTATATTTGTCCCATCTTTTATAGAGAACCTAGGCTTAGAGAGCATAACAGTGAGCCACATGCAAACTCTTCAAGACCATTAACCGTGTGGATGTTTGACCTATCCCTATGGCTATGTGAACCTACTGACCAAAAATCAGCCTAATTGGTGAGTTCTAAGTTCTAACCATTTGGATTCGAGTCTTTTTACGGGTTGATTTTCAACTGTGGGATTCCAGCATTGTTTGGGGTACTCAGATCCGATGGCTAGTAAGCTCTAATCAGGTCCACGGGGAATGAGCCAAACTTCTATACGATTGGTGGTAAGGAAGTGGCTGGTATGGACGGTTTTTTTTATTGTCAATGAGCAAAAAGGTGTTCCTGGACTCTCCCCAAAAACAACATTCCTCATTTGAGTCTGGTTTCGCTCACAAATGTGTTTACTCAACGACACTCACCAATGTCCATTTGAGACAAGTGGCACACTTAATGACCACTGACCGTATGGATGTCTAGTCCATCCCTATCTGCAGATTAAAAATCAACCTGATTCGATAGTCTTTTTCATGGGTTGATTTTCATCCGTTTTGATTTCAGTATTATTTGTGGTACTAAATCCAACGGCTATAAATCACCAATCAATTTGATTTTTACTCTGTAGGTTCTACTAAACCCATCCAAAATAGTAAAAATAGGCTTGGGCTCAGCAGATGGTGTTGTAAAATATCTGAATGCTAACACCAATGAAAAATCATAGAATAAATAATAGAATATGGTGGAATAAAATGATTAAAAAATCAATAACAAGTAATTTTGGAAAAAATTGAAAATAAGAAAAATGAAAAGAGACGAAATTGATGGGAGTAGAGGTGGACACCCGGGTTCTAAAAAACTTTTTAAGGTGTATTGGGAATAACCCTCCATTTTTTAAAGGGTAATTCTATATGCAGCCCACAAATTCCATAAGCACCCAATTTGGCTTTTTGGCCAAAAATGCCCTTACCTGTAAAAACCCAAGCACCCCATTCGTCCCTCCCTCTCCCTCTCTCTCTCTCACCTGCAAACAAAAAAAAAAAAAAAAAAATAGAAGAAGGGGAGGAGGAAGAAGAGGATGCCGTCGCCTTCACCTTTGCCTTCGCCGTCGCCGCCACCACAGGTATCTCTCTCTCTCTCTATTTCTCTCTCTCTTTCTTTCTCTCTCTCTCTCTCTCTATAGTGTCCCACGGCTGGGTTGGCCGTGGGGACTGTGTAGCCCACGGCCAGCCCAGCCGTAGGGCCAATAAGAGAGAGAGAGAGAGAGAGAGAGAGAGAGAGAGAGGCGTACCTGTGGAGGAAGTAGCGGCGACGGCGACCTCATCTTCCTCCTCTCCTTCTTCTTCTTCTTTGGTTTTTTTTTTTTTTTTTTTACCGTGTGAGAGGGAGGGACGAAGAGGGGTCCTGGGGTTTTTTTTTTGTGCCGAAGGCATTTTTGGCCAAAAAGGACCCAAATAGGGTGCTTATGGAATTTGTGGGGTGCAAATAGAATTTCCCTTTTTTAAAATATAACGGCTACAGACCTTTTTTTTTTCTTTTCCACATGGACCAAAATAAGTTTATTAAACAACAATTTACGTAAGTGTGCACTTGTGGGACCCACATGGGATCATGTGGGACAATCCAAGCGTACAACAAGTTTCCCGAAAGGATGAGACCATCCACACAATAAAAAAAAAATCAGTCCATTTTGAGATTCCTAAACTCTTTAAGTTTTCTTTGAGTTTGAGAAATCTGGGCCATCCAATCAGAATATTGTATTCTTGACGCTCCATCCTTTATCAGCAAAAGATTTTTTTTTATATGCGATTTAGATAGTTGGATTAAGCATACGTGTCTCGGGGATTAGACCGGCATAGGGATAATCGAGGGATCATTACGTGTCATTTGGCTTCTTAAATAAGAACCGGAGTAGAGCAATATGTTGGCGAATAATTACCACCCAATGGCCTGATTAGAAGCTGTATACCCTAGTCATCAGATTCGGTTTAGTTGAGATGCTCCTCCGGTCTGGTTTGGTTGAGATCCAATGCTATGTCAATTGCCGAAATTCGGTCAAAATGGTCCAACCAACTTTGGTTCATTACATTAAGTGTATTTTTACTTAATTTTTATAATATAATTGCTTGGCACATTTATGAACCGTGTCATCTTAAACCGATATACAATAATGTCGGGATGTTTCAAGAGACCTCCGTTCACGGATAGTTCGTTTCAAGGCGTAATGTGGTGCAGTCGAAACACAGTTCGGCATGTGTCAAAAATAAATTCATTTAATCTATTTTATATAGTTTTTCCTATAAAAAAATATATTATATAGTTCAGAATAAAAGTATTTATAGATGTGCTTTTTAAAATAAAAAAATCGATCAGTATATGTGTTCCTAAAGTAATAGAGACGAGAACTTGCAAAATATGATTTATCATTATTTTATTAACTGTGATATTTGCTCACCGAAAAAAGAAAACTAATTATTACATTTCATGGAGCACACTAAACAAGGGTCACGATCAGGGGACACAAAATTTAATAAACTGCTTTTCGGGAGCCAATATATAAATTGAAAGTTTTGGAAGGGGATGATTTTTTGGTGAGGAATGAGGATGGTGTCTATGGTGAGGATCACCTTCACCAAAAAATTTTGGTGAGGACTCATCTCGGGAGTCATGATCTCGGCCGTGGATTTCACGAATCCGCTTGCAAAAAGTGAAAAAAGTGAATGCAAGCGCAGTGTTATCAACCACCATTGGATCTCATAATCCACGGCTGAGAATAGGACTCTCCAAGACAAGTCAGAGAAAGGGAGTCTCTTGAGCCTGACCCTTAACAAAAAAGAGGGCGGTGGGTAGATCATTTTAGGACAAATTTGGTTAAAATTAGAAACAAGTTTTCTATGAATCCAGGGAGGAATTCTAAATATCTATTCTACTATTTAACGCACGAAGGCCCTTCTTGCGTGTCTCACGCTAAACCCCAAAATCCCACAAATGTCCTTATTCTTCTTCAATTTAATTACATGGTAGGGACTTTTTTGTCTTTTGAGTGTCAAATAGCACGGCAGCCAACAAGCACACGTCACCCTTCAGCTCATTCAATGTTGAAATAGTAAAAAAATCCTTATTCCAAATATGCCCTTAATTTCTTTAAATTAACAAAAAATATTTATTCAATTTTGAATTATATTTAATTTACAAGGGTGTTTTGGTAATTCAAAATTTTTCGCATCTCAAATTTGCAAGCATTATTACATCCTGACATGTCACTTATTATCTATTGCTTGCAAAATTTAGATGATGATATCCATCATCAAAGTTGATGATGGACCTACAACATGCGATACGTGGCATATTATTAAGACTACTGACCGTATAGATGTTTGGTCCACCCTTAGATAGACTTATGTAACAAAACAAGATTGGTTAGTGATTTGTATCCTTCGGATAATAATGATTAAAATCTACGGTTAAAAATAACTAAGAAATGAATATGATATAAAGTACTAATCAAGATAAATTTTGATATGTAAGTCCAACTACGATAGGGCAAAACATCCATACAGTCAGTGGTCTCTAATAGTATGCCACGTGGCTCATAATATGACCTATCATCAATGTGGAAAAACTCATTGTTGAAAAATAAAAAGTTAATGAGAAGCATGTACATATACCCACCATTAAAAAAGTAATGATCACATGGTTCAATGTCCATGGACGGGGCATGGTGGTGTCGTTGGCCAGAAATGCACCTCAAACTGTGTGCTAAATAGTAAATAGTAATGCTAAAAATTAACGGTTGAAAATAAATTTTAAAAAAGACTCTAATCTAATGGATAGAAATTGCTAATCAGGATGATTTTTCATAAGTCCACCTAGAGATCGAAAAACATCTATACAGTCAATGGTCTTTAAATGTGTGCCACGTGTAAGGTGTAAGGTGCACGTGCATCATCTAATTAATGAGGGAGGTAAGTGGAGAAAAGCCCTTTGTTAATTTGTTATTAGGGTCCAATGGGACATAATAATTATGTCTCTTCATTCCTTCGGGTGTCAGAACTCCAAACGCGTTTTTTTTTCCAAACATGACAAAAATGTACTTGAAAAGCAAAGTTTCCTGCATGGAAGTTAATGTCATGGCCCAAATTCTAAGTTAATAAAACTCCAAACTAAGCTTAAGCCACTTAATCTGAGATGAAGACATCACACACCTCTTTACGGCATCATAACTCTACATCCAACGGCTTGAATTTGAGGTGGTATTTTATTAGTCTTCTACCTTATGGGTTTGATGATTAAAGTTTTTTAGGTATTTTAGTAACGCCCCCCTGAAATTTGAAAGTAATTTGTAATACCCCCTTATACTTTCAAACTATAGGATTAACCCCCTTGACCTAGTTTAACTATCATTTGACATATGTTAAAATGTGACATGAACCATGCGCCTGTTAATGCACTTATGAAAGGACCATAATTTTGCAAGTACAATACTAACGACGTGTGATTCAAGTCCATTTTAACTGAAGTCAACCACTGTTAAACTTGGTCAAGGGGGGTAATCCTAAAGTCCGAAAGTACAAGGGAGTATTGCAAATTACTTCAAATTTCATGGGGGTGTTACTAAAATACCCTATGTTTTTTTTTATTCTGATATCTTCCTAAAATGATTCAAAACGTATATCTCAAGATATTGGGAAACATTTTTTTTATGCAAAAAGACAAATGAAAGAAAAATCAAAATTTATCCTTAAAAATGTTAATTAATATATTAAAATTTAATGTGATACATATTAACAAAATTTTCTAAAAGGAGAGAGACAAAAAGGATATTGTATTACCTGTCACCTCAACAAAAGTTTAAAATGTCATATCCACAATCAAATTTATATCCATGTTTGTATTTATAGGGGCCCCACCTTTCATTGGGTCCCACTCGCACCTAGCAGATCCACTGTAGAACTCGACTCAATGGGAATAGAATTTTGTTTAGATGGTGCAAAGATAAGTTCATAAATTGGACGGCTCTAATAGTCCAACTCGGTTGATGTTTGTGTTTAGAATTTTTTTTTTTTTTATCTCGAACTTATAATTTTTGATAGTTTATTTATTTATTACTTTTAATATTTAGGCGCCTCGTGACCACAGACAATTTTTCAAAGATGGGATCATGGTTTAAAATTTCAGAATATTTCGTGATGTTTTGTTTCGTAAGAAAACCGAAAGAATCATTGAATGTTTCATATGTTTCGGTTTGTTTCGGCGATACAATCCAAAAAATAAAAATAAATAAAAAATATGATTTCATGATTTTAGAAATATTTCAAAATGTTTCGGAAATGTTTAAAAAATTTATTTTTTTACAACTTTTTCAATGTTTCTTTTCATTTCGGAGTTTGTCTGGATTTTTTGCTAGACCGAGACATTCCTACGAAACGAAATTTTAAACCTTGGATGGGATTTACAATTCAAAATGTGTTGAAAATTTTTATGGACATTTATGAGTCGTAAGAATCGTTTATAGAAAATATTTCTAAAGACAATCATTCAGACATTCAGATCCCACATTTATCCATCGATTACTAACTAATCACCCTCATCATCATATAAAAAAGGTTTTTTTTCAATTTTTATTTTAATTCTCACTGATAAATCTTCTATACTGTGAAGCTCTCTTGAGTTTTCGATCTTTTGGTCTTACATCTATGACTATTTTTGACTATCATTGACCAATTCAGAAACATTAACCCTCTCACCCAAGAATTGAAGATTTTTTGTTACTATCGATCCTTTTACTTTCAGATGACAGGATTACTTTTTCTGACTTGGTCAATACGGTTGAAAAAATAGTTATGTAGGCAAGACTTCAAAAAACACGTCGAGGATCTTGAATCGCGACGTTGGCTGCTCTGGTCCACCGCTCCATCTTGTCTTTGAGATCCGAACCATCCATTTTCTGAACTTCCGATGCTCAACTTCTTTAACCTTAATCTAGAGATGTTTTTCTCTAAGAAGTATCTCCTGCAACTACTATAGACATGAGCGCACTCCTTCAAAAACCCAGTAGCGACCGTTCTCTTCGTGATTTCATGAAGATTGGAGATCGTCCTTGATGGAAGCGCATCGATGATGATATCGTAATAGGAGATGGGATGGGTGATTGGGATCCGATCTTCTCCGTCCTCGTCAACTTCCTATTGTGCGTAAAAGATGAGTTCCGATGATTTTTTTTATATTCTATTGAAGAAGAATGAAACATGGGAGGAACCAGAGGCGTGGAGGGTTTTGTAGAGAGAAGGATGTTTAGAGAAGACAACTGATTGTAGGGTACATTTTTTTCCTCGGACAACCAAACAAAGAAAAAAATTCGGAAAAAGAATAACTTGGAAAATTGACAACCCGGAAAAGGTACAACCCAGGTTGCATTTTTACGGGAACCAAACACAGCCAAAGGGTGTGTTTGATTGCCAAGCGAGAAAATTGCATTTTCCTTGAGAAAACACAATTGTCCATTGTTATGGCCATTTTAAATCTGTATAATTTTCCCTACCAAGCCATTTAAATCTGGATAATTTTCCTACTAAGCCGGAATTCATTTCCCATCCAGATAGGTGAGAATTCATTTCTACCTGAAAATACGCCTTTATTTTCTCACATGATTGAAATATGTGTTCTCAGTTGCAATTAATAATCAGCCATTTAAGGCATTTCCGAGATGTATTTTCTTGTGAAAATTTTTTGTGCAATTAAATACGCCCTAAAAAAATGCCTTTTCCCAGCTATTTCGAGTCTGAATTATGTTTTGCCATTTTAGTTGAGTTACCACTCTTTTTATGGCATCATTATTCTAGCTAGCATCAAACGGCTCGAATTTGAGGTGGTATCAATAGTTATACCTTATGGGTTTGATAACTATTTTTTTAATAATATCTTGAAAAAATGACTCAAATCCTCCAATTTATGGGAAACATTATTTATGGAAAACGACTCACAATACAACTATCATAATATTTTCTTTAACAGGTTATATTAATGTTTATCTAATGTGGTACTTTTTATGTGGTAATTTATTGTCATAATTGTCACAAAAGTGGGTGGCAACACCTTACACGTAGCATACTCGTAGAGATCACTGACAGTATTGATGTTTGGCCCATCCCTAGATGAGCTTACATGCAAAAAAATCAGCCAGATTAGAGATTTTTCAAGATTTGATTGGAGTCATTTTCGTGGATTGATTTTTAACTGTAGATTTTGAGCATTATTTGGGGGGGCTCAAATCCAAAGGTTTGAAATCACTAATCAGGCTGATATTTGGTGTATATATATATATATATAGGTCCAACTAGGGATGAAACAAACATCAATATGATCAGTGCTCCCAAAGAGTGATCCACGTGGCTTATACTATTGTCCCTCATCATCATAATCATTGATGAGGGATGTGGGACATGCTGGACAACCTAAACTGTGTAGGGGCGTGCTCCAACCCAAGTTTTGTCTTTAGAATAGAAAAGCATTTTATGCGGGAAGGGTTTTCTTTTAAAGTAGAGAAGCCTTTAATTGTCACAAACGTGTGTGGCAACCCAGTTTTGGCTTTATAATTAGGAATGCAACTTGGGCGGGCTAAACTCGAGCCCGATGGGCTCAACCCGACGTTGGGCTCAGGTTGGGTTGTCCCCTTCAATGCTCAAGCTTGGGGTCGGGCCTAGATTTTGAATACCCGATCAAAATTGGGTTGGGCACGGGCTGAGGATTTGGGCAACCCGACCCAACGCAAGCCCGATGAATCCCCGGTCTCATCTCTCCCCTTCTAAGTTCCTCTTACAGTTAGGGTTAGGGTTTTCATCCTCACCTTGTCACCGGCCAAACGCCACACGTCGCCAACGACACGCCACAAGTTACTCTTTCCTTTGTTTCTTTAGTGCTTTTTGTTTCTTTCATCGTCAGTTGCTTTCTGTTGTAAATTCGACCACAGTCTCACTACTGGTTCAACACCGTCAGTTCCTCTTTAGAATGTGCCACTTGGCTTTCGCTGACTCTAGTAGTCATCGAAGGTTTGGAGGTTACAGCTATAGGACCTATTACGCAAAAGCCTAGGGATAAGTACAGTACGGGGCAAAAGGTAGGTGGGGTAGTTGTACTTGAAGTAGGATCGCAACAAAGAGCAAAAGCAGTACCCTGTACTAACCAAGAGAATATAAGCACGAATAGAAAATTTTTGAAATAGAAACTCTCTCTATCCATCATCTCGGTTAAAAGTAGAACCAATAAAAGTTTGAAGAGTCCTTCGGGGCTAGTGAATCTTTTCTCAGTTATTGGTGTTGTGGTTGTACTTCTAAACCATGATAGGAAGTCGTTGGAATAGACTCCCTCTCTTTCCATCATCTAGGTAAAAAGGAGAAACAATACATGAAGGTCGAGATATTGCTACCCATGCTTTCACGCTGCCCACCCACATAATATACCCATCACTTTAGTTTTCAATTTTTGCTCACCCCACTCACCATTTCTCTCTCCATCTCTCACATCTATCTCTCTCCATCTCTCTCTCCAAATCTCTCTTTACGGCCCCTCAATGCTGAACTATCAAGGTGCCTATGCAACCCTCAGTAGTTCAACACCGAGGGACAGTAATCAACCCTCGGCCAATCCAACTGAAGGTTTCCTATGGACATCGACTAGGCTAGGTTGGCAATGGAGATAGAGAAAGGGGAAGAGGGAGAGAGAGATAAAGAGATAGAGTGGGTGGTGCTATATATGGCGGTGGTTGTGGCAATTGGCATCACATCACCACCCATCACAACGTGTGTTCCTCTTCTTCTTTTTGCAAGGGTGGGTCTACATCTTAACAATAGGTTCATATGCCTCCCTAGTGGTGGGACAGATGAGCATCTCCAACCAGCGTCTTAAAAAAAAAGGACATATTACCTATGTAGTTTGTAACTCTCCTTCAATGTTTGACGCTTTAAATGTCCGACGATATGTGACCCTATAACAACCCAAAATATAATTTGTCCAAGCCATAGGTTTCATGAAAAATAATAGAAGTAGCTAAACCATACGTCAAAGTCTACCTCCCCGGCGGCTATTTTTGCTACAACTCAAGGCAGTGGCTGATCCCCTCTCTCTCTCTATAAACTTTTTGCTATGTTGTGCAGCAAGTACCAGTTCCCTAGGTTTCATCTTATAGTGACGGTCATGGTGAAGATGAAGGTGATTAGATGCTGCACCACCACATTTGATCATGATGGGATGACATATTAGAAATAGGGGCTTCCACCCACATTAAGTGCATAAATTTAGCGAACTTTTATGTATCTAGTAGAATAACCTTTAAAGAGCACCCGTTACAATACCACAGAGAAAGGTTATAGATCTTTGGCAAAAAGCAAACCATCCCCAAAATATAATTACATCAAACAAAACAAAAATGCCTACACACACCAAACAAGAAATAAACAGCTCAAAATACAATAGAATAACCATTTAACCCTGAAAACAAAACAAAGTAATGAACCACAACAACCCACACCTCTAAAAGAGAGTAACAGAATAACTTGAACAATACTTCCCAAATCAAATCAAACCAACTATTACTAAAAGAAACAACTATAGCCTCAAAGTCAAAACCAATGTTATGGTCATCTTAAGCCATACTTCCGAAGATACTAAAATCATTTAACACCTCAAAAGCAAGACAAATCTCTTTTGAATTGACTTCAATGAAGGTCCTGATCTTTGAAAGAGTATAATTTACACCAAGAAAATGAAATATTACCGGAGGAACCATTGCAACATCCTGAATAGTCCATTCATCGCATACCAACTCTTTGTCATAGGACCTATTAAGCAGAATCTTGGCATCCAATGCATCAACCAATAGTTTATATGCATCGATACTATGACAATTTTAACAATGTAGTTATATATTTTAACAATGTTTCTATATCGATTCTGGTTCCTATCGGTTTGGTTTCAATATCAAACCATTCAAAACTAGAACCGTTCAGTTTTGGTCCCATTTCGTTTTGAGTTCGTTCTCAAAAATGTGAAACCGAATTCGGTTCTAGTTCTAATTTGGTTTCAATTATACGGGTGGAAATTTGACACCTATCATGTGCATAAAAAGTTCACTAGCAGAAAGGAACTTCAAAAATGTGTGTACTGGGCAGAGGTGCAGTATGTGATAGAAGGTAGGTGGGGTGGTTGTACTTGTAACAGGCTAGCAGCGAAGGACAAAAGTAGTACCCTGTATTAACTAGAAGAAGATAAGCATTGTACTTGTACTAGGTTAGCTACGAAAACCATGAGAAGATAAACAAGTATAGGAAATCATAGGAATAAACACTCTCTTTATCCATCATCTCGGTTAAAAGCAGAACCAATAAAACCATTCTTCCACATGCTACAAGCAAGCATGTTTATGTCCATCAATGCAATTTTTTGTAATCATGTCCATCTATGCATTAAAATCAAACATCCATTAATGGGTCCCGACTATTGAAAAAAAAAGAATGATTCATTATTATCCAAATTAGAGAAAAGAAAAAAATAGTAGTCTCTATATAATTTTTCATTTGAGGGAAGAGAGCGTGGAAAGCAACAGGTATAAAACCCATAAATTACGGAGCTAATGTTGTTTATTGAAAAAAGGGAGGGCGTTGAATAAAGTATGAACTACAAAGAAAGAGTGTGTCCCCCAGACCCCATCTTTGCCAAGAATATTGTCACGATTCATAAATCACTTCATCATGTTCTGTCATAGATTCAACATGTTAAAACTTGGAGGCCGATTGGTTGATTATAGAAAAAAAACAACTTGGTCGTCGATAATACATATACAAAGAAAAATTAATCAAGTTGGCTTGGCGGCACCATGCACCACAGTACCACGTCTCTATATAACTAAACAAGTTGTTTTTAATTATACACGGGATTACAGCATAGCGTCCTTAATGTGTCTTTATGTAGTCAGTTGTTTGTTGTTTGCGTATGTATGTGAGAGTTAAAACGTTTGTGTTTTAGTGGTCAAACGTTTAGAGGTTACAGGCTTATGACCTATGGCGCAAAACCTAGGGGAGGTGTGCAGTAGAAGGTAGAAGGTTGGTCATTAGGAAAAAATTTGCTGGCCCCAAGGGACTTCAAACTTTGAAGTCTCCGTCCCTAAATGTCAGACAAGTACCCCTTATTAACCACTAACCAAGGGCTTAATGTGGATTGGGTTAAGGGATTGGGGTCTGTGTCATACATTTTGGGTGGGGAGACTTCAATGTTTGAAAAGCCCCCTAGGGCAAGTGAATCTTTTCTCAGTCATTGGTGTTGTGCTTGTACTTCCTAACCATGATAGGAATTCTCCATCTATTTCCATCATCTAGGACAAAAAGAAAACCAATATATTAAGGGTCGGAATATTGCCACCCACGTTATAACGCAAATGTAGGTTGGGTTAAGGGATTGGAGTATGTGTCATACATTTTGGGTGGGGAGACTTAAAAGTTTGAAGAGTCCCCTAGGCAAGTGAATCTTTTCTCAGTCATTGGTGCTGTGGTTGTACTTCCTAACCATGATAGTAAATCCTTGGAATAAACTCCTTGTCTTTCCATCATCTGGATCAAAAGGAGAACCGATATATGAAGGGTCGGAATATTACCACCCATGTTATAACGTTGCCCACCCACATAATATACTCACCACTTTAGTTTTCAATTTTTACTCACCCAACCCAGTACATACCCCACTCACCATCCTCTCTCTCCATATTTCTCTCTCCCACTGTCATCTCCCTCTATATATCTCACATCTACATCTCTCCCTCTCTCTCTCCATATCTCTCTATTGTCCCTTGATGTTGAACTTTCAAGGGGCCTATGCAACCCTCAGTAGTTCAACACCGAGGGATGTAATCCACCCTCGGCCAATCCAAATGAGGGTTCCCTATGGACCTCAACTGTGCTAGGATGGGCGAGGGAAAGAAAGAGAAGGAGAGATGGGGAGAGATGGAGAGAAAGAGAATAAAGACAATGGTGGTACGGTGGCGGTTCCGTACCACCGTATGTTGAATTAGGGGTATCAACAGGTCGATTCCGGTTCAGTTCCTAAGGTGGCCAGAACAGGAACAAACGATTTTGGTTCTTATCGGTTCGGGTCCTTAACGGTTCCGATTCTCAAAGTAATGGAATCGAAATCGAAACCGATTATGTATTTCTGTCGATTCCGATTCTTGGTATATTGGGTCCAATCTTGATAATATGATTTTTACACTATATTTATATATTGGTTCCTGTTCTTATCGATTCGGTTCCGGTGCCTTTTTAATCGGTTCCTAAAAATGTGGAATCGAAATCAGTGTTTGCATTTCCGGTTTCGATTCCGACTCGGTTCTGGTTAAACGGGTAAAATTGACACCCCTACCTAGAATGACCATTAAACCCTGAAAACAAAACAAAGTAATGAACCATAACATCCCACACCTCTGAAAGAGAGTAACAGAACGAGTTGAACCATACTTTCAAAATCTAATTTAATTAAGTATCACTAAAAGAAACATGCAACTCCGGCCTCGAAGTCAAAACCAATGTTATTGTCATCTTAAGCCATACTTCTGAAGATATTAAAATCATTTAACATCTCAAAAGCAAGACAAAACTCTTTTGAATTGACTTCAATGAAGGTCTCGATCTTTGAAAGAGTGTAAGTTACACCAAGAAAATAAAATATTACACGAGGAACCATTGCGACATCCTGAATAGTCCCTTCATAGCATACCAACTCTTTGTCATAAAACCTGTGAAGTAGAATCTTGGCATCTAACGCATCTACCAATGGTTCATATGCATCAATCTTTAATAATGTAAATGTTGTGCCTATGTCCACAATTAACCTGCTTTTGGCTTTAGAGTTGATTTTGAAGACATCGAATTCGATAGAAAATCTCACTGACCCTACACTAGTGCCCATGATGTCAAGGTAAACGTGTGTCGACATATCATTTATAATAAGTGGATTTGTTATCCCTATTACTTTGGCGTGATTTCCAAAATTCAGAAAGCTTTAATGGTAATGCAAGGGCATTTTCACACCGGGCTCGAGTGGGGCAGCCTGCGTAATATGGGGCACACTCGGGGTGGGGTGGCCTGTGTGATATGGGCCCAAGAGGGGTCGTGTCGATTGAGAACCTAAATAGATCCTATGAGATAAAGGAATTTAATCTCACGCTACCAACAGTCGTGGCTTTTGGGAAGTATTGGTTAAATGTCCTACATCAAAGCGGTATCAGAGTGGGAGGTCTCGTGTTCGAGTCTCCTCATCGGGGGTGATTAATGCAAGGGCATTTTCACACCGGGCTCGAGTGGGGCAGCCTGCATAATATGGGGCACACTCAGGGTGGGGTGGCCTATGTGATATGGGCCCACGAGGGGGTGGCTTGTGTGATATGGGCCCACGAGGGGTCATGTCGACTGAGAACCTAGATAGATCCTATGAGATAAAGGAATTTAATTTCACGCTACCAACAGTCGCGGTTTTTGGGGAGTATTGGTTAAATGTCTTGCATCAAAGTGGTATCAGAGCGGGAGGTCTCATGTTCGAGTCTCCTCACCGGGGGTGATTAATGCAGGGGCATTTTCACACCGAGCTCGAGTGGGGTAACTTGCGTAATATGGGGCATACTCGGAGTGGGGTGGCCTGTGTGATATGGGCCCACGAGGGGGTGGCCTGTGTGATATGGGCCCACAATGGGTCGTGTCGACCGAGAACCTAGATAGATCCTATGAGATAAAGGAATTTAATCTCACGCTACCAACAATCGCGGCTTTTGGGGAGTATTGGTTAAATGTCCTGCATCAAATGGTAAGATATACGAAGTAGAAAACAATAAGAAAACCTTGTAATTGAGAGTTGAAACAACAATGATATCCTACCCAAACTTACACATATAATTTTAGCCATAACTGCATCAATGTTTCTCGTGTTATTGTGGCTACAACTAAATATGAAGTTGTTGAAGGTAAAATAATCATTAGAATTAGTTTGTGACTATAAAAATGTGTCTAAACTAAATTCTCCTGCAGTATTAGTTCCATCTTCGTAGGCTTGTGTGTAACTACATCTATTACTCTTGCAAGAAAATCCAATCCGGCAACAAGAGGAAGATTGACAATAAACATTCATAAATGTTAATAATCATTAGAATTAGTTTGTGACTCTATAAAAATGTGTCTAAACTAAATTCTCCTGCAGTTTTAGTTTCATCTTCGTAGGCTTGTGTGTAACTACATCTATTACTCTTGCAAGAAAATCCAATCAGACAACAAGAGGAAGATTGACAATAAACATTCATAACTGTTGATGACACGTGCGGGTTGACCTTTTAAACCTTTTGTTTATAACATAAATCACAGGGAAGACATTGGATCCATGTAAGGGAACTATCCGTGTCAAAAAGTAAAGGAAAGTATTTCAACTCAGTTCCAATGAGAATATGCATGTAATAGCATATTCCTAAAGGCACCACTGGTGCTACAACATCCATTGACAACAGTTTGGAATCCAAAAAATTGATTCGTTCGACAGTTTGTTCATGGGCTAATTTTCTCAAGTACTCAAACGACATATTACGATTGAATTTTGGAGAATGAGAATGAACTAACTGGATTGAAAAACCATCATTTTTGGATATAAGCGAAGAAACCGCAATAAAAGAAAAAAGGAAAAAAGGATTTATACCTAAATAAGATGCGTCATTTTAAGGAGGATACTATAAAAGAAAGAAGAGAAAGGGGAAGAGACTATTGGAGGGTAATAGAAAGGGCAATTTGGGGGGAGTGGGTTTGGTATGTATGGCTAGTAGAATGGGCAATTTATAGGGAAGGGAACAAGAGAACAGGAGGAACAATTTGGTTGAGGGGAGGGGTTTTGCCTAGGCAGTTATTAGTTCATTAAATGCTTTTTTAGGTGCTAGGTGTGAGGAAAGACAGTTGTGTATATTTGTGTGTAGAGGTGTTAATTGGTCGGTTCAGTTCTTAAGGTATCCAGAACTGGAACCAATAATGCCGATGCTTATCGGTTCTGGTTCTTAAACTGATTGATCTGAAATTGGAACCGATTTGTTCCAATTCCAATTCTGGGTGTATTGGTTCAAATCTTGATACTATGACAATTTTAACACTATAGTTATATATTTTACACTATGTTTCTATATCGGTTTTGGGTCTCATCGGTTCGGTTCCAATATCAAACTACTCAAAACCAAAACCATTCAGTTTTGGTTCCTTTTCTTTTTTTAGATGGTTCTCAAAAATGTGGAGCCGAATTCAGTTCCGAGTCTGATTTAGTTTCTATTATACGGGTACAAATTAACACCCATCATGTGCCGAAAAAGTTCACTGCCCCCCCCCCCCCCCCCCCTTCTAGATATTCTTACGTAAAAGTGAACGGGTCAGTTATTTCACATTCCTAACCTAATGAAAGCATGACTTGAATATGAAATATTCAAACCATCCATTAAACCATTACTTTTTAGATCACCTTTTTTATATAGTTAATGATATCACAATGGAATGATTTTTGGTTATGATAATTATTGTGACGAGGACAGCTCAATGTGATCCTAACATGATCTCTATGTAGACTGTGGGGAAGTTTCTATTGCTCTCAATCCTCAAGGTCAACTCTGATGAGAAGAGTTGGACTCATGCTTCCTCCAATGATCAAATGCTAGTTGATACTTGCAAAAATACTTCAAAACTCAAGTAAGAGGAGGAAGGAGTTGCAAGTGAATTGATTGAGCATTAGATGATCACATATTTGCTAATAACCTTAATTAATTTATAGATTTAGAGTGGAGTCAAATTCTGAGAAGGATTAGGACTTGTTGGAGACTTCTTATTAATCGATCGGATTGGTCATGCAGGGGAAAAATCTCTAATCATAGTTTGCAAAGTTAAAGGGAGCTCATCACTAGTGAGAATGATTGGACTCTCCTCAGGATCTTTGTAATTGGTATTAGAGTAATGTTTTAGGATATTTTAAATCCTATAGATGATGGTTATGATTTTGGAATGAATGAGAAGGTTGTTTTAACGCTTTACATTTTGTTTTTCCTTACATGGTTGTGATATTTTGAGCATTAACTATGGAATTTTTAGTTTATTGTACAAGTTACTATTTCTGTTGTTATTTTCAACAATTTTCTTCATCAACCCTTTTTTTCGATATTTTCAAGTATATTTTATTTATTTTCTATTTTCGGTCAAAATATGAAAAATTTAGATTTACTAGTTTTCTTTAAAACTTCTTTGGAATCAATCAGTTTGGATAACCAGAAGATTTTCTATGAATTGTTTGCTTTAAGAGGTTCTTATAGGTTTTTACCTATAGATTTCTGAAGTGCAACTTTGGGACTCCTAGTCTTTTAAAATTTTGTTTAAAAGACCTGTTGAGAAAACTTTAGAACATTCCTTTATCTCTCTAGTTTCCATATTGTGGTTTTGGGCCCCAAGAGGATTTTTGTGCTATTTCCAAAAGTTGGACACTGAGATGGTGTCTGTCTAGTTTTTGCGCAACATAATTTTTTTATCTGTCTTCACCTCTGTTTTCTGGAAAAAGAAATACCCCATAAAGTCACCATCTATTATATTTTTCTATAATAGGTCTTTAAGTCTAGTTTTGAAATATAAATGGTATGGTTTCTAACTCTAAGAATTGAGTTATCAAGAATTTGTTTCAAATCTAATAGGTTCTATAGGTTTAATTTAGTAATATTACATCTTTGAAATTGGTTTGTGCGCATGCATAGATTTTATTTTCGATTCCTAAACTATTTTTTTATGTTCTTTAATCATATACCTTTACGAGTTAGAACAACATGTTAGGAATTGACATTAATCTAGTAAGTTGTGAATTACTAAGCTTAGAAACCGTATAATTGAACCTTTTTTTACTTTACTTTTACTTTAACCCTACCTCATCCCGGACCATAGGTCTTGGTTAAGGACTTCAGGTTGGACCAAGATGTCACGAGTCGGGTCTGGTAGACCTGGGATCGGGGCATGACCGGATTTGTTGAGAAGTCTACAATACATACCTATGTTTGTATCAATTCTTCCAACTGGATTTGTTGTGAGACTTGTTAAGGTCTAAACTAGCTCTTTCCAACTGGATTTGTTGTGAGACCTATTGAGGTTTGTACCAGTTCTTCCAACTAGATTTACTATGAAACCTACTAAGGGTTGTACTAGTTCTTTCAACAAAATTATTGTGAGATCTACTGAGGTATGTGGTAGTTCAACCAACTAGATTTGTTGTGAGATCTTCGAAGGTTTGTACCAGTTCTACCAACTTGGATTTGCTGTGAGACCTACTCAAGTTTGTATATTCTTCCATTGGATTTTCAAGTTCAATGATGAACCAACCAAGGACAATCAATGCTAAGATAAAAAGATATGCTTCAAGCCTTCTTTCCACACAATCGAGCTTGTAGATACTAATCCATGGCAACCTCTTTCTAGATTTTATGATGAGTTCTGGGAGACTCGTTTACAAATTATAGTGAAGCAAGAATTTTGGGAAAGAATAAAAAATTATCTATTGATAATACTTGTGCAATTTATGTGTTCCAAGGCTTTTGTAGTACATCTTCTGACTGTGTTTTCAAATAATAAACACTAAGCTCTACAAGATCAGTCTACAATATATGGCCCTTTGAAGAAACTAAATTACCTGATTTAAATGTTCTACGATTGACTTTCTTGTCGTAAGCTTGTTTAAGCTGTTGTTGGTAATTCGATAATCGCAGTAAAGCCTGTTTTCATTTTTCTTCTGTGAAATCAAGGTTCCTGTTGATCAACTCTTCATTTTTCTCTGTCCTGACGACTCTGGCTTTTGGCTGTAGGCAAGATATCTTCTGTTGGAATGACAAAAGCCTGGCTTTTGTCCATGAAGTTTTTGATTATTCGACAATCAAAATATCACAATATGCTCCCAAAGAAATTTTTGAAAATTATTATCTTGTATTCTGACTACTATTTTGAACCACTTGGTGTAATAATCAGTGGCAATCTGTAAGTATTCTTGCTGGAGCTTTTGGAATAGGTCCAATAATGTCAAGACTCGACTGAGAGAAATGCCAAGGACTACTAAGAGGGTTTAATTTCTTGGTTGACAGGGGAATATTTTTGGGGCCAACGGACCCATGTGCTTATCTCACATCCTGGTGGACTTCAAATAAAAAATTAGCCTGATTGGTAATAGCTAGCCCTTGATAATGAGTACCCAAAAAATGATCAAATCCATCAGCTTGAAATGACCCTAGGTGGGTCAAACATTCACATGTCCGTGGGCCCGAACCAGTTTCCTGGTGGCATTTTTGGGAGGGAAGGATTAAGATTTGGGAAAAAATTAGATGTAGAGGAATTTGGATGCAACAGATGCAGTGGATGCAATACATAGCACATTTTTTTGAGACCTACTAACCGCATGGATGTTTAGCCCACCCCTTGCTGGAAAAATCTATGATACCGACTTCTGTATCAAAATTTTGATGCAGAAGTCCCCCAATTTGCCACGTAGTAGACTCTTTTAGGCCCACTGCATCCATGAATGTTTGGCCCACATCTTGGTGGACCCACACACCAAAAATCAGTGTGACTAGTGATTCCTAGCCATTGGACTTGAGCTCTTTTTCATCATGGGCTTGGAACCAACTCATAGGCCTGTTCATAAAGCCCATGATGAAAAATTGCTCAAATCATATGGCTAGAAATCACCAACCACACTGATTTTTGGTGTGTAGGCCTATCATAGTGTGGGCCAGACATTCAAGTGGCAAGTGGGCCCGCACGAGTCTATTACGTTGCAATTGGATGGACTTCAGCATCAAAATTTTGATACAGAAGGCTACATCAAAGAACAGCCCCCCTTGCTGGCTATACATATCAAAAATCAGCCTGACTGGTTATCTCTAACCACAAGTTTTAGCACTTTTAAGATTTATTGTGGGTACAAAATCCAACAGCCAAAAATCATCAATCAAGCTGATTTTTGGTGTGTAAATCCACCAATGGGTAGGCTCAACATCTATGCGGTCGGTGGGCCCAGAAAATGAGCTATGTGGGACTACAAGAGTCCTCTGCATCGCATCGGGAGACCCCTGCATCTAAAATTTTTCCTTAAAAAAATTTTCCTTTTGATGTTCCAAACTTCCAACAAACAGCGAAACATCTCAGTTTTTGCCCTGTAAGGATATGGTTGATGATATATCTACACAAATGGTTGTAAAATACAAACTGCCACCTTCTTATCTCTCCACTCCAAATAAACCAAACCGAGAGAGAGAGATGGGTCCTTCTTCACTGTGCTTGAGCTCACCCATTGCATCTCCTCCTCACTCCCTTCTCCAACGTAATCAGAATCCTCTACGTGAAGGTCTCCTTCTTTCAAACCCCCGTTTTCCTGTTAAAGGAAAGACTTCTTTCTTAACTACAAGAGCCTTGCTTTCTTCTACCAAGGAATCAGTCTTAAAGAATTTCCACCAACGACGAGCTCTAAAGGTATAAAACCAATAAAGAAACCAACCCATTTCCCCATTTTTATCATCTCTTTGTTTTTGAATGTGTGAAACTCAAATGCCCTTTACAGATTATCTCAGGCTTGCAGAATTTTGATAGAGACAATGTTGCATCTGTTGTTACCGCCGCAGACAAGGTTGGTGCAATTTTTTCTATTCACAAAACCATAGCTTACATCATGTGGGGATTAAATAGTTGATCGGATAGTTCATTGATGGAAAACCATAACTGTTGTAATGAATCTTGCTTTGTGGATTTTTTTTTGCCGATTCTTTGAAATCTACTGCAGAACCTTTTGCATGAACTTCTTATGGAAGGCTTCTGTCAGTTGTTGTGAAATCTGACTGGTTGTTACAATTCAACTTATAGTATACTGCTGTGATTAATCCTGTAAGATTATTTCTTGTTAACGGAATTTATTCTTCTGGGGTAGAGAGACATTGTGATTCTGTTTGGTTGTACTCTTATCTTCAGTTACCATCAAGTTGAG
Source organism: Euptelea pleiosperma (assembly GCA_035048495.1). Lineage (NCBI taxonomy): Eukaryota > Viridiplantae > Streptophyta > Magnoliopsida > Ranunculales > Eupteleaceae > Euptelea > Euptelea pleiosperma. The sequence goes on from CM068541.1 coordinate 17,788,820, forward strand.
GAACAATGTCAGCAATTTAGGTCATGGTTCAATCCAGTAGTTTAATTAGTTGACATACTGGCTTACTCAAAATAATAATAATAGTTGACATAGTGTACGGCAACCATGAGGTCACTGGATCAATCCCAGCTTACCCACAAAAAAAAATGTCGTCAATTGAGATTGAGCCTCTGCAAAAAGAACATTGCTGGCTTTTAAAGAAAGTTAACATCTATGACATCCAAGCTTTTAATGACAGGCAGCAAGGTCAAGCCTAATTGCGAATTATTGCGTCCTTTTTTAAGAATTTGTAATGAAATTAATGATTCCCCCAAACTCTGTAGTCTGAATTTGTCGATTCATTATTATGATTCTCCTTGCCTACAGAAAACAGACAAAGCTCGTGATTTCCGCAGTATTGAGCCATCAAGGGCTATTGATTGGTTTTGTGGCATCCTCCATATAGCGTAAAATAGTCATTCCTGCATAGTTGTGTGTTAATCATGGTTTCCAAGTCCCAAATATTGAGATATCTAATTCTTTGAGTTTCAGATTCCGAAAGGATCTAATCAGTAAAAGTTTGACTATCAAATTTGTGAATTATTTGTAATGCTTGTAATTAGTGGCTGTATTATTCAGAGAAACTTGAGTACACTGAGCAATTTAGCGGCTAGTCTATTATGGCATAGGAAAATTGACATGTCCCTGTTAAAGAGGTAATAGCATGAATATAACCATGTCATGAGGCAAGAGAGCAAAATTGAGAAACTTTCTGATGCTCTTACATTTGACTCACTACTCACTTCCTGTTTACTTGCCCATAACACATATATACTTGTGAATTTGTGGCGAGTTGATATGTATTAGAAACCACTTTTTACTTCTCAACACTACTTGGCTATGATATTCACCCCTTGTTGTGGTAAAGGTTAGTGTTCTCCGTAACTAATCTTGTGTTTATTTATTATAAGTATCTCTAATGTCAAGACACATGGCAGGGTGGAGCAACTCATGTGGATATAGCTTGTGACCCGGAGTTGGTAAAGCTTGCTGTTAACTTAACCTCTCTTCCGGTAATTTCTCTACTTTTTAAAACTGAACTTTGATGAGCTAAACATGGTGTGAATAGGCAATGTTCTTATCATGACCATTGCTTGTTATATCAAGTTCAAATTTAGCTTGATGTCACTCACACTAGAACAAACATGCTTGAGACTTACACGCATCAGAGTGAGACAATAGGGAGACAAACATGGTGTTTTTTCTCAACTCCTGTGAGTAATTAGAATATGAAGACTGGTTGGAGAAATTGGAAGTCCTAGTTATACGAGGTTAATAGATTATTCATAATGTCCCAAATTCCTTGGTATGGTTAGTTCATATTGTAGTTCCCAATATTTGACAAGTTTATAACTCTTCAACGGGTTGGGGATTCAAATCTACCAATTGGATTTATTGTTTCTGGATACACTCCTCTTCAGATACTGCAAATTTAGCAGCTTGTACTTCTTCGTGCGATATTGATGAGCTCCAAACATGTTATTGAAACCATGGTTTAAAAGACCGACGCTATAACGAAAATAACAGCCGTTAACGGTAACACGCCCCAACCCCACTAAGTTTTTTCCCGTTTTGACGCTCAAAACCAAAAAAAGAAATATCCATTATAACTGCTGCTAACAACCATTTTTTTACCATTATCAAGGTCTTTTTGAAAAAGTATTAAAATAATAATTTTCTGACTGTATTTTACTCAGACATGACTGATGTGACCCCGTTATAATGGTCATAATGGTAACGTTATGAAACCGTTATAACGGGTCATTTAAAACCTTGATTGAAACTCTAGCTCAGTTGACTCTCATTTATGATTGGATCGGTTCTTTTTTGCAGATCTGTGTTTCTTCTGTAGACCCAGAAGCATTTCCAGCTGCAGTTGAAGCAGGTGCTCTGATGGTTAGAATCACAAACTTGCTAACCATAGAAAGTTATATTTAGCCCCTACATTTCAATGCTATGTATATCTCTTACTAGAAGAATGCTACAAAAATCGAAATGAAAAGATATGGTGCTTGTGTTGATTTTTTTCGCAAAGTTAATGATTTATGCAGGTGGAGATTGGAAACTATGACTCCTTTTATGAGATGGGAATTCTTTTCTCTCCAGAGCAGGTATGTTTCATCTTCTATTGATATATTTTTAAGCACCAAGTACCTAACTGCTACAGGCTTTAATGGGGCATACATCCTCATAGTCGAGCATGAGACAAATATTTCCGTCTCGTAAGTACTGTTAGTAACCTGTGATGAAGATTTTCTTTGCTGATACTGATTTTCTTTGTTTAATGTGCCACATTTGTATCTAGAACCTTTATCTGGAAGTATTCCTTGTTGCATATCAAAAGTTCTTTTAGAAGTACCTTCTCTTATTTATGGCTTTCAGTTCAATGGAGTAAATTTAATTTTGACTAAATTCAAAAAAAAAAAAATCTGATAAAAGAAAGAAGTTTGCTTACAAGCTAATACTCTAATGTTATGCAAGGAATTAAATGTTGTGAAAATTTTTAACTTCGACAATCTTTAGAGCAAGTCTGCTTTGAATTTAAAGCAAGATTCTATTCTAAACTTCATTTTTATTAGTGATAAGCTCCTCTTGTGCAACGCCAGAGTCTAGAGTCCTTCAATGAAGTTATTAAAAGAATTTTGTTGATGTTTCTTATTCATGATTTCTAGTTTTAAACCTCCAAAGTAAACAGGATATAGTGAATTTTCTCGATCCACCACACACAAAATAACAGAAAGAGAAAGATAGTATGCGTCTGAAACTTTAATGAGATTGATCAAAATAGAACCATAGATGTACTACAAAAAGTAAAAAATAGAACTGGATTGCTTGGTTGAAAAATATCTGAGGTTCAGGTCACAAGTTTCCTTCATCCGGTTACACAAGAGGGGGATAAAAGAAAATTCAGAAGAATAGTTTTAGGTCCAACATATCGAGTTGCCTATCCATTAACATTAAAGTAATAGTAACGGTGAAAAGTTTAGACATTAATTGGGGACCCAGAACTGAATCTTGTAGAGGAACTAGTGGGTGGCCCGTGCCCATGGCACTCCCCGACAAATCATTTGCCAAAATCGGGTGTGAGTGGCTGAGATCCACCGTCAATTTGGGGGATAAGATCTCGGCCCTTCTTTGTTGAAGCCTATAAGATGGGGTATAAGTGGGGAGACAACCACTGTGGTTTTTTATATAGATTGTAAACCCAACTTGACAGGAGCCAATACTGGATCAACTTGGCGAGTCACTGTGCAATCCTTTTAAATGAGAAGCTATCTTAAAAATAGCATAAAAAGTAGACATGTATTTAACCATGAAATCTACAAATTGGATTCATTAACCTGTTGAAATAGAAATGCATTCATTATATACCAAGAAAAACTGTCAGCTTGCTACCTATAGATATAGAAGAAAATTCTACAAAATTTTGGGGTGCTAATAGAGATCTAATACTACTTTCTTTCCTGTCTGGTTGGATGCTATGTAACAAGGAAACTGACACAGGTGTCGGTGTCTGACACCAATACGAGGTATCCGACACGACAACCTAAAAAATGCCCGAATAATTCTCAAAACAAACTTAAATAGGCCCAAGCCCAACCCCTTACACAATAGGGCCCATACACAACAATATATGGTGAGATTTGGCTTACACACAACAAATCTCACTAATTGGGCCCAATTGAAATAAACCCAAATAGACCACCCCCTTTATATAGTTGGGTAGATTGAAACAAAATGGAAGAGTGGAGAGGAGGTCGTCTTCGACAACACCGAAAGGGTTTTTCTGAAACCCTAACCCCATCTCAAGGGTTGGCAACGGCAGCTTCGACGGTTGCGACCGGCGACAGGCGACAGGCGACGGGCAACAGCAATCCTTCTCCTTCTCCTTCTCATTATGGGATTTTCCTCCTTGCATTTACTCGGAGGAGAAAGGACTGCCACAATAGGAACATTTTTTTCATTTACGACCGTGTCGACACGGCCAAAAACCCTAAAAGAGCCGTGTCATTGTTACATAGGTTGGATGTAATGAAGTTTTAAGGTTGATAAATGTGCAGCTAAACAATCCAAGAAGTAATTTGGAATTAACTAAGTCTCTTTGAAGTATAATTGTTAAAAAGAAATGTAAAAGCTAATTATAGTCAGTTTCACTGTATATTGAACATATTTGCTTGGGTTTCATGTAGATGCTAAAGAAAGACACTGGAATTTGAAGAGAGAATTATTAAAGTTATAATTGATTCAGTGGTCTCTACCTTAATTGCCCTTTTTCTTTTCAACATTTTGTTTTCTATTCCAAGAGACATTGAAATAAGTCCGTTCATATCAGTATCCGATGTTCTTTCTTGGTTTCTCTTTCTCATTTGTTCTAGTATTATTTTTCAGATACTAAATCTAACAAAGGAGACAAAGAGGATTCTTCCTTCTGTTGCACTATCTGTCACTGTGCCTCATACGCTAAGCCTTCCTGATCAGGTTATTCCATCACCCTTCTTAAAGTGTAAATGCATCTTATCACCGTTACTTTGCATCAAAATTTACAGATAATTAATCAATAGGTCAAGCTAGCAGAGTTGCTGGAACAGGAAGGTGTGGACATTATCCAAACTGAAGGAGGAAAATGTTCTAATCCCTCAAAGTCTGGTGTTCTCGGTTTAATTGAAAAGGTAGAACCTAGTCCCATGAATGATATTAGACTGACTTTCACTTGACATGAGTTGCATGGAGATTTATATTACTCGGAATGAGCAGCCTTTGATTGAAAAGTAGCTCCTTATTTGTTGGGTAATAATACATGAATTCGTCTAGAACTACACCCATTTTTTACCCGATGGTGGGGTACACATGGAGATCATGCTGGACAATCTAATCGCATAATGTGTTATCCATAGCGTGGAGACCATCCCCACAAAAAACCAGTCCATTCCAACATTGGTAACTTAATGAAAAATTGACTTGAATTTGAAAAATCCAGACCTTCCAATTAAATGGTTTCTTTGAGTGACCTTTTTATTTAGTTAATAATATCAGAATGGACTGATTTTTGGTGGTGATGATCATGATGGAAAGGACAACTCAATGTATGGTTAGATTGTCCAAGATTATCTCTATGTGGGCCCCAGCATCGGATGTAAGAAATGAGTGTGTGTGTGTGTGTGTATATAAGGCTAAGGGAATGGGCTGAACAGACTTGGCATAGAGCTTCAAATAAGGTCTGAATGCATACTGCATTTACGAGAAGAAACAGTAAAAATCAACAGAATATGGATAAATTTGTTCATGAACCTAACTCATCTCAGTTATTTCCGTTACAATGGTCACAAAGTTGATGTTCTTGTGAAGCCATGATTCATAAAATAGGGTGACCCCAAATGTTAGTAGCTTTTGATTCTCATTCATGTCAACTGACAAATAGATCATATTTGTTGGCGATGCTAGGCAAGCCCAACACTTGCCGCTGCGTATTCTATTTCACGGGCTGTCAAAATTCCCGTTATGTGTTCATCTGGACTGAGTGCAGTTACAGCACCAATGGCGTTGACAGCAGGAGCAGCTGGTGTGGTATGTAACCTGTATATTTTTTGATACTGTAGATTTGTTTCTTTAGTTCTTCATGATGTGGTTATTAACTTGTCCTATCTTCCTAAGACTCATCAATCATGGTTAGGTAGTCAACAAGATCAGTCTTAGGTAGAGATGATTGACATAGATTTTCTCCTTTGAACAAACAGGGCATTGGTTCTGCAGTGAACAAGCTCAATGACGTGATTGCGATGATCGCAGAGGTCAGAAGTATTGCCGATTCATTAGGCCTGCCAACTGGTAGCCATACTACAGCTGAAGAGATAACTGTTAGGACATAAAACTTATACTATTCTTCATGTTAGAATCAAAATCGCATAAATAAAAGATACCCTCCCATATTTTTTTTCCACAAATCTCTCTTTGTTCTTTAATAAGTTGAATGTCCCAAATCACAGGAGATAGTTATCTACCCAGCGGTCCCAGCCACATAAAGAATGATGTCCTACTCCTTCCTAGGAAGGATCTTGTTTGTGTGTGCACACTCGCTTTGTTCATGCTTGAATGCACATTGTAGTGTTGGATAATTCTCTTCTTATCTTTCCTTATCTTTTTATTTTTATTTTAAATAAGTTAATTGGTAATGATAAGCTTGATTTGGGTGATGCTTGCCTCGCATTGTTGTGATTCATTTTGTTAGAGTAGAACACAAATCCCACTTTTGCTCGACACAAGTACCATGATGTCCTTGGTATCTTTGTTTCTCTTACAGTAGTAGAAGATGCATGTGCAATTGACATGGTTGACAAAAAGAAACTGATTTTTATTGAAGACTAGTGGGTGGCCCATGCCCTCGGCACTCCCCGACAAAGCATTTGCCAAAATCAGGCGTGAGTGGCTGAGATCCACCGTCCATTTGGGGGATAAGATCTCGGCCATCCTTTGTTGAAACATATAAGAGGGGGTATAAGTGGGGAGACAACTTCCCTATTTTGTTATATAGATTACTTATTTAATGAAGAAAAAGAAGAAATTTCAGGTATATGTCAAGTTTATTCAATATAATACATCATTAATGGAGCCTTATCCCAACTATTTGGAATAGGCTCAAGTCTTACCTATAGCATTTAACAGCATCGCTCTGCTCATCCTTCATGGCTATTGTAGCTCTAATGACAGACGAAAGTCAAGGACATCAGAAAAATGAAGTGACAGTTTGTTGGAAATGGACGAAAATACCACAAGGCTATAGCGGATTCCATAAAACCTCATACCCAAATTTGGAAACTTAGTTCTCTAATTCATGTCTTAGCCAAATGTCTCTTGCATCAAACACAATCCCTCCTCGAACCAACTTCTTCCAGGATCAATTTCATCTGGGTGCTACTCCACAAAATTAGGCTACCTCTGGCTTTTCAACCAACTGGAAAATCAGTAGAGCATGTGCATAAATGAAAACATCTTTCAAAAATCCCACTGTTACCCAAAATCCACTTCTTCATGTGGCTTATTGTCATATATCAAAAGAAAAGAAAAAGGTGGCTTATTGCCCATGGAAAAGAACATATGTGAGATCTCTCTCTCTCTGTCTTTCTCATATTAACGAGGGTTTTGCTTGTTGCAAGGCAGCAATTATTCCCTTAGACTTTTCACCAAAAGCTTTCAATAAGCTTTACCATCATCTTTTGTGATCTTTTTAACCTTTGGTAAAGTTGAAAATCTCTGCAGTCTATCACATTAAGCTTCCCAGATCTTTCTTTCTTTTATCTCTTTTTCTGTTTTTTTCATAGTTTCTTTTCACTCCTTGTCCCCAAGCACATTGATTTTAAGTAGAAAAAAGGTCATCTGTTAAGTTTTTATGGTATCAAAATATGTTTTCAGTAGCAATTGACAAAAGCAACCCCATTGTTGGAAGCTGAACATGAGCCCACAAAAAAAGTCTCCAATCAACGGCGGCAAGGGCGTGGCCAATTTTTTTTTTAAATTGGTTGCTATCACTTCACTTCTTTGACTTCATGAACACATCCCCCATGTGTCTAAGATCCATGAGACCACTAAAGCGTTATGGTCTTTGTTTTTTATTTGATTTGAGGACCTCGTTGTAATCTCTAATGGACAGCATGGGTCCATATAAGTTTGGCTTACATCCTTAAGGAGGTGCCCAAACATGTCTCTTGTTTCATGTATGGGGTCTTCAAATATAAGAGTTATAAATGACAGAAAGAGCTTGGCGGATCTTTGGTAACAAGCTAGCACAGCTATCATCCTTTAGCTAGATAAAAGAACTGAAATTCTCTTCCTACTACTATGCAAGGTTCTAGAGGGGGTGAATAGGACCAATTAAAAATATCTACCAATTGTAAACTCAAGTCCCAATCACTCAAAATGAAGATGTGCTAACATTCAATACTCACACAATAACCATTCAAAGCTTATACAAGATTCGCATTCAACCACATAAGCAAGATATAAACAATGGAGAGCACAAACACATAATACAAGGATTTATAGTGGTTCAATGAATCCACATCTACATCCACCATCAAATCGTTCAAACTTGAGCTATCAATTTTATTCACTTAATTTCACATCAATTACAATTAAATGAAATGAATAGAAATTCACTTAACCAAAACAATCGAGAATCCACTCGATCAACCAAATGATCGAGAATCCGCTCAACCAAGACAACCAAGAATTCACTCGTGATAGGCACCAATCTATGTTATTTTTCTCCCGAGGTCTGAGTCGTCCCATTCTTGTTTCCTTCCCGCTTAGCACAAGCAAGCAAACAAACAAACTACGTACATTTCTTTTCCAAAAAGCATTAATGTCATTCTCTCTTATAATTGTTAGGTTAACTTAATAACCTTGGAGACACTGTCTCCAAATTTAGAGAGCTTCCAAATAATCTCTCTAAAAGGATATTTTATAATTTTGCTTGTTAAAAGTAATAAGATCTTTTCACACTTTATTTTCATTTATTTCAAGTTTATATATTCATTAGAATAGTATCTCTAGCTATCTACAAGTTTTAAGAGAATTCGAATAAATTTTATTTTTTTATGAATATTTTGATAATATTTTCAAGTATGTGAATTTTCAAAAATGTATGGTTAATATTTTATAGATGTATCTTGTACATAATCTATTTTAATGAAGGATCCTAAAATTTGAGATGAATCCAACCTGTATTTTAGGAGTTATTCGATAAATAAATATTTTTTTAGTATCATCAAATTATTTTTCATTTTACGAACACTCTTGGGGATATAAGTATGTGTTGTATAAGCCATTTGGGCTTGCACTAAGGATCATTTGTGTTCTTACATCATGTATAAGTATTATGAATCATCATTGACTATTTTACTTTTATAATATATGTTTGATTTATTTTATTTCATTAATGCATAGATGATAGCCCAAATTGTTATTTTTCCATCATTCTTAATTTATGTATGGATATAAGATTAGATATGAATCTTTTTTACCCATTTATGTTCTTATTTACATTGATATATTAAATGTCTCGACATGATTTAATTTAATTATATATAAGTGTTCCATTAATTAATTTAGACCATAATGAATAATTTTTTCTTATAATATGATTAGGGTGTATATATAGAGGTGAAGAGTGCCCACCACCTAGTGAAATTGTTGGACACTCTTGGGGACATTGTATTCCCCAAGAGAGAGATAGAGTAATGAGGTGGCAAATGGCCCTTACCTGTGAGAAAACGTTGGACATAATTGACTCTACATCATTAAAACATTTTCCTACTCAAACTTTGAAAAATCTAATACAAATATAACTAGAAAAATTATATATAAGATTTTTTTTTTGTAGGCATTTTATATATAAGATTTTTACCATGTTTGGTAGTGCACCTTCCATGTGAGTCTTGGCTAAAGGTGTGCGTCTTGATTGATAACAAGTGTTTGGATCACACCAAGGCGCACACCTTCAAAGACATAGTGAACCTTGAGGACTCGCGTAAGTGAACCTTCGAAGGTTCACCTCCCCCCTAAGTCTTCAAAGATGCATGTACTTTGAAGGTTCATACTCCACCACCAATGGGCTTAGCCCATCTAATGTGGGGTCCACTTGACATATAGCACATGTATGATCTATCAACGCCCATCTATTATTTGGAACCCACATATGATCCATCAACTTTCGTTTTTATGTGGGGGACACATGATTTATCAACCTCATTAACATGTAAAGCCCATGTGATTTATCAACTCTAGTTATTATGTGCGGCCCACACGAACTATCCATCTTTGTTCTTATGTTGGACCTGCATGATCTATCAACATTTATTTATATGTGGGTCTCACATGGTCGTGTAGAACCAAACATCGGTCTTGACCTTTAAAAGTACGCACCTTGAAGACGTGGACCTTCAAGACGCACGTCTTTCATTAAAGATGTGCTACCAAACATAGCATTTTATACCTATTCTAATTATAATTCCTAATTAGAAGAGTTATAACTCTCATGCCTTATCACCTTAATCAATAAGAAGAGATTTAACATGAGAAAATCAATGAGGGGTGACAATTAGGCCAAGATGTGTTACCTTATTTAAAATAATCCTAATATATATAAAAATCGTATAAGTCGTATAATAATCAAAAAAATTTAGACTCGGATTGATGTAAACCTTAGTGTAGGCCCGTGCTTTTAATACCCATAATTTTTTTTTTCTTCAAAGGTATTGTGGTAACTATACAGCTTATGATTAAATTAATAAACTCACTCTTAACATGCATAAATCAAAAATAGTTAGATAAACCAAATAATCTTAAAAATCACATCTCAAAATTTAAAAGAACTTCGAATAAATTTTTTTTAATAGTATTTTAATTATTTTACTCATTAAGATATATTTTAGATTTCTATATTTTTATTTGACTTATTTTTATCTTATTTGGTCATTAGAAGATTAAAACAAATTAATTTCTTAGAATTTTGATAAATTTTTTATAGGGTCTACATGGGCTAGGTAGGGTCCATAATTTTGAAACTAGTTTTAGGCCAAAAAATGTGCCTTATATTTTTTATATTAATATTAAGTTCAATATATTAATTATTATATTTTAATCTATAATTTTAATATAATTAATTACATATATTAAAGTAACGTACATAATGGTTAGATATATGTCAATATATTAATTATTCTATTTTAATATAATTAATTACATATATTAAAGTAACATACATAATTTATACGCAAGCTATATATATATATATAATGGTTGGATATGTGTGTCAATACACTACAATAATATTTTAGAATATATAGACGATATGGAATAATAAATTTAATTATTTAATAGGTAATTAACTAATTTAACTCAGTTGATAACACAAAATATATTTTATTTAATTAAGTATTTCTTACTTATGGTAAAGAAAACGTGTTAAATAAGATATCTTTATTTAGTTAATTTTTAATGAATTAATTTTATGAGCATTACATAATAAATAAGCATATTTTATAAGAATTAATAAGAGAATCATTAAATTTAATATGTTAACTTTTTAAATTTTCTCTCCCTAATGCCTTAAATATAGAATATTTATTAAAGGTAGACCCCAACACATAAAATAACTTATAAATTTCTAAAAAATATAACATATTATTTTCTTAATTAAATTACAAAATAATAACACTTAATTTGATACATTTAAAAATACTTTAAGTCTCGTACATTGAAAACATATTTGGGGTATACCCCACTATTTATTTTCAACCAAAGTATTTTTGAAATATTAATAATTTCTAAACTTACTTTAGATGTTGTAAACATTTAAAGAATAATCAACTTAATAATGTATATTTAATTTGAAAGTATTTTATTACTTAATTCTAAAATTAAACCATATTTTTTGCTTAGGACAGAAGGATATGGAGTGGAGTGAAGACAAAAACAAGGTTTAAAAGATATCGTTATAATGGGATAACAGATTGAAGGAGTTATTATTTTTTTCGTTATAACGAAAAATCGTTAAAACAAAAAATAATAAAAAAATAACATAAAAAAATAGATCTTAAAACTTTTTTTATTACATTTTTAAATAACGGGCATTATTTTCATTATAACAGAAAATAACTAGCGTTATTTTCTTTATAACGGAAAATAATAATTTTTTATCAAAGTGTAAAATAATGGACGTTATTTTCAAAATAACAAAAAATAACGGTTATAACAACCAATTTTTTTAAATAAAGGTCAATTTTTTTAAGTAACGACTAGTTTTTAAAGTTTAAACACATCCATTTTTTAAAAAAACATAATTTTTTAAATAAATATCTATTTTTTTTAAATAACAACTAGTTTTTAAAGTTTAAACACATTTATTTTTTAAAAAATATAATTATTATTAATAAATATTAATATTTATTATATTTACCTTTCTTATAAACTTAAGATGTTGATGATTTACACAGAAAATTTTTCTGAAATAAACTTTTTTCATTGAATATTTTCTTTAGAAAATACACATAATAAGAGTGTTTGATGCAATTTTCTTGAGAAAATACACCTAAAATGCACCTAAGAAAATATGCAATTTTTAAATTTTGAGAAAATAATGGTAGATTTTCATGGAAACGAATTCTCACTGATGTGGAATAGAAATAAATTCTTAGTTTGAATGAAAAACTTTCAGTTTCTTAAGAAAATTTATCAAATTTAAAATAACTAACAAACATGGGAGAATTATGTTTTCTTGAGAAAATACAATTATCCCACGACAAAATTGGCAATCAAACATGCTTTAATAGCTTTTTATAATGTTGAATTATATTTTTTTTATCAATATATTTTTTTAATTAGAAAGAAAAAAAAAAGAAAGAGAAAGAGGTAAAAGACATAGAGATACAATAATATTATTCATTAGAGAAACACCTCAATATGAGGAGGAGATTTGACTAGACCCCTACCTGTACATTAAAAATAAAAGTAGAATTACGAAAAATATTCTAAAAAGTTTAAACGCTAAAATACATTCATTAATAGTTATTAAAATTTGGATTCTGATTAAGAACAAATTGTAGCACGTAATACTGTGTACTGGAATTAGTTATTGAGGTAGATCCATAGTAATGGGTAAGGTCGATCTAGAGCTGATTAAAATCAAAATCAAAACAGTTTTCTAGTAAGGGCTCCATTCGTCCTTTATATATAGGTGGTGCTCTAGCCCAATTTTTCGGAAGCTCTGTATCAAGCATTGACGTGGAAAAATGCCTTTGATCAACGATATCTAAATCATTGTTGGTCATTTCTCTTTTAGCATTATCCAACCATTCTAGGTCTGCTAGTATTTCTGCTTCTTTGTCATTTGCTGCAATCCATTTTGTCAATGGATTTTCTATCAGAATAGTAGGCATAGTGATTGGGTTAGTGTAATATCTTTACTACCTATCCATCATTTTCTGCTTTAATTGCAGATTGTATTCAACAAAAACAAGGTCATTGAGTTTTTCATTGCTAGTCTATTCCTTCCTTTAGTATGAATGCGATCTAATGTATTCTAGTTTCTTTTACAACCAGAAGATGTTGTTGTTTGATTCAAAATTCTGGTTGCGAGTAGTCGGACATGCGGCAACACAATTCCAAAGTCGTTTCACTAATCAACTAGAAAAAGTTATAAAAATATGTTATATTAATACATAAAATAACTGCTAAAAAATTATTCTTAAAAACATATAAAATACTAACTAGGACATCTTTCTTTTGTAGCTATCCTGGCTACTTCTGATCCCATAGCTCCTAGTCGGGATTGAAACATTCCTAACTGTTTCCAAAATGCAAAAATATATTAGAATAATGATATTACTTGAGAACTAACTTTTATAATGGCAAAAATTAATATAAATACCTCCAAAATTATAGTCGCTTGATCTGTTGGGTTTGGAAACAAATTGGCAATTACTTTATGAACACAAATCTTTAGATGACAGATTTCATTTTCTTCCTTAAAGCTTGATGGTTCATAAAAATAATATGGTTTCAAAAAATAGACCTCATGTTGTTTTATTATTGCTTATGAATATATAATGGATTCTTAGACCTTTATGAAATCGAAAATGAAAATTAGGAGTGCATAGACACACGATTAGGGTTTTGTGACGTGTAAAAATGGATTTCATTATATAGACTCACGGTAAAAATGGATTTCATTATATTGCTTCGTTGTTCTGTTTAATTAATGCGTTAAAATACTATTGTTTGTGAATTCTGATGAAATTCCTTGAAAAATGATCTCAAATGCATCTTGTCAAAATATTTGAGTTTTAGAATAATCACTAAAAGTGTGTATAGGTTTTATCATAGTTGAGTAATTGAAAGGCCTAAAATAGGTATTCTACTAGTTTTGAATGAAGAAAATATGGACAACAAACTTAGTAAACAAAAACTACATTTGTTTTTCTTTAATGGCAGTGTGACTCTAAACAAATTAACAACTCTATTAACTTCACTAAAATGATATTTGTGAAAAATGACGGTTTAAAGAGTAAGTCAGAGTGATAGGTGACCCTACAAAAAAGAAAAATGACTAGTGTCTCTAACTCATTTTATAAAACTATACGGTGGAGAGAGAATGAGAGGGAGAGGGTGGGAGGTGGTGGTGATGGAATGGGGCTTTTTGGTTTCGAATGGCTGTAAAAATAGATGTGGGTGCATATACAAATTTTCTACTTTTAGGTGGTCGCACTTATAAAAATAGCATGTGTAAATATTTGCACAAAAAAACCAACTGACATATTTATAGTTATGAGCTTTATAAAAATCTTAAAAGAAGGTTGCTTTTATAAACAAAAAGTCTAATTCACTTTGAGAGAAAGAGAGATGGAGATGAGAGAGATGTCGGTAAGTGTGCTAGTGATTCAAGATATAGAATAAACCAAAATACCATTACTTATATTGAACTTTCGGAAGAAAAGAATACAGAAGACTAAGGCTCTGCTTGGTATACAGTAAATGAATGCATTTTGCAAATAAATGCAACTGCATTAAGTTACCGTGCATTAGTTTACGATGCATAAGTTTACGGTTGCTAGGTAGCAATTGAGAAAAACTCCGTAAATTAATACATCCTGATTAACACAGGGATTTAAAGTGATTTTTCACTTAGATCAATTTTCCATGCCCCTCGGCAAGCACATGCGACGTCCTCGCCCTAAGCTCATTCACACCACCAATGTCCACCTCCTAGTAGTAAAACTTCGATGACCGCCCATGGCAACCGCCCTCGATGACTACCCACAATATGAACCACATGGCACACTTTTAGAGGATGCTAACGTATGGATGTTTGGCCAATCTCTAGATGGGCCTACAAATAAAAAATCGGCTTGATTAGTGATTTAAAGCCTTTGGATCCTTGTACCCAAATAACGGTGAAGAATGATCAAATTCCCACGGTTAAAATCAACCCATGAAAATGACTCCATTCCAGCGCTTATAAATCATTAATTGATTTTTGGTTTGTAGCCCCATCTTATCTACATTAGATTGTGTAGGCCCACAAAGTTTACATTGTGCCAGTACTTGACTGGTCTATGACCACTGACTATGCATCTCGATCTTTTAGTAAAACTTGCTGACCACCGATAATATGAGCCACGAGGTACACTCTTAGAGGACGTTGACCGTATAGATGTTTGGCCAATCCCTAAGTGGACCCACAACCAAAAATCAGCCTGATTAGTGATTTCAAGCCTTTGGATCTTTGTACCTAGATAATGGTAAATAATGCTCAAATTACTATGGTTAAAATCAACCCATGAAAATGATTTCAACTAATGCTTAGAAATCACTGATCAGGTTGATTTTGGGTTTATAGGTCCACCTAAGGATTGACCAAACATCTATAGTCAATGTCCTATAAGAAATTGCCACATGGATTATATTGTGGGTGGTGAGTTCGCTACATGAGCAGGCTAGCGGTGGTCTGATAAGATTTACTAGCTAACCTATGGCTGTTTGGCTTTGGCCATCCTTAGGTAGACCTACGGACCAAAAGCCAGCTTGATTAGTGATCTATAACCGTTGGATTGGAGTCTTTTTCGTGGGTTTATTAGGTGGACCAAAAGACAGCGGGGAGTATTAGATATGGTTCTATCTAACACCATTTGGCATCAGGTGTACGGTGTACCTGTGGACTGTATCGTGGGCTCACAGACCCGTGCGAGTCAAGGTTTACTCCTTTACTTTCTCTTTTCCATTCTAAATCTGAAAGTTCAATTTTTTTATCTTTCTTAAAAGAATAAAAAAACTATTCATTTTTGGGTCATGTTCGTTTCTACTTTCTCATCCTATTTCCTTTCATCTCTACTGCATTGTGATTCAGCCAATTTTTTCCGACATTTCAATGCAAGACTTTTACCTTAAGGGATGCACAGTCGACGCATTCATTTACAGTGGTTCCACTTTACCATGGTAACCAAGCACTGAAATTTGTAGGGCGCACTGTAAACGAATGCATTTGCATCCATATACGGTGTACCAAGCAGAGCCTAAGATGCATTCTCTTGCATTGCCTTACCATCGTCATGCTTATTATACATTACAACTATTCTATTATATAACAAACCCCGAGTGTCTTTAAATTTCTAAAATTGCCTCAATATCTTTTATTCTACAACAATGGGCAAGTCAGCCTTTTAATGTTCAAAGCATTTTAGTTATTTAAAACATGAATAACATGGTTCCGTCTAAAGAAACTTATACTATCACAATCAGTACAATATTTTAAAAATTATCTCTTGAATGCCACATTTTTCATAACTACAATCAAAATTTAAGAAAATAATATCTTTGACAACCATCTTTTGGATTGTCAAAATTTCAAAATTGTCATTCCATATATTTAAATAAAGGAGATTTGTAGGACTAGTGAGGTGGGAGGAAGGAGTGATCGCAAATCTCACGAATTAATTCAAGAGTAAACATATGCGGTGGCTCCTAAACGAACTTCTCTCCATCTGATCGCAACGGTTGTTTTTTTACCGAAATCTTCTGAAACTACACTTTATTTGACTAAAATTTTTATTTTCTGCCATGGAAGTTTTTAAAAATCTGTCTCTTCCACAATTGCCCCTTGGATTGCAAATTTCAAACATGTTTGACAACTATTTTTGACAACCATTTTGGCGGACCCAGATAAAAGATGAATCAACGGCTGATTTTTGGCGAGGATGATCTCCCCACTATATAGGTCACCCCAGCGAAAAAACATCTCATTCTGAAATTTCTAACCGCATCAAATATGGTTTTCAAGTTATAGGGAAAAATAGACAGTCCATAATTCTTCAACTTCTAAACCAGTCTACGAATATCAGAATGATTTGAATTTTTGTGAGGATGATCTCCTCATCAAAATCAGCCATTGATTCATCTTCTATGTGGGCCCCCCCCCCGACACACACACACACACATTTCATCCCAGCCAAATCTTCCAAAATTACTTTTAGTTTGCTTTATTTTCAACTTTTAACCTTTTTCGAAAAATACCTCTACAATATCCAATCCACGTTGAAGATAAAATTTCCAAATTTGGTCAGGTGCGTGCGCCTCTCGAGTAACGCATAACGCATATATGCAGTCCTAACACTTGGGCATCAAGGTGTTAGTGATACCACATGAATGGTTGACCCATATTGATCTTTATCCAGATCCGACTCCTATATATGCCAACCCAGACCTAAGTCTAAACTTGTTTTGGCCCATGGTATTCGATTAACAACCAATCAATCCAGAATCCCAGATCCAACAAGTGATCCACATTCTCGATTGGATCAAATACATATGGTTTATATATAGTTTTCATAATGCCACCCAAACTTCGACCAGCCAACCCATATTAAAAATGGGTTACATTCAAGGAACATGACATGGATTGGTTAAATTACCTGACCCGACCCATTTTCATGCCCTATTCACGGTTCGACTAGATGTAGGACTTATATAACAAGCGGGTTATCCCAAAAGATTGTAAAGACACGAGATGGGAACTGGGGTGTCAATTTTACCCGATATAACCGAACCGAGCCGGAACTGGAACCGAAAACACCGGTTCCGGTACCACATTTTTGGGAACCGATTAAAAAGAACCGGAACCGGAACCGAACCGGAAACTAATGGTTACAGTTCCGGTACTCTAATATGGAATCGAAACCGATAAGAACCGGAACCAATATATAAATATAGTGTAAAAATTCTCATATTACCAAGATTTGACCCGTTATACCCGAAACCAGAACCCGAACCAACAAAAACTACATAATCGGTTCTTGTTCTGGTACCATCACTTTGAGAACCGGAACCGATAAGTACCCGAACCAATAAGAACCGGAACCGTTTGTTCCGGTTCTGGTCACCTTAGGAACCGAACCGGAACCGACCCGTTGACACCCTATTGGGAAGTACGTGAGAAGTGAGAACGATGGAAAATGATAGTCTCACCCTGAGGACGATACCGTTGTATTGTCGTTCCTAGGTCCAGACCATTAGATAATCTTTGAGATTTGTAGAATGTGAATCCCGAGGACCATACACCACCAGGGACGGCGGTAACCTGCGCTGCATAAAGAAGTGGAGTAAAACTTCCCTGATCGTCCACCGTAAGGAAGCTGCTTACCACTCACAATATGAGCCACGTAGTGCACTCTTAGAAGCCGTTGAGTATGGATTTTTTGCAGATCCCTGGACTACAAACCAAAAATCAACCTGATTAGTGATTAAAAACCTTTGGATCCTTGTACCCCAAATAATTGGTCAATATTGATCAAATTATCACGGTTAAAATCAACCCATGAAAATGACTCCAATCCAACTCTTAAAAATCACTAATCAGGTTTATTTTTTGATTTTAAGGTCCAGCTAGGGATTGGCCATACATCCATACGGTCAGTGTCCTCCAAAAATGTGCCACGTGGCTCATACTGTGGGCGGTCAGCGGCTTCACTGACCGTTCGGTCAGGGGAGTTTTACTCTAAAAGAAGGTTTTTTTTTTTTTTTTTTTCGACAAGCGCATAAAAAAGGGCTTCGAGGGAAGGAAATCTATATCCTCTCTCTCGCTCAACTTAACTTCCGCAACCTGACCATTCTAAGCTACTATCACAGTATCACTAGCAGCAGGAGCAGGAGCAGGAGCAGGAGCAGAGTCGGAGGCAACATGCAGGCTCTCCAATCACGATCGCTCCGGGTCTCTCCCTTGGAACCCCTCCACAAGCAATCTCCTTCTCTCCTCACTAGTAATATCAGCAGCAGACCAAATGTCAAGACCACCAGGAAGAACCCATCCCTTCTGATCTCCGCTTCAGCTTCACCATCAAAAGCCACAACAGCAGCCCCCAAGAGGGAGAAAGATCCCAAGAAGAGAGTTGTCATCACAGGGATGGGCTTGGTCTCTGTTTTCGGCAGCGACGCCGACGCCTACTACGAACGCCTGCTTGCCGGTGAGAGCGGCATCAGTCTCATCGATCGCTTCGACGCCTCCAAATTCCCCACCCGCTTTGGTGGCCAGATCCGGGGATTCACCGCCCAAGGCTACATCGATGGCAAGAATGATCGTCGCCTCGACGATTGCCTCCGCTACTGCCTTGTCGCTGGCAAGAAGGCCCTCGAGGATGCTGCTCTCGGGGGCGATAACCTCTCTAAGGTTGTTATTCCTTATTCTTATCCTCAATTCACTTGGTACATTATTGTTTCGATGATAGCGTTCATGCATTAATGATGATAAGATTGATCATTCCTCTTTTCATTTATCAGATCCGATCTACTTAGGAATTCACCACTTGGATCCGAATCGTTGTTTGAAATAATTCATATCTGAGTTTTTTTTTTTGTTTCGTATTCCCCGTGTGTTGGCTGAAATTGCTGCATTTAGATTCATTTGAGCAAATTTTATACTACATTTCCCTCTGTGATTTACAGTTCATAAAGGATTGAATTATTGAATCATTAACTTGTTTCTTATGTAGATCTATTGCCTGTATGCAGAGATTTCATTTGAAAAGACAAGTGGAACTGATTCACTATGGTTGATTTGAATTTAGGAAAATGAGGCTTCAAATGAGAATGCAGTAATGCGGATATGATTCAAGTTCTTTCAATGACATGTTTTAGCTGCTATTATAAGTTGAAATACAATTCATGCCTATGCATGCATTCAGTCATCGTTTGCTCAACTAATTTAAGTCCGTGCATGACTTGAACTTCCTACCTCAACTAGTGTTGCTGGTTTTTGAGAAAGTAGGATGTTAGAGATTGGACTTTTAATAAATATTGGACCCAATGAAAGTCATCCTTAACACACCCAACTTTTTGGAAGTTTCAAATTTCCGTTCTTTATTGAGGGAGGTGTGTTCTGTTTGTCATTTGGTGGGTGGGTGGTGGAGAATTGTGAGATGGAACAATAGGTTCTTCCAAGATATTTTGAATCTGTGTTTTCTTTTTCTTTTCGTTGTGGATGAATCATTTACAATAGAAGCATGTACATATTGTGTGGGTCCCTAGGTTTTGTCAGGCTCTAATGGACAGAGCTTTGGAAGAATCCTATATTCGTCAATATTTGAGTCCTTGATAATTCTGGTAGAGCTAGTCTCCCTTGGGTTGTTTGAAATCCAACTCATGATGTAAACATTTAATGGAAAGAGTCCCCCACTAACAAGGTTCTGCGGCTGGTACGGTAACCTGCTCATGTTGAGGAATATTTTGTGCTGTCTTTGTAATACGATACCAATGGATTATCTCTTAGATTGCCTTCTTGCATGAAAAATGGTGGAAATCATTTTATAAATTGCTACAAGTTTTGTATATTGTCTTAGTTCTCTTGTCAAGCATGCTATGCTTGGAGGATTTTGCGAGATAATGATCACTTTTTCATTACCTCGAATGTTTTTGTATGTGGAAAAGCGAATCAAAGGAAATATCATATGTTAATGAGCTTTGAAGTTTTGTGGACAAACATAAAATTACATTAATAGCATTTAATAGCTAATGTAAACAAATGCAATTTAGGCCTTGCTTGGTAGCACTACAAATGTTTATGCGCAAACGTTTGCAGCATTTACATGTGCTTGGTGACACATGATGTAGAACACGTGACCGGCGATTTTCTAGAGCATCTTGACAAGAAGAAAGTGGGTAGAAAAACCAACAAGGCAACCAGGATCTTTGGGAATCGTTTCGGATCCTAAATCTATCGTTTTAAGGGTCAATCGCAAGTTCTAGGAAACTTATTATTTTTGGTAACTTATGTTTTCTAATTCGAGTAGGATTATATTTTCAGAATTTTTTCCAATTTTTTAGAATTCTAGAAAGGTTTACATTTCTATTTTGAGTAGGATTCTATTTTCTTGTTTAGTAGGATTTGTACTAGATCTATAAGTAAGGAAACGATGTAGTGCTTTTGCAATGAATATTGAATAAAATTTCTATTTCGCCTCCTTGTGGATTGAAGAAAATATCGCTTTGTTGAAAACAATGCTCTTCAACGTTACCAGCTTCCGTGACGTCAAGTGGTATCAGAGTAGGGATTCGCCCTGTATTCATGTCTGCCACTAATGGATCAGAACGGTGATTTAGAGGTACACACACTTGCGGCTGGCCTTGAAGGCCTCCGACATGAAACTCGAACAAGCATCCAAGAGTTGCAAGCAAGCGTGGCCCAACTAGTGTAAAGCCTCAATCGAGCTACTGTTCAAGGAGTGGAGCCTCCGTTTCGTGTAGGACCTAGGCCGCGAGAACATGGCCTACGGGTCTTGAATCAGCGACAACCTATTTTTTTGAAGGATACTCCAGCAACGAGGAGATCGATAACCTCGTCCTCCATCGGAGAGATTAGTGAGAGTGAAGGGATCATGACTTTTGGAGGGATAACCGTGTGACTTCCGGGTCAAGATGGATCTCCCTCCTTCAACGGTCAACTCCATATTGTGGATTTCCTTGACTGGATTTCAGAAGTGGAGAGGTTCTTCGACTACATGGAAATCCTGGAGGAGAAACAAGTAAAGTTGGTTGCTTACGGGCTCAAGGGTGGAGCCTCGGTTTGGTGGGATCAACTACAACTTTCGCGATTGAGGTAGGGCAAAGCACTAGTCCGTGCATGGTTACAGATGAAACAACTAATCTGGGCAAGATTCTTACTGCTTGATTATGATCAGTTACTATTTCGACAGTACCAAAATTGCAGTAAGGACACCGTGTAGTGGTGATTATGACTCTGAGTTCTATTGCTTGGTGGCCCGTAACGACCTCACTGAGACAGAATCACAGCAAGTTGCTCGGTTTGTTAATGGCCTGAAGCCGACTATCCAAGAACGGGTAGCTATTATTCCTATCCATACGTTGAGCGATGTCGTGCAATTAGCCACTAGAATTGAGGCACAATTGGATGTGCCAAGTAACCGGAATCAGGTGTATGGGAGATTTTACAATCAAGCATCGCCAGACGATCCTAACAAATCATCATCCTCCAACCAAAACCATGGACGGGTACCGATTCAATCAAGCCAAACCGTCCGTGACAACTAGCACTTTTAAAATGAGCCATGCCAATTTGTTCACATAATATAAATATTAGGTGAAATTGTGTTGCCTTTTATGCTCTGCACGATTTCTCCTCTTTCCCCCAATCTTCTTCTCTTCTCACATCTCTTTAACCCTAATCTCTTTAGTCTTCTTGTTCTGGTTATGATCTAAGTTTCAACAATGTTTGTCATTTCTATTTGATTATCAAATATTTACCTAGAAACATTTTCCTGCAAACTACATACAGGATACCAAGCAAGGCCTTACACCCAAGAGTGGCTAACAATGTTTTTAAAGGCATTTGGGGCATGCGACTTAGGGCGGGGTTCTCGAAAAATGCCCAGAGGCGTAGTAAAATGGTGGAGATACATTTGAGGCGTAGTAAAAACACTGGCGGCTAATGCCTAAAATTTTCAATGCAGTCCAACCTTGCCACTTTACCTCAGGCCATGCTTTTTTTTTATTATCAAAAAGTGTTTTAAAACCTAAATTTTGACACTGTTCAAAAGCTTATTCGATTTGCTTTCCATCAAGGCCAAAATTATGCAATTCAGACATTAATTGCAGGGATTACGGCCTAAAGATGGACAACTCCATGGCAGACATACTGATTTGATCTGTTTATATTCTTTGTAGGTTTAAAGTAAAAGAGTTTTAGTAAGTCATGGGGATTTAATTTAGTGTATGATGGCTTTTTGGTAGAGTTTATTTAAGTAAGATATCTTGTATTGCCTTTCGTGTAAGTTTTGTTTCTAGAAGTTTTAACTTTAAGTAGGAGTCATATTTGGAAAGAGAAATATAGTTGTGTTCGGAATCTATAGAGGTCGCTGTCCAGCTCTACTAAATAAATCTTGTGGTTTTTTTTTAATACTTGAATGGAATTAAGTTGTTTGAGCTATGTTGGCTGCTGCTTGTTTTCTGTGGTGTGCCCTCTATTTGATGTTGGCCTTTGTCTTAGGACTTAGGAGATCTTAAAGTGGTGTGACTAATCTCTAGACTATAGGTTGTCCTCCAAAGTGGTGCAAATCTACTTCACTTATCACTCTTCATCTCTATTTGTTACTTCTTTAAATTTTGTTTTGTTTATACTCTTAATTTCTTTTCTGTTACAAACTCTAGAAAACTATAATTACCTCCCATACCCTGCAACCATAAAATACTCAACCGTAAAGCCCCTATTTTACAGCTTGTGACCTAACCCTTAGAATCTAACATATTAATCCCCACAAAATCCCATATGCAACCTAATTTTGGTATCAGGGCTAGTTTACTATGATGTTACTCAGTGGTTAGTTTTATGCCCAGAGTTTGTCGGAGAGCTAGATAGGTGGGCTACTCTTTTTGATCTTGCAACAATTGAGAGTCCACACTGAACCTATGAATATTTTATGGAGTGTGCAATTTGTTTCCAAGGAAAAAAGGGGCGATTTATAGTGTTTTAACAAGGGCTCAATAACCACTTTAATCCGACGCCCGTGAACTCATGAGCTTTGATTCAATGGTAGAGGAAGGCTGGATTAGAAATCCAAGTCAGTCTGATGGTTTGGATGATGAAAAAATTGAGTTGATACTATAGATAGGTTGATCTATCTAATCCAACTTCACTGTGGATTACTGAATTAACCTACATTTTGTTGATCAAGATCAAGATCCTCTTTCAGATTTGATTTCTGATAAGGAGAATGTTTAAGTAGTTGATCAGTCACTACAGCGATTTCATTGAGGTATTCGAATGAAGGTGGGGCAGGGGGATAAAATCAAATTTCGGGAGGATCTTTGTCGTGGAAATTCGACACTCCGTGCTGATTTTGCAGACCTTTATGCCATGGCTATTGACAAAGGGATTTCATTATCTAACTCTTTTTAGCAGGTGGGAGATCGTGTAGTATGGAACCCGATTTCTAGAAGAAACTTGAATGATTGGGAGATGGGGGAATTTATTTGACTACTTGCTCGCCTTGAAGGAGTGTCGATTCTAGACAATGGGGAGGACACTCGGGTGTGGAAGTGGGACTTTAAGGTTGTTTTACGGTTTCTTTATACGCTTCTGCGCTTATTGCTCCTAATGGCCAAGGATTTTATGGCTTCCTTGTGAGGTTCATTTGGGGTAATCTTATTCCTTCCAAGCTTGCATTTTTCTTATGGACGGTTACACTTAACAAAATCTTGACAGTTGATCATTTGATTAGTAGGAGAAAATATATGGCTAACATGTGTTTCTTGTGCAAAAAACAACATGGAATCTCTCAACCACATTCTTATCCATTGTCTGTTAACAGCGTGGGTTTGACGTTTCTACTTCAATATTTTTGCCATTTGTTGGGTTACGTCTGATAAGTTGATTGACCTCATCCAAAAATGGATTGGTGTTTTATTCTGAGATCATGGCTGCATATTATGGAATCTCCTCCCATCTGCCATTTGTTGGATGTGAAAGGAAAGATACAAAAGAGTCCTCGGAAATATGAATTGGAAAATTTTATCGTCAAGAAGGTTGAATAGTTATTCCACTGGAGTTCAATTCTCAAGGAATTTGATTGGATGTCCTACTCTGTATTTCTTCTACCTGGGGTTCTTTCATCCATGGTGCTGTACTTAAGCTCTAACTTGTTTCCCTAAGGGCCGTGTTCTCATTTCGAGAACTTCCCCCCCCTCCTGTTTGCTTCCTTTTCTTATGTATTTTTGTGGAATTTACACTTCGCCTTAATAAGATACTCCTTATAAAAATAAGAAAAAAAAATCTGCTGAACAAAGTGTACTGTGCATATCAGAATTATCAAATACTAGATTAGCTAGATTGTAATGGTCTAACAAAAGAAGAATAGGAAGTTCAGTTCTAAGCAAGGTTTAAAATTTCATTCATAACGTTGTATCGATAAGTTGACAGAATGAGACATCTCAACCGAGACGGAATGAGACGATGAAAATAATAGAATATGTCTCAATAAGATTAAACTAATTTTAATGCTTAATTTGGCTAAAATTAGGTTTTTAGCATTTATATGTGTAATAAAAGTCATATATACCATGAATATAAGGTATAAACCAGTTTTAGTACTTAAGTTATGCTTTTGGCACGCGATGCTACATTCCCCCATGTATCATCTTGGTACTCTATGGGAACTAGATGTCTTGGTTGAGATGGAAAGAGATTTTGAACCATGGTTCTAAGTTATTGAATTATTTGGTAATCTGACTTCAATGAAGTATTTTGATTGCAAGTTAATGATGGAAACTTCTTTGAATGGCATAAATTTGACCGAGGTTAGAGACAATTCCCAACTACCAAATTGAAGGTGCCAACTTTTGTATTGTCAAAGCGATTGCCATAATGAACGGGAAGAGGCATAAAATAAAAAAAAAAGAGGAAGCAAAGCCTATTACAAGATCTCCATTAACATAAAAGTCATATGGTGGGGTCGAATTTCTCCCAGCCGGGGGAAAAATATGATGCAGTCCAATCTTGTCATTTACCTCAGGCCATATTATTTTGTGTCAGAAGGTGGAAGCCTTAATATTTGTACTGATAGAAAGCTTATTCAATTTGCTTCCCAATGAGCCTAAGATTATACATTTCATACATGAATGCGTGAGTTATAGCCGAAATAAGGACATGGTAATGGTCTGTGGTGGGATTACTAATTGGGTCTATTAATATTTTCTTAGGGATAAATAAAAATAGGTTTAGTAAATCTTAGAAATGTAGGTTAGTTTTGGATTGTTTTTAGGTGAAGTCTGGATTCAAGTAAAAAACATCTTAGCTTTCTATTGCAAGTTATATTTCTAGAAGTCTTAAGTTCTTTTTTTTTTTTTTTTGTTCTGATTGGTAAGTCTTAAGTTCATTAAAAAAGAGAAATCGTAGTTATATAGGGTCTCTATATAATTAGCTGTCCAGCTCGTCTAGATAAACTTTTTGTGTCTTCTTTATTTTGCATATGAATGAAATTAAGTTGTTTGAAGCTATCTTCGCTGCTGCATGTTTTTCTTAGTGTGACTTGTAGTTTGATCTTAGAGTGGTGCAATTCCTCTCTAGAACTCCAAAGTGTTGTAACTTTCTTCACCTCTCTCTCTCTCTCTCTCTCTCAGGAAATGAGCCAATGGGGCACACATATTTGGGTTGGGATCTACTAAAAGATTTGTGGAAAAGATTCTCACCTAATATTCCTTTCTTCAGTTTATGTACATGGTAAAACTAACTTAAGCATCCTCCCTATTATTGCCAACCAAAAAAATAAATAATAAATTGACTCTCTATTACATTATTTTGGGTGGTCCTCGAATACGATTTTTAGTCCAATAAATTGCATAGATTGGATGGACAATATCACCTCATTGGGTTGGTTTTTGGCATATAAACTCTCTTAAGTTGGCCCAATAAGATGGCGAAATGTAGGGAGTCTACTCCCATATATAGGGTTTGGAGTATGACCCACCAGTCAATGGGTACCAGACATTTTCTATGTTGTTACCATCATTGTTTCCCTGTATGCTTCTATTGCTGTTTCCTATTCGTTTCCCATTGCCGCATCACATGAAATTTTTATAGGCCATTTCCCACACCGCTTTCCCTTTCTAGCAACTATGATTTTGATTTTCTACCTTTTTAATCTTAATACACTCCCTAAGCGCTCTAACTAACAACTTTGACCTTCTAAAGGCTTTTCAATTTTGGTCCTTTAAAATAGTTCCAAAATTACAAGAAAATATTTAAGAACTTTTAAATTAGTCAGAAAAAAATGGCAACTCAGTTGGTTTTCCTTGTCCTCATTTTCTTTACGGATTTGGAGGCTTGTGTTTCTAAAGCGACAAAGCATCATTGACTAGCCTCCCAACTATTAGAAGATAGGTGAAACTCTTGAGGTGAGAGCAGAGAGTCAGTTGAGGCATAGGGAAATGTTTGTATGGGAGGTTAGTTGTCCATGAGTCGACAATGAGTATGTAAGAGATTAACAAAGTCGTGGATCACCTTGCTTCCTTCTGTAATGGTTGTATATATTATAGATTCTGGTAGGCTGCCAAACTCAAAGCTTATATACCAAAAAAACCTGTTGGTATCTTCTGCTGTTAAAATTACTATTGGTGATATTACTTTCTTGCATTTGTAATACCATTAGCATTTTTGTTTTTCAGTTTTCTTAGATGATTAATGGGGCTGCCCTTCCTTTTTTGTTAGTAAACACATCTGGCGTTGGAAAGTATTTTCCTCATCCAGACGGTGAAATCTGATAGTTTCATTTATTTTGTTGCAACACTATGTAGACTAAAATCAGTTTCATTAGTTCAAGCATTCAACGAATTTTCTCTTTGAGTATTCTGTTGTTTATGCTCTTTCTTTAATTAAACATCATGCCTTTCACACTCTATTGATTCCCTGTGGACCAAATTTCTTGTCTCACTGCAATTGCTGCTTTTATGCAGATTGACAAAGAGCGAGCTGGTGTGCTTGTTGGAACAGGCATGGGTGGTCTTACAGTGTTTTCTGATGGTGTTCAGGCTTTAATTGAGAAGGGTTACAGGAAAATAACTCCATTTTTTATTCCTTATGCTATAACAAACATGGGCTCTGCCTTGCTTGGAATTGAACTCGGTTTAATGGGTCCAAACTATTCAATTTCAACTGCATGTGCTACTTCCAATTATTGCTTCCATGCTGCTGCCAATCACATTCGGCGGGGTGAGGCTGATTTAATGATTGCTGGTGGAACTGAAGCTGCAATCATTCCGATCGGCTTGGGGGGTTTTGTTGCATGTAGAGCTTTATCGCAGAGAAATGATGATCCACAAACTGCTTCAAGGCCATGGGACAAAGATCGAGATGGCTTTGTTATGGGTGAAGGTGCAGGAGTATTGGTATGTTTTAGAGTAGTCCAATGAAATAAATTTCGGTTTCGAGGTTTATTTCGACCAGCCTGAAAATGAACAAAATATTTCGACCAGTGTGGAAATAATACATTTTTCGTGGAAATGATAGAAATAATGCAGAAATGAGAAAATTTTTTGTGGAAAGTCTAAGAAATGTAAAACAAGCATAAAAACACACTCATAAGCTATCAAACCATAATATACAACCATATGTAGTGTAGAAATGAATGACCATAGCGGTCTGTAATACGTTGAGGTAGGTATCTGATAGTCATTCAAGGAATTATATAATTAGATAACTATTATTTAATTGATAATTATATAAAAAAAATCATAAACAAAGGTATTAACAAATCATTATTCACTTACATTAATGTATTAATATTAGGTATAATTTTTAAAAACCTATCTATTATTAACTTAAAACATTTACTAAATTTTTTGAATGTTAAAGTTTTTTTGGAAAACATTTAACCCAACCAACTTGTAGAACAGGCTAAGTCATACAACATATAATCAATTTATGCACAATCATGGATGTTTAGGGTAAAGACCAATGAAAATGGGGTTTTACTCAAATGTAAATTTTCACCCTAAACGATCTTCAATCCATGCACAAATCTAGTGTAAATCCATCATAGATTTGATGCATTTACACTTAATCTATCTATTTGTTACAAGAAACGATAGCAAGAAATTTTATATTTGCATACATTTCGAATTTGAAAAACTCTAAAACGGGATTCGATCCGTCCTCACGATCAAACCGCAAACCAAGAAATGGATCAAATATGGGATTTGTGGCAATTGAGTTGAAATGAGATGTTTCCTACATTGGATTGAAATGTTTTCATACATGTCGAAACATTTCGACCTAAATAATACATATCTACACTGTCAATTGATCGGAATTTATTGTTCACGCAAAATATTTTCACATGAAAGGAAATATTGTGTGTATGTATTCTTTCCTGTCGGTAACCTAGAAAATGGAAATATTTCGCGAAATATTTCAGGAAATTTATTTCCTTGGAGGAGTCTATTATATTGCAATTTATGATCTTTGTTTTACTTGTTTGTTTGCTTCATGTTCATCATGCACATTTTCAATGCATGATGCTGGGGATGAACCTGGTAGACAATTAACCTCAAGGTTCACATTTGAGGGAGTTCAGATGAGGTGTAGCTTAGGTCCATTGATTTGCTAGTCAATCACGTGGTTTTAGTCTCGAGGTGTGATGTCAGGCAGAGGTGCAAACGTGGTGCATTGATGGTGAATTTAATTGTGCTAAAATTCTATAAATTTGGTTTTTAAGTATAGGAAAATACTCATCGTATAGAATTTCTAAGTGGAAGTATTGTATACTTGATCACCGCTGTGGAAGAAATTCTAATATAGTTAATTGTTTGGGATGTTACAAAAAAATTTGTCATTTGTGTGTATTTGTGCTTTTAATTTTGTGTTTTCTTTAACTTTCAATTGGTTCAACCTAAGGGTGTCAATGGGTACCTGATTATCTGACATGTCTGAACCCTGTTATTTGGTCTGGGTCCAATTTTTAGACCCGATTATTAATTGGGTTGGGTTTACTCGACCGAAAACTGACTTGTTGACAGCCCTAGTCCAACCATGAGGCTTACACTTCATAAGCTTGCAAGCCGGACAGCTTTAGCTATTAATCCCTCGGTTTTGATTTTTGACTTCCCCAAACATGAATGTAACTGCACATTGAATTCCAAGTCGTTTCTAATCTTTATTTCAATGTATCATCTCGATTCTTATGATATGGAATGTTACATTATATAATGGAGGTCTCACATCTTGGCATTGGTTCGGTGATTTTCTTGATAGGTAATGGAGAGCTTGGAACATGCAATGAAACGTGGTGCACCAATTGTTGCTGAGTATTTAGGAGGTGCAGTTAACTGTGATGCTTATCATATGACCGATCCTAGAGCTGATGGACTTGGTGTCTCATCATGCATTGAAAGTAGCCTTGAAGATGCTGGTGTAGCACCAGAGGAGGTACTCTTGTTGTTTTTTGATAAGTCATAGGGGATACTCTATTTGCTGTCCTTTTAGCAGTCATCTTGTACTATGGTGGTTTGATTATTGACTTATTGCTGATGTGCATTACCTCTTGCCTTATTGTATATATTTTTCCTTTTGTCTCTTAAAATGCTATTTTTTTTCATATACTTCAAATATGTTTGTCCTTTTTATTATTATTTTTTCCTGGTATGAATTGAAGCTATTATGTGGTAGAGTTGACCTTTGGAATAGATGAATCAGAATAGTACCTACTGATTTCTACATGATCTCATTTTTATTCAAGTTTTTTACTTGTTTCAGAAAATTCTTAAAGATAAGTCTCTTTTTGGAAACCCAAACAAAGGTGCCAGCCGAGGCCAGTCCAGGTCTAGTTTTTCTAGCTTGCATTTGGTAACCATGTGGGGCTCACTTTTCTAGTCCTGCTTTTTCAGATTTTGGTCTTAAAACAAGATCTATGTTGGCTTTTTAAAAAGAGGTTGCAACATCGAACTAATTTTCTCTTATGATTTTTATCTCAGTCCTCTCTCTTTCTCTCAATTGAATGCCACAAATCGATCTTAAAACCGTAGTCTACAGGAAAATCCCTTGCAAAACCTTAATCTATGGTGATCCCCTCCTTCTCCCTCCCCCCAAGATTAGAGAAATCACCTGACAATTCGCTGGAAAATTCACTTTTCTCCTCATTTGTAAGGCCCTGTTTGCAGAGAGAAGCTTGTTTGTTCAGTTACAGACTTACAGTAAAGAGAGTTTATGAGGAGAAAGCAACTTTGGGGCTGAAATTTCAAGTAGCTGTCTTTATATCCTCAAATACAAACACTTTCCGGACTCAATCCACACTAGCAATTCCAACAAGAATATCTTCTGATGAAACCCATTTTTTTTTTCCTTTGTTCCATTAAACTTCTTCGTGTGGCATAAAAACAATGACTTAAGAGAATCACTAGAAAATTTACCTACTTCTTCCAAGAACCTTTGGATGTTTCCCAAGAAACCCATGCAGGTGGGTTTACTGCAGGTTCACTTTAAGAAATCTAACTTTTGAAGGTGATTGGAGATTTCATCTTTAAATTTTTCCAACAATTTTTCTAGGGACATCCAATACATTTGGAGCAATACAGAGAAGATTAGCATGATATACAAGTGTGAGGTGTTTGCTGGTTTTTAGGAAGAGAGGTTGGTGCTGGTAAAAAATTTGGGGAAAGCCTGTTCGTCCAAGGGTGGTGGCTTGCTTCTCTTGGACAGTTGAGAAAGTGTCATCTTCCACTCGGACCTTATCCTTACCCGACTTGAGATAGGTGGAGAAAAGTGAGGGCATACCAGTCATACGATCAGAGGCACCAGAATTAATGATCTAGGATGGACTAATGGGTACTGTAGACACATGGTGGGTTGAGCGGGATGTACCTGTTTGAGTAAAGTATGATGTAGGCAAGGAAGGACCATGCTAGAGATTGTACTGGATTGTCCAGAGGAAGGTGTCACATCAGAAGACTCTTGACTGGTAGCATGAGCAACTGAGGTCCTCTGTTTGAGATTAGAAGGATGTTCGCTCGAACCTGTTCAAAGCTTTGGTTCAAGCCACCAAGAAACTCAAATATGCGAGTGCGCACGATCATTTTTTGGAACTCCGTAGCGTCAGTGGTACATGCAGGCGTGTAGGTTTCGTAGTGATCTATCTCTTCCCACTTGCTGTGCAAAGCAGCGTAGTATGATCCCAAGGGGAGATCTCCTTGCTTCAGATGTGCTATCTCCTATTGAAGCTCATACATCCGAACAAAATTCCCAGTCTGTGAATAGTTTGAGAGACAGCTTCCCATATATCCTTGGCAGACGGGAGAAAGAGGAAGCCTTTGCTGATCGATGGATTCATGGAGTGGAGTAGCTATGACATGATCATCTAGTTTCCTGCTTCCCATTTGTCAAACGTGGCCTCGGATATATCAAGTGTGGGGCACGTCCGGTGATATACCTAGCTTTGCCTCGTTTTGTGATGTACATCTTTGCAGATTGAGACCACTCAAGATAGTTTGTCCCGTCGAGTTTCACCGTGGTGATTTGTAGGCCTGGACTGTGATCACCATGACTGCCCAGACTGGGTGGGGCAACAACAATCTCTGACTTGGCAGAGGATGATTCTTCAGATACACTCATGGCAGCAGAACAATGTATCTCAAGGAAAAAACAGCCTATCGGAAGGATTGATACCAATGAGCCGCTCACGGATGTGCACCAGATGTTAACCCAAAACTGCCCGAGGGTCACCGGAGAGCAATTCCGGGGGTCCCGTAGGAGTCCTGGATGGTGCAACGAGTGTTGGGGGCTGTTCTCCCAGCTTCTGGAGTGTGCGGTTGCACCCGAGGGAATTTCTCCCACCTCTTGGGAGGTCTTCTCTGGCCTTTTGGGGGGTGCGGTTGCTCCTGGGAGGTCTTCTCTGACCTTTTTAGGGGGGGGTTAGGGTCTGGAGAGGTTTCTCCACCCTTTTGGCAGGTGGGACACCTCTTGGAAGGTCTTCTCTGGCCTTCAGGGGGGTGCGGTTTGCTCTAGGGGGGCTTCTCCACCCTCCTGACAAGTGCGGTTGGCTCTGAGGGCTCTTCTCCAGGCTTATGGAGTGGCCAGCTAGGTCCGGAGGCACTTCTTCAACCTTTTGGAGTGGACGGCTAGGCCTGGAGGCTCTTCTCTAGCCTTCGAGAGTGGGCAGGTAGGCCTGGAGGCTCTTCTCCAGCCTTCTGGAGTGGGCGGCTAGGCTGGGGGGCTCTTCTCTAGTCTTTTGAAGTGGGCAGCTAGGGTTTTGGAACCCTTAGAAGCATGCGATTGCCCATGGGAGATGATCTCCTTCTTTGGAAAGTCCGTCTCTGCGTGTTTCACAATCCCTAGGGTTTCTTCTAACCACTAGGATTGAGTCATGGTTACATAACCATGCTCTAATACTAGGGGTGTCAATCCGGTCCTCTTGTAAGGGGGCCCGGCCCTACCCTACCCCTTTTAAGCCCTAAAAAGAGGGCTTTTTTTTATAAATTTCAAGGCCTTAGGGCCGGGCCCAAATATGTAAGGCTCTTCTAAATAAGGGTCGGGCCATGGTCACACTCATGAGGGCCCGGCCCTACCTAGTTCTTAGCAAATCATCTTTGTTATACTTATTTTTTTTAAAATTATATTCTATTAAACAACTCACACAGTGCATATTTTTTTTAGAAAATGATACTAAGTGCGTGGTATATTCAAAAGTAAATTAAGTTTTCTTTTTTTAAATAAAAATGGATTGTTGTAAGGTCACCTGTTGGGATTCAAACCCCTTTTTGAAAAACAAAACATACAAAAGAAAGGGGGGAAACCGGTTGGCATGGTTTCCCGGTTTCCATAGGTACACATGTCACAACGTTATTGGTGTTGGACACTACAAGTATCCTAAAAAGGATACAATTTTGGGCAATTTCCAAACGATTGAGCCATTCCAAAATTATGACCGGTCCAAAATTGTTCCTATTTTGACAAATTTAAGAATATTTCAAAATCAGTCCAAAATGACTTTTTTCTAGTGTAAATTTATAATATGGGTCGGGCTCCCGTAATCGGTCATTTATGACCAGCTCTCGAGATAGGGCCTGCCGGGCGTGGATTTCGAGAATCCAACGGTTGTGATAGCGTTGATCTAGCATTCACTTTTTGCCAAAGCAAACCACCGATGGATTCTCTGAATCCACACCCGACATGCCTTGTCTTGGGAGCCGGTCATAAAAGGCCGGTGCCAGAAGTCTGGTCCTTATAATATGTCATTTATTTTATCGAGGTTTTTAAAACTGTTAAAAAGTTTCATTTTCAAACCTTAACGATTCACCCTTGTAACTAAAAAATTATGATCATTCATTGAAAAATCTATATAGATTAAACCGAGGAAACACATTACCAAGTCAAGTGCATTATTAAAGCATACACCTTTTTTACTAATTTTTTTTATATTTTTTAATTCTTCTTCTAAGCCTTGGCCCTACTCTGATCCGGCCCTGGCCCTTGAGGGTAGGGCTACGGCCTAGCCGGTTCAGGCCCTCTAAGGGCTAGGGCCTCACTTTTTAAGTGAGGGTAGGGCTACGGTCGAGCTAGGCCGTACCCTGGCCCGACCCTTTGACAACCCTATCTGATACCATGTTGTAACTATGATCGTAACCAGAACAAGAGATTAGGGTTAGAGAGATGTAAGAGGAGAAGAGAAGAAAATTGGGGAAAGAGGATAAATCGTGTAGAGCTTAGAATGGCATACACGATTTTACCTAACTTATTACAAAGACCCCCCTACCTAACTTATTACAAAGACCCCCCTATAGAATATAACTTAATATAAGTCCCTGACAACATAATCGTTAACCTTTTCAGCCATTTCATTCTCCACAACTACAGGCGGATCAATCTGGTTATCCTTCGTCTTTTCGTCTGATTCAGCTACAGGAGCTTCATGATTGGCTAATTCCTCAACTTTGGCTTTTTCTTCATCGGTTCTTCCATTTTCCTTTGATGGAGAAACATCCTCTTGTTCAATGGCTTTCATTTGATCTTCACTGTGGATAATTTTCGGTTTTAAGGATTCTAGTGGTGAATTAACTTGCTGGAGTTGCTTTCCTTGTGCCTACTTTTGTTTCATACTCTCATAAACCACCTTGATATTGGAATCATCTCTGTCAATAACCTATTGCAATATGAGGTTTTTTTGCACTATGTCTATACTCAAAACCTCCCAATAGTTCGTCGGAGTGAGGTGGGAAAGCCGACGGTATAGAAAGATAGGGATAGAAAGATACCTTCGGCTTCGCACCGAATTAGCTTAGCTTCACACCAAAAAGAGGATGGTTTCACACCAAATTTCCTTTCACAGGAGATTTCACTAATGTGATTTTCTAAATTCTTTATTCATAAACTCATCATTTCGTTTTTACACATACCCTATATTTATAAGCAATGAAAACTACTCCTATTGGACTTCAAAACACTCAAACTCTATCCTAATCCTATTACAACTCAAAGAACCAATTTCTAAACAAATAAAACTCCTACTAGATGTCTGCTACTGCCAAGGAAATAAATTTCCCGAAATTAACGAAATATTTCGCGAAATATTTCCATTTTCTAGGTTACCGACAGGAAAGAATACATACACGAAATGTTTCCATACATGTCGAAATATTTCGTGTTAACAGTAAATTTTGGTTAATTGACGGTGTAAATATGTATTATTTAAATCGAAATGTTTCGACATCAATAGAAACATTTCGATCGAAGGTAGGAAATGTCCCATTTGAGCACCACAAATCTCATATTTGATCATTTAACCCATTTCCATATATATATATATAGAAGACCAATCCATTATAGACCGTTATGGTTATTCATTTCCACACTACATATGGTTGCATATTATGGTTTGATAGTTTATGAGTGTTTTTAGGCTTGTTTTTATCATTTCCCATACTTTCCACAAACATTTCTATAATATTTCCGTCATTTCCGCATTATTTCCATCATTTCCACGAAAATGTATTATTTCCACACTGGTCGAAATATTTCCACGAAATATTTCCATTTCCGGGTTGGTCGAAATAAACCTCGAAACCGAAATTTATTTCCTTGGCTACTGCAATCAATCCCAAAAATCCTAATTGGAAAATCTAATTTCAATTGAAAATCCAAATTAAACTAAAACAAATCTTCGTGGCCACTTATCTAAAAATAGTAAAAGCAGAATTTACTATAAATAGTAATTTTGGGAATTTACTATAAATAGTAAAAATGAGATTTACTATAAATAAAAATGGGTCCACATGTTTGACCGGACACTGATCTGGTGTAATGGCGGACTATCGTAGTAGAATGCTCCCGCATCAATCTCCTTGTATAAAATGCACTAACATTTCTCCATTTGTTCGACACTTTTTCCGTTAAAAGCTTGATGAATAGCTTAATTAACTAGGACAGTCAAATTTCTTCAAATTCTTTTCTACATATCTTTTGGAATATTATTTGGACCGAGAACCTTTCCTGTTTTCATCCTTTTCAAAGCGTCTCACTTTTGTTCTCCTATATGGAAAGATATATGCCCTTTATGTCTCTAGAATTAGTATTTCCTTTAGTCCTAAGCCCCCATGTAGTCTATCATCATCACTATCCTACTGCTAGAGGGGAACAAATAATTTACACATCACCAATTTTATAATCTTCTCATGACTGATGATGGGAGTATTCTCTCCCGGTCCAGAGTCCCAAGATCAATACTTTTGGTATTTGGCATGGAGTTGATGTTGGGGAACATAAACTTTCAAGTACCCTTTCGCTTTCATAGTTTGGCATTTTTGTCATTTAATGTGGTCTACTAGTTTACCAGCTTTTAGCACCTGGACTTGCGCATAGAGAAAGAATATGTAAGTGGTACCAATGGTCAACTGACTATTAAATTCTAGTGTAACTGTTTTGTAAGGCTGTGGTCCTTAATTTGGGGTATGTACACATTCTGTGACTGTCTGATTTTTGGTTATACTATCTACCAAAAGAATGGAATTTTCTCCATATTTCTCGACTCTTGAATAAGCAAATCAAATGACTATGTTTCTTCCAGGTTAACTACATAAATGCTCATGCTACTTCCACAATTGCTGGTGACCTGGCTGAGATGAATGCTATAAAAAAGGTGTTCAAGAACACTTCAGAGATCAAAATCAATGCGACCAAGGTAAGTATTCTCTCTCTCTCTCTCTCTATCTCTCTCTCTCTCTCTCTCTATATATATATATATATATAAACATTCTACGATTCGAATTCGATTCACGACATGAATCTTATGATTTGAATAAAAACATGGGGAGCATTTTCAAGAAAAAACAATGACTTTTTTTGTACTTTGGGTTATATTAAATGTTAAACAGTCAAAAATGAAAATCAGTGGATGTTTTTACTCATCATCGTCTACACCAAATGTTTGGGGTCGGCAACATGAATATGTTTCGCCATTCGACCTTGCTTAGACCTATATCTTCTGTCAAAGCATAAGTCTTATGTTTTTTTACTAATTCAGCAAACTTATAACATGTTTCTTGCTTTGCCTTTCCACACAGACATAAGATCATTTTAATATAGTTCAATCATCAACCATAGGTTTTTGTTTTTAGTTTTTTGACTTTTATTGCTCCTCTTTAATATTTCAACCCTTAAAGATTGAAAAAGAAGTTGTAATGACCTTAGCAAAAAACTCCTGAGTGGATTAAGGACGAGAAAATGAAAGAGACTTATGTACAACTATTCTATGGATAAAAGAACCATCTGTAGTTGTTAGCGGATGATGTGTTTCTGCGCACGTATTGTGTTGGCCCGACAACCCGTTGGTATACATAGTTGTTTCGTTTTTCCCCAGGAGGTCGATCTGTTGGGTAAAGAGGGCGAAACAATATTCCCCAGAGGATGTGATGCCTGGGAGGTCTTGTGTTCAAACCTTCCTACAAGGTCGATCTTTTGAGGTAAATGGTTGTTTAACATGGTATCAGAGCCTTAAGGCCTAGGAGGTCGTGGTTCAAGTCTCCAGCGGAGTGTATTCCTACTGAGGGGGCGTGTTAGCGGCTAATGTGTTCCCGCGCAGGTATTGTGTTGGCCTGACGACCCGTTGGTATACATAGTTGTTTCACCTTTTCCCCAGGAGGTCGATTTGTTGGGTAAAGAGGGCGAAACTATATTCCCCAGAGGATGTCATGCCTATGAGGTCTTGTGTTCAAACCTTCCTATAAGGTCGATCTTTTGGTTGTTTAATAGTAGTCTGTTTTCTCTATATTTGCTCATTTCAAGGTGTTAAGTTGATTATACATTTAAGTAAGATGCATTAACTTACAAATTCTAAAATAAGCGATTCTTGCGATACAATTATTGTAAGAGACAGTTTCATGCATGGTAGCGTTTTCCACATAAAACATCACCTAATACAGATGACAAAAAAAGCATATCCATGCACGGTTTTGATTTTTTTTTGTGTGGGTGTGTGATAAGATCTTTTGTTTGTATAACTGTAAATGTAGAATAATGTCTCTATAGTGCATATCAAGATCGTTAGGTAAAATATCTTTTATTATTATTTGTCACTGTATGTACAAAACCTTGTCACTACATGACGAGCTATGTAGTAGTTAGGCATACTATATTCTTCTTTTATGTTTGGACATTATTTCATTTATTTTTACCTGAATTGATTCAAATCCTTGGATCGTAATGAAAAACTTTATGAATCTTATGATCAAACAATTTGAATCCCTATTCAATCTGAATCCTACTCCTTACGATTATGCAGTCCGATTCGATTATGACAACATTGATCTCATTATTCTTACACACCAAAAATGACATTCGTTATCACATGCCCTTGTTAGGACCACATGGAGATGAGGTAAGGGGTGATTTTTGGTGAGGATGATCTCCTCACCATGGCAATCATCCTCACTATTCTAAAATTTCTAGCTATATTAAATGTGGATATCAAGTTAAAGGTGAAATGGACGGTTCAAAATTCAACTTGTTATCCATTTTTCATAGGACTAGAAATGTTGGAATGAGCTGATTTTTTTGTGAGGATCTCCATGGTTAGGAAATCATCCTCACTAAAAATCAGCTCTTAATTCATCACCATTTGGGCTCCACAAAGGTGTGTCAAAATATCCTGACCCTACACATACCTATATCTATATAATATGGCAATTTTTTTTTCTGGACCTACACTCTTGGATTCTTCTTTGTTGTGCTGGGTTTTTTTTTAACACATGGAGGGCTGATATGGAAAATCTAGACAGTTCAGCTATGGATGATGACCTTGTCCATGTCGTGCCAATAACTTAACTTGTATTGTACTTTTCTCTACT
The DNA here is from genome assembly GCA_035048495.1 of Euptelea pleiosperma. Taxonomy (NCBI): domain Eukaryota; kingdom Viridiplantae; phylum Streptophyta; class Magnoliopsida; order Ranunculales; family Eupteleaceae; genus Euptelea; species Euptelea pleiosperma. The sequence continues at coordinate 17,827,733 of CM068541.1, forward strand.
AATTGCAAGCAACTAAAGTTTAAATTTGTGTGTGTGTGCTGTTTTAAGCTTCCAATTATAGAGTTAGAAATTATGATATTGCATTCTTGCCAATGGATAGATTTCTTCTTTTTGCCTCTTATTATTTTTGTTTGTCTCAGTCTATGATAGGACACTGCCTCGGTGCAGCTGGGGGCCTAGAAGCCATTGCCACCATTAAAGCAATAAATACAGGGTGGCTGCATCCTACTATTAACCAATTTGTGAGTATTACTTACAGAAAGGGTTCAAAAGCAGTTCAATTTATTTTGAGATAGGACATAAATAACCATAAAATGGAGTAGTAGTAGGAAGCAAGCTAAGGAAATTCGTAAGGATTTTTTTCCCAGCAATTTGTTTGATCATTTTGCGAAAACTAATCTTATGCTTGGCCTTTTCTTCATGTCTGCAGAATCCAGAGCCTTCAGTTGAGTTTGACACTGTAGCAAATAAAAAGCAGCAGCATGAAGTGAATGTTGGTGAGATGCAGACTCCCTTTCATTTTCATTTTCAATTATTTGAAAGCAAAGCATAACCAGTCCTTTTATCTGTTACAATTTGCAGCCATTTCAAATTCTTTCGGATTTGGAGGACACAACTCTGTTGTGGTCTTCTCAGCATTTAAGCCTTGATCATCTAATTGTCTCTCTGGAAGAAGAAGGATTTTCAATTTCTTATAGAGGCTTTTTCATCATTTTTCCCTTCACACGCCCTTTGAGCCAGGTATGGTTTTCAAGAACGTAATTTTGTAACAGAACTTGATGACTTGCCATATATTCTTTAGGACTTGCTTAGTTTAAGGTTGGTAATGTACGAGATATTGTTCAGTTTTGTAGCATGTAGTATTAAAACAGAGGTTAAGTGCTTTTGTTTTGGAAACCCTGTGCCATGTGATTGCATCATATGCTTGAATCGTGCTCTGTTTTATATCATGAGCAAACATAAGCCTAAATGTGAGGATTAAATTCCAAATGCACAATGTGGAAAGTGTTTAAATGCCGGAGATATGCTCATCACTGATGCTGTCAATTGGTAACAGTTCAAAACTGGAAATCTAACTACTTGATGGAGACAAGGTTTAAAAGGAACCAATATAATGGTACAACGGGTAGCAAAAATTACTGTTGTGGCCGTGATAACTGGTCAAAACTTCATTTCTTTTTAGTATATTTTGAATTCATCTTTGATTTAAATGTAATTAATGGCTAAATAACAGTTAAACCATTAAAACCTTTATTTTTTTCAGCATTATATACCAGATAACGCAATGAGGGTGGAGTTCTATTGTTATAACAGCGTAATTAATTATTTTTATTAAATTTTCTTAACCATGGAGGGACTAAGTTTTGGATGGTTAGGGAATAGTAATGTGGACTGGCAGTCGGCCATGTGGTCATTGATCCTAATCATCCACATGCCCCCGTGGATATGACACATCGTGAAATTTCTTGAACTGATGATCCTAAACGTTTGATTAATAAAAATCATGTTTATGGAAAAAAAAAAAGTTTGCTCCTCCCATGGAGGAAAAAGTTTGATCTACCAGCCCCCTCAAAAATTCCACTGAGGCATCTCTTTCAAACCACCTCTTGGTGAACATTCACGCCAACATTCGACCTGATTGATGATTTCTAGTGTTGGATTCAACCATTTTTTCATGATGAGTAAAGGGTTGATGTTTTGTGAGGATGATCTCCTCACTATGGAGATCTTGACCAAAAATTAGCCCATCCTGAATTTTTAGCCCTATGAAATGTGGATTGTGGACTACAAGTCAAAAAATTTGTGGACCTTTCATTCACCATGAACTTTTAAGTCCAATTTGATAGGGTTTGAAATTTAGAATCATCTTATCTTTTTATGAGAATGATCAGCCTCAGCAAAATCATCGATTCCATGAAAGCTCAAAAGATAATGATCAAAGAGATCTTCTCATGATGTTGCAAGTGACACCTCCATTTAGTTTACACAAAATTAGGTTTCAACGATGTGAAACAATGGATGAAATGGTCCGTTACATGATGGTTTATATACAGATTACTTGAAAGGACTTGCATCACAAATTTACGTTTCAAGATTAATAAACTTGAGTATTGTTAACCATTATAACGGTCATAACTGCTGTTATAACAATGGGATTTTTTTTAAAACTTATAAAAAAAATAATTATTAAAATATGATAATGTACGTATTTTATTCGAGAAAAAAAAATACTTATAAGTGAGACTTGTAAGACAAAACCCACTTGTGGCAACACACAACGGAGATTTCGACACCTTGTTTACTATAAATGAGAGGGATAATATGTATAATATGTAAATGTAGATAATAGTTTTAAATCGCAATTAAGGCCCTGCTTGGTATCCAATAAATATTTGCTGGATGGAAATATTTACCTCTACAAATATTTGTAGTTTTAATGTTTGCAGCTTCAAACATTTTCTGTTGCTAGGTATTAACTTGTAAAATTTGTTGTAAATACTTTTCACTGCTTGGGGTGTAAGGTGCAATGCAAACATTTTCATATTTTGTGAGTCTTCAATGAATCCAAAATGATCACACGGACAAGTCCAACGGAATTGGATGATCACAACCAATCAAACAACGGAAAAAATGGATGAGAATCATGAGATAGTCTAGGCAAGTTGATTTTGGGAGCGATCCAATGATCGGTTGTTTCGAGGAGAACTTTGCTGACCGCCCACAATATGAGCCAGGTAGAATACTCTTAGAGAACACTAACCGTATGGATGTTTGGCCAATCCCTAAGTGGACCTACAAACTAAAATCAGCTTGATTAGTGATTTCAAACCTTTGGACATTTGTACCCCAAATAATGTCAAATTCCACGGTTAAAAGTCAACCCATAAAAATGACTCCGCCTAGAACTCACTAATTAAGCTATTTTTTGGTGTGGATGTCCATCTAGGAGCAACACTTTAATTCCCCCATAACTACCCACAATATGAGCCATGTGGCACATTTGTGGAGGATGTTGACGGTATGGATATTTGGCATTCCCTAAGTGGACCAACAAACCTGATTAGTGATTTCTAAGTGTTGGATTGGAGGCATTTTCATGGGTTGATTTTAACTGTGAGAATTTAAGCATTATTGACCATAATTTGTGTACTAGGATCCAAAGATTTGAAATCACTAATTAGGTTGATTTTTGATTTGTAGGCCCATCTAGGGATTGACCAAACATCCATACGGTCAGCGTCTTCTAAATGTGTACCACGTGGCTCATATTGTGGGCAGTCATCATGGGATGTGAGCGAAATTTTACTCTCCATCTAGGGGCCAAACATTATATATATTTAAAGGAAGCTCGAGCTGAAAAGTGAATATTTGCAGCCATTTTTTGGCTGCAAACATTAGCAGCTCAAACCGTAAAAAGTATGGACTCACGGTAAATATTTACCCAGGTTAATAAAATGTTGGGGAAGCACCTAAAAATGCAAAACAAATGCCGCAAACGTTTGCAAACAAATATTTGCGGCGATACCAAGCAGGGCCTAAGCTATAACCCAACCTCTGTTCTGCAAAAGGTTGTAAAAGTGCAAGGCGTAACCTCAAAAGGACTTAAGCCTATATATCTTGATCACATAATTTTGTTATAAAATAACTCTTGGAATTCCATAGAAGAGTGCGAATATTTAGAAATAATTGCATGAGGTAGCCAAGGATTCAGAAATGGCATTAGACGGTGGATCAATTCTTGTAGTCATTGCTAGATTTTCTGCTGTCTCATATGGCCAAAATGTCAATGACTTGAATAAGCTATTTGCACATCAGGTAGTTCAGAAATGGCATTAGATGGTGGATCAATTCTTGTAGTCAATGCTAGATTTTCTGCTGTTGCAGATGGCCAAAATTAATGTCAATGACTTAAATAAGCTATTATCTATATTATTATAAAGCAACAACCCGGGTTGCCACACATGTGACAATTAAAAGCCTCTCTATTTCAAAAAGCAAAAGCTTCCCTCAATTTTTTTTTTCTTTTTGTAATCACCTTCCAAGGAAGGATGATGAGGTACGTTAGCAATCGAGGGCAAGGTGACGTCAAGATTTTGAAATTAGTTCCTACATGGCTGCGGCGATATTTATCTTCAATAAAGTCCATTTGGACTGCAATTTTTGGGTTTTATTTGAAGATGTTTGGAGAATTACAAGGATGTTTCTTCTTTCCCAAAGAAAATCACATCTTTTAGGTGTTTGGTAAGGAAGTTTATGTTGTCCCCACCCGTATGACTAAATGCTTGCAAGATCACATGTAGTCTTCGCTGGTGCTGTGTTTTTAGTAACGTCGTCGGCATTACCAAATGAAACACAACTATTAGTGGAAAAACGGAAATACGGGAGAAAACGGAAAAAACATGGAGCTGAAATTTAATTCAAAACCGGAAAAATAATGGAAAATTAGCGGAAATAAAAGCATTTTTTCAGAAAATAATGTCCGTTATTTTCTAAGCATCAAAACGCGTGGTTCTTAACAGTCATACCTTTGACGTTCCATGTAGCCTTATAAGGGTGTAAAATTTCAACTTCCAAGTTTCAATTTCAAATGAAAAGGACTTGTGGAAATAAAACGTAACACCACCCAAAACTAAAATGTCGGCGAACCTAAAACACAAAAAAAAAAAGCAAGCCATGAACCTTCGTGGTACCTGACTTAAAAGGCAATGCACTTCCCTTATTTTCAACACACCACCATGAAGCCTATATGTACTTCCCTTATCTTGCGAATTTTACAACGTAACTACTTTCTCATTAACAAGAATGGAAGAATTAGCAAGGGATGAACATACTACAACCAACGATCTGACACTAGCCAAAAAGGCTGTGCTCAAGGTTGGAATTTCGACATCTACAATTGCCATAGGTGGGATCTTCAATCGTCCTTCGGTAGAGCTTCATGTCGGAAATCCCACCTATGAGATTCTCTCAAAGGTCTACACTATCGCCATGTTTATGAGTTTGAGCATTGGCCTGATGCTGCTTGTGCTCTCAGCGGTGCTCCCCCAAGCATTGAACTCCGTGTCTAAGGCTAAGAAGCTGATGTGGGTTGCTCTTGTACTCGTGCAAATCGCTGTTGCACTTGGGACTTACATGATGCTGATGGTGGCTTGATCATCTACTTTGGTTGCTATCATATGTTTTGTTTGCTGGTGTAATGTGTTTGGTGTGATTTTCAGTTTTTGATTGGGCTTGATGTGTTTTTCTATGGTTTGATGTTTGTCCTATTTTGTAATGATTCAAACTTTCTTGAATAAAATAACAAAAGTTTGCTACTACGTGGGATTGTGCCACGTAGTATAGGCGATAATAAAGGGATTGTGCCACGTAGTAACGGGCTTACTCTATTACCGCTACCACCCTAAATTTCTATTCTGATTTCTGCACCGAAATTCAGTCGGATGTCATTGATTCATCACAAAAGATCAAGCCATTCGAATCCCTCGGGCTTAACTGATGAAGCCGTATATTAAAGGGAGAGGTCTGATGAAGTTAAAGGATTTGTAGGTTGAAATAGATATGTGAATAAGGTCAGTGTGCCTATGTAGAAGAGGTATTCCCTTAAAAAAACTTTTCTTTTTCTCTTTCTTTCTTTTTCGTTTTCACAATTTCAAAGTTTGTGTTATTAGATGCTCAAATTTTCCTTTCTTTTTTTTTTTTTTTTGTTTTTTTTTCTGTATTGGGGTTTCTATTTTTATTTTTTTTGTATTGGGTTGTAGGGCTCTCAGATTTTTTTTTTTTTTTTCACAATTATAAGGGTTGGTATGGATTTAAGGGATTGGTGATGGTCATATTGGAATTGGGTAGAGACTAGAGAGCACAGGTATTGAATTGATAATCGATTTAAGATTTTATTTTTCTTTGTTTCTATAAGATTCTCTTTTTTTAGAAGATATACCTCTCTCTCATTTGTTTTCTCAATATCAAAGTTTTACTTTTTACCCATTTGTTTTCTCAATTTCAGAGTACTTTTTACCCCATTTTTGGGTTGGTTTGGATTTATGGGTTTGGTGATTGTGTCATTTGAATGGGGTAGAGAGCACACCACATTGAATGTTAAGATTTTTGATATTTGAGATGAGAGGAAAGTCAATATGATATGGTTTGTAGTTTTATCTACTCATTTATTTAGTCTAAATGAAATGAATAGAAATAATGGTCACAATGGGATTTTTGATATTTGGATAGAGTTTTTTTTTTCTTTCATCCCCTCCCATCTCTCATTTGGACCATCATGGAATAACTGGCTATTGGGTCTCCGAATCATTGTACAAAACAAAAATACGTCCGTTGATTTTCTCAAATTTGGAGCTGTAAGAAGTGATAACTGGGGATGGTTTTGACTTCTTTTAGCTGGGATGGTTGATTTTTGTTATTTTTCTTTCTTAAAGCTAATTAAGATTTTAAAGACTAAGTTGATAAATTTCGTTGGTGTAGACACCACAGATTGGAGTTTTAATTTCAATTTTCTTTTCAACAAACGTGGGAACAAAATCTAAGTAGGTTGGCTTGGGTTGGGATCAACCGCTCAGGTTAAGACATCGGACAATCCCACTCCCACCCAAATTGAACCTTTCTAGAGGACCAATGCGTTTTAATTGGAGTGGAAGAATCAGAGAAATATATTAGGACATGGTATAAACACAACTAAATGTACTCCGACCAACATTGATAGGAAAGCTACAAGCAGAGCAATATAGTATCTAGTGGGTTCAAAAATGAAAAGCGACCAAGTGGAAATATATTCATGGAACCCAATGTAACAATGCTTATCTTTGCCCATTCGAGTTTGCTCCTATCTTTTATCTGTACTAAAGCTCAACCCTGCTGAGGTGGCGCTTCTTCTATCTTTTTTATACTATTTTTTTTCTATAAAAAAGGGTAGTTTAGTAAAAACCCCATCTTATTTAAAAGTAATTCGTTCTACCCCCATACTTTTTAAGCTCCGCGGTACCCCTTTGACTACACCTTACCGTCTTTGCCTAACGATGCAATCTCGCGTGTGTAACGTGACCGTTCTTATAAAACAAATATGACAGAAGTACCCTTTTCTTTTCCATTTGGACCATCTTCTCTGTGAGAACGAAGAACATGGCTCCACTTCTCGAAGTCCTCTATTCCATCCTAAGAGGAACAAGGTGAGATAAAATCAGTCCTTTGTTCCATCCCAAGAGGAACAAGGTGAGATAAAATCAGTTATTGCGTCTTCTTGCTGTTAGACTTGGTGTCATTCTCTCAATTGTTGACCAATGGCTTCCCGCATAGATTTTGATTCATCACAAAAACATATAATTGAATCGAGAACCCAACATTGCAGGAATTTCACCTTAAAGATTGTTTTGTGACAAATCGAAGTACTCAAAGATCTCTATCCACTAGACTAGGTTCTGACAAGGTTGAAGTAGCGAGAGCTTCGATCCAGAACATCGAAAATGAAGAATTTGGTGCTTCTTCATGCTCTGTTCGACAACTTCATCCAGAGAGCATCGAAATGCCTTCCCTCTAACTCGAATTCTAATTAATCCAGCCTGTACTCTAATGGTCTGGTTCAACGGTTCGGAGCAATTTTCTACGAGTACACGTTCTGAATCAACTACTGGTCTGGATTCTTCCTCATCTGTGTTCTACTCTAAAAAAGAGTTTGTCAAGAGTTTTGAGCTGTTGCAGAAGACCCTCTTCCTCAACTACCTACCACCGTAGAGATGGAGCCTATAGAGGGAGGGGTAAAAATTGGTGCAGTCACAAATCACAACTTGGCGCGGTGGTGATTAAGGTAGAGAGAGAAGGGCAAAAGAGTCTTTTTACACAAGTTATGACGTGTCTATGACCCACATGACATTGCATTGTTGGTCAAAGACGATGAGACATGGTCCAAGGGGGTGTTACAGAAGTTGGAAAGTATAGGGGGGTAGAACGAATTATTTTTTAATAACAGGGGGGTTTTACTAAATTACCCTAAAAAAATCATGCACAAGCTCCTTTCTCTTCTTTCCTCTCTCCTCTCCTAACTGATTAACCCTACGTCTCTTCCTCCGACGATTCTTCTCTTCTACATTGTTATATCCTCTATCTCTTCTTTTCTCTCCCCTCTCGATCTTCACCTTACGTCCCTTTGTCTCCCATTCTCAACCCATATATAGAAATCCAAGACACCAACACACTCACTGGAAAGCCTTCCCCACCCGATTTTTTGACCAAACTAACATCGACAAGATGCCGGAAACCCCACCACTTGAGTCCCATCACCGCCTGTTGGCACCAATTTTTTTGAAGGGTTAGGGTTCAACAGTCGCCAGTTGGTGGTGGTGGGGAAGGGGAGAAATTTGGTAAGAAAGGGGTTCAGGAGAGGAGGAGATGCATCAACATAGTAACTAGATGGATGGGTGGTCATTGCCATTCGAAGCGGAGTTGTTGGAGAGTTCGAATATGGCAATGGGACCAGATAGCCTGGCGGGGTTCGGTTTGATTGATTAAAAGAGAGATACAAAGTTTAATTTTTCTTAAATGTTTGACATTTTTCTGAATTGGATTTTTGTGTAATTTAGTTGGGATTTGGATTTTAGTTATGATCTGCTTAATTTATCTGTAATTTATGGATCATTCTTCCTTTGTCTCATACATTTCAGTGTTGTTTTTAGTTCTAGAAGTAATTGGCTTAGATTAACTGGTTGAGAATCAATTTAGTTGATCTATAGGGCATGTTTGGATTTGTTGGAGTTTATGTTTCACACCCACGTGAGTGTCTAGAAGTGGGCTGCGCCCCACTTCCCATGTGGGGTCCTTTATTTCATATGTAGGAGGGTTAAGTGGGCCAGCCACTTAACCCAAGTTTTATGTTTGTGGGAGTCAAGTGGGCCCACCACTTGACTCCACTTTTTTAGCTTGTAGGAGTTTTTCCCAATTATCTATATCACAAGGGAGGGCTGTTGTCCCCCATAAGTAGTGGTATATATGCACCACTTTTGAATCAAATGCTAACATTTTTCTGGGTTTTCACCTTAATAAACCATCTCTCTTTCTCTCTTGCCCACATATGGATGTGGAGACGGTTACTCTTCCCACGCCAATTCAGAAGAAGAAGAAGAAGAAGAAGAAGAAGAAGAAGAAGAAGAAGGAGGAGGAGGAGGTCAATACGAACCCAACGCTCTCCGAATCTCCTTAGCTTAGGTCAGAAGAATAAGGAGGTCGGTACCTCTCTTTCTATGAAGAATTTCATTTAGGGTTTTTTCCCATAATTTTCTTTATCTGTGTGACTGCATCTGTATACAGAACATTGAGATGTTTTTTTTTTCTAATTGACTAAACATTCTGTATCATCAAAAATATTTTCAGCATTTCTCATCAAAAGTTGTTAAAATCCAATTGTTTTTAACCTTGAGCATGGTTTTTTTTTTTTGATTGACTGGACATTCTGTATCATCAAAAATATTTTCAGCATTGAAGAACATTTAGAATGATTTTTTTCTTCTAAGTGATATCAATTGATGTTAGGATCCAACGGTTAACATTGCCGAATTAGGTTAATTTTTAGAGAATTTTATTACTTTTCTAGGCTTATTTTTATATTTATTAGAGTTTGGGTGTCTTTGCAATTTAGCCAAAGTTATGGGGCTCACTAAATTTGGATTAATTTAGTTTAAGCGGCTGTACTTTTTTTTTTGGCCATTGGATCTTATTAGTTATTTGGATGCTTAAGATTAGATTAGGTTAAGTTAGTATTTAAACTCTTTGCATTGTAATTGCTCATTAATGACTTATGAATAAAAAATAGATTGACTTTTGCTCTTGAGAATTCAATTAGGGATTGTTCTCTTCTTCCTTGGTGAAGATTCAAGCTACGCGGTGCGAATCCGTAAGGTACGTCTCTATCTCTCTTCCTTCTCTTCACCTTCTTCTCTATCCACCCATTATTTTACGTTTTTTTTTCTTTTGGTGAATTTCAGCACCTATACCTAACGCTAACCCTAATTTGGGTTTTTGCCCTAGACTTGCCCTAACCCATCCCACATCATTACCACACCCCTCCAACACTTCCCTAGGCTATACAGCACACTTTTAGTGGATGTACTACCTTGCTGAACCTTGCATAAACTTTCTGCACCTTTCCAACATCTTATTCACTTCTTCTTCACCGCACATCATTTTCCAAACCCTAGCCAATCGTACCATCCCTTTAGAACCTGCAAACATTAGGGCAACACTGTAACTCCCTGTTACGGACCGCGATTCTGAACCTATAGCCTTTCCCTACCCCAAAAACCTAATTCCCATTGATCCTCCCATTAACCCTAGAAACCTTAGAACCCTTTATAATCTTTTCCCAACCATTTTATACCCATTACAGTCCCTAAAGACCCTGTTGTACCCTCTTTTACAGCACCCTAAACTTAGTGAATCCATCCCACAGCAACCTTAGTGCCTACGACACCCATTAAGGACTGTTCTCCTTGCTTCCCAATAAACCCTAATCCTCCATGTTTTAGTTCTTTGACCTTAAACCCTAATATCAACAATCTTATACTCGCATCACTTTTCATAGACCTTTTTAAGCCTATTTATAATTCATACAACTTGGAAAATGACTCAAGTGAACCTAGAAGTGTTGGCTGAATCCTAACTAGTGGACGTCCTTCCATCGGGCCGCTCAATCAATAATTAAGGGTTTTCACTCTGTGATTGTGAGATCTAGCCTTTGAAACTACTAACTTAAATTAATTACTATCATTTTTGCATACTTGTGGTGATTTTTAGGGTATTTTTATATTGCTTCATTATCTATAGTAATTTATTTTTGATCTTTGCATCTCATATAGGCTAGTTTTTACCATCCTGCATCAAATTTGGTATCAGAGCCTAGGTCTAGCTTCGGGTTCTATTTTCTTTCTACATATAGAAATAGAGTATGCAAATTAATATTAGTTCATAACATCTCATTCGCATTGCATATAGTGTAAGGAGCCCATGGAGTTAGTGTTGCGTATGCCCACGCGTAGTGGTAAGAGTTATCAGCCTGACATGAACACCGAACAGATCACCCAAGCTCTTGAGGCTCTCACTGAACACTTAGCAAGTCTTGAGCAGACTAAGCAAGCTACCCATGCCCGTCTAGATAATATAGAAGCCTCTTTTCATCATAACCCTGAGGAAGCGTCCCTATCACCCCCTGAATTTGGGCATCAAAATTGAACTCGAATGCCTATGGATCAACTAGTTTACCGGCCAAGATCTAGAATGCGATAAAAATAAAATACTCCAAAAAATAAAGAAAACGTCAAGAATCACCGTCGTGATTGATGAAGAACAGTTAAGCTCCAATAGTCAAAATAATACGGAAGCGTAAACAAGTTATTACGGTGAAATAACCAAAGTCAAAATTTTAATTTTTGTCAAAATCACTAATTAGGGTCTCTATAATTATCTAGATTTTATATCAAACATCTTTTGTGAAAGCACTTAAGCCAAAACACTCATTTAAGATAGTTTTGATATTTAATTTTTGTGGTTAAAAGAAAAACAATCAACTTTTGGTCAAAATTCAAAGTATGTCAAAAAATTATTTTCTTCATGGATTTTATTTAAAAAAATCATAAGAAATAACTTTAACAAAGGAACTTCATCTAAAAATTACGTTTTATAATTTTTTTAGTAGTTTTACAATTATTCGTAGTTCTATAAAAGTGACTGACAAAACTCAGTCGATTGATTTTATTCTTGTTTAGTCGCATGATTCGGGGGTCAATTCAAAACAAAATCCAACAAGTGATATATGCATTTTATAGTGCTCAAAATTTATGATTTTTCTATAAAATAATTTAGTAGAGGTTATGTTTCACAAATGTAAGCAAAAGTCGAAATAAAATAAAAATTATTTGAAATTCGTAATTGACAGTCAGTCAGTAAAAGGGGTTTATAGGACAGCTCCGATTGAATTTGGTAACCAACTATTTATTTCAAGAAAGCTAACTTGGAGCCACACGTATTTTTTGTTCAGCCAAAAGATAGATTTTCATTGTAAGTAGGCCAAAAACTCAGTCGAAGTTGACTGTTATGTTCTGTTTGGATATAACATCAACTATGATGTTCAATTTGCAGAGTTCCACAGAATAGAAAATACTAAATTAAATTCTTAAAATATTCTATAAAATATTAGAACTAATTCAGAAACAAACCCCTTTAGAATCGTATTATTTGAACATTAATAGAATATTTGACGAATATCCTCGTCTAGGACGTCGACTAAATCCGAGTAATCCAAAAATTTAGAAAAATGGCAAAACTTGAATTAAAATATTTTGATAAATCTCAACATTAACAAATCATCTTTTAACATCCTTGAACCTTAAAAAAAACAAAGCAATTTTAATCCTCAAACTCCGTTTCGTCCATGATGTCTTCTCCGTTAATGATTCGTTCTAATATTCTTTTATGAAATCTAAAATTTTGTTCGGTATAAACTGTGAGCTTTCACCTAGTACATTCCACAGGATAATCATATGTTTGTAGTTCATTTAATTTAAATACATGCATAGCTTAAGAGTACATGGGTACATGATTGAAGAAAAAAATACGATGAAGATGATGATGATCCGATTGAATTAACAAAAAAAAAACCCATTTCACACATTCTTTTTCACAAGTCCACCCCGTAGGTTCTTCTGCAGGGGGTTTAGGGTCTTTCACCATAGGACTCTGGGCGCTTCTTAATTATTTTATCATTCGGCCCTTCACCTAGAAGGACTATCACTAAAATCAATGATTGGGCATTCGCCTAGAAGCACTCCCGCTAAAAAAATCGGCCTTAGCATAGAAGCACTTTCACTAAAAAAATAATCGGGCCTTCGCCTAGAAGCACTCCCACTAAAAAAAGATCGGGGATTCGCATAGAAGCACTCCAACTAAACTCCCAACCCAATGAGAATGTATCATGATGATGATGAACAACATAATAATTTAGCAAAAGAATCAAAGGCATATACCACGAATATTGAAACTCATAAAATTATAAAACAATAATTTAAACTAAATGAATTACAAACAAAAATAGAATATCCGTACCTATCTAATTCTAAAACTTAGAACTAGAACTTCCACCACCAAGAATAAGAAGAACTCTAGAGAGTTTAGAGAGTAAGAGGAGCTAGAGAAAATTGGTGAATTGATATGACGACGGGGGTCCTATCTATAATAGTTCATGAGAGAAAATTTCTAAATATGTATTTATTAAAAACTTTATATTTTGTTTTAAAAAGGTTCTCTTTTAAGATATTCTAATTTTTAAATAATTTTCGTATTTAAAAGGAGTGGAATTTACAACCTACTAAAAGACTTATTTTAAGATGGGTATGGGCTAAAAATTGGCCTAAGACTTATGGGTGTCAATTAGGTTTTAAATAAGATTATTTTTGGGCCTAAAAGGTCTCTAAATTGGTCTAAAGACCCGCAAAATAAATTAAAATCAACTCAAAAGCAAACAAGCATTAATACTAAAACACTTACTAATAAATTTATAAAACACAATAAAAATTCTTTAAAATATCTTTAATTTAAATCTCTTTTAGAAATTATAATTTTTTTTAAAATATCAAAATGTGATGGGAATTTTGAGGGACCTTATATTGAAAACGTGTTGATTAAAATGCTTAGGTGGGATCCCTCATTTAAAAATATTAATATTTTTTTATAATCTCCTATTTTAAATATATTCAAATTAAGACAATTATTGTATAATTATAGTTTTAGTTAATTAAGTTGGTTATTCAATACACAGAAAATGTCCCTACATTAATATAATACAAGTACAAATGAATAAAAAATAAATTTAATGTCATTACAAATAAAATTTCTTATGGGTCATGATAAAAATGTTCTGACTAAATTCTAAAAATTATTCTTACGTGACATGATAGAATGTTGTAGCAAGGAACAAAAGTTTTTTAAAAAAAATTTAACATGTCTATTTTATTATTTCATAGTTAATTTACATTAATACTAATGAATAAAAGTTCAGGGTATTACAACCTACCACTCTTAAAGAAATTTTGTCCTGAAATTTAACACTAACTATGCTACCGATGAGTACTCTGATCCTACGCTTATGAAGGGAACATCAACCTATGACGCACCCAATATCATATTGTTTATGAAATGTGGGAGCGACTCTCAAAATCCGACCGTATGGATACGAAGAGTGTTCTTCCCTTTACTTACAGATGGGGTCTGATGTAATACGGGCACCAAAATCAAAATGGGATTTAGCTACAAAGGTAAATCTGGCACTTGATCTAAGGCTATAGAAGTGACACCATAGGTCCACAGATGGACTTTCTCTGCCAAGGCTTCCTTGGTTCACGAAATGTGACCCACGACCTGAGGGAATAGTGACTGAAAACGTGTCTAGAATCCTACTAAGGGACCCGAATACCTCAGAAAGGACCCGAAAGGTCGACCCAAAAATCTGGGTCATTACAATGCAGTTGGATCCCCAAACCGATGAATGTTCCACTTCGTTTCCTCAAAATTTGGATTTCTCATCAATCTTTCCTTGACATCGTCAAACAGAGTTGGCAACAAGATATTTACGGTGATCCCATGTTTGTGGTAATACAAAAGCTTAAAAGGCTCAAAGCTACTATCAGGAAATGGAATAGTGAGTTGTTTGGTGTTACTAAGACTAAAATGAAGAATATGGCAGATTTGATGAGACTTCAAGCTCAGTTGGAAGATGATCCGCTTAATGAGGAGATTGCTTGTAACATCTCTAATCTGGAAGATAGCACTAAAGACCTCCAACATCAAGAAGAGATTCTATGGCGCCAGAAATCTAGAGTCAAATGGTTGAAAGATGGGGATCAAAACACGAGATACTTCCATAATATTGCTAAAATTTGGAGAAATGCCTCCCAGTTCACAGAACTCATAATAGAAGATGGAAGAACAATTAAATCCTAAGCTAACATTAAAGAACATGCCATCGAGTTTTAATCTAAGAAATTTGCAATCCAGCCTTACCATAGAAATCAGGAGATTCTTGATTTGATTCCCCCGATGGTTAGTGATCAAGAAAATGAATCTCTCTCTAAAATTTCGGATAATGAAGAAGTGAAGGCCACAGTGTTTGATATGAATGAGGACAGTGCCCCGGGCCCTGACGGATTCCAGGATGCTTCTATATACATTGCTGGGACATTGTGGGACCAGATGTCTGTAAAGCGATTATCTTTATTTTTCTCACGGCAATATCCCCACAAGCCTCAAATCTAGCTTCGTGGTGCTAATACCGAAGGTGGACAATGCTATTAAATTGGGACAATTTAGGCCAATTAGCTTAAGTATTTTCTTGATGAAAATCATTACCAAATTAATGGCTAATCGGATTCGAGCCATAGCGAGTCGTATTATCTCTTCGGAACAATGTGCATTTCTCAAAGGTAGGAATGTCCAAAGTAGCATCGGTTTGACTTCTGAAATGATAAATGAGATTGACACTAAAAGAGAGGTGGGAATGTGGCTTTAAAGATAGATATCTCTCAGGCGTATGACTCTCTAAATTGGGAGTACCTATGGGACGTCCTCAGTAGATTTGGGTTCAGCCATGTTTGGTGCGAGTGGGTTTAGGAATCAATCACTAAATCTTTTATTTCGATCATGATCAACAGATGACCGTGTGGGTACATTGCTGTGGGGCGGGGACTTCGCCAAGGCAACCCTCTCTCTCTGATCCTTTTTGCCTTAGCGGAGGATGCTCTTAGCCATGGTATTAACAAGCTTTGCGACTCAAGGGTTCTAGCTCTTATGGTTAATCAGAAAAGGTACAAGGCTCCGTCCCATCTTTTATTTGCTGATGATATATTTTTATTTGCTAATGGTAAGATCAGTGGTATCAAAGCACTTATGTCATTCTTGGGCAAATATCAAATAAGGGTTGGCCAAATTATTAACAAACAAAAAAGTAGACTTTTCTTGGGCTCTATGGGGACTATGCGCAAGAAGAGTATCAAGAACTCTCTTGACATTAAAGAAGGAAAGATTCCGAAAACATAGTTGGGGGTACCACTGATTAAAGGGAGGATTAAAATCTCATATCTGAAGTCCTTGATTGAGAAGATTTCTAAAAGAGCCACTGGATGGGCATGGTAAATGCTATCATTTCAAGGTAGGGTCACCTTAGCTAGAGCTAGTTACTCTAAACAATATACCCATATACAACATGGCGATCTACCTTTGGCCGAATGAAGTGGTAAAAGAATGCGAAAGAATAGTTCGAAACTTCGTGTGGTCTGGTGACCCATATGTTATAAAGGCTATCACTGTATCATGGGAGAAAACTTGTACTCCTTTTGATGAAGGGGGGTTGGATATTTGCAAACTCAAAGATGTGAACATGTCGTTACTCATGAAGTTAGCATGGAATATGATGGAAGGGTCGGATATGTGGGCCAAATTTATGCAAGGTAAATTTACAATGATTAATGGGGATCCAGTGACTATGGTTAGGTATTAAGAAAGCTATGTCTGAAATCCATAAACTCTATATCTGGTCGGTTGGTAATGGGAAAAAAAATCAAATTGTGGAAAGAACCTTGGACTGGTGAGCTATCAGTGAAGGACTTATTGGGGGAGGGAGGAATTAAATGGCGTAAATTTAATTTATCCTAGAGCTCTTTGATTATTAGTAATCAGTGGCATGTTCCGATGGTGATTAGATATGTTTTTCAGCAAGCAGGTCTTAATAGTCAGTTGTCTAGTGCAGTTTCTCCTAAGGAAGACTATCGTATTTGGAGGCCTAGCCTAAATGAAATTTTCTTGGTGAAATCTATGTTTCATACGATCGGACAGAAAGGTAATGCCTTCAGGTGAACGAAATGGCTTTGGAAGTCTGGGCTTCACCCCCGTGGAAGATTGTTCAAGAGGCCTTACTTACCAATATGAATATTCAATTTAGGGGCATTCATATTGCGTCTAGGTATAGCCTATGCATGGCCAAATCGAAAATGGTTATACATCTCTTGTTTGATTGTTCTTTCTCCATGGCGGTTTGGGCAGATCTCACGAAGGCCTTTGGTGTACATAAGTTAATCATTGACTGGAATGACATTTCGAGTACTATTGGATCGAAAAGTCCCCTTTTCAAATGACTATGGCGAATGAGAGCGATTTTGTGTTTGGTAGCACTTTGGAAGGAGCGTAATGCAGCGATTTATGAAGATAAAATAGCCAACCAAAGGAGAGTTCTTAGGTGGATCATTGGCAACATTAGAGAAGGTCTAAAAGGCTGGATGCTTAGTTCCATGGCCGATCACAAGATGCTTGTGAATCTGGGTATAGAATCGATTCTTCGTCAAGCTCCTTTAATTCTTCTATGTAAATGGCTATTACCACCGTCAGGTGTGATAAAGCTTAATTGTGATGGAGCATCCCGTTGTAATCCAGGGATAGGAGGATTGGGAGTCCACTTTAGAGATGAATTGGGTCGCA
The DNA here is from genome assembly GCA_035048495.1 of Euptelea pleiosperma. NCBI lineage: Eukaryota > Viridiplantae > Streptophyta > Magnoliopsida > Ranunculales > Eupteleaceae > Euptelea > Euptelea pleiosperma. The sequence continues at coordinate 17,845,247 of CM068541.1, forward strand.
CTTCTGGGGTTCTTATCAAAGGATTAGGTAATGTCACAAATTACATTGCCGAATGCATGGCTATTCTAGAAGGGGTTGACACAACTCTTAATAAAGGTTGGGATAACATATGGATTGAATCGGATCCGGAAGCAGCTATAAAAGCGTTCAAAGGGAATGATTTGCCTTGGACTATTAAAGGTAAATGGGAAGACATCGAACATAAAGCAAGAGGCATTCGATTTACTTAGATTTGGCGAGAGGCAAACTTTAGTGCGGATAAGTGCGCTAAGAGGGGCTCTGAACTTTCTAGCAACTCTAGTTAGTGGTAGGGTTATAGACCACCTTTTCTTATTTCAGTAGAGGATCCTAATCAGACTTATTTTCGGTTTGTGAGATGAGTTGCTAATTAGGATCTTTGCTGTTCATTTTCATCCCCATTGGGATTGTACTATCTTTTTCTTGAATATATTATCATTTAGCAAATAAAAAGAGTGATGATCACATGGGCCGGGCTCCATGGACGCGTCAATGGTGCCTATAGTTGGCAACTTTTGATTAGTTGCCAACTCACCTCGGGCTGCGCAGTAGCTTTGCAATTAATTCTAAATAAAATATTATAACAATTTGAAATTGTATTATTAACAAAGATTAACTTACCAAAAAGGGAGAAAACCTTTCCGATTCTAACCGTTGGTCTTCTTTCTTATCTTCTCCCTCCCATCTTCTTCTTTCTTTCTCTATACAAGCAGTCCATCATTGGCGCTGCCTTTAACATGGTTCTAACACCAAGGGCCTCTCCTCGCCCAAATTATTACAAGACTCCGAAACTTACAGCAGACCATGAGAACCACCACCAAATTCAGCACCAGACATCTATTACTTATAACAGAACCTTAATTACTTTTACTAAGCCATCGTTACAACTTTCTCATTCAGCAACCGTTGTGGAAGTTCACGGAGCCTTACTTTCAGGTTCTATAATTCCTGGCATGGAAGTGAGGGTGCGCAGCAATACATCTACGACCTTTGACTACATCATCTAGTCATCTGTCATACCTGAACAGGGACAGGCGGTGTTCAGCTAAAATATGGAAGAGTGGGTAGTAGGGACTAGGTCTTCAGCTAAAATCTGGAAGAGCAAATAGAAGGGTCAACCAAACTGTAGAATCATGAGAACTGAAAATGTCCATTGGATTCGAACTTCTATTAGTTTTGTCAGGGTGTCGAACAAGTTGTATCTCCTCATAGGAGGTATAATATCCACATCATCAATCATATTCCAAGCTCGTCTAGGAAACATAGCATGTCAACAAAGTAGACAATTGGTTAACTATTCAAGTCATCCCTGCCATGGCTCTTGAATTCTGAACATCCTGTAATTCTAATAACTCCATAAGAAAATAATGCCTTAAAAAGTGGTAAAGCTACTTAGGTGCTTTGCATCCCACAAAGGTCATTGTGTTTTTAGAAGTTTTGCTTGCTCGATCCTCACAAGATACGCCATATGTAATGTAGTTTTTCACACACAACCTTCGATTACACAACATAGTCACTTAAGTTCTTTAGGGAGCCCACTACAGCAGGCCATCTCGGTTTAGAATCTAAATCACAGATTCTTACTAGCCAAATCATTAAACAGGGGAGTAGGGAGTCCTAATTTGCAATTTTGTTTTTTAAACAAATTCCACAAAAAAAATCCACTTGTAGGAAACTAGTTCGAGAGGAGCGTCCATGACCGACCACTTGTGAGCAGAAGAACAAACTGATGGTGACCAAGAGACTTACACTTATCCAATCCGGGCCAAAAATAAAGGTGCAGAGAAAGAAAGAAGAAGACAGGAGAGAGGATAGAAGAAAGACGCTTAGAATCGGAAAGGTTTTCTCCTTCTTTGGTAAGTTAATCTTTCCCATGTGATCATCACTAAAAAAAAGCCCTTGTAAGATGGTGGAGAGAAAAGAAGAGAGATTAAAGAGGATGATTAATTTGGTTATCTAACTGGAATAGAATGCGGAAAGTTTATGAGAGATTTTAGGAAATTGGAAAGAATTGTAACGGTTGTGAAGAGAGATTTTAATGGTGTACACCATTAAATATTTTAATATTTAAAGAATATTAAATGTTTGGAAAGAGAATTAAGAAGGAAGATAAACACTAATTAAGAAGATTTTAGGAATTGGAAATGGTTTATTTTTAACTGATTTCCAAGTTAGAAATCAGTAATCATTTTTATATGTAGGCTACCTAGGGATGGGCCAAACATCCATACGATCAATGCTCTCTAAAAACATGTCAAGTGGCTCTATATCAAAATTTTATACAGAATTCCCTCAAATTGACATGTCGCACACTCTTTCAGTCCCACTGACCTCATGAATATTTGGCCAACACCTTGGTGGACCTGTAAACCAAAAATTAGTATGATTGGTTATTTCTATCCATTGGATTTGAGTACTTTTCATAATGGGCTTGGAATTAACCCATAGGTCTTTCATGAAGCCCATAATAAAAAACTACCAAAATTGAGCGGCTAAAATCTATGTTTTAAAACTCGCCGAGTCGACTCAGCATACAAACTCGGATTTGCATACCTCTCCGAGTTGACTCGGAAACTCGGCCGAGTCTTTACCGAGTCAACCATTTAAAGGCCGAGTCGACTCAAAATTAAATATTTTTTTTTAATTTCTAAATTTTTTTACTATATTTGATAAATTTTTAATTTTTTTAATAAATATTAATTTTTATGTATTTAATTATTTAATAATTAATTAAATGACTCGCCGAGTCTTTGAGGTGACTCGGCCCAGTGGACTTCCGAGTCGAGTCCGAGTTCCGAGTTTTAAAACATAGGCTTAAATCACTAATAATGCTGATTTTTGTTGTGGGGTCCACCAAGAAGTGGACATGCATTCAAGTGCATGGATTGAAGTCTAAGTCGATCCCATTCTGGATTGGGCGATCCGGATCGGGATCGGCATTCACCCATCCGATCAAAAACATGGATCGTCTCGCCCGAGATCACTATTTTCCTAAAGAAGTCTCACGTTGTCTCAAGCGAGATGTGTCGATCCCGTTTTGGATCGGACCGATCTGCCTCCTATCTCCATACTTCGAACCATGTTCAAGGGGTCAATGGTTCCAAAAGAGTGTGCTTCGAGTTGCTAGAATTTACAGACCCGCCCCTCAAAACTAATCTTCCAAAAATTTTCTTATTTTGCTACTTCTTCCAAACCACTCCTACAATCGATCACGTGCTGCCCCTAGTGTATTATAAGTCTAGATTTGTCGAGTTACCGAGTTAACTCTGCTCAATGGAGTTATGACATGAAGTTGCCAAACGTCACGGCCTAGTTAGGGAAACTCTGTGGTGTGAACCCAACCAAGTTATTCGTTGTACCCGCAATCCTTTTTGGCACTTGGAGTCACCCAATGTGTCCTTTCACTTTCACTCTAGTTTTTTTATTTTTGGCACCCAATTTGACCTTTTCTCTCTCTCTCTCTCTCTCTCTCTCTCTCATTTTTTTCACCTAATGTGACCGACCTCGATCTCTCTCTCTCTCTCTCTAATTTTTCTTTGCACCTAGTGTGATGATTCTCTATCACTCTCCTTTTTCCACATCTAATGTGATCTTTCTCTCGTTTTTTGGTGTCTAATGCAATCTTTCTCTAACTTTTCTTCGTAGTTGGTGTGATGATTCTCGCTGGCACTTTTTTGCACCTATTGTAACCTACCTCTCTCTCTCTCTCTCTCTCTCTCTCTCTCTCTCTCTCTCTCTCTCTCTCTCTCTCTTATATATATATATATATATATATATATATATATATATATATATATATATATATATATCTTTTTGGTTTCTAATGTGATCTTTCTCTCTCTAAAGTTATTTTTCACCTGTGTCGCCGTTGTCTCTTTTTTTTACATCTAATATGACCTTTCTCACTCGCTCTCTCTCTATAAACTTTTCTTCCACCAAGTGTGACCTCTCTCTGTCGCGTTATATATTTTCTTGACGCCCAATTTGATCCTTTTCTCTCTTGCTTTTTCTCTCAATTTTTCTTCCACCAAGTGTTACCTTTCTCTCCGTCGCTCTATATATTTCCTTGACGCCCAATTTGACACCCTCTCTCTTTCTAAATTTTATTTAAACCAAGTGTGACATTTCTCTTTGCCACTCTATATTGTTTCTTTGACACCCTTTACCTTTCTCTCTCTAAATTTTATTTGCACCAAGTGTGACCTTTGTCTTTGCATATCTATATTCGCCCACTTTGACCTTTTTCTCTCTCTCTCTCTCTCTCCCTCTCTTGTTTTTTTGGGTCCCTAATGTGATTTTTTTTTTGGCATCTTTATCTCTTGCTCTCTCTCCAAATTTTTTGCACCCAATGTGACCCTTAGCTCTCTAGTTTTTCTTTCACACAATTTGACGTCTCTCTCTCTAGTTTTTTGGCACCTAATGTGATCTTTCTTCCTCCCTTTCTCCCCGAAATTTTTTTGCACCCATTGCAACCTCTCTCTCTCTCTCCAAATTTTTTGCACCCAATGTGACCTTTATCTCTCTAGTTTTTCTTACACATAATTTGACCTCTCTCTCTATTTTTTTTTGGCACCTAATGTGATTTTTCTTCCTCCCCTTCCCTCCAAATTTTTTGCACCCAATTCGACCTCTCCCTCTCTCTTAATTTTTTTTGCACCAGTGTGGCCTTTTTCTCTCTCTTATGCAGTGTGAGCTTACTAGGTGGCATCTTTTGAGGGGCACCGGTTGCCTCGTCAAAATTTTGACTTATCAAAAAAATATTTGTTCCGGTGGGAACACAGTTATTACAACTGGAAGTGAGGTGGCAGGAGCCAATGGAGGACTGTTGATTGGGACTACTGTGGACAAGTGAGCCAGCTTGAGAAGCTTTTTTGTTGGGATTTTTTTTTTTGTTGCTCCAGTAGGGTTTTGACAGCCCTACGTAGTGCATGTTTTTTGGTCCACTGACTACATGGATGTTTAGCCCACCCCTCGGTGGATAAATACACCAAAAGTCACCTGATTGATTATCTTAGCCATTATATTTTAGCACTTTTTAGGAGTGATTCTAGCCGTCAGATTCAAGCATATTTTTTGGTAATATATCCAATGGCTGGAAACCATCAATCAAGCTTATTTAGCTTATTTTTGGTGTTTAAATCCATCCACTAAGAGTGTGCCACGTGGCCTATGTTTTTCATTGTGACAGAAGCATCTGTCAGAACGCTTTGATAGAAGTTTTACTCGGATCTTTGTAGCCCAAATAATGTTTGAATTCCATGGTTAAAAAATCAATGCATGAAGACACCAATCCAATCCTTATAAATCTCTATCAGGCTAATTTTTGGTCTGTATGCGCACGTAGGGTTCAACCAAACTTCCATACAGTCAGCGATCTCTAAGAATCTGCCACGTAGCTCATACTGTGGTCTATCATCAAGGTTCTATTCCACTAGTCGGACAGGGGAGAGTCTTTAATGATGTGGCATTGATTTTCAGCGTCCCAAGTGGAAGGTGTAGTACAGTCGGCCCATGGGCCCATGGCGGCCAAGGTTTGGGAGAGGAGCCGGTCGGTCAGCTCGTTGGGAACGTGAAAGGCACGTGAAAGGGAAAGCCCCCAGAATCTCAAGCTTTCGTTAACAACCTATACGTTTCTCTTTCTGTGTACATAAGGCTTAAGTGACCCGGTTTCCCTCCTTTGAAAAGTGAGGCACTTTGATGTGACTCGACACGTGTGGTGGTGGAGTGGTTGGACAATATTATTTAGGATCCTGATGTAATGTAACAAGGTATAGCTGAGCGGATTTTTGTTACTCACCGCTACCCTCTGGGCCCACTAACATCCATGCGGTCAGTGGGCCCAGATGGGCCCAGATGAAAAAGTTCAGGCATACCTTGTTACACCCTTTTCCTATTATTTACCCTTACCTCGGGACAGACAAACTTGACAAGCACACGTGCCAGTGAGTAAAACAATGCTACTTTCTCATCAGAGGGTGTTAGACAAATTTTTGATGTTGAAAACATCCCAAAATGATACTTCAGTCTTTCCGGGCCCCACTGATCCAATGGATGTTTGTCCCACCTTTGGTGCATCTCCAGATCAGAAATCAACCTTACTTGTGATTTCTAGCCATGAGATTTGGGTACTCTCCAAAATATACTTGAATCATACGGCTAGATTCACAAGAAAAATGATCAATTCTAACAACTAAGATAGCAACAACCCTACAAAAGTGTTCATGGAAAAAAAATAAAAATAAATAGCATGCAGATTAATTTCACTCCGTTACATTTTTCCTGTTATAATGCCCAAAACAGAAAAAAAGAGATATCGGGTTTTTGAAAAGGTTCGGGCTTAGGGGACCCCCGACTCCGTTACATTTCTCCTGTTATAATGCACAAAACAGAAAAAAAGAGATATCGGATATAACAGCCGTTATTTTTGAAAAACAAATCATTTAGAGAAACGGGTCATTTTAAACGGATATAACGGGTCATTTAAACCTTGCTTCAAGTTCAAAAGAAAGTTAACTTTAATAAAAAAAACCAAACAGTAAAGTCATTGGTGGTATTGGACGCGAACCTTCGTGGGACCTTCCAGTCCTTGGCTAAAATGGTAATTCCGTGGTTTAGACCAGTTAACATTTGACTAGGACAAGGAACCTTCATGGTACCTTCCCATCCTCGTCGGCTCAAATGGCAATTCCGTAATTTAGAGAACTCTTTGTAGAAAAAAAAACTATATATACGTTCCTCCTCTTGCTTATTTTACACACTATAAGCTAATTTCTTATCAAGTAACAAGCATGGAAGGAGGAGCGAGGGATGAGCATACTACAACCAATGATCTGTTCAAGGTTGGAATTGCGATATCTACAATCGCCATCGGTGGGATCTTCAACCGTCCCAGTTCGGTAGAACTTGATCATGTCGGAAACCCGGCCTACGGGATTCTCTCAAAGCGTACGCTATCGCCATGTTTATGAGTTTGAGCATAGGCTTGATGTTGCTTGTGCTCTCAGTGGTGCTTCCCCAAGCATTGAACGCCGTGTCTATGACTAAGAAGCTGATGTGGATTGCTCTTCCACTCTTGCAAATAGTTGTTGCAGTTGGGACTTGCATGATGCTGATGGTGCCACCTTGATCGTCTGCTTTGTTTACTATCATAATTAAGTTATGTTCGATGGTGTGATGTGTTTGGTACTTTGGTGTGTTTTACGTTTATGATTTTCAGTTTTTTGATTGGGCCAATTGTGTTTTTCTACGGTTTGATGTGTGTTACAGCTTGTAATCATGAATAAAGATAAGTTTGCTAGCTGCTTTGTGTTCTGATAATTTTCATTTATCGAAAGAAAAATAACGGGCTTACCTAACTATGTCCGTCGCAATGGGATTGTGCCACGTAGCAGAGGCGATGATAAAGGCCAACCGCATTTGCCAGCTACTTTATTTTTTTTTTTAAATATTGAAAGTTTACTTATTACAAAGGTAGCTAAGAAGCCTGCGAAGTGCGAAGACCTCTTCGCCACCGTCTTCTGCACCCACCATCGCTGGCTGCTACCCATCCTTCAGCACCTTACCCTATTACCGTTACCACCCTAAATTTTTATTCTGCACCGATAAGTCAATCGGATGTCGTTGATTACTCGATTCATCAAGAAAGATCGAAGCCGTTCGAATCCCTCGGGCTTCGTTGACGGGCCGTATCTTAAAAGGGAGAGGTCTCAGGAAGTTGAGGATTCGTAGGTTTGAAATTGATACGTGAACAAGCTCAGTGCCCCTACGTAGATGAGGTATTCCGTTGAAAAAACAGAAAAAACTCTTCTCTCTCTCTCTCTCTCTCTCTCTCTCTCTCTCTCTCTCTCTCTCTCTCTGTTTTCGCAATTACAAAGTTTTTATGTGTTAGATGCTCAAATTATTTTCTTCTTCTTTTTTTGGTTTTTTTTTTAAGTTTTTGTTGGAACTGGGTATTTGGGTTTTCTATTTTTCACTCAAATTTTTTTTTTTTTGGAGGAAAAATTAGTTTTAGGGCATTCCAGATTATTTTTCTAAATTTTAAGATTTTTTATATCGACGTACTTTTTCCCCTCATTTTTGGTTGGTTTGGATTTAAGGGTTTGGTAATGTGGTATTCGAATTGGGTAGAAACTAGAGAGCAGAGAGACATTGATAATCGTTTTGAGATTTTCTTTCTCTCTGTTCTCTTATTTTTTTAAAAAACAGACCATTCTCTCTTACTTGTTTTCTTAATTTCATGTTTTAAGGTGTTTAGATGCTCAAATTATCTATTTCCTCTTCTTCTCAAGTTTTTGTTGGAGGAATTGGGTTTTAGGACTTTCCAGATTATTTTTCTAAATTTTAAGATTTATGATATCGACGTAATTTTTCCCCTCATTTTAGGTTGGTTTGGATTTAAGGGTTTGGTGATTGTGGTATTCGAATTGGTAGAGACTAGAGAATCGATTTGAGATTTTCTCTCTCTGTTTCTATTTTTGAGAAAAACAAACCACTCTCTCTTATTTGTTTTCTTAATTTCAGATTTTAAGGTGTTTAGATGCTCAAATTATCTATATATTCTTCTTCTTTTCTTTCCAAGTTATTGTTGGAACTGGGTATTCGGGTTTTTCTTTTTTCTTTTTTTTCACTCAATTTTCAATTTTTTATGGATAAAAAATGTGTTTATCCATAAAATGGGTCTCTCTCTCTCTCAATTGTTTTCTCAATTTCAGAGTTTATGGTGTTTAGTTTAGAATTGCCAATTGTTTTCTTTTTGTCTCTCAATAAAAAAAACAGATCTTTTTTTAAGGGTAAAATTGAGTTTTAGTGTTTTTCTCAGTTTTAAGATTTTATGATATCCATGCTTTTACCCCATTTTTGGGTTGGTTTGGCTTTTTGGATTTGGTGATGGTGTCATTTGAATATGTAGTCTGAATGGAATGAATAGAAATTAATAGTCACAAAGTGGACTTTTTTGGATATTTTTCTCTCTTTCTTTCATCCCCTTGCCGTCTCTCATTTGGACCATTATGGGATAACTGGCTATTGGGTCAACGAATCATAGTACAAAGCAAAAAGCGTCAGTTGAATTTCTCAAATTTGGAGCTGTAAGAAATGAGAACTGGGGATGGTTTTGACTTCTTTTAGCCGCGATGTTGTTGTTGTTGTTTTTTTTTATAGCTAATTATGATTTTAAAGACGAAGTTGATAAATTTTGTTGTGGTAGACAACACAGATTGTAGTATATCTGTGTTTCTTTTCAACATTTGTGGGAACAAAATCTAATTAGGTTGGCTTGGTTGGGCTCAGCTGCTCTGATAAGGTATCAGACAATCACACCCAAAGTGAACCTCTAGAGCACCAATGCATTTTGATTGGAGTGGAAGAAGCAGAGAAATATATTAGGGCATATGATATAAAAAACAACTATATGGATTCGGACCTACATTGCTAGGAAAGTTTCAAGCAGAGCAATATATCAGGAAATATGGTAGAAAGTATATCATTATAATTATCTGGTGGGTTGAAAAATGAGAACCCCCCAAACTGGAAAAATAGTCATTGAACCCAATGTAACAATGCTCATCTTTGCCCATTCAAGTTTGTTCCTATACCCCCTTGTATGCAAGAAAAGTTAGTTGCCTTCATGTTTGCTTCTTTCTTGGGTATTCGTTTGCAGGACACTCTCTATGTTAAGGTTCTATATTAAGAGATCAGAATGCAGAAGTTGTTTAGGTATTGGTCCTCCTAGGATCTTCTTGGAAGGTTGTGGAGATAGTTACGAAAAGAACCTTAAGATGATGGCCTAATATGGTATGTGATGTGATATCTCTAATTTCTTTCTTTTCCATCAAATGAGTGTGGATAAACCAAATTGTCAAAATCCTTACTAGTGGGATATATAAAATGGAAAGCTTTCATATTTCTGGCATTATAATGTCTGTTTTTTTATCTCAGCTCTATCTTTCAGTTTGTCTTTGTTGGTCTTTGGTATTTAGTATGGATATTAAGCTTATTCTTAATCTATCATTGCGTTTAAATTAGTTATTTCAGTTTCTCTTTAGTTACTTATATTTTTAGGCTTATGAGTACATTGGTGATATGAATTGACCATAAGTTAAAACCTTTGAAATTCATGATGGATCAATGATAAGTTTTAAGCAGGATATCTAAGAGTAGCTCTCAAGTACCATCTTCAGCCAATAAATCAGACCATATTGAAGGAATGATTTAGTAGAAGTTGATATTGGTAACACAAGTCAATTTACATACTGTGTCTCACCTGCTGATACAGTATGTGTAAGATACCTAAACAAATTTAGGTGAAAAAATGTGTATTTTTAGGGATTGTTAGTGGGCGTGGGTATTCTAGGGGTTTTACTTGTCATCCTGGGTAATTGGGGATTTGGTAGGGAAGATCAATGGTTGAGACTTACAACATCACTATATAAGTCTGCAATGTAAGAAGAGAGAAGAATGTTTTTGGAATAGAATTGTAAAAAGAAGATTGAGAGTTGAGCTTTAGGTTCCTCCCCTTTGAGGCTCAACTTGTTCCCTTCATTGTGAGGGTAGTTGGGTTGTCGCTAAGCTCCCACCCCTACCTTGCCTCCAATTCAGAGTGCATCACCTGGTATTGGCTACACTACTTATGAGTAACCTTGTGCCAAGGTGAAGATCCTTGGAAATTTTTCATTATTTGTGGATGGACACCTTGGAGTATAAAAGTGTCACTTTGTTGAGATGATGTTTTAGTTACATTGTCAATGGTAGAACTTCTCGAGATGAAATCCAATCTAACAATCTCTTAAATGCTCGCCAAAACTATGCTTGAGATAATATCCCCTAACATCTGTTACTCTGTCCATGCTATATGGTCCTTCCCATGTAGTCAATAGGTGGGGTCGAAAGTTTGTACATCAGGTGTGTACACGTGTCCCGTTGGTCAGATACTCTGGCTATTTTTTTTTATTTTTTATTTTTTTCTATGTACTTTCATTGTTCGTGGTGGTTGAATTTTGATTATGGTTGTATTCTGGTACATCACCGTAGGATTTGAGCACTATTCATCATGGGCTTTGTGAACATAACTATGAAGTGGTTCCAAGCCCATTATGAAAAGTGCTCAAATTCCATGGCTAGAAATCGCTAGTCACTCTGATTTTTGGTGTGTGGGTCCACCGAGATGTGGGCCAAATATTCATGGAGTCAGTGGGCCCGAAAGAGTCTACTACGTGGCAAATCGAGGGACTTCGGCATCAAAATTTTGATACCGAAGTCGGTATCATAGATTTTTCCCCATTGGATTGTAGGATCCTCGCTACATGATTCCTTAGAAGGTTCCTAATGTTAAAAACAACTGTTTATCAGTAAAACAACTGTATTTCTAGTGATGAGATGTGGGTCTACGTCCTGATGGCGATGTGGGAACGTTTTCGTTGGTGATGGGGCTTACGCATTAAAAACACCAATCAAGGTGGGCCACCCTGCTCTGCTCTCAAACGAAAAAGAGAGTAAAACTTGTGTCACAAGATGTTGTGACGGAAGCCGGTCACAGCATTCAATAGGAGCCACGTGGCATATTATTAGAGGACGATGACCGTATGGATGTTTGGCCAGTCCCTCGGTGGATCGGTACACAAAAAATCAGCTTGATTAGTGATTTCTAACCGATTCAATTGAAGTTATTTTCATTGGTTGATTTTAACGGTAGGAATTTGAGCATTATTGAGCGTTATTTGGGTGCAAAAATCCTAAGGTTGTAAATCACTTATCAGACTGATCTTTGGTTTGTAGGTCCACCGAGGGACTGGCCAAACATCCATACAGTCAGCACACTCTGATCGTGTGCCACGTGGCACGTATTGAGTGCTGTGACCGGCTTCGGCTTCCGTCACAACATCTTGTGACACAAGTATTACTCGGAAAAAGAATCCCACCACTCCTTTTTAACTTTTTCTTGGAACGAAAGGACCTCCAATTCAATGTCCCGTTCAAAATCTTGGGACTGGTCTTGGGATTGGTGGGTGCCAATCCCGTTCCAGATCATTCCCATCCCATCCGATCCGACACCATCTCAGGTCATTTCTCATCCAGATACTAAAAATACGCCTTTATTTTCTAACATGATTGAAATATGTGTTCTCAGTTGCAATCAATCAGACATTCAAAGGCATTTCCAAGTGTATTTGCTCGAGTAAAATTCTATGTGCAATCAAACACACCCACACCCTAAAGGAAATAAATTCAAGAACAAAAAAAAATCAACCTGATTAGTGATTCAAGAACAAAAAATAAATAAATTCAGGAAGTAAAGGAAAAGATAAAATAAAAAGATTATTCTATCCATTTTAAAGTTAAAATATAGAAATGAAAAAATGAAAAAAACAGCTGACGGGACGAAATTCAACCTAAATACGACCACAAGGGAGCCACAATGCGTGAGGCCATCATGCAATTTCCATATAAATTCAACGATGTTAGAGTGGGTTTCTACTTTTGATTTAGAATTTGTTGATATTGGAAGTAAATAAATAATAGTGGGACTTTGATGTCTGATGGATGTCGGAGTCCTTCGTCAACGTTGATGATGGACCAGAGTATGACCCATGTAGCATACTATCAGAGACCACTGACAGTATGAATGTTTGTCCTGCGTATAGAAAATCAACCTGATTAGTGATTAAAAACCTTCTGATCTTTGAACCCCGACCCAAATAATGCATGATTCCGACGGTTAACTTGATTTCAAACCTGATTACTGCTTTCCATTTTTTTCTTAGACATTGAAAGAATATGAAAGTGATACTTCTCTTATCATTATCCACCAATGTTGATCAGTGGACCGACAGTTGGGGTAAAGTTAGCTTAATTCTCATGTTGATCGAGTAGTAAAACTTTAATCACAGCGTTCACAGATGCTTCCGTCACAATGAAAATCATAGGTGACGTGGCACACTCTTAGTGTATACGCTGACCGTATGGATGTTTGGGCAGTCCCTCAGTGGCCCTATAAACCAAAAATCAGACAGATTAGTGATTTCTAAACGATTTGATTGAAGTTATTTTCATGTTTTGATTTTAACAGTAAGAATTCGAGCAGTATTGAGCGTTACTTGGGTGCAAAGATCCAAAGGTTATAAATCACTAATCAGGCTGATTTTTGGTTTAGAGTATTGTCCTGTGCAATTGATATATGTCTGCCAAATTACAGGTTGAACATACTCCTCGCCATGCTCGGAATCTCATTAAGTAGGATTTCTTTGGCATTCCAGGAAATATTTAGAAAGCAGTAGCTTTGACTATCAGATTCACCAAATGAGATTCTACAACTCTGCTGAGAATTCATTAAAATTAGGAGGAAGGTGACAGGGATAATGTTGTTTCCATGTCTTACTTTCTTCTTATGTACTTTATTTGGCTATATATATTTACTTTCATTGTTTTTGATTGCGGTTGCTGTATTCTGGTACATAAGTGAAGGGATCGAAGAGATAATGGCTGACCATGTTCACCAAGAAATGACCCGAAACTGGATCGTGGTCTATTGGATGTTTAGTCTAGTGAATATATTGGAAGGGTCAGGCTCAGGCTCTGCGGACACATATTCACACAATTTTGGTGAAGATGATCTCCTCACCCTATAGATCACCCCTACAAAGATCAGCCCATTCTGAAATTTCTAACACCATTAAATGTGGATTTCAAGTTAATGGTAAAAAATAGACGGTCCATAATTCTTCTACTTGTAAACCATGCTATGAATATAAGAATGGTTTGAATTTTTGTGAGGGTGATCTCCTCACCATAGAGACCATCCTCACCAAAAAATCATCCCATTCCAGAACTTCTAATTTATATTGGCCCTCCACAATTTTTGTGTGTGAAATTGTGTGTCCGCTGAGCTTGACCCATATTGGAATTCCGGAAAAATGGGATATTTGATGGAGATCCCTCATAAGTGCCACGTAGCACACTCATCAGGGCTCACTGATTCATGAATGTGTGGCCTGCACTTTGGTGGATCTAGACAAAAAATCAGCGCCATTGTTGATTTCTGTCTGTTGGAATTGAGTACTTTTTCATCATGGGCTTCATGAACAGGCCTATGAATCAGTTCCAAGCCCATGACGGGTAGGAAAATCTGTTGTGGACCCGAGGTCCTTCAGTCAAAGTGGATCCTATCCCTGTACTCTCCTTATGATCTACCAAATCATTAGTCTATTCCATCCAATTTGGTGGGCCCCTGTTGGTCAAGCCTAAAAATTGGACTCACTGAATATTTTGACCCTAAGTGTCCACCCTTCTATTAATGGGACGGGATATTGGCACCCGCGTTTTCGCTCAATAAACCCATCATTCATCACACCCATCCACCAAAACAAAAAAAAAACAGAGAAGAGGAAAAACAGAGGAGGAGGAGGAGAAGAAGAAGAAGAAGAGGAGGACAACCCCGCCGTACGTCTCTCTCTCTCTCTCTCTCTCTCTCGGCAGCCCCTGAGGCCGAGTGTGCATGCCACACTCGGCAACCCTTAGCAGCCCCCGAAGCCGAGTGTGGAATGCCACACTCGGCCTCGGGGGCTGCCGATGCAGCCCAAAATCGAGAGTGAGAGGGAGAGGGAGAGAGAGCAAGAGGGAGAGGGGGAAAGAGAGAGAGAGCGACGTACCTGCGACGGCAATGGCGTCATCCTCCTCTTCTTCTTCTTCTTTCTTCTCCTCTTCTTTTTTTTTTTTTTCAATTTTTTTGGGGTTTTTTTATTTATTTTTATTTTTTTATTATGGGTGTGATGAGTGAAATAGGAGGGAGGGGGATTTTTGGGTTTATTGAGCGAAAATGCGGGTGCCAATATCCCGTCCCTTATTTTTCCCTGGTCTTTTTTGCATTGTTACCTCGAGAGATCATCTTTGACGATGGACCACAATATGAGCCACGTGGAACACACTTAAAAACCATTGACCGTGTGGATATTTGAACCATCCCTAGGTGGACCTACATTCCAAAAATTAACCTGATTAGGGATTTCTTACATTTGGTACAATTGTATTTGGCAAGAACCAAACGAATTGCCTTCAAAACTATCGATAAGATGGTATCGAATGGCCTAGTAGATCAAAGTCTCATTAAATTTCATTGAAATTCCCTTCCGAGCAAGACCCAAGAGGGCCCCCACAGAGCAAATTCCCCTCAATCACATCTGCTTTCATTCATTGATCGAAACCTTGACGGGATCGAACCGTTCAACTGATTATAGAACACATTGAACTAAACAAGATTGGGAAGATTCAGCTCCAGGATCGAGCTAGTTGGTTGGTTGTTCACCAAGAACAGAGTGCCCAACCGAAAAAGTGATTGCCCTACAAGTAGGGGTTGCGGAGGTCAATACAGAGGATGAGAATCGATGGGAGTTGGCTAGTCAAGGCATTGAGATGGCTAGAGAGTCCGACATTGAGGAGGCGGAAGATGGTGACACAGTTGCCATCATAAACTCACAGTAGACCCCTTGCCCGGTTTAACTTTGGTTTCATTTTATTTTGTTTTTAGGGCGTGGGTACACTCAGTAGAAATTGGTGTATTGATCATTTTGACTTATTTTGGTGGGTACGAATATAAAGTGGGTAGGATGAACACATATGGTGGGTTCAAATATTCCCACCCTTAGTATAATTAGGATTAGACTCCGTTGTATCTGTTACAGATCTTCAAATCAAGAATGTTCGAGTGCAGAGATTGGGATTCTTGATTTGAAGATCTAGAGGTTGCACGCGCTTTGCGTTTTCAAAGTCATCTCCCTCTCCGTTTTTGTGGTTTTAACTGCTATCCATATTATTAACCGTATTCCAACTCCCCTTCTTTCAAATCAAACTCCTATTGAAATCATATTCAATAAACCACCAAATTATTCTCACCTTCGTATTTTTGGTTGTCTATGTTATGCTAGTACTCTATCTCATTCACGTGATAAATTTGATGCTCGTGCACCTAAATGCATTTTCATTGGATATACAAATGGTCAGAAAGGGTACAAAGTATATGATTTACAATCTCAATCCATTTTTGTTAGTCGTGATGTCATTTTCCATGAGAATATTTTCCCATACCAACCATGTCCTTTCGATGGCCCAAGTGACCCCTCTACCCATCACCAACTCATCACCCATAGTTGAGCAACCCTCTATTGCCAAGGACCCAGATATTTTACAATCCCCACACCCTGTCGATACCCCGTCCACCAGTCCTATGCCCATATCCTCTGATTCTATTCCCAGGACAAGTCGGCAATCTATCTGGAAACGCAAACCTCCGCAATACTTACAAGATTTCCATTGTAAGTCTGTCATGCTCCCCCTCGCCTCACCGTCTTCTTCTACACACCAATCAGGTACACGTTATCCTCTATCAAATTTTATCTCATATGATTGTCTCTCACCGACTCATCAAAGCTTTGTGCTAGTTGCTTCTTCCATTCCAGAACCCACTTCCTTTTCACAGGCTGTGCAGGACCCTTTATGGAAGCAAGCAATGGGTCATGAATATCGTGCCCTTGTCGAAAAACAAAACATGGACACTCAGTTCCTTGTCACTTGGACACAAAGCTATTGGTTGTAGATGGGTTTACAAGGTAAAATACAGATCGGACGGTACGATTGAAAGGTACAAAGCCCGTCTTGTTGCTAAAGGCTACACCCAACGTGAGGGAGTCGATTATCATGAGACGTTTGCCCCTGTGGCCAAGCTTGTCACTGTTCGTTGCTTAATTGCCATTGCATCTACTCGTCATTGGCCTCTACACTAGTTAGACGTTGAAAATACCTTCCTTCATTCATGATGATTTGGAAGAGGAAGTATACTTGTCTTTGCCTCCCGATTATTCCCAACAGGGGGAGACAAGGGTATGTCGACTGCACAAATCTCTCTATGGTCTCAAACAAGCTTCTCGTCAGTGGTTTGCCAAATTTTCAAATGCACTTGTTAATGCTGGCTTCATACAGTCCAAGGCTGATCATTCTCTCTTCAGCCGCACTACGGGACAAGATTTTATTGCAGTGCTTGTGTATGTTGACGACATCATCGTCACCGGCAATAACGAAAAAATGATTGCCATACTCAAGACCACACTCTATCAAAAAATTTCATCTCAAAGACCTTGGCAAACTGAAATTTTTCCTCGGCATTGAAGTTGCCCGGTCTTGTCATGGCATTTATTTGTCTCAACGAAAATATACACTTGAAATCATTGCTGAAATGGGCTTACTTGGTGCTCGCCCTGTCCACCTTCCCATGGAACAGAATCATAAGCATCATGCCACTGATGGAAACTTACTCCATGATCCTTCTATCTATCGTCGTCTCGTCGGGCGGCTCATTTACTTGACGATTACAAGACCGGACATTGTATATCCAGTCAACATCCTAAGTCAATATATGAGCGAGCCTCGACAACCTCATCTAGATGCTGCCACCCGTCTGGTTCGCTATCTCAAAAATTTCTCGGGTCAAGGACTACTCATGCCAAGCTCAAATAGCCTTCAAGTTCGTGCTTTTTGTGACTCAGATTGGGCCGGGTGCCCCGACACCCGACGCTCCACCACTGGCTATTGCACATTGCCAGGGAATTCACTCATTTCTTGGCGCACCAAGAAACAACAGTCTCCTGCTCTTCCACTGAAGCCGAATAACGTGCGATGACTTCTACCTGTAGTGAAATCATTTGGTTGCGTTCTCCTCACAGACTTGGGGATTCCTCAAGTTCAATCCACCATACTTCATTGTGACAACCAAGTAGCTCTTCACATTGCCGCCAACCCCGTTTTTCATGAACGGATCAAACACATCGAGATCGACTATCACTTCATTCATGAGCAGATCCAACGTGGCATCATCCGCACCTCATACATTCCTTCTGCTCACCAACTCGCAGATGTCTTCACCAAATCCTTAGGCAATGAACAATTTTTATCATTGATCCGCAAGTTGGGTGTTCTTGACATTTACATTCCCACTTGAGGGGGAGTGTTACAGATCTTCAAATCAAGAATCCCAATCTCTGCACTTACCATTCTTGATTGCAAATCAAGGGATCCAAGGATCCAAATCTCCACATGGTAGTTCCCATTCTTGATGGCAGAATCTATGGCAATATCCCACCAGCACACATTCCTAATACAAGGATTCTTTACTTGTACGTATTGTAATAACCCATAGATCATGGGATCTAGAATCTCCATTCATTTGTACACACAAAATATTTCACCATTCTCCCTTGTCCGGTTTTACTAAAGTTAACAAGTACGCCAAAAATGGATGTCAAAAGTGGTTGTCCTCCGAACCTGACCCATCTTTAATAATGAATGTGTCTATGATTGATAGCGAGCATGGTCAGAATCCCTTTTTGCATTTTGAAGCGATTAAGCTTTGAAGTCATTTAGGTTTTGTAAGATATGCTATTGTATTGTATTTCTATCCTTAAAGTAGCAGTGTAGCACTATCTAAACCCAATGATTCCAATTTTACTTGTGGTCTCAACCGGATAGGATCTATATTAACCAATTATCCAATCATTCCCTCGATTGTCTGGCCGCTATCTTTTAAGTATACGAATAAATCCTTCGGTGTCCAGTGGGAATTAGATCCTCCTTGTCCCCCCTCTTCATAGACAATAGAGAGATAAATTGATTGATTAATAGGATCCTACTTCGGGACTGACGGGGTTCGAACCCACAGCTTCTGCCTTGGCAGGGCGGTGCTCTGACATGGAAAAATTTGTGGAAAAAAAATGGCCGTTATTTTTCGTTATAATGGCAGTTATTTTCCGTTATAACGAAAATAACACGACCCTTATTTTCTGAAAAAATTTCTAAAAAAATGACTGTTATGTCCGTTATTTTCTCCTTTTTTTCTATTTTTGAAAATTTGAAATTCAAATTTCAAAAATCGAATTCCAGCGCCATTTTTTTTTTTTCTGTTTTTATGTTATTTTCCCATTATTTTCTGTTTTTGCCCGAGTGTTACAGTTCGTTATAACGGAAACAATGGTAACACCCCCAGTCCGTTATACCTTTATAACGGCCCCTTTTAAACCTTGACTTGAAGAACCTACCAACAAAAATTGAAGTAGTCTTTTTTTGCGGACCTAATGTCATCCTTCTCTCTCAATCTTTCTCAAAGGTCACACGCAGTGTCACCTTTATCTCTCTCTAAAATATATGTATATATACCACTACTCTCCTAATTCAACATCCATGCTACTTTCTTAATTACTAAAGATCAAGAATGGAAAGAGTCAGAAGGGATGAACATATTATCGACATGTTAGGAGAACCGATCCAAGTACCAGTAACTACTTCTGCAACCAATGATCTTATAATACCCCAAAAATCAGCCTGATCAGTGATCCTAAAACCATTTGATTTGAGCATTATCTTAGAGGGTACTCAGATCAAAGGCTAGAGATCACTGATCGACGCTGATTTTTGGTATGTAGGTCCACCTAGGGGGTATGTAGGTCCACCTAGGGATGGACCAAACATTCAAAGTGAGTGATGGTGGACTGCTCAAGTGTTGCACGTGGCTCATACTTTGTACTTTGTAGTCCACCAAGGGATGGACCAAACATTAAAAGTTGAACGTGGTCAGTTTACCTTTGATATGGGGTACTCAGATCAAAGGTTAAAATCACCAACCACGCTGATTATTGGTATGTAGGTCCACCGAAGGATGGGCCAAACATTCAAAGTGACGGAGGGTGATCAGCTCAAGTGGTTACCCTATTACCGTTACCACCCAAAATTTCTATTCTACGCCGAATAGAAATTAAAGGATTCGGAGGTTGAAATTGATACGTGAACATGCTCAGTGCCTTTACGTAGAAGCCGAATAGAAATTAAAGGATTCGGAGGTTGAAATTGATACGTGAACATGCTCACTGCCTTTACGTAGAAGAGGTATTCCCTCGGAAAAAAAAAGGGGGGGGCTTTTTTGCTTTACCCCTTACTTTATTGATGCAATTTGCATCTCATCCAATATTTTTAAAATATTTGCGTCTCACACTTTGACCACCATAGACGGTCTTCCGATGAACATCCCAATATTTTTTAAATGACTATAATGGCTTTGGGTGAGATGCAAATATTTTAAAAACATTGGGTGCGATGCAAATTGCATCAATAAAGTAAGGGGGACACGCAAATTTTCGTTTTTTTTTACGTTTTTTTTTTTTTTTTGAGGATTGTGAACTATAAAAGGAACCCACCTTCACAGGTTGTTAAGCACGCTAATATGAGCGATGTGGCACACTCGTAGAGGTCACTAACCGTACGGATGTTGGGCCCATCGCTAGGTGGAGCTACATACCAAATATCAGCCTGATTTGTATTGATTTTAAACCATTGGATTTTTGTACCCCAAGTAATGTTCAAATTCTATGGACAAAATCAACCCACGAAAATGACTAATCTAATACTTAAAAAGTAACAGTCAGATTAAGTTTTGGTCTGTAGGTCTACCTACGGTTGGGCCAAAAATAAATGAAGGCTTTGAGCTCACAATCCTCCAAAAAAAATAAAAAAATCCTCTAAAAAAAAGATCTTTTGCTTTTCCCCCTTAATTTATTAATGCAATTTGCATCACACCCAATGTTTTAAAATATTTGCGTCTCACCCAAGGTCATTATAGTCATTTAAGAAATATTGGGATGTCCATCCGAAGACCGTCTATGGTCAATGGCGTTGACCAAGATCAAAGGGTGAGACGCAAATATTTTGAAACATTGGGTGAGATGCAAATTGAATCAATAAAGTAAGGGGGTAAAGCAAAAAAGCCCCAAAAAAAATAAAGAAAAACTATTATCTCTCTCTTTTTCGTTTTCACAATTTCAAAGTTTGTGTTAGATGCTCAAATTATCTTCTTCTTCTTCTTTTCTTCAAGTTTTTGTTGGAACTGGGTATTTTGGGTTTTCTATTTTTCACTCAATTTCATATTTTTGTAGGAAAAATTAGGCTTTAGGTCATTCTAGATTATTTTTCTAAATCTTAAGATTTTTGATATCGACGTACTTTTTCCGCTCATTTTTGGTTGGTTTGGATTTAAGGGTTTGGTAATGTGGTATTCGAATTCAGTAGAAACTAGAGAGCAGAGAGATAGATCGATTTGAGATTTTCTTTCTCTCTGTTTCACTTTTTTTTTATATATTTTTTTGTGAAAAACAGACCACTCTCTCTTTTTTTTTTTTTTCTTAATTTCAGATTTTAGGGTGTTTAGAAGCTCAAATCATCTAGGTCTCTTTCTTCTTTACTAGTTTTTGTTGGAACTAGGTATTTGGGTATTCTATTTTTCACTCAATTGGGGGGTTTCCAAATTATTTTCCAGATTAGGACTTTTCAAATTATTTTTCTAAATGTTATGATCTATGATATTGACGTACTTTTTCCCTTCATTTTTGGTTAGTTTGGATTTAAGAGTTTGATGATTGTGGTATTTGAATGAGAGCACAGAGATACTAATAATTGATTTGCGATTTCTTTCTCCCTGTTTCTTTTTTTGTGAAAAAGACATATCTCTCTTATTTGTTTTCTTAATTTCAGATTTTAAGTTGTTTAGATGCTCAAACCAAGGTTAAAAGGAGGCCGTTTTAACGGTTAAACGGACTAGGGGCGTTACCGTTTAAACGGTCGTTAAAACGGATTAGAACAGCCAGGGGCAAAAATGGAATTAAATGGGTTTTAACGGAAAAAAAATAGAAAAAATGGCGCTGAACTTTTAAAAAAAAAATAGAATTTAACGGAATTAGACGGCCGTTAAAACAAAAAAAATGGCCGTTAAATTCAAAAACGTTAAAACGTATTTAAACGGTTTTAACGGAAATGGGCTTGGGGCGTTACCGTTTAAACGGCCGTTCTTAAAACCATGGCTCAAACTATCTGCCTATTCTTCTGTTTCTTTTCAAGTTTTATTGGAATTGGGTAGTGGGGTTTTTTTATTTTTCACTCAATTTCTAATTTTGTATGGATAAAATTGTGTTTTAGGGCTTTTAAATTGGGTAGAGACTGTTGGATTCTATGTACACCCACGTGGGGGTGTTCTTAGTGTGCTGCGTTCCACTACCCCACGTGGGGTTTATTCTCTATTGCTTATGGGTTAAGTGATGGGCCCATCCACTTAACCCACAATCGCTTTATTTCATGTTAGTGGGTTAAGTGGTGGATCCCCACTTGATCCACACGATTTCTCCTTTACTTGTAGAAGGGGTTTCCCCTACTTATAAATATTACTTATGGGAGATTGAATATTTATTTCAATCTCCCCATTCTCTCTCAAACCCTAATATCTCATTATCTCCCTAACCTCCATTATCTATCTCTCTCAATATTTAGCATATTGGTGACAACCTCAAACAACAACATGGTATCAGAGCATGGTTACTCTAGGGCCAAAATCATTATCCCATAGAGTTTCCACGAAAAGCTTATATGTGGGTATCCGAAGTCCGAGCAAGTTTTGAGCAAATCGCAAAGGGTCCTTCTGCGAGGTTCTTGGATCTTTTCTGAAGCAAAGGAACCAGAGATTTATCATTCCTGGTGTATTTCTTGCTATCAGTCGTCAGAGATCCACTCTATCCTCGTTCTTCAGGATCTTTTATCAATTTTTTTAGAGACCACGTATATCGAGGTTTTTTGGGTTTTGATTTTCTTCGAGATCCATGTCATTTTTGAGCTCTCTACCCAAACCGCCCCTCTCATAGGGCTAGTAAGGTTCGACAGAAACTTATTTCAGAATTTTTGGATCATCGGATCTCCGGTTCCAAAAATTGGATCCTCGACTCAGATTTTGAGTTTTTTATTTTCTTGAGATTCGTGCACTGCTTGGGTTCTCTACCCTAGCCGCACCTCCCTGT
Organism: Euptelea pleiosperma; assembly: GCA_035048495.1. Taxonomy (NCBI): domain Eukaryota; kingdom Viridiplantae; phylum Streptophyta; class Magnoliopsida; order Ranunculales; family Eupteleaceae; genus Euptelea; species Euptelea pleiosperma. The sequence continues at coordinate 17,868,130 of CM068541.1, forward strand.
GGATTATCTGGGATCTACAGAGTCTCGTTTGAGAATTTTCTGATCGTCGGATCTCCGGTTCGAAAAATCGGATCCCGTGCTAAATTTTTGGGTTTTTTTCTACCTCGAGATTCGCACGTTGTTTGTGCTTTTTACCATAACCGCACCTCCTGTGGACTATCTGGGATCTACAGAGCTTGGTTTGAGATTTTTCTGATGGTCAGATCTTCGATTTGAAAAATCGTCTAGGGGTTTTGGCCCGGATCCGATTTTGCCTTTTTGGGTTTTCTACTTTTTTGGAAACCAAGGTTCCTAGGGCACTTCTACCCTAGCTGTACCTCCTAAAGCACTGGCTCGTGACAAACTTGATGTACGGGCCTTGAGATGTATTTTCCTGAGGTACCCTTCCACTCAGAAGAGATACAAATGCTATCATCCGGGTTCGTGTCAACGTTTCACATCTCTGGACGTCACCTTTGCTGAGCACATTCCGTTATTTGGCAGTAGGGCTCCTCTTCAAGGGGAGTGTGATATTCTGGACGAGAGTTCTATCCCCATGCCGGTTCTTGTACCCATCTCTACTCATGTGCCTATGGTCGAATCTGTGTCTACTATTGACAATGACACTTCTACTACTACAGCGGTAGATATGCCAGATCTAGGAAGAAGGACAAGTCACTGATTCTATGCCTGCCAGCCTACCCTCGGATTCAAATCTAGGTATTGTTTTTACCCCTGCTTTAGTTCATGAGTCCTCAGAGACTCCTACTTCAAAGGAGGATCTACCCATTGCACTTCATAAGGGTGTGCGCACTTACACCGAGCACCCTATCTCTCACTTCGTTTCTTACCAGTCATTGTCTCCATCTTATCAGACATTTGTTAGCACTGTTTCATCTGTTTCCTTGCCATCTACCATTGCAGATGCACTTAGTCACCCAAAGTAGAAAGGGGCTATGATAGACAAAATGCAGGTTCTTGAAAAAAATAAGACATGGGATCTTGTTTCTTTACCCAGGGGGAAGAAACCAGTGGGGTGCAAGTGGGTCTTCACCGTGAAGCACGAGATAGATGGTTCCATTGATAGGTACAAAGCTCGGCTAGTTGCCAAGGGGTTCACCTAGACCTATGGGATAGATTATCAGGAGACATTTGCCCCTGTAGCCAAGATGAACTCAATCAGGGTTCTACTGTCCTTGGCTGTAAACAGGTCATGGCCTTTACATTAGCTGGTTGTAAAGAACACTTTTCTACATGGGGACCTAACAGAGGAAGTTTACATGAAAGTGCCACTAGGGTTGAAGCTAACTAGAAGTGAAGATAGGGTATGCAGACTGAAGAAAGCTTTATATGGGTTGAAGCAATCTCTTCAAGCTTAGTTTGAACAGTTCAGCAGTGCAGTGAGAAAGGTAGGCTACACACAGAGTCAGGCAGATCACACTCTGTTTGTGAAGCATCTACAGACCAGTATCACTTCATTGATCGTATATGTGGATGGCATAGTCATTACGGGGAGTGACCCGACAGAGATCACAAGGCTCAAGGCCTTCTTGTCGTCTGAGTTTGAGATGAAAGATCTAGGACCATTGAGATACTTTCTAGGGATTGAGGTTGTCAGGTCATCGAAGGGCATCTTCATTCCACAGAGAAAGTATGTCCTAGACTAACTGAGCGAGACTGGGTATATGGGTTCGCAACCAGTAGATACTCCTATTGATCAGAACCATCAGCTAAATTCCAAGGACGGTACATTTCTAGGTGATCCTGCCTTATTTCAGCGATTGTTTGGCAGATTGATATATCTTGCCCATACACGGCCTGACATTACTTATGCAGTAAGCGTCATTAGCCGATTCATGCATTCACCACGGTCACCACATCTTGAGGCTGCACACAGAGTCCTTCGGTATCTTAAGGGGTCACCTGGTCGAGGCATATTGTTTGGAGTTCATGGCTACCTCAGGGTGGAAGCATACAGTGATGCAGATTGGGCAGGTGCAGTAACCGATAGACGGTCTACATCAGGTTATTGTACCTTTGTTGGAGGCAACTTGGTGTCTTGGAGGAGAGTTCCACTCCATGGCACATGGAGTGTGTGAGCTCTTGTGGTTGAAGATCATGTTAGGAAAACTGAGAGTCAAGGTGACAGACTCAATGAGCCTTTATTGTGGCAACAAAGCGGCCATTAGCATTGCTCACAACCCAATTTAGCATGATAGGACTAAACACATCGAGGTTGATAGGCACTTCATCAAGGAGAAGCTTCAGCGGGGATTGATTTGTACACCCTATGTAAGGACTCAGGAGTAGGTTGCCGATATACTTACTAAGGGAGTCAACAAGTCAATCTTGAATATGTTGATAGCCAAGCTGGGCATGATGGATATCTTCGCACCAGCTTAAGGGGAAGTGTTGGATTCTATGTGCACCTACGTGGGGGTGTTCTTAGTGGGCTGCGTTCCACTACCCACCCCACGTGGGGTTTATTCTCTATTGCTTACGGGTTAAGTGATGGGCCCATCTACTTAACCCACAATCTCTTTATTTCATGTTAGTGGGTTAAGTGGTGGGCCCCCCCTTGACCCACACGATTTCTTCTTTACTTGTAGAAGAGGTTTCCCCTACTTATAAATATTACTTATGGGAGATTGAATATTCACTTCAATCTTCCCATTCTCTCTCAAACTCTAATCTCTCATTCTCTCCCTAACCTCCATTATCTCTCTTTCTCAATCTTTAGCATATTGGTGACAACCTTAAATAACAACAGAGTCTAGAGAGCAGAGGTGTTGATAAATGATTTATGCTTCTCCCCTTTGAGGCTGAACTTGCTCCCTTCGTTGTGAGGGTAGTTGGGTTGGAGCCAAGCTCCCTTCACTGGCTGTATGGATGTTTGGTCCATCCTTAGGTGGACCTACATTCAAAAAACCAGTTTGATTATTATTGCACTGACTTACCGGTTTAGATTGTTGATACAATGTGAGCTAGATTTGATTTTGTACAATCTAAATACTTAACCAACATTTGGATGGTTTAGATCGATGGCCATAAGGTCCACGTGTTAGATTATCTATGAGGAGAAATGGAGACTAAATTGTCAATCTAGAAACCTTTTCTAAAAGTATGATTCATTATGTTAAATATGATGAGAGAAACAACTGAGCAAGCAGGGTTGTTAGTTTTTATTTATTTTTCTAAAGATTTATTTCCAATAATAGTCACAAAGCCAGGATTCGTCAATAAATCGGCAAGGGTGAAAAGTCAGATAAATTCAATAAAAATCGACAAAATTAAAATAATATCATCGCATATTTTAAGTTAGAAACGTTGTTTTTAACTAAACACATTTATATGACGAAAAGTACATCTATAATTTTATAATAATAAGTCATAACTCATAGGCATGATTCATCATTCATAATCAAAATTCAAAAGTCGACAAAATCAAAATCAAAAGGGAAAAGAATGGATCTTAGTCAATTAATTGGCGATTGATTCGTGAATAAGAAAAATCGGAGATTTTTTACGACCGAGGTTTTTGTGACTATATGTTTCCAATATAGTTATCGTTGTTGTCATCATCGTCACACGTACTGCAGTCATTTTTTTATTTATTTTTCTAAAGATTTCATTTTTAATGTAGTGAGTAAAACTTGGCTGACCAATGACGGTCGGCGAAACCCTGACCACCCACAATATGAGCCACGGGGGGACGATGACCGTATGGATGGCCAATCCCTAGTTGGACCTACAAACCAAAATCAGCCTGATTAGTGATTCCAGACCTTTTGATCTTATACCCCAAATAATGGTCAATAATAATCAAATTCGCTTAGTTAACTCAACCCATTACAAGGACTCCAATCCAACGCTTAGAAATCATTAATCAGGTTCATTTTTGGCTTGTGGTCTACCTAGGGATTGACCAACATCCATTCGGTCAAAGTCCTCTAAAAATGTGCACGTGGCTCATATTGGAGAAAATTTTTGAAGCGGCGGAAGTTTAAAAGCAGCGGTCATGTGCCAATGATGTTACGCCAGGTACACCAAATCATTGCGCCAGGCTAACCCTAGTGTACCTGGCACAATATCATTGGCCACATGATCGCTGCTTCTAAATTTCCGCGGCTTCAAAAAAAAATTCCTCATATTGTGGGTGGTAATATGGTACTAAGTGGGCCAAACAAACTGTACTAGTGGCAATTTTAAAGGGGCACTCATCGTCTTGTAGAAGTTTTGGCTTAAAATTTTTTTTCGCTCTGGTGGGAGTCGTGGGAACACGGTTATTACAGGTGGGCGTGAGCTGGCAGGAGCCAAAAGAGAAGGATTGTTGATTGGGACTATTGTGGACAAGTGAGTAAACCTTGTGTGAGCAGAGCCGATCACACACCATAATATGAGCCACGGGGCACACTCTTAGAGGACGATGACCGTATGGATGTTTGGTTAGTCCGTCGATGGACTTGTAAACCAAAAATTAGCTTGATTAGTGATTTATAAGGGTTGGATTGGAGTCATTTACATGGGTTGATTTTAACCGTAGAATTTAAAGCATTATTGACCATTATTTGGGGTACTAGATCCAAAGGTCTGACATAACTAATCAGACTGATTTTTGGTTTGCAGGTCCAACGAGGGACAGGCCAAACATCCATACCGTCATCATAATCTAAGAGTGTACCACGTGGCTCATATTGTGGTTTGTGACCGGCTTTTGCTCACACAGGTGTGAGCGAAGTTTTTTGGGTGGGAATTTTTTTTGCTCCACCGGGGTTTTGAGCCAGTCGATCCAGCTGTCGTATGTAGTGCATGTATTTGGGCCCACAAACTGTATTGTTCTAAGATCTAACGGCTAGAAATCACCAATCAGATTGATTTTGGTCTGTAAGACAAGGCGAAATACATAGGGTCATTGATCTCAAGAGTGTGCCAAGTTGCGCTAATGGGAGCAGAATGCGTGCCTGACCTTTAAAAGGCCGCTTCAATTTTTTATCTGAAAACTCATAAGAGGGTGGTGCCGTTTTTCCAGCGAGGAAATGGGTTGGCTCATTTTGTGTCCACTAGTGAGACAGGAGAGTCTTTAATGATGTGGCAATTGATTGATAGCGCCTCTTGCGAATACTCAGTCGTCTAAGGTGGCGAAGGTTTCGGTGAGGAGCCGGTCAGCTTGTTGGACACGTGAAAGGGAAACCCATGCGTGATACGTACGTGGCCTTTCTTTCTATGTACCCAAGTCTTAAGTGACCCCGTCACCCTCTCCTTAGAAAATTGAGGCGGTCTGATGTGGTTCAGCATGTGTGGAGGTGGAAGTAGTTGGACAGTATCATTCGCCCTTACCTACGATGATGGAGTACAAATATCACAAGCATTCGCCCCAACAAGTAGCACAATATGCTACTTTCTCAATAGAGGGTGTTGGAAATTTAATTTAAAAGAAGGGCCAAGATCTTTTATCCCCTAACTAGACAGTATATCTCAGCCACTTAAACTCGATTTTGGCAAATGCTTTGTCGGAGAGTGTCGTGGGTACGGGCCACTCACTAGTAAACAAACAAAAGACAAAGATGCAAAAAATAACACAAAGATTTACGTGGTTCCCTCTAGTTTCCACTAACTATGCTCTAAGGCAAGAAATTAAAGAAACACACAAAACACTGGATAATTGTCTTTGATCAACCGAGGTATATATGAACCCAAGACGAAACTAGCTAGGGTTTCCGTAAAGTATGGAAACACCCTTAAGGGAAAAAGACCTCCCCCAACATGATTACGTTGTGCCGCTACGTTGTACCCGTTGTGTTATGTAGAGACTGATGATTCTTGAAATACTGTACATGAAGGTCTTGAGGGTTTTTCTATAATTCTCATATAGTCTTACGGAAACCCTAATTTCGTCTCAGAGTTATATATACCCCTGTTGGTGAGAGACGAGTATCTCAATCTTGTACTGTGTGTATTTTTTTTTGCCCTAGAGCATAGTGGAATCGGTGTGGATCAGTGGACGTACCTCAATTTAGAGGGAACCACGTAAATCTATGTGTTGTGGTTTGTTTGTATCTTTGTTTTATTGCTCGTTTATTGTTCTTTCCATGGTTTTAAAAATGGTCGTTTAAATGGTTTTAATGGCCGTTTAAACGATAACGCCCCAAGCCCGTTTCTGTTAAAACTGTTTAAATGCGTTTTATCGATTTTGAAAAAAATGGCCCTTTTTTTGTTTTAACGGCCGTTAAAATCGTTTAAACAGCCGTTTAATTTTGAAAGATTTTGTGAAAAAAACAGCCGTTAAAACCATTTAATTCCGTTAAAATCCGTTTAATTTCTGTTAAAATCCATTTTAATCCGTTAAATTCTGTTTTTTTTTTTTTTTAATTTTCAAATTTCAAAATTTGAATTTCAGCGCCACTTTTTCCGTTTTTTTCCGTTAAAATTGTTAAAACCATTAAAATCCGTTAAATTCTATTTTTTTTCCATTTTTTTCCATTTTTGCCCCTATCCGTTTTAACGGCCGTTTAAATGATAACGCCCCCACTCCGTTTAACCGTTAAAACGGCCTCCTTTAAACCTTGGTTCTTTCTTCCCAACAGTGCCTTCATGTACAGTACTTCTAGCACCACCAGACTGCACATAACATAACAAATTGAGAGTTGTTTTACTGTTATCAAGGTTTTCTTTGTTTAGAATAATAAAACATTATTAATTTTCCAAACATCTTTCTATTCAGATCTGGCTGATGTGACCTTTTATATCCTACCTATGACCGTCATAACAGTGACGTTAAGATACAATTGAAGGAAGCTTCGTGGTACCCGGCGAAAATGACAATTCCGTGATTTAGAGTAGTTTCAGGGTATCTAAAGTAAAATCCAACAAAAAAACAAATGCTTCCAGGAACCTTCGTGGTACCTGTCTAAAATGTCAATTCCGTGATTTAGAATAGTTCCCCGTTGAAAACAAACTACAAGATGAATGAAGAACATTTACCTACTATATAGTATATATACGTCCGTCCTCTTGCCAAATCTTACACAGTAAGAAATTTCTTATTAAGGAACGAGAATGGAAGGAGTAGCGGGGATCCAAGTACGAGTTACTCCTACTGCAACTAATGATCTGACACTAGCCAAAAAAGCAGCGTTCAAGGTTGGACTTTCTTCGTGCACAGTCGCCATCGGTGGGATCTTCAATCTTCCTTCGGCAGAGCTTCATGTCGGAAATCCTGCCTATGACATTCTCTCAAAGGCGTACACTATCACCATGTTCATGAGTTTGAGCATAGGTCTGATGTTGCTTGTGCTGTCAGTGGTGCTACCCCAAGCATCGAACTCCGTGTCTATGGCTAAGAAGCTGATGCGGGTTGCTCTTGTACTCGTGCAAATCGCTCTTGCACTTGGGACGTACATGATGCTAATGGTGGCTTGATCATCTGTTTTGGTTACTGCCATATATATGAATATAAGTGTTATATATATGATTTTCAGTTTTAATTTGATTGGGCTTTATGTGTTTTTCTAGGGCTTGAAGTGTAGTTTAGTTTGTAATGGGTCAAACTTTCTTGAATTGTAATAAATGAACAAGAGTTTGTTGTTTGTGTTCTCTTATAAACTTTCGAATATCAAAGGAAAATGATAGGCTCACCTAACTTGGTCCGAGATGATGAGAAAGGGAAACCACGTTTGCCACCTCCTTTATTTTATCTGTTTTTTTTTTTAAATATTGAAAAGGTTATTTATTTAAAAAGTAGCAAAGAGCCCTGGAAGACCTTTCACCGCCCACCATCGCTGGCCGCCAACCATCGTTAGTCACCATACCCTCTTATTGCTAATAAATTTCTATTCTGGACCGAAAATTCAATCCGATGTCGTCGATTCATCTAAAAATATCGAAGCCGTTTGAACCCGGGCGGTATCTTAAAGGGTGATGAGGTCTTAGGAAGTTACGGTTCGATAGGTTGAAACTGATGTGAACAAGATCAGTGTTGATACGTAGAAGAGATATTCCCTTAAAAAAACTCTCTCTCTCTCTCACAATTTCAGAGTTTGTGTTAAATGGCCAAATTGTTTTCTTTTTTCAAGCTTTTACCTATTCTACGATTGTTCATATTCGTGTTGAATCAACACCACACGATGATTTTGATGGAATCATCATCACCACCAAGAATTAGTAGAATTAGCACTACCTCAAGAACTATGGAATCATCACCACCAATAAAAAGAGAGTCAGGCTTCTCGAAAGGAAAATAATTCATTCATCTTCAAATCTCTTTAGATTACATTCATATATATAAGATAGTAAAATAATTTGACCTATAGGACACTAACTCTCTAATCTCCCTAATAGAAACTAAAACTAATAAAGAAGATACCAACTAAAAGAAATTAAGATAAATTAATCTTCAAGCGGGATCCATGTAGAATCCTCTTGTTGATGTGAACCTCTTTTTTCTCTCATTTGGTCTCCAATTGATTGCTCCCGCATCAAACCCTCCTAGTTGAAAGTAATTTGACCTCAAATTCAAATTGAGATACTACAATCGACTTTTCCAACGAAAGAATATTTGGAGTATTTGTCCTTCATAATCTTCTTCTCATGTTGTGACTCTATGATCTTGCTAACCAAAAAAGACTGGGCCGCTAGGTGTGAGACAAGAATCTTAGGGTACTATTCAAAATCGGGGAATCATGGTCCCTCAGCATTCGACCATTTTACTTCATGACCCAAAAGGCAAAATATAGTCCTACTCTGCTTTTGCTGGCTCAGTGTACCTGCCGTAACACTGGCCTTCCTGGATGGTACTGGAAAGTGAAGTCTCCTTCAGGATCTCTATCCACCGCATCTTCCTTAAGTTCAGCTCTTTCTGGGTACAAATATACTTTAGGATCTTGTAATGAAAAATATATTGAATTTCTCACCATATAGGTAATGGCGTCAAATCTTGAGCGCAAAGACAATTATTGCAAGTTCAAGATTGTGGGTACGTAAGGTAATTCTGTTCATGAATCTTCAATTGTTTCAAAGCATAAGCTATCACCTTCCTATTCTGCATTAGGATACAACCTAATCCCTTTAATGATGCATCACTATAAATGACAAAGCCTCTCACATAGGATGAAATTAATCTTCAGGACAGGTGAAGTAGTTAGACGAGTCTTCAGCTCTTCAAAGGCAAAAACAATACCTCTCGTCCCACTCAAACTTTACACCCTTCCATGTAATGTCAAGGGGGTAACAATGCTAGAGAATCCAATGAACCTCTAATAGTAACCCACCAAACCCAAAAATACTCTAAATTTCAATAATAGTACTACTCAGCGGCTCCTAGTTTAACATTGCTTCAGCCTTCAACGGATCAACTAGGACTCGATCCCTCCCAATAAATCACATGACCCAAGAACTTCAAATCCTCTTGCCAGAATTCACATTTGCTGAACTTGGCATAGAGTCAATGATCTCTCAATATTTGTAGGGCAAATCGTAGATGTTGCTCGTGCTCTTCTTGAGTCCATGAGTAGATCAGAACATCATCAATACATATAGCGATAAATTACTTGAGGTACAACCAGAAGATTCGATTCATCAAATCCATGAATGTAATTGGAGCATTCTTCAATACGAATGGCATGACTAGAAACTCATAATGGCTACACCGTGTTTGAAAAGCCATCTTCCAAATGTTATTCTCTATAACTCGGAGCTGATGATACCTAGACATGGAGTCCATCTTTGAAAAAAAAACTATTTTCCTTCAACTTGTCAAACAAATCATCGATCTGTAGTAAATGATACTTCTTCACTATAACCTTGTTGATTTGTTTGTAGTTGATACACGTTCTCAACGTTGACCCATTCTTCTTAACAAATAGGATCAGAGTGCCCCAAGGCGAGACACTCGGTCGTATGAAGCCCTTGGTTCCCAAGTCTTCTAACTGAACCTTCAATTCCTTAAGCTTTGCTGGTGTCATTCTATACATCATCTTGGAAACAGGTGATGTCCCAGACATAAGATTAATGAAAAACTCAACATCTCTCTTTGGAGGCAATCCTGGCAGTTTCTCTAGAAAGATATCCGTGAACTCACTTACTAGAGGAATCGACTCCATCTAAGCCCTCTCACACTCTTCCCTTCTAAGAAGGAAAAGAAACTCACACAATTGGCCTGGCGCTTCTTACAAACATGCAGTATTATTTATTTTAAAATTAGCGAAGAGCAAATTTTAAAGTAGTGTCATTTATTCTTACAAACCAATACACCAATTTCCTAGGTGCTTTGGGTGTATTGGTTTGGGTCTTAATATTTGGTATCAGAGCTAACCCTACGTCATGGGTTCAAGTCACGGAAGGGTAGACTTGAGAAAGGGCTACCTGGGGGCTCGCTCAAAAAAGAGAAAATAGGGGTACCATAAAAAATGTAGGGGACTCGCTCACAAAAAATGAGAAAATAAGGGAACTAGACTGAAAGCCGTTTCAGAGTGGGCCACCATGGATGTTGGCCTTGGAAACGTGGTGGAATGTTACAATCCTAAAGGTTAGGACGTAAAACTTTCCACACCTTTATCACCTAGGTGCTTTTGGTGTATTGGTTTGGGTCTTAACATAAACTTTCGAATATCAAAGGAAAACGATAGGCTCACCTAACTTGGTCTGAGATTATTAGAAAGGGAAACCACATTTACCAGCTCCTTTATTTTATCTTTCTTAAATATTGAAAAGGTTATTTATTTTAAAGTAGCTAAGAGCCCTGCGAAGGCCTCATCACCAGGCTGCCAACCATCCTTAATCACCATAACCTCTTACTGCTAATAAATTTCTATTCTGGATCAAAAATTCAATCTGATGTCGTCAATTCATAAAAAAATATTGAAGTTGTTTGAACCCCCCAGGCATCATCGACTAGGCCGTATCTTAAGGGGAGATGAGGTCTTAGGAAGTTATGGATTCGATACGTTGAAACTGGTGTGAACAAGCTCAATGTTGATACGTAGAAGAGATATTCCCTTTAAAAGAAAACTCTATCTCTCTCTCTCTTTTAAAATTTAAGAGTTTGTGTTAAATGGTATCAAATTGCCTTCTTTTTTCAAGTTTTTACCTATTCTACAATCATTGATATTCGTAGGGAATCAACACCACACGATGATTTTGATGGAATCATCACCACCAAGAATAAGTAAAATCAACACTACCTCAAGAACGATGGAATCATCACCACCAATAAAAGAGAGTCAAGCTTCTCGAAAGGAAAATAATTCATTCATCATCAAATCTCTTTAGATTACATTCATATATATAAAACAATAAAATAATTTGACCTATAGGACATAACTCTCTAATCTCCTTAATAGAAATGAAGGGGGTGTTTGGATCATCATTTTTTAAAAAAGATTTTTTGCAAGAAATACTTTTTCACAAAAGAATTTTTTGAAAAAGAGGTTTTTCAAAATATGTTGTTTGGTTGACATTTTAAAAAGAGCTTTTTTTATAAAAATATATTTTAAAAACAGCATTCCAAATGAACAAATCTAGTCTGCAATTGTTTGCAGACTTAGAAGTATACAAACATTATCAATATTGTTGGATGTCCCTTGAAAAATGTGTTATTTCAATGTTTTAAAAAAAAAAAATAATATTTTATAATTTAAAAACACATTTTTCAAGGAGCATTCAATAGTGGATACAATTTTGCATACTTTTAAGTCTACAAACAGTTGTTGACTAGATTTGTCCATTCCAAACACCCAATTGCAAATTGATTAATTTTTGGGTAGTTTAGTTTATTTCATTATATATGATAAATTATTAAGAATTTATGTTACAATTATTAATATGATAATGCTTTTTGGAGCGTTCTTTAAATCTTATGAGACGACGATGCTATCATTATTTTCAACAAATAACCTTAGGAGTTTATATCCATTATAATGGCCATTTTTTAAACTATATATGGTCTAGACTTTAGGATGGTGATGTTATCATTTTCTTATTTTTAATTTAGACAAAAAGTCACAAATCATAGGATGTCAGAACAATTAGACATACTAAAACTAACATAAATCATAAGAGAGAAAAAATTCACAAATGTAAATCCAATATGTTTCGTGTAGATATTTGTCATAATAGTAATCTTTTTCAAATTTGAAAAATCCTTAACATAGACAATAAGATCTAATGCAGTCCAAACAACAAGGTACATTATCAACTTGTTTTTGCATTCCTTGCATTCAACAATGCTTGTGCAATTCAAGTTCTCCATTGTATTCAACAATGTCCATGGCATTAATTAAAGACAAACCTCAGGCTTCTAGCTAAGAGGTTGAGGAAGTAATTTGATGGCATCAAGTAGGTTTTGGAGTGTGCAATTGTTGGTTGTGAATGACATGTCCGTGTTTTAAGCACTTCACACAGGTTTTGGCTATTTGATGAGCACTAGTTTGCAAGTATCCTTGTATAAGGGCTTTGTTAGCCAGTGATCTCCTTCTCAAGTGGTTCCCATATTGTTTGGAGTGTATCACTGACAAAATTTATTTTACGACATCTGGTGCTAGACACGTAACAGGGGCCTTTCGTACGACTGTTGATAAAGTTCTCCATCAAGAATGGCATTCAAGTTGATTTTTGTGTCTGGTTTCAAGCCTCCTTCAAGTAATTAGGGAGCGTGCCATCTCATTGGTATGCTATAATGGGGTCCAGCTAGGTTAGTATCAACTTTGTCTCGACATGTGATATTTTAGTTGCTAGGATTTTATTTTTCAAATTAGACTTGGGGGAACTCTAGGAATTCAATTTGGATATTTCTTTTGGTGGAGTTCCACTAAAGCACATGTTAGTGTTGGTAGCCAAAGTCGACTGCACATATTTGAGGGCATATTATTCTTAATACACATTGTACACATTTAATCAGGCGTATAATATTAAATTGAAAAAAACTAATAAATTGCCAAACCCAATTAGGGTGTGACACATGGCACCCACTGTGTGCCCATACCTGGGTTATCAGTCCAAGCCTCAAGCTAACATTAGCTTGCGCTATTACTTGACTATTGTAGACCACTAATGGCCTATCATAACTCAAATGCTAAAAAAAGTTTTGTTATTAGTCCAAACCTCAAGCTAACGTTAGCTTGCGCTATTACCCGACTACTGTAGACTAATAATGGCCTATCACAACACAAATGTTAAAAAATTACTATACCTTTATCACCATTTACACATTGACCATTGCGTGGATCACAAGGTATGCCTGTAATGACTCATTTTCATGATTATTAATTATTTAGTTAATAATTAATTCATGTAATTGTTTGGGACCATTTTTAGCCTATTAGTAACTTATAAGGTTAATATAAATACACATTTTAAAGTGATGAAAATCACTTTAGTCACTCTCCGAATCTGGATACCCAGATACGACCCAAAAATCTGTGGATCGACTCGTCCTTGAACCTAGAGGTGATCCATGAATGTCCCCTAGTGGTCCAATTAGGTCAATTAAACTACTAATAAGGTTCATTCGGAACCCATTAAGTATAAAAAAAAAGTATAGATGTAGAAAACAAATAATTAAATTAATTTATAATTCAAATAATTTAATCAATCAACTAAATGTGGAGAGAAGGATGTGAGAACATACTCTTAATCAAAGGTTTACATGCCCATGAAAATAAATAAATAATGTAATAAAATAATCAAATACATATTTCTAAAGTATGGGATCGACTCCCAAATCCTCGTCAATCTCCTTAAGTACACTGAGTCTTCCTTCTCAAAATCATCCCATGTATCCAGCTCCTCAAAATCTGAAAATGGTATCAGTGTAACACTGTGAGCCGATGCCCAGTAATATAATAGTGTGCATGGTATGATGTCATACTATACAAGTTTTTTAATCAAGGTATGCATCTCAATCGTATAATAAGGATGACATGAATATGATGATGAATGCAAGTGAGTACAGGATGCAAGTGCAACTAGTATCCATAACCACACACGGTCTCCATCTCCTTCCCGCACTGGGAGCGGTCTCATCGACCCATCTGTAGGATATAATAACGTCTGGGGCCTTTCACCCTAGGGTACCGAACCCTGATTAATTGATAAAACCAATATAACCGTATATAATATACTTCAACCCTGTTCCCTTATGCACCCCTTATATGAAATGACGTGATGATCATGGTATGACAACAAGATGGTACTAGGGTTACATGGCATAGGCACACATGTATTTAACATTTAAATAAAAATATAAAATAAACACATGATCATCAAGAGTAATAAAATTGGTACGAACTAGGGTTAAACAATATGAATAACATGTAAACAATCACCAAAGATCACGATCAACATCGATGAATAATATAAGTGAAAATCACAAGAGAATTCAACACACCATGGCCGAACCCTATGAGGGATCCATGACACAAGGTCAAACTCTAAAGAGGGATCTAAGACATTTGGCCGAACCCTATAAGAGATCCAAGACACATGGGTGGGATCCCCATGTATACAAGTATAGGTCAAACCATCTTGGGTTTAGTCAAACAACAAGGGCTAAACCCTTTTATAGTTAATAATCATGACCGAACCACTAAGGGTTCCCAAAGCTATTATTCGTCCAAAATCCAAGAAATAGATAGTTCACAGAAAATATAATTTCTTTTAAAAATTATAACTAAATAAATATAAATTAAAAAAATACAAACTCAATAGATTTGAAGATTATATTCACTGAGGTTTCTATGAAAAATAAATTTAAAAATATTTATTTCTAAAATCGAAGTCAAAATTTTTAAAGAAATAGAATGCATATAATCTAAAATTTTGGATTTTGCAGAAAAGGTCAATACTTTAGAAAAATTACAACTAAATAAATACATATCCTAAAAATATAAAATCAATGGATCTGGAAAATAGATTTACATAGGTTCATAAAAAAATAAATAGAAAAATCTTTAGTTTCAAAATATATGTTTAAATCCTTAATTAACTAGACCGCACAGAATTTGAAATTCTGGGTCTTGTAGAAAAGACCAGCACATTGTAAAACTTATAACTAAATAAATAAATATTAAAAAAATACAAACTCAACTAATTTGAAAATTATATTCTTAGAGGTATCTATAAAAAATAATTATAAAAATATTTCAATTTAAAATATAGATCGAAATCTTTAATGAAGTAGACTGTACAGAATCTGAAATTTTGGGTTTTATAAAAAAGTACATTACATTTGAAAAATCATAACTTAATAAATAAAAATCTAAAAAATACAAACTCAACGGATTTAGAAAATAGATTCATAGATGTATCTATAAAAATTAATTATTAAAATATTCATGTTTAAAATCTTTAATTAAATAGATCGTACAAAATCTGAAATTCTGAATTATGAAGAAAAGGACATCATCTTAGAAAAATCATAACTAAATAAATATAAATTATAAAAATACAAACTCAACTATTTTGGAAAATAGATTCATAGAGAGTTTTAATAAAAATAATTAAAAAAATATTTAAGTCCTAAAAGTACCACGAAAATTATAAGGAAATGGCTATCTATTATGGGTATCAAATAAGTAATGGTCAAACCCATCATGGTGGCACCAAACAATAATCAACTCGAGAAAAATACACTAAATCATTTTCAAATTAATTTATAATGAAGATCTACCATTATAATGAAAGAAAATCAATAACTTGAAGAAGAACAATCATATAATAAAAGAAAACCACACAAAATATTTTTTTTTATAAAAATTCTGGACTGTTAGTTGCAGCAAGAAAAATTTTCCTACAAGTTATAGTTCATTATTCTTAGCAAAAATTTAACCCTAAAGAACGAGTTTTAAAAATAGCAGGTTTTCAAAGTTGTCATAATGAATTAAATTAAATACACATACTCAAGTATGAAATCATAAAAATAATAATAAAATTTGAAAATGGTTTAGATTTTCATTATTAGACGAATTTATCATAATACCCTAGAACGAAAGTTCAGGGTATTACAACTTTATTCTAAAAAAATTGAGCTATCTCTTTTTTCTTTCTCTTTTTGGATCAAGGTTTTTTTATTGGATTTTTTTTATTATTGAAAATCAAGATTAGAATATCATGTCTCCATCTTATTCATCATTTCTTCTTCATTCTTGGAGCGTTACGATGTGAGTATAACTTCTTTAAGTCTTTTCTTGATTTGTTTATTTTGGTTGTATCTAATTTTGATTGATTAATGATGTTTAAGATTTTTCTTTGTTAGATTTAATTCTTTGTATAACTACCATGTTTAATATCTTATTTTGTTGTTAAGAAATCGTGTAGAAACTTTTGTTGTACATCTATGAAAAAGTATGCCATAATATTTTATTTTCTTTAAATTTGCACAAAATTATTGAAATGTAATTTCTTATCAGAATTATATCTCACTCGTTTCTCAACCTTTTTGAGTTTCAAGTTTTGTGTGCTTCAAAGAGTAGAATAAGGTAGTATTTTTTTTAAAACAATTAATTGAATCACAACATTCTCAAAATTTAAAATATCTGATTTACTTGCTATTAATAAAAAAAAATATTTTCTTGTCGAAATTTTATCTCATCCATTTCTTGACTTTTTCGAGCTCTATTTTTTAAATTGTGTGTTCCGAAGTATAAAATAAAGTAATAATTTTTATAGAATTTAATATGAATCACAGAATTCTTGAGAGTCAAAATATCATTTTTGCATTAATTAGTTTATAGGTAATCTTAGTTATATGTTAAGATTTTAGAGTTTAAAAAAATTAATGTTTATGAAAAAATCAATGATATGAGAATGAATTATAAAATTATGATTATTTGAATATTATAATATAATAATTAGAGTAATCTTAGTGATTGTAAGAAAATGTTTGACAATGTTGTAGATAACCTAAACATATTATCTCTTAATTATCACTATGTATGATTTAAAGTTATTGAATTATCATTGTGTATGATCAATTATTATTGGGATTATCATTCGTTGATGTTTTCTATTGTAAATCATTATGTATATATGTCGAGTATTGAGTTATTATTTGTCGATGATTTGCATGCATTGTATATTAGTACTATTAGTGTGTATTCAACTAAAATTGTATTAGTAAGCATTATAACATGATGTATGTGGTAGGTTACGCACACTTGCATTCTAGGATTGTCTGACGTATTTTTAGTTGGTGTACGTGCACATCAAATATTAGGTAGTTATATATGATCCTAAATAGTAGAAGCATCTATAGTGTTGGTTAGGGTACAAACACTTAAATAGGTCCTTAGGAATGATTTTTTCAACCCTAAATTGAGGGCACCTCGAGTGACAATTTATTAAAACTCTAGGTCACCCCTCAGGTGCAGATACCCACTGTTAGTCACGTAGAACATTTTTGAAAGTCAGGCTATAAGTCAGTAAGAGTTAGTTCATGTGTCTATCAATATCGCATTGTATGGTTAATTAGAAATATATATTCTTGTGTATGTTCAGAAATTATATTTATAGATTGGTATGAGGTGATTGTTGTGGATGTCATTTGTTGATCTCCTTAACGTGTATCTTTCGTAGATCTATATCTCTTATGCCGTGTTCCTATACTAGTTATATTAGGAGAAATATTGAGTATGTTGTTATGTACACCTACACACGTGCATGGGAGGGTTTAAAATAGTTTTTATTTGTGAGTCGGTTGGACTCACTTTTTGTGGGTACTCTCTTTTCAAATCAACACAAACATTAGGATCGCACACAATACCTTTGTAAATGCACTTCGATTTCTTGAGAGTAGTTTTATTTTAAGAGATTATTGTAGTGAGGACTGGGTTGTATTACATTCAACCATTTGGTTACTTTTTTCAAATATTTGTTTAATTTAGATATTTAATTTTATATTTAATGCTTTAAATGACTTGTATTTATCAGCTCGCACTACATCCTTATGGTGTGTATTTGGGATTCGTTCCCGGTCGCACCTCAGCATCTATGTTGGCACCAGATGTGCTAGACCCAGGTCGCGGGGCATGACAATGCCTTACCTTAAGTTGGGTCCAGACCCGAGTCTCAATAAGGTCCTATCAGGCTAAGCTAGCATCCAAGGTTTGATGCTCAACAGGCTCAAACCTCCAAACTTGACCTCTAGGATTTGATATACTTGTATATTGTGTTAATCATTGCTCCATCACTCTCTTACTTAGTGTTATAGCGTGGTTCATGGTCATGGTTTGAAGTCTCGGGATCGGCCACCTCTGATCCTAATTCGGATGGTTGGATCGGACCGATCCGGAGTGATCCCGAGACACATTTAAAAAAATCATAAGAAAATATAAAGAATCATATAAAAATCATTAAAAATTTGACTTGATCCATTTCAGCTTCTTTTGATGAAAAAGTCCAAAAATTGGTTCGACTCGGCCAACTCGGCTGGATTAGGCGATCTGATCGATCTGGATCGTTGGATCAGGTGGGATCAACTGATCCAGCGTGATCCGATACACACCAGGGTATTTCGTGACCCGGATAGCCCGATCGTACAAGTGTTTATACTTTTTACGCCTTATATATGTTTGGTCTCACTTCTTTCTTTACTTCATTTTTAACATTTCAATATATGATAGCATGAAATGAGATTGGCTGATGTTAATTAAAAAAACCCACTTTTTACTAAGTTGGTACAATATATGGAAGATTCACGCACGTTTTTACTAGATTGGTGTATACCTCTACTTGTAGAAGGGGAGAAATAATTTTTGTATCTCCAATTTGATAAATTGTTCATGACTGGTAGTACGAGTATTCATTCACAGTCCAGTGTCCTAAGATCAACAATTAAATGGCATGTGGTTTACTAGTTTACCAGCTTTTATTACATGAAATTGAAGTAAAACTTTGATTATAGCAGGCTGTCAGTGAAGCCGCTAACTACCGAGTTCTTTGCACATACCGAGTGCCTTTTGCCACGTACCCAAGTGTGTATTTTTATTACACACTTAGGGCCTATCTGGTAGGCCACCGCGGCGGGAAAATAAAATATTTGCGCGGAGAAATTGTATTTTCCTCGCATTTGGTTCACGATTTTCTCGTCAAAATTTACAAATTTTCCCGCGAAGGCGTTCAAATATTTTATCACCCCCAGTCAAATAATTTCACGCCATTTTACATGGGGTGCGCAAAACTTTTTTTGCCCATGGGAAAATAAACTCCATCGATCAGAATATAAAAGCTTATTTTTGAGCAAGGGTTTTTGGGGACCCTAGCTCGATCCTCTCCACGCTCGTCGCCTTCTTCCTGTTCGTGGTTCCTTTGCCAGCTGAAATAGCTCCTCCAGATAACCTGAAAATACCTCCATCTGCACTCTCTAACGTCTCTCATTCTCCTCTCTAACGTTTTTTATTTTCACGCACTCCATGCTCTCTCTCTCTCTCTCTCTCCCTCCTTGTAGTGTTTCATTTGAATTTATCATGTTAATTAAAATCAGATCTTGTGTGGTTTTTACATAGTAAATCCAGGGGGTTTCGAATAGTTGGGGTTTTAGTTACAACATATCTAGGTGGGTTTTGTTTTACTGCATACCTAGCTCTAAAGTTGTTCTCAGGGGTTTCGAATAGCCTGATCTGTTATTTCTAAGCGTTGGATTAGTCATTTTCATGGGGTTTCCACAGTGCTTGATCAATGATTTGTAAGCGTTGGATTATTACTTTTCAAACACCACGTGTTAGTTTTACTTTGTTGTAGGTAATTATTTTCACGCAGTCATGAGAACTAATTTGCCGACGTACCAAACACTCCCTTACTTGGTACGTGCCGGGAACTCTGTGGTAGTCAGCGACTTCGCTGAGAGCCTGTTGTAATCAAAGTTTTACTCCCGGAATTGTGAGTAGAGAAAGGGTATGTAAGTATTGACCAATGGTCAACTGTCTATTAAATCCTAATGTAACTTTAGTTTGTAAGGCCGTGGTTCCTAATTTGAGGGCATGTACACAGATGGCTATTATCTGCCTCCATCTTAGGTTATTCTATCTACCAAAAGTAATGGAATATCTCCATATTTCTCAACTTTTCAATAAGCATGATCTGTGTTTCTTCCAAGTTGTCTACATAAATGTGCATGCTACTTCCACGTACAATTGCTTGTGACATGGCTGAGTTGAATGAGATAAAAAAAAAAGGGAATTTTTGACATATCCCCCCATATTATTTTTAAAATTTGACATACCCCCCACAATGACATACCCCATTTGACCAGTGTTGACCCGAGTTTACCACCATATTTTGTATTAATGGACAAAAGTGCCCTTGTTTTGAACTTTAGAACAAGGGTTTGGTTTTGGGCCAAAACCCAAACCCCAAATCAAAGATGAAAATGGGAGATTAAAAATAAAATTAAAAACCATTGTTGGTAAACTTGAGATTTTTTGTTTATTTTTTTATGAATTAAGCCAAGATTGAAAATAAAAAACCATAAAAATAGATAAAACTCACGATGGAACGCGATTTCTTTTTAAAATTGAGAGAACCTGTCTTTCCAAAATTCATGTTTCAAAAGCTTAAATTCTAAATTGATCTTATTATTGTTTTTCATTTTTGTTAATGAAACTTTTAGAAATATGATTGTATGCTTTATTTTTATTTTTTTTCAAAACCTAGAGTTTTAAATTGTTGCCGGAGTAGTGGTCGGCCGGCGATGAGACTCCAGTGGGTTGGTCGCCGGTGATGGGTGGCCAACCCATTGGAGTCTCTTGGTTGGTTGTCCTCCACAGCTGTTCGATTTGGGGTTTAGCTTTTAGCCCAAACCCTTATTTCAAAGTTGAAGACAAGGGCGTTTCTGTTATTTATTATAAAATTTGGTAGTCAACACTGGTCAAATGACAGTGGACCCCCCCCAAAAAAAAAGGAGTTCAAGAAAGCTTCAGAAATCAAAATCAATATGCAACCACGTGAATATATAGTTAGGATAAACTTACAGCCATTTATCAGATGTACTTTTTACATCCACCACATGAAGATCATATTGGACAATCCAACTGTACATTATGTTGCCCTCACCATGTTGCCATGTTGATCATCATCACCAAGAATCAATAAATTCTAGCATTACTCGTCCTATATAAGGTTCACCTAAATTAATGGTTAAATTGGGTGGTCCTGATCAATGTTGAACTCGTCCCAACATGGCAGCTCAAATGGTTGCTGTGTATCCACCTCTTTCAGGAGATCATGGGGTCAAACCTCACACAGGCAGATTTCCTCTTTTGAGCAGTTGTGTTAGGAGTAGAAATCCCCTTTACCAGCTCTGACCGGGACCAGGTTTCACCTGCTCATCCGTGGGGCCCTCCCACGATGGTGACTACAAAAAGAAAAAAAGGAGGCTGTTTTAACAGTATAACGGACTGGGGGCGTTACCATTAAAATCATTAAAATGGATTGTAACGACCAGGGTCAAAAATGGAAAAAAAAAGAAGAAAAAAAAAATAGATTTTAACGGATTTTAATGGAAAAAAGGCGCTGAAATTCAAAAATGGAATTTAACAAGGAAATAACGGATTTAACGGCCTTTTTTTTTCACAAAACTTTCCAGAATTTAACGGACGTAATAATGAAAGAAAACGGCCTTTAAATTAAAGTGTCAAAATGGGTTTTAACGGTTTTTAACAAAACGGACTTGGGGCATTACCGTTTAAACGGCTGTTAAAACCATTTAAATGGCCGTTTTTAAACCACGGTCCTGATGATTTTTCAAATTTAAGTCAATTTTTCACGACGTTAAGAATGTCAAATTTAAATGAATACTCCTCTTTTCACCAAATTAATAGATTGCTATTGGGCTGAAACTTGCCACATAGGAAAATTCTGAGGTGGCACAATGTGTGGGCCTCTTTGGGTCTGATATCTTGATTGGTGAATTGGTGGTCCTTGTTTACCATATGGCATTAAGATTTGCTAAGGGCATGTTTGATTGCCAAGTGAAAAATTGCATTTTCCTTAGGAAAACACAATTGTCCATTGTTAGATAGCCATTTTAAATCTGTATAATCTTCCCTACCAAGCTATTTAAATATGGATAATTTTCCCTACTAATTAAGCCCGGAATTCATTTCTCATCCAGATAGGTGAGAATTCATTTCCGCCTGAAAAGACGCCTTTATTTTGACATGATTGAAATATGTGTTCCCAGTTGCAATTAATCAGCCAATTAAGGCATTTCCCTAGATGTATTTTCTCGGGAAAATATTCTGTGCAATCAAACACGCCCTAAGGTTAACAAGCATAAAGTAATTTTTTTGTCCTAGTCTTGGGTGAGAAAACTTTGATGCCTCACCCAAAGTTGCCACGTGGCATGACATGATGCTTTTAGACCCATTGTTCTACAAATGTTTGGTCCACCGATTAATCACCTACAAAAAAAAACTCACCCGATTGGTAATTTCTGGCAATTCACTACAGGAAAAAAGACTTTTACCGACGGCCGGAGACCGTCGGTATATGGCAAAATTACGTCGCTAAATATTATACCGACGGCCAGACAGACCGTCGCTGGTCGTCGCTATAAAATTCGTCGGTAAAAGGTATTACCGACGGCCATATCAAAAATGACCGTCGCAACAAACATTTCGTGGATTGGGAAAATTAATGTACCGACGGTCATAACCGTCGGTATATATCATTTATAGCGACGGCTTTTGACCGTCGGTATATAAAAAGATCATTTTCCATTGTCAAAAAGATTTACCGAGGGTCAAAATGCGTCGCTGTAAGATATATATAGCGACATAGTTTACTGGCCGTCGGTATTAAATCGTGCCTGCCTTTTAGCGACGGTCGACGACCGTCGCTATATATAGGATATAGCGACGGTCGGAGTCCTGACCGTCGCTATATATAGGATATAGCGACGGTCGATTACTATGGCCGTCGCTATATTTGACTTACAGCGACGCAAAACTCTTGGCCGTCGCTATATCCTATATATAGCGACGGTCGTCGACCGTCGCTAAAAGATTTAATTGCATAATTTTTAAAATTTTTTTTTTTTAATAATTTGTTGTACCTGTACCTGTAATGTATATAATACCACATTTCCCTATTCCATGTCCATTTAATCAAAACAGAGTGTAAAGAAATAAAAAATTAAATATCTTAAATAATTAAATTTCTACAATATTGATTGTTTAAAATGTAACAATGTTATAAAAGTTTAAAAAAGCAATCTGGAAGAGTAGAAGACACGATCAATCAGCATCTAGGCCCTGCAAAACAAATAAAAATAATTAATATATAAAATGCAATGTAAAAGAAATAAAAAATTAAACTTAAAAATCTTGAAATGTCTAACTGGCTACAGATTCTTAATCGGAAATCTGTGTTTTACCCGATCTCTTCCAGCATATTTGTTACAATACAATAGAAGTGTTGTAACAAGATTCGGGAGAGTCGAACATCGTTTGCCATATTTGGACGTCGTTGTCCTAAATTTGACTTAACTTAATACCTATAAATGCCTAAACCTATAACTGACTACACATTCCTAACCGGACATTTGTTTTTTAACCCGTCTCTTCCAACATATTTGTTTTAACACAATAGAAGTGTTGTAATAAATTTCGGGAGATTCGGACATCGTTTGCCTAATTTGGACGTCGGAGTCCTAAATTTGACTTAACTTAAAACCTATAAATGCCTAAACCTATAACTGACTACACATTCCTAATCGGATATCTATTTTTTAACCCGTCTCTTCCAGCATATTTGTTTTAACACAATAGAAGTGTTGTAATAAATTTTGGGAGATTCGGACATCGTTTGCCCAATTTGAACGTCGGAGTCCTAAATTTGACTTAACTTAAAACCTATAAATGTCTAAACCTATAACTGACTACAGATTTCTAACCGGACATCTGTTTTTTATCCTATCTCTTCCAGCATATTTGTTCAACACAATAGAAGTAATATAACAGGTTTCGGGAGATTCGGACCTCGTTTGCCCGATTTAGGCGTCGCGGTTCTAAATTTGACTTAACTTAAAACCTATAAATGCCTAAACCTATAACTGACTACACATTCCTAATCGGATATCTATTTTTTAACCCGTCTCTTCCAGCATATTTGTTTTAACACAATAGAAGTGTTGTAATAAATTTTGGGAGATTCGGACATCGTTTGCCCAATTTGGACGTCGGAGTCCTAAATTTGACTTAACTTAAAACCTATAACTGACTACAGATTCCTAACTGGATATCTATTTTTTATCCTGTCTCTTCCAGCATATTTGTTTTAACACAATAGAAGTGTTGTAATAAATTTCGGGAGATTCGGACATCGTTTGCCCAATTTGGACGTCGGAGTCCTAAATTTGACTTAACTTAAAACCTATAAATGCCTAAACCTATAACTGACTACAGATTCCTAACTGGATATCTATTTTTTATCCCGTCTCTTCCAGCATATTTGTTTTAACACAATAGAAGTGTTGTAATAAATTTCGGGAGATTCGGACATCGTTTGCCCAATTTGGACGTCGGAGTCCTAAATTTGACTTAACTTAAAACCTATAAATGTCTAAACCTATAACTGACTACAGATTTCTAACCGGACATCTATTTTTTATCCCGTCTCTTCCAGCATATTTGTTCAACACAATAGAAGTAATATAACAGGTTTCGGGAGATTCGGACCTCGTTTGCCCGATTTAGGCGTCGCGGTTCTAAATTTGACTTAACTTAAAACCTATAAATGCCTAAACCTATAACTGACTACACATTCCTAATCGGATATCTATTTTTTAACCCGTCTCTTCCAGCATATTTGTTTTAACACAATAGAAGTGTTGTAATAAATTTTGGGAGATTCGGACATCGTTTGCCCAATTTGAACGTCGGAGTCCTAAATTTGACTTAACTTAAAACCTATAAATGCCTAAACCTATAACTGACTACAGATTCCTAACTGGATATCTATTTTTTATCCCGTCTCTTCCAGCATATTTGTTTTAACACAATAGAAGTGTTGTAATAAATTTCGGGAGATTCGGACATCGTTTGCCCAATTTGGACGTCGGAGTCCTAAATTTGACTTAACTTAAAACCTATAAATGCCTAAACCTATAACTGACTACAGATTCCTAACTGGATATCTATTTTTTATCCCGTCTCTTCCAGCATATTTGTTTTAACACAATAGAAGTGTTGTAATAAATTTCGGGAGATTCGGACATCGTTTGCCCAATTTGGACGTCGGAGTCCTAAATTTGACTTAACTTGAAACCTATAAATGCCTAAACCTATAACTGACTACAGATTCCTAACCGGATATCTATTTTTTATCCCGTCTCTTCCAGCATATTTGTTTTAACACAATAGAAGTGTTGTAATAAATTTCGGGAGATTCGGACATCGTTTGCCCAATTTGGACGTCGGAGTCCTAAATTTGACTTAACTTAAAACCTATAAATGTCTAAACCTATAACTGACTACAGATTCCTAACCGGACATCTGTTTTTTATCCCGTTTCTTCCAGCATATTTGTTCAACACAATAGAAGTATTATAACAGGTTTCGGGAGATTCAGACCTCGTTTGCCCGATTTAGGCGTCGAGGTCCTAAATTTGACTTAACTTAAAACCTATAAATGTCTAAACCTATAATTGACTACAGATTCCTAACCGGACATCTATTTTTTATCCCGTTTCTTCCAGCATATTTGTTCAACACAATAGAAGTATTATAACAGGTTTTGGGAGATTCAGACCTCGTTTGCCCGATTTAGGCGTCGAGGTTCTAAATTTGACTTAACTTAAAACCTATAAATGCCTAAACCTATAACTGACTATACATTCCTAATCGGATATCTATTTTTTAACCCGTCTCTTCCAGCATATTTGTTTTAACACAATAGAAGTGTTGTAATAAATTTTGGGAGATTCGGACATCGTTTGCCCAATTTGGACGTCGGAGTCCTAAATTTGACTGAACTTAAAACCTATAAATGTCTAAACCTATAACTGACTACAGATTCCTAACCGGACATCTTTTTTTTATCCCGTTTCTTCCAGCATATTTGTTCAACACAATAGAAGTATTATAACAGGTTTCGGGAGATTCGGACCTCGTTTGCCCGATTTAGGCGTCGAGGTCCTAAATTTGACTTAACTTAAAACTTATAAATGCCTAAACCTATAACTGACTACAGATTTTTAACCGGACATCTATTTTTTACTCCGTTTCTTCCAGCATATTTGTTTCAACACAATAGAAGTGTTATTATAGGTTTCGGGAGATTCGGACCTCGTTTGCCCGATTTAGGCGTCGAGGTCCTAAATTTAACTTAACTTAAAACTTGGAAATGCTTAAACCTATATGATTGTTGTATTTAATGCATAAACCTTAAATACAACAATCATATCTCATAAATATAAATGTACCTGATCATCATTCGGGTCGTCGGACTGATGCTGGTCTTGGCTCGGAGGCGGTATGTCAGCTGATTGCATGGAGCGAAAAAATGCAACCATCTGCTCTTGCACCATCCTACTAACTTGCTCCTGCATCTGCTGCTGCATCTGCTCCTGCATCTGGGATTGGGCTTGCCGATGCATGTCTTCCTGTTTTTGCATCCGCTCCTGCATCTGCTCCTGCATCTGCTGCATTTGCGACTGCATCTGTTGGAACTCATTTTGAAGAGCCTTATAACTGGAACTGGATGAGCTAGATGATGAGCCAAAGACTGAAGTCGGCGTCGGGCCTAGACCAAAGCCGCGTACCCGTCCATGTCGCTCTGGGGGCATCACGCTGGTATAAATCTCGTCAGCTGTAAGTGCGGGAGTAGAACTCTCACCACTCTCTGACACTCGACTCTGTGAAAGCTCTCTAAATTTGGACTGCATTCCAAATAAATTAGTTAGTAGAAGACAATTATATTTTTATTTAAAATAGACATCTTATATACCATGATATCAGCAGATGTAGAATCAACTGGAGACCCGTCTTTTTTAAGATGGGTTCGGAAGAATAAGTCAACTCGACTCGGTGCAGTACCGTCTGTCCTACTCCGAGCCTATTCTTGAAGAAAAAACATATAAATTATTAAACAATAATAGGTCAAAGTAGCTTCAAAAAACAAGCAGTGATATATTGAAATCATATACGCACCTCCTCATCTCTGTGGCGCGCAAAACTCTTCGTGCCCCCAGTATGTTTCATGGTCTGCTTACTACGGTTCGCCTTATTTTGGTTTGACAATGTCTGCAACAAATTCATTGTCATGACATAGAAAATGGTTAATAAAATTTTATTTTTTAAAATACCTGAAACTCATCACTACTCCAATATACGACTAGAGAGGCCCAATCAGCATCTGAGATGCCTATGGGTTTATTCTGTAATCGAAGCTCATCCGTGTCCATGGCATCATAATTTTTCTTCAAATCATTCCTCCAATCGCTGTATTTAGTTCCCATTGACTGCATGACCCACGGTCTGTGGTCATCACTAATATCAACTTGTTTCTGAAACGTTAAGCAACAACACTGTTAAAAATCACATCGTTTACTAAAATTGAAAATGGATAATAACTAAGTCAAAATTAGTAAAAGTAGTGTTAAAAAATCATGTCATCTACCTTTACTTTTTGCCACATCCTCTCCTTCGCATCATCAGGAATGTTAGACCATCTCTTTAACTGCAACGATGCGTGACCAGAATGCCTAACAACCGTCCCCAATACTTGTCCAAATGAACGAGCCCCATCACCTACAGGTTGGCCTACTTCATTCCATTCAATTTGCATTTTTTGGCCAAATGGAATGCCAAAATGACCCACTCCTCGTGTGGGCCCTCTCCTCCGGACGCTGGTAGAAGCTGTTTCAAAAATTATAACAAAAACACGTCAATGAGTATACAAAATTTATAACATCAAATAATAATATCAGCAACTTATATCATACCAGCGCTACCAGGCGTCGACTGTAGGGCTGGTGATGAGGCTGGAGATGGAGCTGCAACTGGGGATGGGGCTGACGATGGGGATGGGGCTAGCACTGGGGATGGGGCTGGCACTGGGGATGGGGCTGACGATGGGCCTGATATTGTCGATGGGGCCGACACTGGCAATGGGGCTCTCGATGTAGTCTTCCTAGACACTTTATTTTGTCGAGGCATATCTAAATTCTTGCACGAATAATATTAGGCCATATATGCACGAATAATATTGACAGAATAAATCAATGTACAAGAACTCAATTTCATTAATCAAACATATTACAAAAAGAAAATTACAACATATATTAAAAATTACAATGGATCATCCTCATCATTGATGAAAGCTTGATCTACTCCATAACCCTCAACAACAACTCCGTCGACATCATCCCTAACCCAATTGACATCATCATTGGAGTCGGGTTCCTGTTGGTACAACCCGGGCTCATTTATTTGGAAAGGCTCTTCTTCTAGGTCCTCAGTTGACACCATATCGTATGTGTCTCGTGGTTGTGCCTTTAGTACAACGCGCCAATCAGCATTGTTGGTGTCTTGAACATAAAAAACTTGTTGTGCCTGATTTGAGAGAATAAATGGTTCATTGGTATTTAAGGCTCGTTTGACATTCACACAGTTGAACCCATACTCATCTTGTCGGAATCCCCCATGAGTCAGGACATCATACCAATGACATTTAAATAACACGATCTGATTTTCGCCAGGATACTGTAGCTCCAGGATATCATTTAAAATGCCATAGTATTCGACATTGCCTGTTGTTGGGTTCATGTCTCTCGCGCTTGCAAAGCTATTAGTCTCTGCAGTTATAAAAACTCCACTATTTTGAGTTTTTCTCTTTCTCTCTCTATCTTCTGTGTGAAATCTAAACCCTTTCACAATATACCCCTTAAAAGATTTCACTGTCCAAGAAGGACCCAAAGATAACATTTCGAGAGATTCATGTACTTGTTCGCCATTTAATCGCATCTGCGAGACCTAGGCATGTTTGAAAAATAAGGTTAATACATTTAAACTATATATAATTACACTTAAAAAATAAATGTGTTTGTATGATATCTAAACCGTACATGTTGTTTAAACCATGAAGAAAACTCCTTGATATGTTTCAGTTCAACATCCCTAGGTCCCATACGTCGATTATTGGTATTGATTATTAGTTTGTGTTCCCTGTACAATAAATAACACGTCAATAAGTACCAATTTATATGAAATACATACCGAAAGTAGATTTGGAATGATTAGTCTTACTCAATAAATGGAGCGACTTCAGGGCAGTTGTTCAGCACATAGAGATGAGCTTGTTCCCAGTCAAGGTTGCTTAGCATGTATGTTGTAGCCTTCCCTATGGCACGACCAATTCCTGTGAAAATGGATAACTTCCCACGTGATTCAGCATCAATAGCATCGCTATTCCGTTGTGGCCGGTTGAACCTCGTTTCAATGTCATGCAAGTATCTCGAGCAAAATATCAATGATTCTTCACAAATATACCCTTCGGCAATTGACCCTTCCGGATAATTTTTATTTCGAACATATGTTTTGAGCCTATGCAGGTACCTCTCAATTGGATACATCCACCGATATTGTACGGGTCCGGCCACCTTAGCTTCACCAGCTAGATGAATGGGCAAGTGCACCATTATATCAAAAAATGCCGGCGGAAAGATCATTTCTAATTTGCAAAGTGTTACAACAATCTGCGATTCAAGTTGCTCCAATTCTTTCACATTCAACACCTTCGAACATAACTGCCTGAAGAACGTGGACAACTCAATCAAAACTGAACACACATTCTTTGGTAAGTTACCACGTATTGCAAGTGGAAGAAATTGTTGCATTAGAACATGGCAATCGTGACTCTTGAGCCCCGAGATCTTGCAATTCTTAACTTGAACACATCGTGAGAAATTCGACGAATAACTATCTGGAACCTTCACATCTTTCAAGATTTGACAGAACTTCCTTTTCTCAACCAAAGACATTGTGTGACATGCAGCGGGAAGTAAAAGTTTCCTCCCATCTGGAATGGGGTGAAGTTCATTCCTTATACCCATTAATTTCATATCCAGACGAGCCTTCAGGTTGTCTTTAGAACCCTCCATATTTAGCAGTGTCCCGATCACATTATCACACACATTCTTTTCAATGTGCATGACATCCAAATTGTGCCGCAACAAGAGATCTTTCCAATACGGCAATTCAAAAAAAATGCTCTTCTTTTTCCAATTCTTAGGTAAATTGCAATCATCCCTCTTTCTCTTCTTCCCAGTTTTATCCTTATCTGACTTCCCAAATGTTATCTGCTCGTAGTCCCGTAACTGGTCGAGCACATCCCCACCGGTCAATGGTTTTGGAGCACTTTTTAATTCTTTTCTGCCATTAAACGACTTCTTATTATGTCGGAATTTATGATCAGTTGGTAGGAATCGACGATGTCCCATGTAACATTCTTTATGTCCTTCTTGCAATCTG
This sequence comes from Euptelea pleiosperma, assembly GCA_035048495.1. Classification (NCBI taxonomy): domain Eukaryota; kingdom Viridiplantae; phylum Streptophyta; class Magnoliopsida; order Ranunculales; family Eupteleaceae; genus Euptelea; species Euptelea pleiosperma. The sequence continues at coordinate 17,898,567 of CM068541.1, forward strand.
ACTGAACAAGTATCCTTGTGGCATGAGGGACAAGCAAGTTTTCCCTTAGTGCTCCACCCTGACAAGTTCGCAAGTGCAGGGAAGTCATTAATAGTCCATATGACTCCTACATGACACCGAAAATTTTGTTTTAAAGAGGCATCGTATGTCTCAAATCCATCTATCCATAATTCCTTCAATTCTTCGATCAATGGTTGCAGGTACACATCGATGTCGTTCCCAGGAGCCTTAGGGCCAGGAATAAGCAACGTCAACATGAAAGATGTTTGTTTCATACACATCCATGGCGGCAAATTATATGGAATAATAATTACGGGCCATGTACTGTGAGGAGTACTCGTATAACTAAAAGGAGTGAAGCCATCGCTCCCTATCCCAACTCTAACATTCCTCTGTTCAGAAGCAAACGATGGGTATTTCTCGTCTAAAGCTTCCCACGCCATCGAATCTGCTGGATGCCTCAACACGCCATCTTTTGTACGACCCTCGGCATGCCATCTCATGTGTTCGGCTGTTTTTGAGCACATAAACAACCTCTGAAGTCTCGGTCTCAACGGAAAATAACGCAAAATTTTTGCAGGTATTTTCTTATCCTCTGTAGATGAAGTGGAAGCATCTTCAGTAGAGTGACGTGTAATCGATTTCCACCTGGACTCACCACATACGACACATTCATTTGCGGTCTCATGCTCCTTCCAGTATAACATGCAGTCATTCGGGCATGCATCTATCTTCGTATAATGCATCCCAAGATCCCGAAGGATCTTTTTGGATTCATAATGATTCCTGGGCAACGTTTCACCAACAGGAAGTGCCTCCTTTAACAACTCAAGCAACATGTCGAATGATTTGTTACTCCATCCGTTAAGACACTTCAAGTGTAATAACCTTACAATAAAAGATAATTTTGAAAATTTTGTGCAACCTGGGTACAGTTCAGTCTCGGCATCCTTTAACAATTCATAAAATTTATTCGCTTCTGATTTGGCTCAGTCGATCCAGTCTCATTCAATTCATTCTCCTCTTCACGATCAAAGTTCGACATTCCATATGCATCTTGTAACATTCCTTGCATATCATCACCCTCGTCAGCCTCATCACTCATATATTCATTATCATACTCCCCATGGTACAACCAGACGGTATAATCCGGTATTATCCCAATCAATACTAGGTCCCAATATACTTCTAGTCGATCCTTTAGGAATGCATGACAACATTTTTTACATGGACACTTGATCTTGTCTCCATACTCTGAACGAGAAAATGCAAAATCCAAGAATTGTCCTACTCCATTTAGATACTCGGGACTATTTCTTGGCTTCCCAACCCAACTTTTATCCATCGGCATATCTCCTTCAAAATGTCGCCACCTTCAACTGAAATTAAGCACGTAGTCACACACAACTCAAATGCACATGCATCATGTTTCCTATCTCCTCTCTAAAGGGTGGGTTGATCCTATCCCATTCAGGAATGCATAATCTCCAGTACACTCAATAGCCAAGTGATTATTTCTCTTTGAAGGAAAATTTCGGCAGCATTTCCCCATAGTTCTCCAAGTACACGACTTAGACTAGGGGCAAACATGTCACCTTGTCTAAATATGTACCCAGAGAACAAGAGGAATGCTCGCCGAAACTGTCCTACAAATGGAAATAAACACTTTAACAACTGACTGTACCAGAGATTATGCATTCCCAAACTGTCCAAAGGGACAATTCAAGAATCAACAACAGACAATTACTCCTTATCACCAAAAAGACAACAAAGTTGTTCACTTGAATTTAGTCTCAAATGAGAACCAAACGTCATAGTTTACAACTAATGTATTCCAAATAGGTGATAAGCCACATAATTGTCACAAAGTGATTCTTGAACGGGAGATCTAAGGTTTAATGCATATACATGCATGATGTGTGTGTGTGTGTGTGCACAATTCACATTTATATACAACATAAACTTAAGATAAATTAACAATTACTAACTAAGAACAAGTATAAATAATGACAAAAATCCAACTGAATATCTAGAGAAAAAGAGGTGTTATATAAATCAAATATGAGAGAAATACTTGATTTGGAATTAGTTACTTTATCTGATAATGAAGTATTTCTACCAACATATATACATTACAAAATCTATTCCATTAGGCTAACGATGAATATAGAAAGACACATACTTATCAAAATAAAAATAAAACATATGGAAAGACACATGAGAATAGGAGAATAAAACCCAATGATAAATATAAACAAGATACACGAGAATAAAAGAAACGCAAAATAAGTAGGCTAATGATGAATCTAAAAAGATACACAAGAATAGAAATGCGAGTATGAACTTATCCTTATTTTGTATTCCATAATGATGAACCTTAATGCAAGCAGTTCTTTGTTATTAATCATGGGTTCTAACATTTTGTAAATACTTGTGAACATGCAAGCTACCTTGGAAAAGGTGCTGATAAATAGTGTTGAGCTTTACTTGATTATCACACATCCTTATGGTTAGTATCTACTAAAATCAACCATTGATTCACCAAAAATCAGCCATTGATTCATCTTCTATATGGGTACACCAAAATGGGCTTCAAAAATGTGTTCTCAAGTGCAATCAGTCAGCCCTTTAAGGCATGGGTCGAGCTCCATTGACAGATCTAAAATGACAGATAAAATGACAGGGACACAATATAAGCCACGTGGCACACTGTTATAGGACTCGGACCATATGGATGTTTGTCATATCCCATGGTGGACCTACAAACCAAAAATCAGCCTGATTAGTGATTTATAGGCTTTTGGATTGGCCTTTTTTTCATGGGCTGATCTCAACTGTGGGAATTTGAGCAATATTTGAGGTACAAAGATGCAACACTTATTAAATCACTAATCGGGCTGATTTGTGGTTTGGAAAGTCCACCATGGGATTGGACTTATTTTCATGGGCTGATCTCAATTGTGGGAATTTGAGGTACACAGATGCAACACTTATAAACCACTAATCAAGCTGATTTGTGGTTTGTTAAGTCCACCATGGGATTGGACTTATTTTCATGGGTTGATCTCGACCGTGGGAATTTGAACAGTATTTGAGGTACAAAGATGCAACACTTATAAATCACTAATCAGGCTGATTTGTGGATTGTAATAGAGCATCTCAAACGCTATGCTATTCCACCGTGCTATCCTAAAATTTAGCACGGTGGGTCAAAAACAGGTGCTCCAATGCTGTGCTATCTCAATGCTAAATTATATCATATGCTATATCTCGTGCTATATTTGGCACAGGATATGGCATATGCTATAATTTAGTATATAGCAGCTTTTTTGGTTTTGACTCTTTGGACTATTTACACCTTTAGATCTTGTACCCCAAATAATGCTCAATATCCCACGGCTAAAATCAGCATATGATTGGCTGATAAGCAGTCCACATGTCACTTTTTTAGAGGATGCTGATGGTATGGATGTTTGACCAATCCCTAGGTGGACCTACAAACCAAAAGTCTACTTGATTAGTGGTTTCAAACCTTTCAATCTTGAACCCCAATTATTGCTCAAATTCTCATGTTAAAATCAACGCATGAAAATGACTCCAATCCAAAAATAGCATTGAGATATAGCATTGCACCATTGAAGCATGCCGTGCCAAAATAACCAAAATGGCACTGTAGTTGTCTCAAAATATAGAATTAAGAGGGCCTTTTGGCATTCTAGAGTTGGAGATGCTCTAAGTCCACCATGGGATAGGGCAAACATCTGTACAGTCACAGTCCTGTAACAGTGTGCCACATGGCTTATATTGTTTCTCTATCATTTTACCTGTCATTTTATATCTGTTAACGGAGCCCAACCCTTAAGGCAATTACCACGGACTATGCCCATGTGGAAACAACTCAAATCCAACGCTCAGAAATCACTAATCAGCTTGATCAGAGGGTTTAAAATTTTGGGAAAGTAGACTTACAGACCACAAATTAGATTACAGACCAAAAATTTGAGGAAAATAGACCAAACATTAGCTTGATCAAAGATTTCTAAGCGTTGGATTGTACGTAGTCAATCGTTTTCAAGGGTTTTATCCCTAAACCCTCAAAAGAGGGCTTTTGAGGGTTTCAAAACTAAAAGGGGATAGAGAATATGAATCAGGTTGATTTTTGCTATACATATCCACCAAGGAGTGGTAAAAACAACCATTCGGCCATATGGGGGAGGAGAGATACGAAAACAATTAAAAAATTATAACATACCTGCGGCTTCGACGAACGGCGGAAGATGAACGGAGGGCGCGACGACGGCGACGGCGACAAACGTACACTTGATGAGCGGCGAAGACGAATAGCACTCCGGTGGAGGCGAGGGCAAAGGGGTGAAGGGAGGAGGAGAGGGCGGTGAAGGGGGTTTCGCACACAGCAAGAAGAGAAGAGGGGTTTTCGCGCGGATGCGAAAACCCAAAATTTTTTTTTTTTATAACCAGACCTATAGCGACGGCCACCACTTGACCGTCGCTAAAACTATCTATAGCGACGGCCAGAACCGTCGGTAAATGGGTCTTATAACGAGGGTCAGGATCTGGCCGTCGCTATATATAGTTTTAGCGACGGATTATATCTGGCCGTCGCTATATGTAGTGTATTTTTTGGCGCCAATTCGATGTACCGACGGTTGGGCCTTTTACCGTCGCTATATGTATATTTAGAGACGATTTTCTCTGGCCGTCGCTAAAAGTCCGTCGCTATAAGCCGAATTTCTTGTAGTGATTGGATTTGGGGACATTCAAATCAAAGGACTGAAAATCAACAATAAGTATGATATATATATATATATATATATATATATATATATATATATATATATATATATATATATATATATTTTTCGAAGTTTAGGTCCACTATGGTTGGACCAAACATTCAATAGGTCAGCGGGACCAAAAAATGGTATCACGAAAGCGTTTAGAGCGACTAAAAAGGCGAAATTATAAAAAATATTTGGCTTTTAATACATTGGAGACGGACGTTCTAAAGTCTACTTGTTTGACATTACTTATGTACAGATGATCTTGGTTATAAAAACGAATTACTAATCCTGCAGTGAAAATAAACATGTAAAGTTCTTTGTATGATTACCCCGAATAAGTTTTCTAGAGACGAGTTTTGCATATAACTATTGTAGAACTTTTTCTGCATCAACAATTTCTAACATACAAATCATTTTTTTGTAGAACTTTTTGATGACGTTGCAAAATTCATATTCTTATACCCAATTTTCTAGAACTTTTCCGTCCTCAAACGAGCCAGACTCCCCCAAAACAAATGCCTACAAACTTTGACAATTGGGATCTTTTTGGGGAGAGAGAGAGAGAGAGAGAGAGTTTGGGTGGGACATACTATTATCATTGTTTTGAGATATCTTGAAAATATAGCGAGAATTGCAAGCATGGAGGATAACATAGAATTGGGAGCATAAAGGAAAATAGAAAGAGAAATGGGATTGTAGAGATTAGAGAAAGAGAGCTTAGGTGGGACCTACAAAGATAAATAGAAAAGGAGAATAGAGGTAGAGAATTGGGATGGTAGAGAAAGAGAGCCCTGGGTGGGACCTACCATTGTCATTGTTTTGGGATGGTAGAGAAATAGAAAGAGATTGGGAGCAAATAGAGGAGAGAGATTTGAGATGGTGGAAAAAGAGAGATTGGGTAGGGCCTACCATTGTCATTGTTTTGGGACGGTAGAGAAATTGAAAAAGAATTGGGAGCATGGGGATGGTAGAGAAAGAGAGCCCTGGGTGGGAGTTACCATTGTCATTGTTTTGGGATGGTAGAGAAATAGAAAGAGATTGAGAGCGAATAGAGGAGAGAGAATTGAGATGGTGGAGAAAGAGAGATTGGGTAGGGCCTACCATTGTCATTGTTTTGGGACTGTAGAGAAATAGAAAAAGAATTGGGAGCATGGGGATGGTAGAGAAAGAGAGACTCGGTGGAGCCTACCATTGTCATTGTTTTGGGATGGTAGAGAAATAGAAAGAGAATTGGGAGCTTAGAGGAGAAAGAATTGGGATGGTAGAGAAAGAGAGATTCGGTGGGACCTACAATTGTTATTGTTTTGGGACGGTAGAGAAAGAGAAAGAGAATTGGGAGCATTGGTATGGTAGAGAAAGAGAGATTGGGTGGGCCTACCCTTTTTCTTTGTTTTGGGATGGTAGAGAAATAGAAAGACAATTGAAAGCATAGAGGAGAGAGAATTGGGATGGTAGAGAAAGAGAGATTGTGTGGGGCCTACCATTGTTATTGTTTCGGGAGGGTAGAGAAATAGAAAGAATTGTGATGGTAGAGAAAGAGAGATCGGGTGTGGCCTACCATTGTCATTGTCTGGGGGGACGGTAGAGAAATAGAAAGAGAATTGAGAGCATGGGGATGGTAAAGCAAGAGAGATTGGGTGGAGCCTACCATTGACTTTGTTTTTGGGATGGTAGAGAAATGGGAGCATAGAGGAGGGAGAATTGTGATGGTAGAGAAAGAGATGGAGATTGGGTGGGGCCTATCATTGTCATTGTTTTTGGGATGGTAGAGAATTAAAAAAAGAATTGGGAGCATAGAGGAGTAGAGAGAATTGGGATGGTAGAGAAAAGAGAGATTGGGTGGGGCGTACCATTGACTTTGTTTTGGGTTGGTAGAGAAATAAAAAGAGAATAGAGAGGCATTGGGAAGGAGAAGAGAGACAACTGGATGGCACTTGGCAGAGCATGGGTGGGGCCTATCATTGTCTTAGTTTTGGGAATGGTATAGAAATAAAAGTAGAGATTTAGGAGAGCATAGAGAAGGAGAATATAGAATGAGAATTGGGACGGCAGGGATAGGTAGAGAGCTTTGGGTGGGACCTACCATTGTTTTTGTTTTGAGATGGATTGAAGGAGAGTTTGGGTGGGAAATACCTTTAATATATGGAGACAGGTGGTTTCTATTTCTTTATATGTGACTTTCTCCGCTTGGGATCACATGTTTCAGCTCTTACCTCTCTCTATATATACGAGGAACATGATATTCCTTACCCAAAACGAAAATTTATATCCCTCTCCTATTGCTTCCGTACTAGAAAACAACAATGGATGGAGTCATGAGGGATGAAGAGATTCCACGAGTGCCGTCCGATCATGTTGAAGATCTGACGACGGTAGTGAAAAAGGCAGCATTCAAGGTTGGGATTTCAACATCTACCTTTGCCAGTGCTGGGATCTTCAACTATCCTCCTCTGCTTCATCACCAAAATCCCACCTACGAGATTCTCGCAAAGGCGTACATCGTCACCATGTTCATGTGTTTGAGCGTGGGTCTGATACTGCTCGTGATTTCAGTGGTTATCCCCATGGCGCCAAACTCCATTTCTATTGCCAAGAAGCTGATGTGGGTTGCTCTTGCATTGGTGCAAATTGCTCTTACACTCGGGACCTCTATGGTGCTAATGGTTGGTTGATGATCTTCTTTGTTTCCTATTCTACATATATAAGTAATTATGTTTGTTTTTGTGGTGTATTTGGATGTCACGCAGTCGTCCTGACCTGAATGTTCGTGTTTTACGTGTCTAGTTTTCAGTTTTTGATTTTGTTTTGATACAAGGTTGTTGCTTGTAATGAGTTCACTTTGTTGAATTATAATAAATATACAGTTGTGTTAGTTCTCTGTGTTCTCGTTAATACTTTCATATCAAATGAAACGTAGGCAAGTTCAAACAAAAAGGACTGCACTGGGCCATCATCCTGGGTGGATCTGTCCCGAGGTTCGGACCTGTGTTTTGTCTGAATCTCGAGCAACATCAGCAGTCCGTATTTAGTATATATTGACTTTCATAAAGTAATTGCTACGACATTAAAACAACCAAGGAGGAGCTCCACACAATCCCCAAAAGGTTCTCTCTCTCTCTCGACCCAAAATTCGACTCCATGTCGTCGAATTTACTACTACAATCCTCGGAGAAATCTAGTATGCATAGACTTAAAAGTATGCAAACATTGTATCCACCTTTGAATGTTCCTTGAAAAACGTGTTTTTAATTCCTAAAATAATTTTTATTTTAACTTTTAAATAACACGTTTCCAAACTCCTCTCTCTGTCGTTTTATCAAAATCAGAGTTTCTGAATTTTTATTTTTTTTGGGGGGGGGGGGGGGGGGGTGGGGTCTCTATTTTTCCTCGATTTCTAAAATTAAAAAAGGCAAATTTGTTTCTAGGGCTTTGAATTTATTTTTCTTCATTATAAGATTTATGATATCCAGGTACTTTTTCTTCCCAAAGGTTCGTTTGAATTTACGGGTATTTGAATAGGGCACAGAGTCTACAGACCACAGAGATTGGGGATGATTTTCACTTCTGTTTTCCTGTTTTTTTTAAGGCTTTTGTACTACCCATGATAAATCTTCTATATTAGTCAAACCCCAATTGTCATTCTTTTGGTCATGCCCCTTGACTATGGTTGACTGCATTTGATCGAGTCAGAAGCAATAGCTTCATCCCCCTCACATTGAAGACTCCTTCCATTATTTTTTAAAGCTGATTATGACTTTGAAGACTATGTTGTTGGTCGTTGATCCATTGGGCACCCCCAACTCCTGAATCATGTAGTCAATGATCATGACCGTCCCACGTGCCCTATGGATGGGACACATCCTGAATTTTGTTTTGCACTGATGATCCTAAACGTTTGATTAATAAGCATCACGTTTGTGGTACCTTTGCTGATTTGTCCCACGCGTGAAGCCAAAGTCTTGCATTGTTTGCATATTTTTTGGGCCTACTGAGCTGTGAATGTTTGGTCCACCCCTTTGTGAACCTACACGCCAAAGATCATCCTTATCGGTTATCCTTAGCCGTTGGATCTGAATATGTTTTCATCATTCCCCATTTCTCCCTATCCAGCTTGCTCAAAGCAATTCCTTTAGTACGATGCTACTAGGCCTGGACCTAATGTGCTTTGGACCCACGGGGACTACTCATGAAGCCCATTGTGAAAAAATTTAATTCCAGTTGCCAGGAATCAATTGATTTTTCGTGTGTAAGGATGGGGTATGTAGGCCTCAAAAGTGTCACGTGGCAATAATATGTTAATTATCCCCTTTGTCAGCCGAATCCAAATCTTAGCACACGGAAACTTTTTGATACAGATATTGGCGTCACGACATGGCACACTCTTTTGGGCCCACTGAACCCATAAATGTTTAGCCCACCCCTTAGTGGACCTAAACACAAAAAATCAGCTTGATGGTGATTTCTAGCTGTTGGATTTCAGCAACTTTCATCATTAGTTCAGAACCCACTCATGGGCCTTTCTATAAAGCCCATGATGAAAATTGCTCAAATCTAATGGCTAAAAAAAAGAAAACCAATTAGACCGACTTTCAGATTGTAAGTCTACAAAGAAGTGGGCCAAACATCCATGGGTCAGTGGAACCAATTGATTGGTGCCATGTGGCATTTTGCTCTTTTGATGCAGACGTTTATATCAAATTCCAACTCCAGCGCACGGCTCACTAAACTGATAAATGTTTGCCCTATCAAATTTCAACCTCACGTGCTTAAAAAGAAAGAAAAAGGATTCCAAGAAAACAAAAGAAGAATTTAGATCCCACTCTTTTCGAGCCCAATGAGCAATGGATGGATGGTCCATCACCCTATGCCATTTGTCCAAGTGCAGGAGGGCCCACAAAAAATCTAGTTTCACTACACCACATGCAGATAAAAAATTTTGAAAACTAAGCATTACCAAAAATCAGTTTGATTGGATTTGAGAACTTTGTCTTCATGGGCTTCATGGACAATCCAATGCGTCAGGGAATTGTCTTCACTACCACACGATCCTCAATGATCAATTTGGACAAGAAGAGATGAGATCTTAATTCCTTTGTTGACCAGACGTCGGGGGATAAGTAAAAGGAAGGGAAGAGATAATATTGCAAGTATCTTTACTAGAGAGCTTTGATAAATTGAGACTTGATGATTATATCTTTATTGATGACCCGTATTTATAGATTCTGAAGGAAGTCTAATCTTAGAAGGATTAGGGCTTAAGGGAGGTTTTTATTTTTCAAATTAGTGTCTAAAAAAGTCTTCATTCCTCTAGTCCTAAGAGGTTTCTATTTCTGAAAGGGTTCGGATTTAAGAGACTTTCTTTCTCTTGGCTTGGTGAATCAAGAAAGTCTTCTTCATCATCATGCAATCCGAAAGGAGTCCAATTTTGTGAAGAATTGAGTCATCTTTGGACTTCTTTTATTATTGACCTTAGTCGATAATTTGGACGTTCTCTTTTATATACGCACTTTTGTGCTGACTTGCTACATTGACAAGTCTATAGTTGACATGGACTCTTATTGAAATATATTCGAAAAGAATTAAAATGTTATATTATTTGGGTCCCTTATTATTAGGCAGGGCCCCAGGTGTCACATTTGATCCCATGCGTGTATAATTTAACAAGTGCGGTGACACGTGTACAACTGAGATTAGATGGTTATATATGTTATACATATTGCACCCTCTTAATACAGAAGTTAGGCAAGCTAATTGATATGTCAAAAACACTGATTACTTCAGCACCTTGGTAAAATGCTACATGGATGTGCATTAAATGAAAGTCCCATTTGAAATGATAGTGGTTAATTTGTTATCAATGAAGCTGGTGCTCTACTCTCTGAGGTGTTATATAAGGCCTTGGTGATATGTGGGTCATTCAAAATTTAAAGGCACTTCAAAAACTCAAGAGGCCGTTCCTATGTTAGAGGTAGGTTGTATTTTTCATCTTTTCGTCTTCTTCTGGAAAGAAAAGTAGTGATCATTGGTATGACAATAGACTTTGACTAAGAATCATTATTAGAAAAAGCACTTTTGACATCGATTTTTAGTAACACTAAAGACGACATTGTTTTAAAAAAAAAAAAAAAAACTGACGCTTTATCGGGCGACACCAAAAGCTTTAGTGAAATGGTGTCGGTTTATAAGTGATGCCAAATGAGAGTAACAATGTCGGATTGATGATAAATCGACGCCATTTCTCCGATAAAGGTGTCAGTTTCTCATAAAACAGACGTCTTCATTATCTTTTTGAGTCAACTTTGTATAACCAATGTCAATTGATCAGATAAAGGCGTCGGTTTTAGAAATATTGACACCATATATTTGACTTCTTAAAATATATTTATCGTTTTATATCTGTCGCCAAATATTCTTCAATCCTGTAAGAGATATTCAAATACATCGTTTTATATAGAAACACAAGAATGCATATATGTGTCCAAAAACAACAAAAAGTTGAATGTGGTGCCATGAACAAGAAACACTCGGAACAATAAACATCAAACCATTAAATACATCAACTATATAAGAGTAAGCATAAATACAATATTAAAGAAAAAAGAGTTAATACACAAGTTCATTCAATCTTTCATCTAATGTCTTTCGAATATGAAGTTGAAGCTTAGATTGGTGCCATTAACAATATTTAAGACACCCTTAGGCAAGCTTGCAGCCTCTACTAGATTTGCAAGTATTGTAGTAGCCCTTGGAAAGAAAACACCAAAAGTACCAATAACTTTAGCCATATTACATATTGAAAAAAAAAGAGAGTTGGACATGGATACTAAAAAATAAGACATCTAACATGCCCAATAGAAATCAAGATTACAGCTTGGATTTTCTCTCAACAAATGTTAAAAATTTTGGACGTGCGTGCTAAGTGATAAACTAACCAGCACCAAAGCTGATCCTTTCGAAGGTGTGTGCTAAGTTGTAAACACTAAGTGACCCTCACCCAATGTTGGTCCTTTTGGAGGTGCGTGCTTATAAGTGGTAAAACCAAGTGACCCTCATCGGATGATGGTCCTTTTGGAGTTGTGTGCTAGAAAATTAGAACTCCAATACTGAAGAGAACCTAAGAGCAAACATAACCAAGATACATGTCATCATTGTATCTAGTGAAGGAATTCAATTGGAGAAGAAGTATAATAACATTCACAAGACTCAAGTATTGCAATAACTAGAAAAGTGGCAAAATAATTTGTCAAATTATGAGTTAGAGCCAACAAGACCACTTCCAATCTTAATTACTAGGTCGCATGCGATATACTTTCATGGAAGAGATCTTGAACAATGGTTCTTGCCTTGGAAACTTTGAAATGACTTAGAGACCAAAAGCCAGCAGAAGACCTATATTTGTATGGCATTCCAATTACAACTTGTGTCAGATATTACCTCCGCCTAATCTAAATCTTCCAACGATTTAGTAATCTTAGATTATGGAAACATCTCTACACTTGAACTTGGCATGTATCATCAAGGGTTGCACTTGTGGTGCAATGTAAAAGGGGGAATGGCAAGCTGCGCTGCCACGTAAGCAGTCTCAAATTGTTAACAAGTTTATTGATGACTTACAGGAAATAAAAGTGTTAGAAAATACAGTACCATTTGTTGTATCCAATATATATTAGTACAGTTGTATTTTTCATTTGTAATCATGTAAAATTTTATTCTGACATCTATTATCTATACTAAAGCTCGACCCTGTTGAGGTGGCGCTTTCTTCAGCTTTTTAGTTTATCCCAAAAATACCCCTACATAAAACACTTCTCTTTCCAATCCTGTCACTCTCTTTCTTTCTTTAATTTCTTCATTAATTCTCAAATTCTCTCACATCTGCAATTAATTCCGAAACGTCTTCTCTCTATCCAATCTTACGACTCTCCATCTCCTTATTTCATTAATTAATTCCTAAATTTTCAACCGATGCATTAAGAAATCTATTTTGGTTTGTTTCCAAAATCAATGCCTTAATTATGAACGTTCTCTCTTCCTAAACCATGCATTAAGAAAATCAATGTGGTTTGTTTTCATAACCAATGCATTAAGAAATACATTTTGGTTTGTTTCCAAAATCAATGCATTAATTACGATCGTTCTCTCTTCGTAACCGATGCATTAAGAAAATCAATGTCGTTTGTTTCTATAACCGATGCATTACAAAATCTAAAGGTTTCCGTATGCAAATGTATTTTAATTTTTACAATTCTATTTTGGTTACTTTCCATAACTACATCATTAAGAAATATAATAAAGATTTTCATATGCAAAGGTAACCTGCATATGAAAATCCTCATGCCTTTCCATTTTCCTCTATCGTAAAATATTAAAATCTCTCCCTCTTTCTTTCCGTTGATGAGTTTTATTTTTTAGGGCTGTCACTAGAGCCCGACCTTCATTTTGAGACTTAAACATTTGATTTGTTAAAATCATAAATAACCAATCTCTGCAATAATCATCTGTCAGCGACTCAGGCAAATATTAGGGTAGCCATTCGAAATCCTAATGAAAAATGTGTGAGAGATCTCCCACTACAAGAAGCATCTAGTAGCAGGTATGCATACTTTTCTTCTTTTTTCTCTTCTTTATTCATATTTTCCCCCAAGGAGTAGCGAGGTCAGACCAAAGACATGAAAATGGTGCTTGAGGCATGCCCGTCATGTGCTTACGTATTTTTTTTAATTTTTTTTGAAATACTTCTAGGCATTGTTTTTCAACACTTCGCTCGCACACATCTCAATTTTCACCTGTTTGGAAACAGTATTTGTAAGAATAGGGGAGGTGATGATGCAAAGCTTTGACTACATGCATACACAATATTCTAGATCTATTTTAGAAGAGGGGAGGGTATGACAGTTATTTGGAGGAACAAAGATCACCCCATCTTCAAATAGAAATGAAGAGGATGATCGGAGCCATTGATTCAGTCGAAGGCCGAGTTTGCATGGAGCTGCTCGATTTATTCGGAGAACGAACAATCATTAAATGAAGAAGCCGTCGATGCATGCTTGGTAAGAGAAATTGCATGTTAGCGACCATTACACATGTCCCAAAGAAACACAATAAGAATTTTGGTTGGCGTTCTTCGGGTTCCAGCATAAAAATCAGCTTGATTTGTAATTTCTATCCATTGAATCTATAACTCAAAAAGAAAAATCCAATATAAAGATGTCACCAAATGAAAATGCTCGAATCCTACAGCTAGCTGGAGATCACCAATTAGGCTGATTTGTGGTGTGTTGGTCTATCAACGGGTGGACCAATCATTCATGAGTTAATGTTGTAGACCATTATATACAAAATTATATAGAGTTGTAATTTTACCTGTATCAATTATATAATCATACTTTAATCCCATCCTAACAGCTCTACCCTATTATAGACCATTAATGATCATCTAGAAGCACAATATCGGGATATAAGTGGCATAGGTGGCGGGTCTCACGAATCGCAATTATCATGATTTAAAGCAAGAGCGGGGAGCCATGTGATATAAATTCTGGGTTAATGTTCACTCATATCAATTGAATTGGCCAGTCCAATATGGTTCTCAAACATTGGTTTCTATCATCGTTAACATAGACCTCTACTCAGCAAATGCACTTCATACATCACAAATAATTCTGCTGCAAATTCTAAAATAACTCATAGAGGGGATTGGTTAACAAAAGAGTTTTAAGTGATTTCACATTTAAAATAAAACAGGATTCACTCTAGATGCCTACATCACAAAAAGTTAACCAATATAACTATTTTCACAAGAATTTCTTATATTGATTTAAGTTATATTATTTTTTATTTTTGTATTTTCCTACTTAACAAAATAATGCATTGTTATTTATGCCTGTGCTTTAGCACAGGTATTGATTACTAGTTTAATACCTATTAGGGAATGAGATAAATTATAGATATTAAATAGAATAAATTTAATTAAAGGAGGTGTGGACCCCATTTTACCAAAAATCGTGGAGGCAAAAAAAAAGAGAGATAATTAAATACCTGTGAATTTCAAAACAAGACAAAATTTTAAGAAAATCAATTGGGAAACATCAATTAACATGGAGAACAGAGAGAATATGTCCATCATCCAATTAAACCTATTAAAAATGTGGAGAAGAGAGAATACCTCTTACATTTAACAAAACTACTAAAAAGGATGAACTTAGAGAGAATCTCTCCTACTCAAACCAACCTTCCAACGTATAGACACTAAGGGACTCCAAAAGACTTCCAACTTGACACATAGCAATATATGCTAATTAGAAAGTATTAATTGTCTAAATTTATTGACACTGAGTAGTTCTTTTAAATAATAGATATTATACAGATTTGAAGAAAAAAACTCAACCCATGATTTTTACCAAAACGTGGATAGTTATGGAGAGTCTCACCACAACTCTAGCATATGTAGGAGACATAGTAAACATGAAGGGACCCACCTTTTTATTTTTGGGCTTTTTTGCTTTACCCCCTTACTTTATTGATGCAATTTGCATCTTACCCAATGTTTTTAAAATATTTGTGCTTCACCCTTTGACCATATTCAACGTTGTTGACCATAGACGGCCATTAACATTCTCCAGATGGACATCCCAATATTTTTTAAATGACTATAATGACCTTAGGTGAGACACAAATATTTTAAAAACATTGGGTGCGATGCATATTGCATCAATAAAGTAAGGGGGACAAGCAAAAAATCCTTTTATTTTGAGGATTTTTTTTTAAAGAATTGTGAGCTCAAAAGCTTTCTTCATTTACTTTTGGCCCAACTGTATGGATGTTGGGCCCATCGCTAGGTGGAGCCACATACCAAATATCAGCCTGATTAGTGATTTCAAACCAATGGATCTTTGTACCCCAAATAATGCTCAAATTCTACGGATAAAATCAACCCAGGAAAATGACTCTAATCCAATGCTTAAAAATTAACAATAAGATTTATTTTTGGTCTGTAGGCCTACGGTTGGACCAACAGTAAATGAAGAAAGGTTTTGAGACCACAATCCTAAAAAAAAAAAAAATCCTAAGACAAAAAAAGTTTTTTTTGCTTGTCCCCCTTACTTTATTAATGCAATTTGCATATCGCACCCAATGTTTTTAAAATATTTGCGTCTCACCCAAGGTCATTATAATCATTTAAAAAATCTTAGGATGTCCATATGGGGACAACGACATTGACCATGGTCAAAGGGTGAGATGCAAATATTTTTAAACATTGGGTGAGATGCAAATTGCATCAATAAAGTAAGGGGGTAGAGCAAAAAAGCCCTTTATTTTTCTGTGTATTTAATGGATCATTTGTATATATCCCTAGCCGTTGGATTTGAACATCTTGTCATCATTCCACATTTCTCCCTATCTAGCTCCCTTAAAGCAATTCCTTCAGTCCAATGCTAGCTAGGCCTGTACCTAATGCTTTTGACCCATGGGACTACTCATGAAGCCCATAGTGAAGAAACATCATTCTAGTTGTAGGAATCAGTTAATTTTTCATGTGTAAGGATGGGTAAGTAGGCCTCGAAAGTGTGTCACAGGGCAAGAATATTTGTGTTCACAAATACACCGGACACGTTAGTGACCAGCGTACAAGTCCATCCAATAATATGTACCCCTTTGTCAGACGAATCCAAATCTTACCGCACGGAAAACCTTTTTGATACATATGTTGGTATCGCGATATGGCACACTCTTTTGGGCCCACTGAATCCATAATTTTTAGCCCACCGCTTAGTTGGCCTAAACATATAAAAAAGTCTGATTGGTGATTTCTAGCAGTTGGATTTCAGCAACTTTCATCATTAGTTCAGAACCCACTCATTGGCCTTCTTAAAATGCCCATGATGAAAATTGCTCAAATCTAATGGCTAAAAAAAAACCAATTAGACCGACTTTTAGATTGTAAGTCCTCCAAGAAGTGGGAGCAATGTGACGTGATGTTGGGAAGAAGGATTTTCTATGAAATTTAGTGTCTGAGTTGGCTTTTGTGCGCATCTCGAGGGGGAGTGGGATTTTCCCTTACAATTGGATAAAAGGACCGCACTAGAGAGAGAGAACTCAAAGTCCCTATTAAGGGTTTGGAACATTGGCTCCATTTAGTTGTAGTCCCTGGCAGGGTTCAGATTAGGTTGAGGTATTACCTCTGGTTCCCCGAGGTTCAATTAGTATTACCAAAACTCAACCGAATTGATGATTTTCAACCATGGGATGTGAGAATTATTTTGGATATTTAGATTCAATGGCTAGAAAATCATCAATCAAACTGCTCTCTGATCTGTAGGTCCACCTAGAGGTGGACTATAAACATCCTTGCGGTCATTGATCTCTAAGAGTGTACCACGTTGTGCTGATTTTCTGGCGAGTAAATGGGTTGGTTGACTTTGGTATGAATGTGTCCACTTAGGGTTTAGCCGTGGAACCCTAAGTGGATACATTTAGACAAAAAATTAGCCTAATTAGTGATTAGGCTGATATTTGGTATATAGGTAGGTCCACTTAGGGATGGGATACGAGTAGTGTTCTCTAAAAGTGCGCCACATGGCTTATACTATTATCCTTCATCATCATTGATGAGGGGCGTTGGCGTGATGAACAACTTGAGGCATTTAAAGAGGCAAGGTTTGCATCTATATATCTATACTATAGCAGAGAAGCGAGCAGCGTCGTGCTCTCTCCTCCACATCAAGTTGACGTGGCACTCTCCTCATGCAGAGTGACATGTCAACAACGTAAAATTCTCTTTCCTCTCTCATCCACTTGACTCTATCCTATCTTTTTGTCTTTTCCAAAAACACCCCTTGACACTTTAAGTAATGCACCTCAAACATTAAGGACTTTTCAGACTTTCTAACCAAATTAATTTACTTTTCTTTAAAATCTCAATTATTTATTTCTTAATTCTCCATTTCATTCTTAAATTATTTATTTCTTCATTCTTAAATTCATCTTTCTCAACGTCTCTTAACACTTTCTTATTTTTCAAAACATAACATTCACAACCTTCTATTTATGTTTCAATCAAAATGTTTATCCTATTACCACCGCTTCTATTGTGGCCTTCTAATGGCTTTTCATCTCCTTCAATTTTCACAACATTCTATTTTTGTTTCAATTAAAACGTTTTTCTCATTAACATCACTTCCATTATTGACATCTAATGTCTTTCCATATTTCGTTAATAAATAAATGTCCATTTAATTAGCCATTAATTCGGTCATATATAAATATTAGGGTTTAGACAGAGTTCTCACATTTCCTCTCACCGACTGAGCTTCATCGAATGACGAAGACATAAAAGTAAGAGAAAAGCCAATATAGTTCGATATCTTTACCATCTCTTCTAAAAAAATTTTTTTTCCTTCAATAAGTAGTCTCTGCTGAATACTTGATTTGGGCCTCTCAAAGAATTTTTATTTAATTATTTACATTCATGTTTATGTTTAGACTCTAGAATGATTGTTTGTTTATTTGTAAGGTTTCAATTTTTTAGAATTGTATAAATCTTTGAAGGTAAAAATGAATATTTTAAATTTTTTTATTTTCTTCTATTGTTAGCCTTTTTTTTTATTTTCTTATCATATTTTACAGGCTAAGGGGATGTTGTTGAAGATAACGAAGAGATGATTGTGAATAACAATAATATGAAGATGGGAAGAACTGATGAAAGGGTTGTCACTATTATGGACATAGTGGATGTGTTGTTGTGCGATGCTTGAATGTAAAAATGAATATTATAAAAACTTATTTTTTATTTTCTTTTGGTGTTAGCAATTTTTTTCATTTTCTTATCATGTTTAGAGAGAATGAAGGGAAATGGCATAGTTAAACAATTTTTCTATATTATTTCCTACTAAAATTAGATGTAGATATAAAAATTAATTGTTGTTAGTTTGTATTTTCTATTTCCACCCGTGCTTTAGCACGGGCTTTCATTACTAGTTTAAATTAGAGAGGGGTATGTGGGCGTGTAGCATGCCCTAACCCCGGTTAAAGCTTTATAATAGTACATAATCTATAGATATAGGTATGAGATGTGTTTCTTTGTGAACTTGAGGCCAGTTGGCTAAACGACCCCGTTTCCCTCTCTAGGAAAATGAGGCACTTTGATGGGATTCAACACGTGTGGTTGTGGAAGTTCTTGGACAATAATATCTTACATGACCATGCACCCACAATATAAGCCACGTGGCAGTTTCTTAGAGGACATTGACATAGATGTTTGGCCAATCCCTAGGTAGACCTATAAACCCAAAATCAACCTGATCAGTGATTTCTAAGCATTAGTTGAAGTCATTTTCATGGGTTGATTTTAACGGTAAGAATTCGAGCATGATTTACCATTATTTGGGTACAAAGTTTCAAACGTTTGAAATCAATTTTGATGGAAAATTTCTTAAACAAAAAAAAAGTTTTAACTATTTACAGAAATAAATTCTTTTTTTTTTTTTGAAAATTTACAAAAAAAAAAAAGTAACTAGAAAGGTGTCTCTCCCTAACAAAAATTAAAGCTGGCAAAAGTCCTTTTAAAGGGCGTCTGCATTTTTCGTTTGGTGAGTAAAACTTTTGTTGCAATACAATACCAGCCACATGGCATGCTCTTATTGGACACTGACCGTAGGGATGTTTGGCCAATCACAAGGTGGACCTACACACCGAAAATAAACATGATCAGTCTAAGTGTTGGATTGAAATTATTTTCATAGGTTTGAATTTAACAGTAGGAATTTGAGCATTATTGTGCATTATTTGTAAATCACTAATCAGGCTGATTTTTGGTTTACAAGTCCACTGAGGGACTAACCAAACATCCATCCATACTGTCAGCGTCCACTAAAAGTGTGCCACGTGGTTCATATTGTATTGTTAAATAAGTTTTACTCGTCAATGGACAAACATCCTTTTAAAGGGCATCTGTCAGGTTCGACGACCTTTAAAAGGGCGTTTGTCAGCTTTAATTTTTGTGAGGGAGTCTCCTTATTTTTTTTTTTCAAAAGTTTTTATTTCTGTAAATAGTTTAAACTTTTATTTTGTTTAAGAAATTTTCCGAATCAATAATCAAGCTGATTTTAGGTTTGTATATCGTAGATCCACTTAGGGATTGGCCAAACATCCATATGGTCAGCGTCCTCTCTGTGAGTGTACCACGTGGCTCATATTATGGGTGGTCAGGGCTTCCGTTACCTCGGGACAGACTAACATCAGTCATCAGAAGCACACGTGCAACTGTGCAAGGTGTTGGTCAAATCATTGATGTTGAAAATTGGTCATCGGACTCTCAGAAAGGAAAGAGATATCATGGTTTTAAAAACGGCCGTTTAAACGGTAACGCCCCAAGCCCATTTCCGTTAAAACCGTTTAAACACTTTTTATCGGTTTTGAAAAAAAAACTGCCATTTTTTTTTGTTTTAACGGCCGTTATAACCGTTTAAACGGCCGTTAAAATCATTTAAACAGCCGTTTAATTTTAGAAATTTTTGTGAAAAAAAGGCCGTTAAATCCGTTTAATTCCGTTAAATTCCATTTTCTTTTAATTTTCAAATTTCAAAATTTGAATTTCAGCGCCACTTTTTCCTTTTTTTTTCCGTTAAAACCGTTAAAATCCGTTTAATTCTATTTTTTCCCATTTTTTTTTCAATTTTTGCCCCTGACCGTTTCAATCCGTTTTAACGGCCGTTTAAACATTAACACCCCCAGTCCGTTTAACCGTTAAAACGGCCTCCTTTAAACCTTGAGAGATATAACAAAGTGTACCTTTAATTTTTCAAACCCCGAACCAGTGACACAGTGACTTGACCGGGTCGAGGACCGGTCCGGGTATGAAAACATTGCGCCCAAGAACGATTTTCGTTAATCACTACTCTCGTCTGGGCCCACTGATCCTATGAATGTTTATTCCACCCCTTGGTGGATATGCACACCAAAAATAACCCTGTTTGGTATTAAATTTTAGTACTTTTTAAGGCTTGCTTAGTACTAAAACCAAAGGCTAAAAACCATCAAACAAGCTGATTTTTGGTTTGAATGTCTATTAAGGGGTGGGCTAAACATCCATGATCTCATTGGGCCAGATGGCAGCGGTGCATTTGAAAAAATCTCAGGCATACCTTGTTACATCACGACCCGATAAGAAATCAGTCTGATCGGTGATTTCTAGCCATGGGATTTGGGTGCTCTCCAAAATATACTTTGAATCCTACGGCTAGATCACAAGAAAAATGATTTGAATCTCTAAGAGTGCCACGTTGCGTTTTTGAGTGCGGTCTACATGCCTGCCCTTTAAAAGGCTTGCTTCAAATTTTTGAAAAAGACTCGCAAGAGGGTTTGATGATTTTCTGGCCAGGAAATGGGTTGGTTCACTTTGTGTCCTCCAATGAAATTAAGTAGAACATTGACGAGGGACGTCTATCATCAATGTTGCCGACGGACCACAATATGATCCAAGTGGCAGATTTTTGGAGATCACTGACAGAACAGATATTTGGCCTATTTCTAGGTGGACCTACGTAACAAAAATCAGCCTGATTGGTAATTTCAAACCTTTGGATCTTTGTACCCCAAATAATGTTGGAATTCCATGGTTAGAATCAATGCATGAAAACGACACCAATCCAATGCTTATAAATCACTAATCAGGCTAATTTTCGGTCCGTTATGCTCACCTAGGGTTCAACCAAACATCCATAAAGTCAGCAATCTCTAAGAGTCTGACACGTGGCTCATAATGTGGTCCGTCATCAAAGTTCTGTTCCACCAGTGGGACATGAGTCTTTAATGATGTGGCATTGATTTACGGCGTCCCAAGTGGAAGGTTTAGTAGAGTCGCGCGGCTCATGAGACCAGTGTGGGCCGAGTAAAACTGTCACAATGGGATTGCAAATCACACAAACACAGCCAATGAGTTCTCGGCACGTACACCTAAAAAGCAAAAGCAAGGGGTACGTTGCAAAGCACTTGTGTACGTGCCGAGAACTCATTGGCTTGTGATTGTGTGATTTACAATTTCGTGTGATAGAAGTTTTACGCGTGTGGGCCAAGAATTGGGCCGGTCAGTCAGTAAGTCAGCATGCCAGCTCTTGGGAAAGTGAAAGGCACACGTGAAAAAGGAAAGCCCCGACGTGATTTCAAAAGCCGTATTTTTGTTCTGTGTACATAAGGCTAAGTGACCCCGTTTCCCTCTCCTTAGAAAAAATGAGGCACTTTGATGTGAGACAACACGTGTGGTGGTGGTGGAAGTGACAAGCACACGTGAGCAGAGGGTGTTGGACAAAATTTTGACGTTGAAAATGCTACTTCCCAGTCTTTCCGGCCACACTGACCCAAAAAGAAAATGGCTGCGAACCTTCCTGGTTTAGGCTGTAGACCATGGTTTTAAAAACAGCCGTTTAAACGGTAACCTCCCAAGCCCGTTTCCGTTAAAACCATTTAAACACGTTTTATCGGTTTTGAAAAAAATGGCCGTTAAATCCGTTAAAATCCTTTTAATTTCAGTTAATTTTCATTTTTTTATTTTTTTTTCAAATTTCAAAATTTGAATTTCAGCGCCATTTTTCCGTTAAAATCCGTTAAAACCCGATAAAATCCGTTTAATTCCATTTTTTCCCAATTTTTTCCATTTTTGCCCCTGGCCGTTTTAATCCATTTTAACGGCCGTTTAAACGGTAACACCCCCAGTCCGTTTAACCGTTAAAACGGCCTCCTTTAAACCTTGTTGTAGACTATTTGAGAGAAGCTTAACATCCGACACGAAGAAAAGGAACCTTCGCGATACCTTCTGTCCTTTGTCTCCTCAAATGGCAATTCCGTGATTCAGAGAACTCTCCATAGGATAAAACTTTGATGAACAGGGCAGCAGATCACGACACCTGGATTTTGTACGGATGGGTCACCTCGGCCTCACCACACACGTACCTAGGTGAGTACTTGAGTGCTTTTTGCCAAAACACTTGCCTGTGTACGTGTGCAGTGAGGCCGAGGTGGTCCAACCGTACAAAATCCAAGTGCCGTGATCTGCTGCCTTGTCATCTCCTTCGGCCCTGTCATCGAAGTTTTACTCCTCTCCATACTGTCGACATGTTAGGCGAACGTACTACTACAACCAACGATTTGACACTTGCCAAAAAGGCAATGTGTAAGGTTGGAATAAAACAAAAGTTTGTCCTTTTTGTTCTCTTATAAATTTCATATACCAAAGGAAAGTAACGGGCATACCTAACTATGCTCTCGCAATGGGATTGTGCCACGTAGGAGAGATGATGTTGAAGGGCAACCATCGTTTCCAAATTTTTTTATTATTATTATTATTCTTATTCTTTGAGAAGTTTAATTTATTACAAGGACAGCAAATAGCCCTATAATACTTCATCACTATCGTTATTTTGATTCATCGAACATGGGTGTAACTATTAAAACTTACTAAAAAGCCTTGGATTCCTTATGGGCCCCCATGTACATGCGAGCCCAACCACTATTCTCTTTAATCTTGTATGTCTCTATGGAAGAACTTCTATATATAAGTTGTATTCCAATCTTGAAGTTTTTCAATGTGAGACTAAACTTTTTTACAAACTTTACTCACTTGTACACATTACAAGTAGGGTAGTTTAGAACCGATTTTTCATTCACCCATAAATGGTCTTGGTTAAATAGTTTAACCTTATTATTCTCCATACCAATGAGATGAAAAATCAATATGAACCCGCTTCAAAAGGTAAATGGGTCCTACTTTTATTTATGCTCAAAGTGACTCCGTTAGTTACATTTTCTAGTTTTTCAAACAAGATTTTTCCAACACTAGAGAGCAAGGAGGCATTTATAATCAAATTTTATTCTCTATGTTTCTATAAGATTCTCTTTTTGTATAACAATACCTCTCTCTCTCTCTCTCTCTCTCTCTCTCTCTCTCTCTCTCTCTCTCTCTCTCTCTCTCTTCTTTTATTTTTTCAATTTCAGAGTTTATGGTGTTCAGATGCTCAAATTCTTTTTATTTATTTATTTTTTCTCAATTAAAAAAAATCCCTTTTAAGGGTAAAATTGAATTTTAGTATTTTACTCAAATTTTTAAGATTTATGTTAGCCATGTACTTTTTACACCATTTTGGGTTGGTTTGGATTTATGGGTTTGGTGATTGTGTCATTTGAATAGGGTAGAGAGCACAAGACATTGAATGTTTAGGATTTGTGATATTTGAGATAAGAAGAAAGTCAAAATGATATAGTTGCTCTTAAGTTTTTTTTACTCATTTATTTAGTCTGAATGGAATGAAGACAAATTAATGGTCACATAGTGTACTTTTTTGGATATTTTTTCCCCTTTATGGCCTTTCCATCTCTCATTCAGTCATTTGGACCATTATGGGATAACTGGCTAGTGGGTCTCCCAATCATAGTACAAAGCAAAAATAGGCCGGTTGATTTTCTCAAATTTGGATATGTAAGAAATGATAACTAGTTTTGACTTCTACTTTGCTGGGATGGTTGGGTTTTAGTTTCTTAAAGCTAATTATGATTTTAAAGACTAAGTTGATAACTTTTGTTTTGTTGGGGTAGACAACATAGATTGTAGTATTTCATTTTTTTCAGAATCTAATTAGGTTGGCTTGGGTTGGGCTCAGCTACTCTGGTTAAGCATCGGACAATCCCACCCAAACTGAACCTTTCTTGAGCACCAATGTGTTTTAATCAAGGTGGAAGAAGCAGAGAAATGTATCAGGACATATGGTATAAAAACAACTAAATGTATTCGGACCTACATTGATAGGAAAGCTACAAGTAGAGCAATATATCAGGACATATGGTATAAACTATACCATTATAAATATCTGGGGGGTTGAAAAATGAGAACCCTCCAAATGGGAAATATCGTAATTGAACCAATGCAACAATCTCATCTTTGCCCATTCAAGTTTGTTCCTATACCCTCTTATATGCAAAAGAAAAGTTAGTTGGCTTCATGTTATCTTTTTTCTAGGGCATTTGTTTGCAGGTCACTCTATATTAAGGTTCTATATCAAGATATTAGAGTGCAGAAGTTGTTGTTCAGGCATTGTTCCTCCTAGGATATGCTTAGAAGGTTGTGGAGATTGTTAAGAAGTGCTCATTTGAGGATCTTTTTGGTTCTATAAATTAAGTAACTAGCTATGATTTTGAGTGTGACGCAAACAGCCTTATATGGCATGTGATTGATGTTTATAATTTCTTGTGTTCATTGATGCATGATTCCATTATCTTTTCCATCAAAGTGTGAATGGATAAACCTAATTTTGTTACATATGAGAACCTCAGCCATAGTAACTATAGGACTAAATCCTTACTAGTGCAATATAATAATTAATGGAAAGTTTTGTTATTTCTCGCATTTTATACATTGTCTTTCTAGCTCAGTTATATTTTTCAGTTTGTCTTCGTTGATCTTTGGTATTTAATATGGATATTAAGCGTATTCTTATATTTTTTAGGCTTATTAGTACATTGGTAATATGAATTGACCATGAGTTAAAACCTATGAAATTCATGATGGATCAACAATAAGTTTAAAGCGGCATATCTGACCATACCGAATAAATGATTGAGTAAAAGTTAATACTAGTAATACAAATCAATTTTTTTTTTGATAGCATGGGTATTCGGGCCTCTAGTACAATACAAGTCAATTTACATAGTGTGTCTCACTTGTTGATGCAGTATGTGTAAGATATCTAAACAACAATGTTCATAATTGTTGTGAAACGAAAACAACATTTATTTGAAGAAATTGTGTATTTTAATCAAGGATTCAGTTGTAAGTGAGGGTGGGTATGCTAGGGGTTTTACTTGTCATCCTGGGTAATTGGGGATTTTGTAGGGAAGATCAATGGTCGATATTAATGTTAAAGACTTAGAACATCACTATATAAGCCTTTAATGTAAGAAGAGTGATGAATTTTTAGAGTAGAATTGTAAAAAGAAGATTGAGATTTGAGTTCTAGGCTCCTTCCCTTTGAGGCTAAACTTGCTCCCTGCATTGTGAGGGTAGTTGGATCGTAGCCAATCTCCCACCTCTACCTTGCCTCCAATTTGGAGTGGATCACCTGGTATTGGCTACGCTACTTTTGAGTAATCTTGTGCCAAGCTGAAGACCCTTGGAGATTTTTCATTATTTTTCGATGGACACATTGGAGTATAAAGGTGTAAATTTGTTGAAATGACATATACGTTTTAATTAATTTGTCAAGCTGATTTTTGTATCCAGTTTTGAGCTTCGTTCAAGTCATTAGGGAGCATGCCATCCCTTTGATATGCTATAATGGAGTCCATCTAGGTTAGTGCTGGTTTTGTTTCGACGAGTGATACTTTGGCTACTAGGATTTTCTTCCAAATTACACTTGAGGGACCCCTTGGAATTCAATTTGGATACATTTCTAGTGGAGTCTGCTAAAGCAGACTAGTGTTTTTTTAGGGAATTGTTTACAAAGCCTCCCCCTCCCCCATGTTATCTTTCAAATTTGACATACCCACCCCCCTCCTCCCGCCCCCTACCCCCGCATAATTTGAAAAAGCTGACATACCCCCTATGACTTGGTCCATTGTTCTTTGACCAGTGTTGACTTGACTTGACCACCAAATCTTCGATTACAGGACAAAAATGCCCTTGCCTTCAACCTTGGAATAAGGGTTTGGACCAAAACCCAAACCCTAAATCAAACGGCTGTGGTGGATGCCGGCAAAGAGATTCTAATGGGTCAGCCGCCCATCACCTGCAATGAACCCAGCGGAGTCTCATGGCCGGCCATCTACTACTCCGACGAACAATTGTAATTTTTAAACTGCAAGAATTCTTAACAGTTTCGCATGCTCTAAAGACTTGGGGGTTGTTGTGAGTGAATAATTCGTATTTCCTTCTCTTTTAAATCTTAAATAAGTATAGGAGATGGAGGATTCGATTTATTATCTCGTTTTAATGTTATCTATTATTGATTCAGTGACAAAAAAAGAACACAAAAATGAAGAATCTAAAGAATATGTTTTAGGACCATTATTTTATAAGCACATATATAATGTTTTCTATTTTGCAACATTATTATTAAAGCTGTAATACCCTGAACTTTTGTCCAGGGGTATTAGAGTAATTTATATTATAAGGTTATTTTTGACAAATGATAAAATTAAAATAATTAATATCTTTGAGTTACACATTAATTGCTTTAATTAAAATTTTTCATAACTTCTTGTCTTTTGGAAATAATGAAAATTTTTCTTTAATCAAAGATTTGAATTTTAAAAATAAAGAAACTATTTAAATAAATTACCAATGATAATTAATTGCACACATAAATAAAGAAAGACTTATCATTCTCTTTTGAGTAACTAATAAAAATAGAAGAATTTTTCAAAAACCTACACATTTTCATTTTTCACCATTAGAGAGTTCTCCATTACAAATCGTTGAGAGCTTTGAGAGTCTTAGAAACAACATAACGTCTTACCCTTTGAGACTATTCCTTGAGACAAAAATGTTCCTACTATCAAGATATTCTACATACTCGAATTCTAACTTAATCCAACGACGATCGGTAAAAACACCCGCGACTGCTTTTTCACTATTGATTCGAGTTCGGATGAAGATCAACGGACAAGGTAGGTACATCTACATATTTTAATAGATAATCTCTCTTATTTTATTTTATTAATCATGTTATATGTATGTGCTTAATTGATGATGTTGTGGATATTATTGTGATTCGAATTTAATCGGATCGGCCGGCGTGCCAGAAAAAATATTCTATAGATAATATTCTTGTATAATATTAAAGTGTTAGTTCGAGTGTGATCCTAATGGATACCTGCGACAATAAAAATTAAGAAGGACTTGGAGCCCTAGGGTGAAAGACCCAAAACACCTACATGAGAACCTTTTGGCTACTCTCGGCGTGAGAAGGAGAAGGAGACTCAAGATTGGGTTGTAGTTATAAGCATTTGAATATAATATTATTGGACTAATCGTGAGAAATATTTATTATTCTTGACATTACTGGTTTATATCATCTGTTATGCATTAAATATGTCATGATTTTTGAGTTAAAATAAATGATATTATCTATGATATATATGCGGTGTACAGTAGATTATCTATTGGGCTTTGGCTCATAGTATTTACCAAATATTTCGGACTTAATTGAGGATGGTGTGAATTTCAATGTTGATGCACATGATGAGGGCGATAGTATGAGAAGATCGGATGGACAATTGAGAATGTCGATGAGATCGATGCGGGACCCTAGATATTTGTTATTTGTATCATTTTTATAAGTTTAATTGTTAAAGACTTACATTGTATATTATTTAATTTTTTAGAATCATGTGGATGATCAATATTTAACTTCCTAGACTCTTTGATTTAATTATTTAGATATATGATCATGAATCCTTAACAGATGCATTAATTTTTATGGATGAGGTACTTACAATAATTTTACGTATTACCAAGGTACCGTTATCATTAGGGTAGATTTCTGAGTTAAATTGTTAAAATAAAATAGTAAACGATATTTTTGGGCAAAGTACCTTCACAAAATATGTTTAAAATAATTTTTTAATAATAAATAATTAATAAAATAATATTTTTATTCAAATTATATTTTTAAAATTTTTTTCGCTATCCGCTTAAATTTTGAAAAGTTAATTCAAAAAGCCTAACAAACAAAAATTTCAGCCAAAATGTTTTTACAAAAGATTTTTATTTTAATACATTATGAATTATGATCATTTTTAAGAATTTTTTTGGGACATTTTATTTTTTATTTTTATCACACTTTGGATCTTGGGCAAACGAGTTATTTTTCAAGTATTCGGGTCAGATCCGGGTGCTTAGATCTAGGGTGTGACAAAAACTTTGTTGCAGTGTTGTGGCTGGAAATGAATTTTCTTGACCAATACCTCAAGTTATTGAGAATTGGAAACAACTACAAACTTTGTAACTATCTTCTTTCTGAATTACTTTTGGACGTACCCTTTGCTTGTAGTTTTCTGTATGGTAATGAACATACGTAATTGCTACAACTGAGGACAAATTGACCACCTATAAACTACAGGTTACTCTTTGGAAACAAGTTTGAAGGGCTTTACCTAAGGCAATTTTTGGATTGTTGAATCCTATCACTTTGTTATTGCAGCTCACTTGCACATTCCTCCCTTTGAGATTGATGGAAATGTGGGCCTTGATTTATGAGGTTTGGCATTTTCTTTTAATTTGTTTGCCTAGCTCTAGATGATCAGCGACTTAAATGAAACAAGTGGAGTTGGTCTCCTTTTGGGCCAAACCCTTATTCCAAGGTTGAAGACAAAGGCATTTTTGTCCTTAAATCAAAGATGTGATGGTCAACTCCGGTTAACACTGGTCAAATGACAATGGACCAAGTCATAAGGAGGTATGTTAGCTTTTTAAAATTATAGGTAAACAAACGCTAATGTTGGAAGACATATCTGACCACATATATTGAGGGCGTATTGCTCTTAATACACTGATATTCGCTTAAAAGTGCGTATTTTCTACTGTTATCTTCTAAGCGTTTTCACACTCTCCTACGTTAAAATGCTCTATTTATCTATTTTTCTACGTAAGAGTCTCTTTTGTTGCGTAGAACACACTTTTCTAGACAAAATGGTATATTTGCATGTATTAAACACATTTTCGGAAGTCTAGACATGAAGTCATTCTAATAGAGTCTCATTACGCACTTCTTCTGTCGCAGGAAACCCCGATGGGACAATTCTCGAGACTCGCGAGCCCACATCGATCAGGAAAGCCCATTATCAAAGCTTAAAGAGCCCACATGCTATGACTAGAAGATATGGGCCAAATACGGGCTGAATAAGAGGACCAAAAAGCTGGTCCAAAGAACGAAGAGAGCAAGAGAGCCAATGACCAAAAGACGGACCAAAGCGTTTAAAGCCACATGAGTCAGCAAGGAATGATAGTCTAGTCTACTCTACTGGAGAAGCGTGAGGATGGTCACAGTGAAGACTAGGGTTCCAGACCCTCTGCCAATACTTTTATCTCCATTTTCTGATATTTTCTCTCTCATCTCTCATTATTCTCTCTCTCTTCATCTCTCGGTCCTCAAATCTACTGACCTAACCCCAGAAGTCCTGCCCATTAGCTCTGTCTCATCTTCTTTAGCTTTCTAACCGTTGGATCTTCAATCGGACCGTTGGATCTTCCACCGGACCGTTGGATCTCTCTAGATCCGTCGATCTACCAATCTGGGTCCCAATCAAGTCACCATCCATCCGATCGCCATCAGAGTGTCTGTCACATCATCTTGTGAGACGATGGACATCATCAATCCATGTGGGCCAGTAGCCGGGCCCATCATCATCGACCCGCTGTCCGACCATTTAGTGGACCCGGTGAATTTTAAAATAATTTTAATTAAATTTTAAAAAAATGGGGGGTCAACTAAATGGGAAAATTCCCCAAAGAAAAGTAGGGTTTTACTTAAAAAAAAAAATTATTTTTCTTATTTTTTTATTTTTGAAAAATACCCTATTTCCATTAAAGGAAATAGGGAGCTTTAAAAGGGGAAGGAGAAGGGTTCGTTTGAACCCTAATCCCTCTCCTATCTCTTTCTCTTCTCCCCCTCTTCCTCCTCTCCTTCTTCCCCCTCCTTCTTCTCCTCTTCTTCCTTCTCATCTTCTTCATCTTCTTTAGTTTTATCATCGGAGTTGCAACTCCTATCTCTTTCTCTCCTCCTCTCTCATTACCGCCCCGATTGGATCCAACGATCCACTTCCATCCATGTTTGAGATCTCTCTCCAATCTCATTCCCCTCCACCGTCTTCTATTCCACTTGCTGGAAATCTTGCACAGCCTACAACTTGCAGCCATCAAATGCTCCTTGACCGTCTTCACCCTCTCTTTTCTTAAAAAGAAAAAGAAAAAAAAAAGAGAAAAACAGAAAAAAGAGAGAAAGAAGAAGAAAGAGGAGAAGAGGAATGGGAGGAAGCTTTGAGCTTCTCCTTTGACAAGCGCACCACCATTTTCTCCACACCGTCAACATTCTGCACACCACCTCCAGCCGTGTGTCCACGTTGCTGGCCTGCAACACGCCGGCGAGTTCTCCATCTTGCTGCCGTGAACTACTCCACGGACCCTCACCTGCTCTTTCTTGTCGCCTCAACCTCTTTCTCCAGCGGGTAGCAGCCAGACGTCATCCTACCTACAAACGGCTTGAGATCTGGATCCGCAACTCCTCTTTTCCGTCGAAGAAACACCCTGGAACTCCTCCCATTTGCCGGTGTGCACACTCAGTCACCGGTTTGCAGAGCAAACTATCCGATTGGTTCCCCCCACTGTTGCAAAAACTCGTGTCTATACCACTAAACAGTGATCATTCCCAAGACTTGCAACTGCCCTCCATAATATCACAGGCAGCCACCAGCCAAAACTCACCAAGGCGGCAACTCATGGTCTGTAATATCTCCAACTCTTCAACACAGACAGCAACCATCACTCAGTCGCTGAAAGCTTGCCTCCCCATCACGTCCACAACTTTCAACTCCGGGCAAATCACCTTCCTCCATCAACAACCAATCCTCCTTGTTCATATGCACTTCTTGATCACAACGCCTGCTACCACCACGTCCTCCATCATGCCCATGAACCCCACGGACAGCTACCCTTTCCATCTCCCTTGAAGTTTCCAACGGTGTTGCACTTCCCACCTTGTACAAACCGCCCTGAATTTTCTCGCCACCACTTGGCCGAATACCAATGTAAGAATAAAGGGGTGTTTCACCCTCTTTCTCTACTTTCGCTCTCTTCTTTATTTTCTCTCTCTATTTTCTAGTTTCTCTTTCTAAGTCATTTCTTTCTCTCCCTAAAATAGATCTTTATTTTTCTCTCTCTAGATCATTTTAAACTCTACTTTCTCTCTCTTATTTCTCTCTCTAGTATAATTTAAAAGACTTCAATTAGTTTTGTTTTGAAAGGCACTGTATTTCCATTGATGATTAATGAAATTTATTTTGTTATTGGATTCTCTCATTTAAATTTAATAGATAATTGTCTAGCACTATTTTCATTTTCGTGGATGTGTTATTAATGATTAGTAAAAATCCTTCAAAAGAATATTTTAAAATCCACCGTATTCACCACTCTCACCTCTCCATAATATTTAGCAAAAATCCATCATTTCATGTTCTTTATTGCGCTAATCTTACTAATCCCGAGTGCGGATCGACATCCGACACGAGCCACTGTGCAAAATTGCTAATTTTACAGGTCAAAAGTCTCGGATAATAAAAAAATGTGTTGAAATTAGGGTTTCCGTAACCAAAGACGCAGAAAAAAACTAGTTTCATACACATTGTACACACTCAATCTATGGTATAATATTAAAAAGAAAAATTATAAAAAGTGATGTTGCCAGACTTAATCAGGTTTTCACACATGGCACCCATGGTGTGCCCATACCCTGGGTTATCACTCTGTAGCTCAAGCTGACGTCAGCCCGCGATATTACCTCATCATAGAGCAATAAATAAATCTTTAGGATCATTGTCTTGGATTGGCTATATTGGATTTAATTTTCTC
This sequence comes from Euptelea pleiosperma, assembly GCA_035048495.1. Taxonomy (NCBI): domain Eukaryota; kingdom Viridiplantae; phylum Streptophyta; class Magnoliopsida; order Ranunculales; family Eupteleaceae; genus Euptelea; species Euptelea pleiosperma. The sequence continues at coordinate 17,930,976 of CM068541.1, forward strand.
TTATTTAAATGCCCCATGTATTTGTTGCTTGGAATTCAATTTTTATTTTTTGATAAGTCAAAAATATATTAAAGAGAAAAGGGAGATCAAGGCGCTCTCCAAGGATACAAAAAGAAGATTATAGAATCAACACAAGAGTTGTTCCATATTGAAACCCAAGTCACTGAAAAAAGTTCATCTCATGTCTAATGATATGCTGCCCTGCCCAACTACAGATAAGCGCCTTGATATTAATGATGACATCTTAGAGAGGTCTTTCCTTTCCTTGGACTGTTCTCCTATTCCTCTCTAGCCACATCCCCCATGTAATTGCCATTGCTAGCATTTTCCAAATCATCTTCCCTCTTGCCAACATGAGCAGCTGAGGCCAACTCTCCATGACTTCTCCTTGTGTTTCCGAAAAGCCCAACATAAGTTCGTGAGGCCAAGGAAAAGAGACCAAATTTGTAGAACAAACTCACAATGAACAAAAATATAGTTTGTATTTTCTCCATTGGCCTTACACTTAACACAAAAATTCACTAATACCCATATCTCCTGATTAGATTTTCAACAGTGAGAATCTTATTGAGGGTTGCCACCTACGTATAAAAGTGAATTTTCAAATGAACGGTGGACTTCCAAATCGATGTGTAACATGTGTGTCATGGATGGGGGAGGTATGAGATGGGGTTGTAAGGATGTTGTAAAAAGTTCGAACTGAGAAAATACCTAATTTAAAATGGTTCCAGACCAGTTTATCATCTTCTAAAGTGGTGACAAGGTATAGTTTCAAGCATTCTAGCAACACATTAATCTGTTGTTTTTCCCACTCAAAAGGAATTCTTCTGAGATCTAGATCCCAGCTTGCTTCTCCTGAAGAACCTATCAAAAAATGATCAATCGTTTGTCTTTTCCATCGTGAAAGAGAGAACACCCTAGGAAACGTCTCCTTAAGACATAGATCCCAACCCATGTATCTTCCCAAAACTTTATTCTCGTCCTATCGCTTAGGGTTTGTTTAGCACCTTCCAGAAACATATCTTTAATTTTCGTGATACCTTTCCATACTCCGCACCTATGTGGTATTCGAGGTGGTATAGGGGCCCATCCCCCTCCTCCTCCCCATGAATTCCTACTATTACCTTGCGCCAAAAGCTATTTCTTTCCTTACTAAATCTTCAAATCCACTTTCCCAATAAAGCCATGTTCATTATCCCGATTCTCCTAAAACCTAATCCTCCCGTTGATTTTGGTAAGCATGCCTAGGCCCAATTCACCAAATGATATTGGATCGAATTTTCCTGATCGTGCCATAGGAAATTTCTAATGAACCTTTCTAGTTTTTTGGCCACTGACACTGGAATCGAGAACAAAGAGAGAAAGTACACCGGGAGGCCCAACAGTGTGCTTTTGATGAGTGTAACTTTGCCTCATTTGAATAGATATTTTCCTCTCCAACTCACGAGCCTACGGCAGATCCTTTCTACTACAGGGTCCCATACCGAATCCGCCCTAGTTGGCGCCCCCAATGGTAGGCCTAGGTAGGATGATGGGAGAGGACCAGTGGTGCATCCTAGAATCTTAGCCAATTCAATTTCATTTACAAGCAAACAACCTATTGTTATTTTTCTCCCTTTATCGTTGCTTTTCAACCCAATGTTGAAGCATTTGATTCTATTGACTAATTTAGTATTTTTAGCTATGTATTGAAGATTCACCCATTATAGAAAGTGATAAAAAAAATTGATGCAGAGAATTCTTGATGTAGTCGACGAGTGGCCCTACGTAATGCTTTGTTTTGGTCCCACTGTCTGCATGGATGTTTAGCCTAGTCCTTGGTGGATATACACACTCTAATGGGTTATCTCTAACACTTTTTTAGGAGTGATTCTAGCCGTTGTATTCAAGTATGTTTTTTGGGTACTAAATGCAAACCAAGGGATGGGCTAAACATCCATGCGGTCAACGGACCAAAAACTGCACTATGTAGGTCCACTCATGGCCTGCACTAAGGTATTCAGCCATTTTATCATATATGTACACCAAAAGTTTATGAAAATATTTTTTTCTTTGAAGCTCTTAGGCTCTTAGCACAAAGAACGTCAAGAGAATGCTTCTTGGAGACTTTGAAGGTTTCAATTGATATCTTTTTATTCTTAGGTTCTGTATGGTTGCCCTAAATAAGTTTTCTAGAAATGATTTTTGTATACGAGGCTCTGTATGGCTGTCATGAAAAAGTTTTCTAGAAATGACTTTTGCATATGAATATCATAAAACTTATTTCTGTTACAGCACTTTCTAACGTAGAAATCCTTTTTCTGTAAAACAATTTGTAGATCACCATGCGGAGCCTAAATGTCATAAAATGTTTTCTGTAGCAACACTTTCTAGCACACAAACGTTTTGCTCATTTTTGTTAATCGTTCTTTCTAAACGCAAAATAAGCCATTTTATGATGTAGAATTCTATATAAAAAAAATTTAATAGAGATCCCTCAAAGTGCCATGTAGCACACTCATCAGGGCTCACAAAAAATCAGCGCGATTGGTGATTTCTGTCAGTTGGAATTGAGCACTTTTTCATCATGAGCTTCATGAACAGACCAATGGATTGGTTCCACGCCCACGATGGCTAGAAAAATCTGTTGTGGACCCGAGATCCTTCAGTCAAAGTGGATCCTAACCCTGTGCTTTCCTTATGATCTACCAAATCATTAGTCTATAACGAAAAATTTGGTTGGCCACCTGTTGGTCAAGCGTAAAAATTGGACTCACTGAATATTTTGACCACAAGTCTCCACCCTTCTATTTTTTTCCGGGGTCTTTTTGCATTGTTACCTTGGGAGAAGATCTTTGATGACGGACCACAATATGAGCCACGTGAAACACTTAAAAACCACTGACCGTGTGGATGTTTGGACCATCCCTAGGTGGACCTACATACCAAAAATTAGTCTGATTCGGGATTTCTAACATTTGGTATAAGTAACCCAAATAATGTTCGAAACCCACGGTTAAAAATAAACCATTAAAAAAATTCTAATCCAACGGTTAGAAATCACTAATCAGCCTGATTTTTGGAATATAGGTCCACTTAGGAATGGATCAAAAAAAATAAAAAATAAAAAGAAGAAGAAATGGAGTAGATTTTTCCCTAATATGTCACCCGACCAAAAAATTATACTACCAAAATCTATTCTACTTATTAAAGAGAGAAAGTTGTTATTGCGTTACTGCCTCATCTCCATTATTCCAAAAAAATGCTTAGTTTGTGTGGATTTTTTTTATAATTATTTCTAGTGATAGGGGTTTTTAAATCTTTACACATCTTTTAAAACGTTAACGAATTTTTTAATGCTTTCATATGCGTGAAAATTTTTGTTCTCTCCACAAAAAAAAATTACTAACATTCCTTTATACGAGCATCCAAACCGCACCTATAAACACCAAGTGGAATACTGTTCGAGATCCTTGACCATACAGATGTTTGAAACATCCCAAGATGGCCCTTCAGACAAAAACAGTCCGATTGGTGACAAACGTCCATTATCAACTTTGATGACGGATCATAGTGTAAGCCACTTGTAGCACTAATTTACACAACAAATATCAGCTTGATTAGTGATTTCTAACCTTTGGATCATAATTCTCAAAATCTACAATTAAAAATAAATCAAGAAAAAGATTTTAATCCAACGGATAAAATTACTACTCGGGATGCAGCGACGTGCATCAATTATTTTTACATGGCACCCATTATTGGTGTCAGAATTCAATGTGTTGCAAAAAAATGTTAATTAAAAGTCCATGTACATACCCCATTGTTATTAAAAGAACAATGATCACATCGTCCAAGGTCTATGGAAATGCATAGTGGTGTCGTTCTCATTGGTCAAAATGCAACTCGAGTTGTGTACGTGCTAAATAATGATACACAAATTCTACGGATAAAATTCAACCCAGGAAAAAGACTCCAATCCAACGGATAGAAATTAGTGATGAGGATGAATTTTTCTATGTAGGCCCACTTAGAAATGGGCCAAACATCCATATGGTCATTGATCTCTAAGAGTGTACCACGTGTAAGGTGCATGTGCATCGCATATGGTGTCCCCCTTGTATACTTAAGATGTATTTGATTGCATGGAAAATTTCTTGACAAAGTTTTCTTCTCCTTAAGAAAATCTTCTCGGAAAAATATAAATGAGAAAATGTCTTAAATGGTTGTTTGATTGCACCCCGAGGAAATATGCATTTTCTAAATATGTGGGAAAACAAGGTTGTATTTTCCCGCAGAAACAAATGCTCACCTGTGGAATGGAAATTGAATTCCAAGGTTAGATTGGTAAATCTCATTTCTCAAGAAACTTTTTCCAATTTTAATTGGCTATCAGATAATTAAAATTTGTATTTTATGAGAAAAGGCAATTTTTCCACGACAAAATTGGCAATCAAACATGCCCTACATGTTGGAGCTGACATCAACATCTTCAGTCCAACTGGCTGGATTCTAGAGGTTTTAGGATTCTTCTTGGTGTAAAACTTATGTTACACATAATGCTACACCCTGAACAGTAGAAATAAGGCAAAAATGGCTAAAAATAGGAGACACTTGGATATTTATCATACGCCAATTCAAAGTCCTTGTTATCCTCTTTCGTATACATGAAATCCAGCTCTGAAGCATCAAGATTTGTCTTCCAAATTTCTCCAATGTTGGTTGTTAATTTGTGTTTGAAAATGGAAAATGCTGAATTTTATGAATTAAATTTGATTTTTAATAAGAGAGGAGCAAAATGGTAGTTTTCATGCAAGAGACAAATGTCTCTTTCATTCAGTTCACAATACAAGTGTCAAGATAGATCTTGATAATGTGCAACACCATGCAACATAATAACATGAAACAATGATTTGGTGCATAAGATGCAAATATAACATGCAAAAAGATCACCTTTGATTAAGAGGATGGATAAACATGTGTAACAAATACATATATGTTGATTTATTTACAAAATATGTAGAATTTATCTTGTTCAAGAGATATATTTCTTTGTAGCAAGAGTTGATTTACAAATCTTTAGAAGACTTGTTTACATGATCTTCTCTTTTAGAGAAAAGAAGTCTAACCTTGTGTAATCCCATATGTAGGTGTATGAGATTTACAAAGATAAGAATCTATATCTATCTATATAACAAAACAGGGATGTTGTCTCCCCACTTATACCCCCTCCTATATGTTTCAACAAAGAAGGGCCGAGATCTTATCCCCTAACTAGACGGTGGATCTCAGCCACTCACACCCAATTTTGACAAATGCTTTGTCCGAAATTGCCGTGGGCACGGGCCACCCACTATCTATATAACAAATCAACTCAGTTGTCTCCCCCCTCTTATAGGCTTCATATATAGATAGCTGAGATCTTATCCGCAATTGGACGGTGGATCTCAGCCACTCACACCCAATTTGGGCAAATGCTTTGTCGGGGAGTGACATGGGCATAGGCTACCCACTAGTATATAACAAAACTGGGAAGTTGTCTCCCTGTCTTATAGGCTTCATATATCCAAGGGCCCATATCAACCCTTACATAAAATAAAATTTAGACGGTTGGATAAATTTAACATGGAAATTGTTTCCCCACTTATACCCCTCTTATCGGCTTCACAAAGGTTGGCCGAGATTTTATCCCCCAAATGGACTATGGATCTCAACCACTCAAACCCAATTTTGGGAAATGTTTTGTAGGAGAGTGCCGAGGGCATAGGCCACCCACTATCCCCCTCTTAATTATCGGCTTAACAAAGAATGGCCAAGATCTTATCACCCCAAATGGATGGTGGATATAAGCCACTCACACCCGATTTTGGCAAACGCTTTGTCGGAGAGTGCCGTGGGCACGGGCCACCTACTAGTAAAAGAAAAGATGAAGAATTAACATGTAGTCTCACCTAGGGACTACGTACCATTAGTGGTCCTTAAGTATATCTCGAGAAGCATGTAATGTATTTTTCTCATTCAATTCCTCACTTTTTGTAGTTAGAGTATTGTACAAGTTTATACAACCTCTCTCTTCCAATGAGAATGTTTTATTGTCGTGGAGCAAATTTCATATGAGATGTTTACTTGGTTCTCTCTAATGAGAGAGAGCCACCTAGATTTCTTTTTTGAGAGAATCCGGATAATCTCAAGGGTTTTAGTCATTTTGGGATTTTAATCCTCTGAATAATAGAGTTTTAATGGGATTAACCCTCTTACAATGCAAGGGTTCTGATCTTCGGATTGGCGCGTATATGTACCAGACAAGGACTAGGATGACACATGGCGGCTTGTGATTGCTCTCCTGTTCTAAGGAGATTAAGATTTTGAACTGGTCAAATGCCTTCATCATGTCACCCATAGATTGGATGACCTCACATCACTGGTCCACATGCCCTCGCTGAATTTTGACAAGGTGTGGTTGATATGCATCATGGTTGATGCTCCTCACCACTAAAATTTCACTACAAATAACATGTTAAGTCAAATAACAAATGTAAAAATGTTTTATCAATGTTTTATTTCATTCCATAATATTTTTAGAGAGGATATATATTCTTACTCTATTGGTTGGGCCACATGGAGATCTTCATAAGTTAGGGATATCTTGCCACACTTTGCAAGGCCCACATAAGGATGAGTGAACAACTGATTTGTAATGATAAAGAGATCTTTTTCACAAAAATGACTCAACCCTGATATTTATGAAAGGTGGATTAAAATTTGGAAAATTCTGAACCGTCTATTTCTCTGTTAACTTCAAGTAACTATTTGATAGAGTTCAAAATTTTAGAATATGTAAATTATTGTGAAGATATAAAAAAGAAAAAGAAAAAAAAATCGATTCCAACCTATGTGATGAAAGCAACAAGAGCTATATCCTGTATGAATTCAGGTTCCAACATAAGGGATCCACAAGTAACTGTTTGACACTTTTACAATCAACACATGCCCCCCTTTAAGTTTTTAAATATTAAAGTATTTAGTAACACCACATTAGGAGTCGGACTCGGGGCCGCTGATTTTGACAATCCTACAGTGATTGATAGTGCTCATTAAGTGAATGCCAGCTCAGCGCTATCAACCACCATTGGATTCTCAAAATCAACGCCCCAAGTCTGACTCCCCAGAGGGGTCAGAAAAAGGGGATCCTCAGAGCTCGAGCCATTAGTATTACCCATTACTTTCAAACTTTAAGATTACTCCCTTGACCTAATTTAACTATCATCTATTCTACTTAATAACGCACGAAGGGCTTATTGCATGCCTCACGCTAAACCCCAATATCCAACAAATGCCCTTACTTTTACTTCTTTTCTATTTTTCATTTTATTTACTTGACAGAGGTTTTTCGATCTTTTTGGTGTCAAAGAACACATCACCTGCTAGCACATGTTACCCGGCAGCTCATTCAATGTTTAAAAAGTAAAATAAATTCGTATTCCTAATATGCCCTCAAGTACCTCTATTTTGACAAAAATTGTCTATTCTGGTTTTTTAAATTTTTTTAATTTACCAGGGTGCTTTGGTCATTTAATACTTTTACATTTCAACTCAACCGGGCAAGATTATTGCATCCTGACGTTGTACATAAACTCTATGGTTAGAAACATTTACATGATGAAGTCCATCATCAAATGTGAGACACGTGTCACCTTAACGGAGGGTATTAACTGTATGGATGTTTGGCCCATCCTTAGATGGATTTATATGACAATAATAAACTTGATTACTGATTGTTAACCTTTGAATCATAATGATCAAAATCCATGCTTGCAAATAAATTAATAAAAAGACTCTGTTATAAATTACTCATCATGATGAATTTTGATATGTAAGTCCAACTATGGATGGGCAAAACATCCATATGGTCAGTGATCTCTAAGATTGTGCCATGTGGCTCATAATATGGCCCATCATTAATGGTTTCCAAATTCATGCTAATCATGATGAATTTTGTAGGTAGGTCCACCTAGACCTAGAGATGGGCAGAACATATATATGGTCAGTGGCACGTGCATAGTGGTGTCATTGCCAAAAATGCACCTCAAAGTGCGTGCTAAATAGTAATGCTAAAAGTTTGCGGTTGAAAACAAAGCATGAAAAAGACTAATTCAATGGATAAAAATTACTAATAAGGATGAATTTTCATAGGTACGTCCACTTAGAGATGGGAAAACATCTATATGGTCAGTGGTCTCTGAATGTGTGCCACGTGTAAGGTACTGCCACGAGTAAGGTGCACGTGCATCGCATGTGGCGTTCCCCTAGTTTGACTAACCTTATAAAACGTGACATGCATCATATGCCTGCTAATGCACATATGAGAAATATTGCTAGTACAATTCTTTTAACTTGAGTCAACCACTGTTAAACTAGTTCAAGGAGATAACCCTAAAATTTGAAAGTATAAAGGGGTATTATTAATTACTTTCAAATTTCAGGGGGTGTTACTAAAATACCTTAAATTTTATAAAAATAGTGTCATCAGGGTATGTGTCAATTGAAAAGGAGAAAATCAGGTGTTTTTCTTTGACTTTTAACACATAATTTCAGTTCCAGCATGGGATCCAAAATTTTCCAGTCCAAACTGTTCATCTGATAGACCCACCTCTTGTTTGTCCATGTGGGCCATGCCTTTTGTCCACGTCATGTGTCTTTTCCATGGGAACAACCGCCCTTAAATTTTCTAAGAAGAAAAAAGTAGGCAAACCTACCACTTTCTGCCGAGTAGGAGTTTTGTTGAGATATGTAGCCGCAAGTGTTCAAATTGGTGTCAACGTTTGCCCCATGGTTTTAAAATAATGTTATAACACCACCTCTTCTAGAGAATTTTTTTGAAGCCGCGGGATTTTAGAAGTAGCGATCATGTCCCCAATGATACTGCGCCACATGTACCTGGGTTTAGGATTTGTTTTTATTTTTATTTTTAAAAGTAACACATGGGTATATGTGGTACGCGATCATTGGCGCATGATCGATGCTTCTAAAATCCAGCCGCTTCGAAAATTTTCGCCCTCTTCTACGTGTAAAAGCAGGTGGGCCCCTTCCAGGGCTGCCACCTCAGCTTCTACTTGTAAGGATACCAAGGTTTAAGAGGGGCCGTTATAACGGTATAACGGACTGGGGTGTGTTACCGTTTTTTCCGTTATAACGAATTGTAACGCTCAGAGGCAAAAATGGGAAAGTAACTGACAATAACGAAAATAACGGAAAATATGGCGCTGGAATACAAATTTTCCAGAAAATAACTTTCATTAGAACGGCTGTTATTTACTGGGCGTTTTAATGGTACATAACGTAACGGGGAGGTCCGAATCTGTTATAACGGCCGTGTTTTAGACCATACGCATGAAGGATACTACGGCGTCTATGCACCCATTTTCACGAAAAAAAAAAAAAAAAAATTCCTCCCTAGCTTCCGGAATCCGGACCAACACCAACACTGCTCTATCTAGATTCCTCAGTTACTAGGTGAAAACAAATGTCCGCTACCTTTGACACAATGGGAACCCTTTGTGGGGTGAAAGAAATAGAGCACTTGAGTGGAGACCCACCGTTAAATGTGTTTCATGTTCGGCCGGGTGGGACCAACCTCATATTTGTGTTGTTGTTCATATATATATATATATGGTAGGAGGTCTGTAAAGTTTCTCAAACTCGAATCTTTGCGTCATCTGTTCAAGCTCTTTACTTCTCTCTCTATATATAATTTGGGTGGTGGAGTTAGCAGGTGAACTCCCTCGCTCACCTGGTAACTCCCAAACCTACAGCTTCCTTACTAAGAAACAACAATGGATGGAGTCAAGACAGATGACCATGTAGTCGTAGTGCCGGCCGAACACATCCAAGTCACAACTTCTGCAACCAAAGATCTATCGATGGCTCAAAAGGCAGCTTTCAGGATTGGAGTTTGCACAGCTTCCATAGCCAGTGGTGGAATCTTCAACTATTCCACCACAGAGCTTCAACTCCAAAGTCCCACCTACAAGATTCTTTCGAAAGTTTACACAATCACCATGTTCATGAGTTTGAACATGTGTCTGATACTGCTTGTGCTCTCAGTGGTTCTCCCCCAAGCGCCAAATTCCGTTTCTATAACCAAGAAGCTGATGTGGGTTGCTCTTGGATTGGTGCAAATTGGTCTTGTAATCGGCACCTATATTGTACTAATGGTTGCCTGATGATCTGCTTTGGCTTACTACTCTATAATTAATATATGTATTTATGGCTGTTGTGAATGTTTGTTCATTTTGTTTTACATGTATGATTCTCAGTTATAATTGGGCCTGATCTGTGGTTCTTGTTAGCAAATAAATGAGCGTTTCGATCATTATCGAAACAAATTAAAAATATTTCAATCCCAGAAATGAGAATGCAGAAATTCATAATTAGAATAAAGTAATGCCGAATAGCAGATATTCCAAATTGCTTGTCCTAATTAAATAAAATCTAAAAGGATCTTACCATTTTTTTTTTTTGTTGATTGAAACTATATATTGAGAAACCTAAGAAGTTTGATGGTAGAACTTCAATTACTTTGTTCCACTTAGAGTTTTTAAAGCAAAAAATGTACCAAAGAGTTTTGAGCCTTGGACCTTAGTTACATTGATTTTGGCACATTCTATAAGTCTCAGAAAGAAAAAAGATTTTTGAATTAAAATTTGTTCAGGGAAATAAAAAAAATGCTTTCACTCATTGAAATCAAAAGTTTTGAGAAAACTTTTAATCCCACATTGTTTGAGAATGTGGAGATCATTGAATATATATAAGGATGAGAGTTGGCCCAAAAGGGTGAAACCCTTGGGGCTCTCAATTTTGTGCCCACAGGGCACAACCATGCATCTCATTAGACACAGGCATGAGCACTGAGCAGGGCTATGGGTTGTCTGTTGTTCAGCCTATAGGCTAAAAATCTTTGATTTTCCTTATTTTTAATTAATGTTATTGACATTCGTCCTATTTAATTTATTTAATATTTACCATTTAACCCTTAATGAGAGTTATTAGAGCTAAATAGATCTCTCTGTTTTACCTCTATATAAATAGAGATTTGAGGAGGTCAGAAACCCACCAAAAATAATAATCTCTATTTAAAAAAAAAAAAAAAATCTCTTCCAGCTTTGCTTTCAAGCAAGACTTCTATTTTCTAGGTCGAGCCGCTTTAGGGTCCCAACAGGTTCATCACGAGAGCGGTGGCCCCTAACTTGCCCAAGTTGAATGCCGCAAAGTGGGGCAGGGATAGGACTAGTATGCACACAAAACACACTAAAAAATTAGTTTTTCATGAAAAACACTTCTAAATAGTTATCCAAGGTTTAATTTATGACATACCCCCCATAATTTGAAAAAACTGACATACCCCCTGTGACCCCAGTCCACCGTCTTAGACCGTGGTTGACTAACATTTTTTTATGAAAGGGACAGAAATGCCCCTTTCTTTAACCTTGAACAAAAAAAATGTCGTTTTAGGATAAAGCCGTACTTTTAAACATGGGGACTAGCTAGTAACATGAACAGATATTTTCACTTTCCAAGCTTAGCCCATGACATGAGTAGCTAGGCCCAACCCATTATGGGCCTAAAGCTTCAAGCCTAAGTCCAAGCCAACAATATATGAACAGCCCAAGCCTTGTCCGATACGTAGGGTATACCATTTTCTCACTCATCTTCTTCCTAAGAACGTAGGTTGCGTTAGGTTTGCACATTTTGCTAAGACAGGCGTTATAGGGGGTCATTGGTTGATGCATGGAGGCAAACGTCTTGGTTTGCATTGCATGTGTATTATCGGTGCATGCATAGTACAACAAAAATATGCTACCTGGTCGTATATTTATGCACAGAGAGGTGGGCCCCATACATCTAAGTATGTTATTCATAAATACAATCATGTGAGCACTGGTGGAGCCAGGATTTTTTTCAGAGCGGGAGGGGAAGGTGGCAAGCGACTGTCAAAGTGGACTAGGGGAGAGAAAAACTTTGATCCTAGGAGTTTTTTTATCCAGGTGTCTAAGCACAACCTAAATGACACGTGGAAAATTCTTATAAACTAATGATCGATCGTATGGATGTTTGGCCCATCCGTAGATGGAACTACAGACAAAAATTCAGCATGATCGGTAATTTATAGTCATTGGATCGAGTACCTCAAAATAATGCTCGAATCTCACGGTTGAAAATGAACACATGAAAAAGACTAAAATCTAACTGTTATAAATCACCAATCTAGATGTTTTTTTGGTCTATAGGTCCACATAGGGATGGGCCAAACATCCATGCGGTCATTGGTCTCTAATAGTTGCTGGCCACGTGGCGTTTTTAGGTGTTTGCGTGGATCATGGTCTTAAAAACGGCCGTTTAAACGGTAACGCCCCAAGCCCGTTAAAACCATTTAAACACGTTTTATCAGTTTTGAAAAAAAATGCCGTTTTTTTGTTTAAACGGCCGTTAAAATCGTCTAAACAGCCATTTAATTCTGAAAATTTTGTGAAAAAAAACTGCCGTTAAATCCGTTTAATTCCATTAAAATCCGTTAAATTATGTTTTTTTTTTTTAATTTTCGAATTTCAAAATTTGAATTTCAGCGCCATATTTTCCGTTAAAATCCGTTTAATTCTATTTTTTCTCATTTTTGCCCCTGGCCGTTTTAATCCGTTTTATTGGCCGTTTAAACGGTAACGCCCCCAGTCCATTTAACCGTTAAAACGGCCTCCTTTAAACCTTGGCCTGGATGTCTATATCAAAAACCGCCAGGATCAAAAAATTTCTCGGCAAGTGCAGGCGATAGTAGGCAGAGGCAAGCATCCAAGACCTTAAGAGGGAACGTCGCAGGAGAGATTTGAGAAAGGGTGGTCATTCTCCCTTTACTTATAGGTTAAAAGTGTATTTTTGGAAGGGTCCTGGTTTAACAAGGTAGACGGTATAGCCATTGTTGTTACTCACCGCTGCCATATGGGCTCACTGACTGCATGGATGTTTAGCCCATCCACTGACTGCACAATCAAAAATCAAGTGCTTGATCGTCTCCACCCCACTCCAGCAAAATACACATCTGTTATTGCTAACTAAATGTGTGATTTGTGGTTTATCTTTGGTGAATAGTCCTCCATTGATGGCAAGCCACACAACAAAACTATGGCGAGGAATAGAGTTCTTAGTCCAATCAACACACGTACTTCTACGCCGAATAGCTTCATAGGCTGAATTTAGAGTGTACTCACCATTATTGGAAGGCGTCCATACGACTTCATCTTGCACCGCTATGGGATTCAGTACTTCTACCTCAAAAACTTGGTCAAGCGTCTTTTGCATTTCTTCCGTATTGGCTTGATGGGTCCTCCATTTCCCATTATTCAAAATAATCGCTACCTTGTCGTCATCCTGCCACCCTGTATCAATACGCCGATTCCTTTGGAAGATTTCCTTGAGTATACCTTCCAGATAGATGCCCAGGATCGTGCCAAAGTAAAGTGCATGTTCTTACCATTTGCAATCAAATGTCTGATAAATTTGCTAGCCATTCCTCTACTAGTCAGTATCTTACGCCATGCCCAAGAGCAGTCTTGGGGGACTTTCATCATCCAAAAAACCTTGTTCTTAATAAGATTAGCCATCACCCACTTCACCCATATATTGTCTTTATTACTTGCAATAGCAAAAAGTGTGTCTCGTAACAGCTACAGGTATCCAATGCTTCTCGTTTATTAAAAAATCAAAAAATCCTTATACCTAATGTGACCCTCAAATTTCTTAAATTTTTAAATTTTGTTTATTTAATTTTTAAAATTTTTTTTTTACTTTATAAGGGTGTTTTGGTCATTTATCATTTTCACATTTCAACTCAACTGTACAAGCATTTATTGAACCCCCACGTCAACCTAAACTCTGTCTAGAAAAAAACTTAGATGATGGACATACAATGTGAGCCATGTGGCACACTATTTGAATGTTTGGCGTATCCCAAGATGGACACACATAACAGAAATCAGCCTGATTAGTGATTTCTAAGCTTTGAATCTGAGTACTCTAATTACTACTAGAAATCCACGTTTAAAAAGAAACTATGAAAAAATACTCTAATCCAAGGATAAAAATGACTAATCAGGATGAATTTTGGTATGTAGGTCCAACTAGGTATGGGCCAAACATCCATTAGGTTAGTGGTCTCTTTCACTACTTTTTAAACTGAATGTGGAAAAAACTTAGTCCGTAGAGTACATAAAAAGTGCCATTGTGTCATACTCTTTTGGACCGTGAATGATTGGCCCAGCACTTGATGGACCTACACCAAAAATCAGCCTGATATATAGCCATTGATCTGAAAATCCAAAAAAAAAAAAAAAAAATTCAAATCCAATGGGTAATAATAACATCAGGAAAAAATTTAAATCCAATGGCTAGAAGCGTATACACGTCCTACCAATTGCAATAAAATCATTTATTGCCTTGCTTTGAAATGCAAATTATCTTCTACTACGTACAATTTTTGCAATGCAATAAACGCGTTGCTTGCCAACGTTCCTCTGTGAATTTTATATTTGTTTTGTTTCATTACTTCTGGCTTGTTGTTGGTGTATTAACCATGGTTTAAAAACGGCTGTTATAACGAAAATAATGGCCGTTATAATGGATTCGGACCTCCTCGTTAGGTTATGAACCATTAAAACACTGAAAAAATAACAGCCATTATTTTCGTTATAACGGCCGTTATTTCCGTTATTTTTCATTTTTTGAAATTTGAATTTCAAATTTCAAAATTTGAATTTTAGCACCATTTTTTTTCCTTTATTTTTGCTTTTTTCCATTATTTCCTGTTATTTTCCGATTTTCCACCCGAGTGTTACAATTGTTATAACAGAAAAAACGGTAACGCCCCGTCCGTTGTACTGTTATAACGGCCCCTTTTAAACCTTGGTATTAACAACTCCTCTCTTTGTTTTGATCGAACCGTTTCACATGTCGTCCAAATAATGGCCGGCATTTTGGTTATTTGTTGAAATTGGACTCGTTTTGTTCAAAGACGACTCTCTAGGCTGTGTACGAGGTCTCTGTCTCTTCAACTTCTAAAATTTGGAAGAAAAAAAAAATGGGGCAATTTCAGTTGCTTTCTCTTGTAATCTCTGCTCTTCTGGTGATTTCATGGGCCGTTAGAGCTTTGTATAAGATATGGTGGAAGCCCATGAGGCTGGAAAAGTACCTAAGTGAGCAAGGGATCAGGGGTCCTCCCTACAAGTTGTTGTACGGGAACCTCAAAGAGAGCATTATGTTGACGAAGGAAGCACTATCCAAGCCCATCAACCTCTCCCATGACATTGTGCCACGTGTCATCCCATTCATTCATCAAACCATCAAGATCTACGGTAAATCTTCTAAGAATTTATTAGTTTTAGTTTCTTCTACTTATTTATTTTGCGTTGTGTATTTCTTCCTTTTCTTTGTGATTGGTATATTGAGGTTCTTGAGGATATCCTCAAAAGGATTTTTGCTCATGGGGGCCCAGCCCAAGTCTGGACCCAGCCCAAGTCCTTTTGCTTACACTACACCTTCACTTGCCTTGAGCGCATTGGTAATCACTGGATCAAATGAAACCAACGGTGAGAACTGCTTATAAATTTATAGTGGTCAACATGGGAAAGTTTGATGATTAATCTAATAGAGTGATCTAAATTAAGTATCTGAAGTGAGACCCGCTTCATCTTAACTAAGTGGGCTGGACCTTGGACTGGGTCATTTCAAAGTTTACCAAAACCCAGGCCCGCCCATTCCCAACCCATTTAGGTTCAAACTGAAAATGGGCAAATTTAGAGAGCAACAAGGAACTAAAAATCTCCAATAATCTAGTCATGTTTGTGCTCTGCCACTCCGATGACGGAGCTGTTATTCATGATACACTTGGCTCTGTATGGTGATCAACAAAATCTTTTACAGAAAAAAAGATGTGTATGTCTAAAAGTGTTGATACAAAAAAAGTTTTATGACATTTATATGCAAAAATCATATATAGAAAACTTACTCAGGGCAACCATACAGAGTCTTTAAAGGTTAAAATGTCTTGAAATGATGAAGAAGAAGAAAAAATACACTAGCGCAAAATAAATTAGAGTGAAGACATTTTAAGTTTGTTTTGATTAAAATAAACGGAGTCGCCATTGATGGCCACGCCATTTGCTAAGTTTATTATTGATTGATAATTGCAGGTAAGATGTCTTTTATTTGGTTTGGAGAAACTCCAAGAGTGAACATTATGGACCTAGAACTCGTAAGGGATATTCTGTCTAACAAGTTTGGTCACTTTGCTAAGCTTAAATTGAACCCACTAACCAAGTTGTTAGCAACTGGGCTTGGAAACCATGAGGGTGAACAATGGGCCAAACACAGAAGGATTATCAACCCAGCCTTCCATCAAGAAAAGTTGAAGGTTATCTTCTATTATGAACTTCTTTTCAAAAATTTAGATGCAAGAATACACCTGAAGGCTTAATGACATTGAACAACAAATCAGGTCTATATTTTTCAACAGGAACAATAGAAAATAAAATTATACGTCATGGGTAAACCATCATCTTTACACATTACATACAACTGTATTTTTCATGCTAACATGAAGCTAATGGTGTTGGGTTTTTTTTTTTCTCGTTCGTGTTAGTTATAGCGGATGTTACCAGCATTTTATACTAGTTGTAGTGAGTTGGTAAGCAGATGGCAGAAGTTGGTTGCCTCGGAGGGGTCATGTGAATTGGATGTGTGGCCTGAATGAAAGTAGGATTTTTCCGCGCGTCGTTGGTTACGGAAACCCTAAAATCAACACATTTGTAAAGATCCGATTATCCTGCAAAATACAACTTTGTATAGAGATTCATGTCGGATGTCGATCCGCACTCGGGGTTAGGGTACGCAATTTTAGAACAAAGAATGACACAGAAAATGCTGAGAAAATATCGGAGAGGTGAGAGTGGTGGAGAAAATTGAATTTTTAAATATGCATTAGTTGGAGACTCGATCAAACATGCTAACAACTCGAACAAATTGAAACGCAATGATAAATAAAAATAAATAAATAAACTAATCAATCTTTTTATTGAAATAAAAAAAAAATGTTTACAATGCTAAGAGATTAATTAAACTAACTAAAATAAAATAAAGCAACATTAATCCGGAAAAGAATAAAAGACGAATTTAGAGAGATAAACTAGAGAGAAGTCTAGAGAGAGAAAGTGCTAGGTAGATCTAGAAAGAGAGAAAATAGAGAGAGAAAGGACTAGAGCTAGAGAGAGAAATTGCTAATTTGATGACTTACCCGATAAGGAAGATGGAAGTGAGTGGTGGTGGTGTTCCATGGCATGATGTGTTGGTGATAGAGGCTGGGGGCGTGGGATTGATATGCGTGGAGATGAAACAGTGGTGGCTGGGCGGCTTATGGAGGTGCTATTGGCGGTAGATGAAGATGAAGGACGCTGAAATTGCAGGTAGCAGGTGGTAAAGGCTTGGACAGGTGAGGGCGTCCTTCCCTCCTTCTTCTCTTCTCTTCTTCTTTCTCTTTCTTTCTTTCTCCTTTTTCTTTTTCTTTTTTTTTTCGTGTTTTTTTTTTTTTTTTTTGAATTGAGGAAAGAGGAAGTCGTGGACGGACTGCACTATGGAGGGATCGGTTTTAGTTTAGAGATCTTGGGAACGGTAGTGATGAAGATGATGGCTTGGTGAGCAATGAAGGACGGCTGGTGCTGTTGTCGTTGATGGCTGAGGAGGTGGAGTGGCTGGACCTGAAGTGAAACGGTGGTGGCTGGTTTCGTGTGGAGATGATGGAGGCGGTAGTGGTCAAGGCATCTTGGGAGTGGAGGTGCAGGGGTTGTGGTCCGATCTTGAAGGGAGATGCAACAACGTCTTAGGTGAGGTTGCAGGTAGGAAAGGGAGAAGAAGACCAGTTCGGCCGGCCGGAGTTGCAGACCTGCAACTCTGCAACTCCGGTAATGGAGGCGGTGGAGAAAGAAGGTTGCACGGTGGTTGAGGGGAGCAACAGCTCTTCCAATGGTGGAGAGGGTTGGACTGTAGGTTGAGTGGGCGGTGCTCCAGCAGCAGGTGACCAAGAAGGAGACTCTCCTTCTCCTCTTCTTCTTCTTCCCCCCTTCTTCTCTCCTCCCTTTTTTTCTGGTTTTCTCTGTTTTGGGAGAGATGGTGAGGACGGTTTCAGATTGAAGAGCTTGAGGGAGAGAGGAGAACGTGTGGAATGGGGCAGAGAGATGGGGGCAGTTGTGAGGTTCAGAGGAGAGGGAAGAGATGGGGGAGATTTTCGGTTTGATCCTCCTTGATGGAAAAAAAGGCAGTCCGTTTAGAGCCAAAACGTCTTGCTCTAGAAACCGTGGGTTTCTAAATTTAGAAACCCACGTTTTTTTCTTCTTTTTTTATTTTTTATTTTTTATTTCCTTCTTTTTTTTTTAATTTTTTTGGAAACTCCCCTTATCAAAACGTGGGGCGCTCATCATGTGGACCATTAGGGTTTGGTCCAGCCCTCAATCAAGCCCCTCACCTTTTCGACCAAATTTATCTAAAAAAAGAAAACCTTTCTTCTCAAAAACATTTCTAAAAACAAAGAAAAAGAAAAACCTTTTTTTTATTTTTATTTTTTTATTTTTTTTAAAACTCTTCTTTTCAAATTCTTTTTAAAGAAAACATGTTTAAAATAAGATTTCTTTCTTTAAAACATGAGTTGGTTCTCTTGATGCGATCATCACCGTCGATCTCCCCCTTTTGTAGGAATTATCTTCCAAGTGGTCCACGCATAGGCCATGAATTTGAGGGCCATAGGCCATCGGATGGGTTGGCCGGGATGTCGAAGGATGATGCCTAAAATTGTGGGCCCAGAGTGCGTTGGCCACTGGCTAGATCGTAGACCAGTAAAATAATGGGCCAAAGGAATGGTGATTTTCCTGGCCATCGGATCGGATCATCTTACTGAGGATCATTTGATTTTAAGATCGGACGATGTGATGGCGGTCGGACGGTGGAGATCGGCTAAGGTACGTCGTAGGATCGAGTGATTGAGAAAGGAGAGAGGATCGGATGATTTGGATTTGTAAGTAGAGAGAGAATGGGGATCTAGAGAGAGGAGAGAGAAAATATTACAAAAGAGAAAAATGCTAGCAGAGGGTTTTGAACCCTGGTTTTTGACTTGGTCTTCTGCATGCTTTACCAACTGAGCAATTCTTTGACTTGTGCTCGTTGGTCAAGCTTTAATCTCCTTGGTCTCTTCTTTGAGGGCTTGTCTTTCCTTCTCTCTTGATTTTCTCTCAGGTTTTTCTGACTCTTTGGCTCTTCCCGTCTTTCGCCTATATCTTTTCATCCTTAGCCTGTTGGCTTTTGAGCTTTGAACCCAGGTTCTGAAAGTTGATTGTGGGCCCGCATTCCATCAAAATTGCCCAATTAGTGCTCCTGCGGTAAAAAAATCGCGTATTGAGAATGGCTTCGCGTGTGGGTTAAGTAAATGCGTATGAATGCATGTGAATATACCATTTTAACCAAAAAAGTGTGTTCTACGTAATGAGAGAAACTCTTACGTAGAAATGTTGATAAAAAAGACAATTTTACGTAGGAGAGTGTGATAACGCTAGAAGAATAATTGCTTAAAATAAGCACTTTTGAGCGAATATCACTGAACTTCAGAACATGACCGGAGATGTCATATCTCGGACAGCATTTGGTAGTAGCTATAAAGAAAGGAGGCAGTTATTCTAACTCTAAAATGAACAGGCTGAGCTTGTTTTCCAAGTTTCTCAATTCATATACATTCCGGGTTTCGGGTACAAATAAGCTTTTTGATTGGATAAGGTCCAGTTTCAATAACTTAGCTTTTGCTGATTAAAGGAGACCTGATTCCGTTACATAAATATCAAAGTGATTTACACTGATGAACAAAACAATGCTGCAAAAATATCACACTCCTGTAGATTTGCAATATTGAACAACCATACCAATTACTTAGTATTCCAAATCAAGATGTGTCTGGATAGTTTTGACATGAAGCAAAGATATAAAGAGAGAAAGAGCAAGAAGACTCATAAGCTAAAATAAACCCGATTTTCATCCACTAAGATCTGAGATTTGGTTTTGAGTATTAGTATTGTGACTAAGTAAAATGGTTTCCTTATTCATATAATAAGCAGAAGGCACATTATTAGTCTATATTGCTTCAAGTATGTTTTAAAATGTTGTACTGCACTCAGATTAATTTCTAGTTTTTGGAATGAAACCATGCAATAGATGTGTTATAGATTTCTAGGTTCATTCTTGAGTAAGTTTTTGTTGTGGAAATCAAAAAATGACTAGAATCGACAGCAATGCAAAATAAGAGAAAAACAAAGAAAGAAACAATCACACACAGAGACAGATCGAGATCCATGATGTTCACCACAAAGGGCTACATCCATGGGCAACCATGATCGAGAGCTTCCACTTGATGTGAATTGAACATAAGTACAAATTATGCATGTAAATGTTGCTTAATAATATATCCCAAACCAGAGTCCCAAATCAAAAATGAAAACCCAACCAAAATAAGAAATTGTGTGATTTTCCCAAAATGAACATACCGTTATTACACCCAACAAATTTTTGGTCAACCTAAGAGTAAAGTAACCAGTAGATTTCGACACCCAATCAAAAACCAACGTAAGCTACTTTGTGATGGTGGCTGCCCAAGGGGGGAAGGAGAAGTGTAGTGTTGAGGGAAGCAGTTCACAAGTGGTTCTTCCCTCTGAAATAGTTCCTCCACCAATCCTAGTTCTGAGATGAGAGAGTCACCCCTTAGAAGGGGCGCCTCAGTTTCTACCTTTTGAGCTTAAGACATATCAGAGACAAAAGAAGAAGGCACAGTCCATTGAGACAACGATGACCCATCACATATAACAGTTCATCTCATTATCTGTCTACATTCTTACAAAGCGAAAAATAGTTGAAAGTATAGAGAACCAAATAATAAATATCTTAACTTTCCTTATCCTTTAGCTTCTTTATATTCGCTGACATCATTTGCTTGCAGGTTTCTGAAAATTGTGAATCTCTCTCACTCAATTTGATGATGAGGGAGAGATATGTATTGGTATTTATAGTGTAAATACAGAGGATTTACAGAATCGTTTTACAACCCAGTTGTACACATTTCCATCTTTAGTAAAAGATTTGCCATACATATAATCAGTATCTTTCCATCCTTGATGGCGGATTCTTTGATGAAAGATTATTTGGTGGAGGATTTTCAGCATAGCTGTTACACAGTTTCAGATTTGACTTTATTTCCTTCTTGGCGTGGCTTGGTTGTATACGATTCATGAAATGAGTTTTGATTCAGTGTAGCACAATTGTCATTACCTTCCCTCAAGCTGATGGGATGATCACGGACAGTCAGCTTGGACTTCAGTATTTGAAAGCGAGATGAGGAGAGACCTTTGGTGAAGACATCTGCGGTTTGATCTTGTGTGGAGATGTAGCGGATGTCAAGGTCTTTGCGGACCACCTTCTCCCTAATGTAGTGATAGTCGACTTCGATGTGCTTGGTGCGAGCATGGAAAACAGGATTTGAAGCAAGAGAAATTGCACTAATGTTGTCACACCAAATGATAGGTGGAGAAGGGATATAGATGTGAAGATCCTTTAAAAGTGAATGAAGCCAAAAGAGCTCAGCGGCCATGTGCACAAAGGAACGATATTCTGATTCGGTGCTAGATCGTGCTACAGTAGGTTGCTTTTTAGCACTCCAAGAGACAATATTGGGACCCATATAAACACAAAACCCACTGGTGGAATGACGATCGTCAGGGCTGCCAGCCCAATCCGCATCTGAGTATGCTTGTAATTGTAAATCACCTGGTGTGATGTAGATACCATGTGTGACTGAGCCTTTGAGGAAGCGAAGAATCCGTTTGACTGCAGTTAAATGGGTTTCAGTGGGCCGATGCATAAATTGGCAGACTTGGTTTACAGCAAACGATATGTCAGGTCGTGTCCATGTGAGATACTGTAGAGCGCCTACAAAGCTGCGATATTCGGTGGCATTCGAAAGTGGAACATCTACTCCTTGGGTAAGTTTTCCACTAGAAACGGCTGGAGAGGAGTAGGGCTTTGCACCAATCATTGAAGCTCTTTGAAGAAGGTCTATAATGTACTTGCGTTGGGAAAGAAAGAGTCCATGCTTGTCTCGATGGACTTCAAGACCCAAAAAGAAGTGTAATGGACCCAAGTCTTTCATGGAGAATATGGAGCCTAAATCAGATATCAGGCCCTGTAGAGAGGATGAGTCGCTTCCTGTAACAATGATGTTATCAACATATATTAAAAGGATAGTGAGTTATTGACCTTGTTGGTGAACAAAAAGTGAGGGATCCGAAAGTGTTCCACGAAACCCCAATTCCAATAAATAATTTGTGAACCTTTCGAACCAAGCCCATGGTGCCTGTTTTAACCCATAGAGAGATTTGTGTAGGCGACACACATGGGTTGGAAATTGTGGATCAATGAAACCAGGCGGTTGTTGCATGTAAACTTCTTCACTGAGTAGTCCATGTAAAAATGCGTTGTGGACATCGAGTTGGCGAATGGGCCAGCCAAAGTGAACAGCAAGAGTGAGTACTACCCGGATTGTGGTGGGTTTAGCAACCGGACTGAATGTTTCTGTGTAATCCACACCTGGTTGTTGATGAAATCCTTTCGCGACAAGGCGTGCCTTGTACCGTTCTAAAGATCCATCAGAATGATGTTTGATTCGATAGACCCATTTGCAGCCAATGAGATTTGTGGCTTGGGATGATGGAACTAATGACCAAGTGCCTTGTTTTTGAAGGGCCATGAATTCTTCTGACATTGCAACCCGCCATTCTTGATGTTTTGATGCTTGTGAGAAGCATGTAGGTTCAATGGGGCCTTGAGTTGTCATTGGGTGAGTATTGAGTTAGCACTGTAGGTTGGATTGGGTAGGGGTTGCAATTTCATTGGAGATAGTGGTGTTGGGAAGCATTGGAGGTTGGGAGTGAGGCAGGGTTGTGAGAGATGAATCTACACGGTTTTGGATGTGGTTTGGTGATGGGATAGTGGGAATAGGTGAGGTTGGGGTTGTAGGATGAACAGATGATGTAGATGGTGGGCTGATTTCAGTTGGCGATGGATGTGTAAGTGGGACAATAGTAGGTCATGTGTGTTCATGGGTGGTTGGAGAATGTGTTATTAGTTTTGGGGGAAACCAAATAGTTAGTGGACCCAGGTCATGGGTTGGATCACAGTTTTGTGGTGGAGTGTGAGATGTCTCACTCAAAGTATCACGAAATGGAAAGTTTTCCTCATCAAAGATGACATGGCGAGAAAGATAAACTCGACCAGTAGATAAATTTAGGCAACGATAGCCTTTGTGATCTAGGCTGTAACCGAGTAATACACATTTTACTGACCTGTTTTCAAGTTTGTGCTTGTTGTATGGGCGCAACCATGGATAACAAGCACACCCAAATGTACGCAAGAAAGTATAGTTTGGGGTTTTTCGAAAGAGAATTTCCCATGGGGATTGCATATTTGTAATTCTACTAGGCATTCGATTTATAAGAAAAGTGGAAGTGCGAAAAGCTTCAACCCAATATGAAGGTGGCATGTGAGCATGAGCAAGCAAGGTGAGGCCGGTTTCCACAATATGACGATGTTTCCGCTCAGCTGTCCCATTTTGTTCGGGTGTATGTGGACAGGACAGCTGATGGGAAATGCCATGTGTGGTCAAAAATTTTCCAAATTTGGTACTAATGAATTCACCGCCCCCATCTGTTTGTAATGTTTTGATCTTGCAATTTAGGATATTTTCAACTTTGGATTTAAAAGTAGCAAAGACGTCAAATGCTTGATCACGAGTATATAAGGGAAACATCCAACAATATTTTGAAAAATCATCCACAAACACGATGTAATAACGCAATCCACTTATTGACTATATAGGTGCAGGCCCCCAAATATCTGAATGGATAATTTTAAGTGGTTGAGAACAAGTTATCAAGAAGGTGAGAAGGGTAAACGATGACTCTTACCCAATGGGCATGAGTTGCAAAATGGTAAGGGTGATCGTTTCCCTTTGATAGGAAGATCGGAAGAAATATTATTGAGAAGAGATGAGGAGGGATGACCAAGTCGATGGTGCCATTGAGAGATAGACACACGTTCCCCAATCAAAGCTGATGGGGTGGTTTTATTTAGGTTATTTCGTGATACTTTGAATGGGTATAACCCATTCTCACTCCGGCCGAGGAAAAGCGTCTTCCCCGATGAGCGATCCTGAATACAAAAACCATTTGAGTCAAAGATGAAAAGGCAATTATTGTCTTTCAAAAATTGGTGAACAGAAAGTAAATTAGAGGAAATAGCAGGGACATGTAGTAAATTTCGTAGATGAAAGTTGGAAGATGGAGTTTGCAAAGAGGCATAACCAGTGTTGTGTATTGACAGACCTTGGCTGTTACCTACGGACAGTTTGTCACTTCCCTGATAATCTGATTGTAGAGACAGATTGGAAAGATCTGCGGTGACGTGATTAGTCGCGCCCGTGTCAGTGTACCACATTTGATCCGTAGTAGGTGATGAAGTAGCAAGCATAACAGCTAGCTTTTGGGGTGGGATCCGGCCTTGGAAAGCATAGTCCATGCGATGATGACAGTCAATCGCAAGATGACCAATTCGATTGCAAATCTAACATATTGGTCGGGTCAAAGAAGTATTGGGAAGCCCCCCATTGGAGCGTCCACCTCGATTCCCATTGTTTTGGCCCCTACCTCGTCCACGTTGTTGACTGGATGGTTGGTAGGAGCGGGCTATACCACAACCCGAAGGTGATTGATTCGACCCTCAAGAAGCCATAAATGCCGTGGATTCAATTGGTGGCGGAAGCGAGTGGGATTCAGCGAGTGCAAGTTCTTCACAGAGAAGAAGGTTGTCAAGTTCGTCAAAGGTGATTGGTTGAGGCCGAACTTTGATTGAAGTCCGAAAAGCAGCATATTCGGGTGGAAGGCCGTGAAGGGTGATTAACACTAGATCAGCATCATCCATTGGCTTGCCAACGGCTGCTAGTCGATCTGCCAATTTCTTGATATTTAGAAGGTACTCAGAAACGGGTAACATACCTTTCTTGATTGACTAGATTTGTTGTTTTAATTGCATTACATGAGATCTAGAGAGAGATGAGAATCGCTTCTCGAGCGCATCCCAAACAGCATAAGACGTTGGGAGGCCTACTACATAAGAAAGAATGCTATCAGAAAGAGTAGCATTAATCCAGCTTAATAAGTTCTGATCTTGTCGATGCCACTCCATATACTTGGGATTGACGGTAGTGGTTGCTCGGCCTTGAGTATCTTGAAGAAACTCATTGGGGCATGGGTGCGTGCCATCGACAAATCCGATAAGTCCATGGCCTTTTAGCACCGGCATGAATTGAGATTTCCACATCAAGTGGTTATGTCGGTCAAGCTTGATTGAAACAAGCTGGGAGATATTGGAGATGATAAAGGTTGGTGCATTAGTACCAGCCGAATTTTTGGATGATGATTCCATTGGGAGAGTGAAGGAGAATAAAAAAAAAATTGGTAGGAGGATCGTGGGATGTGAATCCTTACTGCTCTGATACCATGAAAGTTGTGAATCTCTCTCACTCAATTTGATGATGAGGGAGAGATATGTATTGGTATTTATAGTGTAAATACAGAGGATTTACAGAATCGTTTTACAACCCAGTTGTACACATTTCCATCTTTAGTAAAAGATTTGCCACACATATAATCAGTATCTTTCCATCCTTGATGGCGGATTCTTTGATGAAAGATTATTTGGTGGAGGATTTTTAGCATAGCTGTTACACAGTTTCAGATTTGACTTTATTTCCTTCTTGGCGTGGCTTGGTTGCATACGATTCATGAAATGAGTTTTGATTCAGTGTAGCACAATTGTCATTAGTTTCTTCTCACAAGAAAAAATAATAGGATGAAGGAAATTGACAGAGAAGTGCAAGCTCTGCTAAGGGGTATGATCAATAAGAGAGAGTAGACTATAAAAACTGGAAAGGCTAGTAACAGTGACTTATTGGGATTGCTGATGGAATCCAATTTTAAAGAGATTCAAGAACACGACAACTGTAAGAACATCGGAATGAGTATTGAAGATGTTATAGAGGAGTGCAAACTTTTCTACTATGCCGGGCAAGAGACAACATCAGTTTTGCTTGTGTGGACAAGGGTTGTGTTGAGCATGCATCCAGAATGGCAAGTGCGTGCAAGGGAGGAGGTCTTGCAAGTCTTTGGGAAAAGTAAACCAGACTTTGATGGGTTAAACCGTCTAAAAATAATGAGTATTGCTTTGTGATCCTTGCCACTTGGGAATCTAGAAAAAATTCTTAGAAACTATTGAAACCTTCACTGCAGGTAACTATGATTCTTTATGAAGTTCTCAGACTATACCCACCTGTGATTATGCTTATTTGGCGTACCTACAAGGAGATGAAACTAGGAGAAATCTCTCTGCCACCAGGAGTACAGATCTCTATGCCAATAATACTCATTCATCACGATCGTGAACTTTGGGGTGAAGATGCAAAAGAATTCAATCCAAAGAGATTCTCTAGAGGAGTTTCAAAGGCAACAAAGAATCAAGTCTCATTCTTCCCATTTGGTTGGGGACCACGGGTATGCATTGGGCAGACATTTGCTATGATAGAAGCAAAGATCGCTTTGGTCATGATTCTACAACATTTCTCATTCGAGCTTTCAACCACCTATGCTCATTCTCCGTACACTACTATAACTCTTAAACCCCAACATGGTGCTCAGATCATCTTACATAAACTTTGATATCGTCTTCACAATCATCATTGCTAATCTCGATTTTTGTGGTACTATTCATAGTTGTCAGAAACTCAATAGTGTAATAGTTGCTGCATTAAATCTAGTGTATTCACTGAAAATTCAAGGTTTGTAAAGGGTTTATGTAATTTAAGAATCCTTTTTAGCTAGTAAGTTAAGTTGAACAAAAAATATATTTTTCATGTATCATTGGGTGGCTAAGTTGGGATCTTTCTTGCAAGCTCACGGTTATGGAGCAGTATGTAAACCAATTGTGTCATCGTGCATCTTGTTTCGACTTGCATTATGCGTTTTGTAAGTTATGCATGAAGTTGTTTGGCTTGAACAGATTTTGGATGTACAAATCATGTGTTTAAAACTCAACAAATCAATTCGAAACTAGGCGGGATTTCGGTTGGACTTAGGCTACAAACTTAGTCTGTAGCCGTACTCAAGTATACTCTATATGCTTGAGCTGACTTGGCTGAGTCGAGTCGACTAGCGGGTCCAAAATGTGGCGTTTCCACATTCTTATGAGGATATTTTCATTTAGAATTGATTTTTTTTTTTCATATTTTCTCTCTTTTGTTTATTTATAAATATTTTTGTCATTTTTATTAACTTTAACATTTATTGTATGACTTGTTGAGTCTTTGTAAGTCAGCGAGTCATGAACTCAACCTGATGGAGTTTCAAGTAATGTTTTTGGGTTTTAAAACACTGAAACAAATAGGATAGGAAATGTAACCTAAGCTTCCATTTCAGTTTTCTCTGCTCTTATACTTACAAGGAGGAAATGCAAAGGTTTAGTGAAAGTATCATCTTCTAAGAGATCGATTCAATCACACTAAGACCAAAATCTTACTCTGATGATTGAAATAAGCACCTAAACCTAATACCCCAGAAACACTGTCATTAGCAATAACATAAAATTGCAACTCAATTTGATAATTGATCACCCGTTCCATCTTTACTACTTATATCATTCTATCCTCCTTATTTCCTTTCCAATATCTCTCATTTATGCCTAATCTTTCTAGTTTCACTCAACTTTATTTTTCAGTTTTCCTGTGTTGATATTCTGTATTTAATGTAGACATTATGTTTACTCTTAATTTTTCGTTGAATTTAAATTATTTTCTTTCAATTTCTCCTTATTTCCTAAAGTTTTTATACTTGTAAAATTGAGAACATTGGTGATATGGATCACTGATAAAGCAGCATCGGAGATTATTCTCAAGCGCTATCTTCAACCAAGAGTGCAGGCTATTTTGAATCATTAGCTGAATAAATGAATTAGTATAGGATTAATAGAGTTTTCGCCATAGACCATACAGGATTGATAAATAAATCTATATAGTAATACAAGACATTTTCATAGACCTAATGATGCATTATGAGTAGGTATTATAGTACAATGTTTTTTATTTTTTGTAACTTATAGAACAATGTTTATAATTGGTATGTGCCTATGTTGGGAACTTACCACACGGGTGGATATGTCGAAGATCTTGCTTAAGTTGAGAAATTACTATACGGATGGATACGTTGAAGATCTTCCATAAGATTGATAGCACTGTAGGAAATAATAAATGCGTGAGATACTTATCATATTATAGGAGAAAATAAACGACAATAAATATATTGGATATGTACCATATTGAAGGAGAGAATAAATGAGTTGCTATTTCGGGTAATTAGGCTCCTAATTATATAAACCGTGGAAGGGAAGATGGAACCATCGAATTTTGAATTATTAATTGTTCTTTAATTAAAGAAGGTTTCCCCCTAGAAGAGGGAATTGTTAGTTATACATTCTTGTGTGCTTCTTCCGGGTTCGTATCATTTGGTATCAGAGCAACCATCATGCCATGTGCCTTGGAGATAATGGCAAATGGGACTAAAGCTCAAGAGGCTAACGAAATGGAGGAAAATATTAAAAGCTTACTAGAAAACTCAGAGATACAATTTGAGGGCTTGAAGGAGTTAAGGCAATGGATGACAGCCATAAGCCTTAAACACGATCAATTACCTTCATGGCTAGTTGAGTCGGATGTTTATCATGTTGGGTCCCATTCTAACATCAAGCTGGAGAGGCCCACCATCATCCAGGAGCATGAAATAATTGTTGGCGCAATTCACATCAATGTTGAAGAGCCTTTTATCCAGCTTATGATTTTAAATTATTGTGGCAAGTGTAACGTTGGAGACAAACCTCATGTAAGTGAATTTTTGTTGGTGAATGACTTCAAGAAGCATATATCAAGTGTATTTTTTCAAAGAAGTGCGACGATAAAGAAATTATTTTTCATTCTGATACGTCCAATCAAGTTGAATTGGGTATTGCTTGCATGATCGTCATCACCTACAACATACATGCAATCCATCGAAGACTTGTGATGATCAAGCCAGTTATGGTTGTAACATCCAGTGAGAATTGGGATCTAGAGGAAACATAGATTCCCTATACTTCGGCTTGAGGACAAGGTCAATCATAAGGGGGTGGGATTGATACGTGCCTAAGTTGGGAACTTACCATACGGCAGTGAGGAATCGGATTTTCATGAGTGAGGTATATAACATTTCTCGGCGCCATTGGCGGGCTTTTTGGCAATTGTTTTTTTTTTTGGCAGGAAACTGTTGGGTTCGTTTCGGCTTGTGTTTCACTCCTCGAAGGTATGGAGATGGTTTCTTGTCTTTAGCTAATGGTTTATTGTCTTTACCAAGAAAAACAAGATTGAATACCAGAACTTATCCTTAACGTTCTCTCTCCCTTTGCTTTAACTTCTCAAAATATTCTTCAAGAATATCCACCTCTTCGAGTTCCTACTAGACGAAGAAGACCTTGAGGACGACACAGAGACCGAATGTGTCGTTCCGGTTAACGACATCGATCTCAGCTTGTTTTCAATTTAAGTCGCAAACCCACGATCACCAGTCGCCACGATTCATTTTCTAAACTGTTGATCATTTAAAAGACCTTAAAAATGCTAAAATGAAGATCGGTTAAAAAACAAATCGGGGTCGTCAACCCCTGCCTTGGCAGTCCTGAAAATTTGGTTTCCACATATTCTCTCTACTTCCTCGATTTGTCATGAGTAAACCCCACACAAAACAAAAACACTGTCCAATAACTTGAACAACAATCCAATTGAGGAGATGCTCTCTGGTGGGGCGATATTGTTTGTAGACGGTATAGTCTTGAAGAGGGGCAAAACAGTCTTTTGCACAAGTTGTGTTGGTCACGTGACTTTGGACTATAAGTCTAATATTGTTTGACTTGGTCAAAGGGGCAATGCGAATTACTTTTGGAAGAAGGGGGTATTACTAAATTACCCAATTTCTTTTTTGCCCTATCAAATTGTCATAAATAGCCTCATCTTTTTGTGAGACAAATAATATGCCTTCAATTTTGGAATTGCAGAAAAGTGCTTCACCTTCTATGCATCCCTGGCCAACTGATCGGGGTTTTAATTTAGCTGTTTAGCTGAGTGTGTCAACTTGGGATGATCAAGTTAATCCTTTTATTGCATTTTAAATATCTTTTTTTAATTTTTTTTACCAATAAAAAAAGTAGGAAATTGAGGGAACATTAGTAATTTTCCCTGGAAAAATTTTAGATGCAGTCGATACAGAGGGATCTCGTGGCTGGCCTACATGGCTCATTTTTTTTGGGCCCACTAACTGAATGGATGTTTAGCCTACTCCTTGGTGGATATGTATACGAAAAATTAATCTCATTGATTTTATCTAGCCATAGATTTTAGCATTTTTTTAGGATTGACTGTAACCGTTGGATTCAAGCATGTTTTTTGCATATTTTTTGGACACTTAATTCAACGGCTAGAAATTATCAACCAAGCTGATTTTTAGTATGCATATCCACTAAGGGTCTGTTTGGTAAATGAGAAAAAGAGTTCCGACGGCGAATATTTAGCCAGGCGAATAATATCATGGCTAAATATTTGCTCATATCACTTCAGCTTACTTCATTTTCTTTCAATTTGAGTGGGTCCCACATATCAAAGTAAGTCAAAAATAGGTTGGGCGAGTGAGGGAACCACATATTATGTCAAAGGATAAAAAAAAATTCATTTTTATCTTTTTTATATATAAAAAATCTATTTTTATTGAAAATAGTGATTTTCTGGCGAGAAAATAAAATTTTCTCACCAAGGCATAATCGGTTTGAAAATATTTACATGGGGGGAGGTGATCAAATGTTTTCCCACCGCGGAGGGCAAATATGTGGGCCCGACTAAATATTCACCGAGGGCGAGTGGCTGCCAAACGCACCCGTGCGAATATTAGCGCGGCTAAATATTTAATTTTTCCGCCGCGGTGCATTACCAAACAGGCCCTAAGGGTGGGCTAAACATCCATGCGGTTAGTGGGCCCAAGAAAATGAGCTACGTAGGGCCACGAGACCTCTCTGCGTCAACTGCATCTAAATTTTTTCCATTTTCCCTGTAGTAAGGACAAATACTACATTAAGATGATCAACTTGGGTGTCTTTTCTCATTGTTTTGAATCTTTTGATCCAAACGTTTTACATGTCATACAAAATAATGGCCGGCATTTTGGTTATATTTGAAAGTGGACTTGTTATGTTCAAAGACCACTCTCTGTGTGCGAGGTTTGTGTGTGAGGGAACTCTTCCAACTTGTAAAAGTTTTGAAAAAATAAAAATGGGACAATTTCAGTTGGTTTCTCTTGTAATCTCTGTTCTTCTGGTGATTTCATGGGCCGTTAGAGCTTTGTATAGCATATGGTGGAAGCCCATGATGCTGGAGAAGTACCTGAGTGAGCAAGGGATCAGGGGTCCTCCCTACAAATTGTTCTATGGGAACCTCAAAGAGAGCATTATGTTGACGAAGGAAGCACTATCCAAGCCCATCAACCGTTCCCATGACATTGTGCCACGTGTCATCCCATTCATTCATCAAACCATCAAGATCTACGGTTAGAATTTATTAGTTTTAGTTTCTTCTGGTTCTATGTGCTTCTTGTTTATTATGCGCGCATTGTGAATTTCTTCCTTTTCTTTGTGATTGATATATTGGGGGTTCTTGAGGACATCCTCAAAAGGCTTTTTGCTCATGGGGGCCACATTTTTTAGCTTCTGAAAAATGGGTTAGGGGTTGTAGACCGGGCCAGTCGCGTCGGCCTGATGGGGGGTTGGCTGCGGGCCTAAAAGCCAAGTCTGGCTAGGATTCAGCTCGTGCCGGGCTTTAGTCTTTGGGTCAGGTTCAGACTAAGCTTGGGCCAGGGCTTATTAAGTTTGAATTTTTTTTTAAAAAACAATTATATAAAAACAGACCTATAAATGTCAATTCGTTGCGATCAAAAATGAAATTTATTACATATAATTTTAGTAAAATGTATACAATGTACGTTACAAGCTTTTCAATGTTAAGGGTGAGGAGTTGCATTACAACTGTTTATAAATTTAAGGGTCAGGATCGGGGGACAACCATTTTGGCGGACCGACATAAAGATGAATCAATGGCTGATTTTTGGTGAGGCTGATCTGCTCACCATATAGATCACCCCTACAAAAAATCAGCCCATTCCGAAATATCTAACCCCATCAAATGTGGCTTTCAAGTTACACGGTAAAAATTGATGGTCCATAATTCTTCAACTTCTAAACCAGTCTACGAATATCGGAATGATTTGAATTTTGTGAGGATGACCTCTTCACTATAGAGATCAACCTCATAAAAAATCAGCCATTGATTCATCTTTTATGTGGGTCTGCCAAATGGTTGTCAAAAACTAGGGGAATAAATGGGCTGGACCTTGGACTGGGTCATTTCAAAGTTTACGAAAAGAAAGGCCCATACCAATCACATTTAGACTCCAACTGAAAATGGGCAAATTTAGAGAGCAACAAGGAACTAATAATCTCCAATAATCTTGTCATGTTTGTGCTCTGCCACTCCGCTGATGGAGCTGTTATTCATGATACATTTGGCTCTATATGGTGATCAACAAAATCTTTTACAGAAAAAAGATTTGTATGTCAGAAAGTGTTGATACAGAAAACATTTTATGACATTTATATGCAAAAATCGTGACTTTTAGAAAACTTATTCAGGGCATCCATACAATGCTGAAGAAGAAACAAAATGCGCTAGTGTGAAATAAATTAGAGTGAAGACATTTTAAGTTTGTTTTGATTAAAATAAATGGAGTTGCCATTGATGGCCTCACCATTTAATAAGTTTATTATTGATTGATAATTGCAGGTAAGATGTCTTTTATTTGGTTTGGAGCAACTCCAAGGGTGAACATCATGGACCCAGAACTCATAAGGGATATTCTATCTAACAAGTTTAGTCACTTTGCCAAGCCTGAATTGAACCCACTAACCAAGTTGTTAGCAAATGGGCTTGGAAACCATGAGGGCGAACAGTGGGCCAGACACAGAAGGATTGTCAACCCAGCCTTCCATCTAGAGAAGCTAGAGAAGCTGAAGGTTGTTTTCTATTATGAACTTCTTTTCAAAAATTTAGATGCAAGAGTGCACCTGATCGAAAGCTTAATGACATCGAGCAACAAATCAGGTGTATATTTTTCATCAAGAAAACTAGAAAATAAAATTATGTCATGGGAAACCATCATCTTTACACATTACATACAAATGTATTTTTTTTTACTTTTTTTTTTTATAACACAGGTATCCCCACACACATTGGTGATGGGACTAGTCTTACCCTAGCCTTCCCGTACACACAACACGGTTTACGCAAGGGGGCACACAAATGTATTTTTTCATGCTAACATGATGTTGATGGTGCTGGGTTTTTTTTTTCTCTTTGGTGTTGGTTATAGTGGATGTTACTTGCACTTTATACTAGTTGTAACGAGTTGGTAATTAGATGGCAGAAGTTGGTTGCCTCGAAGGGGTCATGTGAATTGGATGTGTGGCCTGAACTTCAGAACTTAACTGCAGATGTCATATCTCGGACAGCGTTTGGTAGCAGCTTTGAAGAAGGAAGACGGTTATTCCAACTCCAAAATGAACAGGCTGAGCTTGTTTTCCAGGTTTCTCAATTCATATACATCTCGGGTTTTAGGTGCAAAGAAGCTTTCTGATTGGATAGGGTTCATCTTCAATAACTTAGCTTTTGCCAATTAAAGAAAAATTGATTTCGTTACATAAAGATGCAGTGATTTACATTGATGAACAAAACAATGCTGCAAAAAATACCACACTCTAGTAGAATTGCAATATTGAACAACCATACAATTTCCCATTATGCCAAATCAAGATGTGTCTGGATGGTTTTGACATGAAACAAGATATAAAGAGAGAGGCAAGAAGACTCATAAACTAAAATATACCTGATTTTCATCTACTAAGATCTGAGATTTGGTTTGAGTATTAGTATTGTGACTAAGTAAAATGGTTTCCATATTCATAGAATAAGTAAAAGGCACATTATCAGTCTATATTCCTTCAAGTCTTTTCTAAAACGTTGAACTGAACTCTGATTTCTAGTTTCTGGAATGAAATCATGCAATAGATGTGCTATAGGTTTCTGGGTTCATTATTGAGTAAGTTTTTGTTCCAAAAATTGAAGAATGACTAGAATTGATAGCAATGCAAAATAAGAGAAAAACAAAGAAAGAAACAATCACACATAGAGATAGATCCATGCTGTTCATCACTAAGGACTGCATTCACAGGCAACCATGATCGAGAGCTTCCCCTTGATGTGATTTGAACAGAAGTACAAACTATGCATGTAACTGTTGCTTAATAATATATATCCCAAATCAGAGTCCCAAATTAAAAATGAAAACCTAACCAAAATAAGAAATTGTGTGATTTTCCCACAATGAATATACCCTTATAACACCCAACAAATTTTTGGCTAACAAAGTAAAGTAACCAATAGATTTCGACACCCAATCCAAAAACCAAAAGAAGCTACTTTGTAATGGTTGCTTCCCAAGGGGGAAGAAGTGTAGTGTGGAGGGAAGCGCAGTTCACAAGTGGCTCTACCCTCTGAAAATAGTTCATCCATCTATCCTAGTCTGAGATGAGAGAGAGTCACCCCTTGGAAGAGGCGCCTCAATTTCACCCTTGTGAGCTTAAGACATATCAGAGACAAAAGAAGAAGGCACAGTCCATTGAGACAACGATGACCCATCACATATAACAGTTCATCTTATTATCTGTCTACATTCTTACAAAGCAGAAAATAGTTGAAAGTATAGAGAACCAAATAATAAATATCTTAACTTTCCTTATCCTTCAGCTTCTTTATATTCGCTGACATCATTTGCTTGCAGGTTTCTTCCCACAAGAAAAAATAATGGGATGAAGAAAATTGACAGAGAAGTGCAAGCTCTGCTAAGGGGTGTGATCAATAAGAGAGAGTAAACTATAAAAACTGGAAAGGCTAGTAACAGTGACTTATTGGGATTGCTGATGGAATCCAATTTTAAAGAGATTCAAGAACACGACAACTCTAAGAACGTCGGAATGAGTATTGAAGATGTTATAGAGGAGTGCAAGCTTTTCTACTTTGCCGGGCAAGAGACAACATCAGTTTTGCTTGTGTGGACAATGGTTGTGTCGAGCATGCATCTAGAATGGCAAGTGCGTGCAAGGGAGGAGGTCTTGCAAGTCTTTAGGAAAAGCAAACTAGACTTCGATGGGTTAAACTGTCTAAAAATTTTGAGTATTGCTTTGTAATCCTTGCCACTTGGGAATCTAGACACGATTCTTAGAAATTATTGAAACCTTCGCTGTAGGTAACTATGATTCTTTATGAAGTTCTCAGACTATACCCACTTGCGATTATGCTTATTCGGCGTACTTACAAGGAGATGAAACTAGGAGAAATCTCTCTACCACCAGGAATACAAATCTTTCTACCAGTAATACTCATTCATCACGATCATGAACTTTGGGGTGAAGATGCAGAAGAATTCAATCCAGAGAGATTCTCTGGAGGAGTTTCAAAGGCAATAAAGAATCAAGTCTCATTCTTCCCATTTGGTTGGGGTCCACGGATATGCATCGGGCAGACATTTGCTATGATGGAAGCAAAGATGGCTTTGGTCATGATTCTACAACATTTCTCATTCGAGCTTTCAGCCACTTATGCTAATGCTCCATACACTACTATAACTCTTAAACCCCAACATGGTGCTCAGATCATCTTACATAAACTCTGATATCGTCTTTATAATCACCATTGCTTATCTCGATCTTTGTGGTACTATTCAAAGTTGTCGTAAACTCAATAGTGTAATAGTTGCTGCATCAAATCTAGTGTACTCACTGAAATTCTTGGTTTGTAAAGGGTTTATGTAATCTAAGAATCATTTTCAACTAGTAAGTTAAGTTGAACCTAAATATATTTTTCATGAATCATTGGGTGGTTAAGTTGGGATTTTTCTTGCAATCTCACGATTATAGTGCAGTATGTAAACCAATTGTGTCATCGTGCATATTGTTTCGATGTGCCGTTATGCATTTTTTAATTTATGAAGTTTGGCTTAAACTGATTTTGGAGCCCACAGCCCGGCCTGCGACCCAACTGATTAATGGGAAGGGCCCAGGTCGGGCCTTAAAGTCCGATCTTCGACCTGGCCCTTTTATCTTCAAAACTTTTCAAAAAAATTTACTAGCCGTTGGCTTCAAGTTTTTTTATCATGTTTTTTGTTACTTAATCCAACGGCTAGAAATTCAATCAAATTGATTTTTAATGTGTATATCCACCAATCGATGGCTCAACATCCATATGCTCAGTGGGCCCAAAAAAGAGCTATGTAGGGCCACAAGAGTCCTTTGCATCGACTAAAATCAGGAGACCTTTGCTTCAAAAAAATTTCCCTTCGGGAACTCCATTGAGTCAACTCTCCTGTTTATCATACTTGGAAAAAATGGAAAAATTACATAAATAAAAAAAAATAATGGTGTTAAAATTCAAATTTTGAATTTCAAGTTTTTAATAAATTGAGGTCAAATGAGTGGGAGTGAATGAATAAATGAGGGGGATTGAGAGCATCTCCAAGCCTACCCTAAACTCTCTTCCCTTCCCTAAGGTAGGGTGAAAAACATAAAAAACCATCTCCAGCCCTAAAGTTCACCCTATTCTAGGGTAACCTCAAATCCTACCCTAAACTTAGGTTAGGATTTAGGGTGAGATTCTAAAACTTTTTTCCCCTTCTCCCTCTTTTTACCAATTACATTGAATGTCCTCCCAATCTTTTACATTAATGTCACATATGTCCCCTTCTAATATATTTTGTCATTTTTCTCTTTTCTATTGGTTCTTATATTTAGGGAAGGGTAGAGTTTAGGGTGGACCATTGGAGAGCTTTCAAAGTTTTAGGTAAGGGAGGGGGGATGTCTTTTCTACCCTACTTTAAATGTTTAGGGTAGGGTAGGTTTGATAATTACCGTCCACATTAGATGGATGGATTTGATCTCAACCACTCTTTATCTTATGAAGCAGGATAAGATAAGAGAATATTATGTGTGGGAGGCCCGTGCCTGCGACTCTCTGACAAAGTGTTTGTCAAAATCGGATGGGAGTTAATCTCCGCCATTGATATGAAGCATAGTGGATCTCAGCCACTCATTATTGAAGCCATATAAGATAAGAAGGGGTATAAGACAACCACTGTCACTTGTTATATAGATAGTGGGTGGCCCGTGCCCACATCACTCTCCAACAAAGAGTTTGCCAAAATTGGGTTTGAGTGGCTGAGATCCACTGTCTATTTTTGGAGATAAGATCTTGGCTCTTTGTTGAAACATATAAGAGGGGGTATAAGTGGGGAGACAATTTCCCTGTTTTGTTATATAAATAGTGGGTGCCCCGTGCCATCGGCACTCCTCGACAAAGAATTTGCCA
This sequence comes from Euptelea pleiosperma, assembly GCA_035048495.1. Taxonomy (NCBI): domain Eukaryota; kingdom Viridiplantae; phylum Streptophyta; class Magnoliopsida; order Ranunculales; family Eupteleaceae; genus Euptelea; species Euptelea pleiosperma. Next base: position 17,968,720 of record CM068541.1, read on the forward strand.
AAATTAGGTGAGTGGCGGAGATCCACCGTCCATTTGGGTGAGGATTAGATCTCGGCCCTTCTTTGTTGATGTTTATAAGAGGAGGTATAAGTAGGGAGACAACCAATGTGTTTTGTTATATAGAATAGTAAATGGAACATGCCCACGGCACTCTCCAACAAAAGCGTTTGCAAAAATTGGGTGCCTTCGGCACTCAAACAGTATAACAGACTGGGGCGTTGCCATTTTTTTCCATTATAACGGCCATTATAACGGATTGTAATGCACAGAGGGAGAAATGAGAAAATAACAGAAATAACAAAATATAACGGTGTTGAAATTTAAATTTTGAATAAATTGAGATCAAATGAGGTGGATTGAGTGCTGAAATATAACCGTCCACATTAGATGGATGGATAATACAAGAGAATACAATTGAGTTGTCTTGATATATGCATGGGTGGCTCATGCCCGTGGCACTTTTGACAAAGTGTTTGTCAAAATCGAGTGGGAGTTAATCTCAGCTATCGATATGAAGCATAGTGGATCTCAGCCACTCATTATTGAAGCCATATAAGATAAGAGGGGTATAAGAAAACCATTAAATTTCCATTAAATTCTATTTTTTTTAAATTTTAAATTTTAAATTTTCAAATTTCAAACTTCAAAATTTGAATTTCAGCACCACTTTTTTCCGTTAAAATCATTAAAATCCGTAAAAATCCATTTTTTTCATTTTTGCCCCTAGCCATTTCAATACGTTTTAACGGCTGTTTTAACTGTAACACCCCTCTCGAGGCATAAAAAGTGGGGCTCCTGAGCCTGACCCTTGGGCTATATGTAAATCTAACCCATTTCAGTCCTTATATGTAGGTAAATAGTAGGTGACCCATGCCCACGGCACTCATTGACAAAGCGTTTGTCAGTGGCTGAGATCCACCGTCCATTTGGTGTGATAAGATCTCAGCCATCCTTTATGAAGCCGGATAAGAGGGGGAGACAACCGTCCTGTTTTGTTATATAGAATAACTATAAGTTAATACTATCTAACATGGTTTAATTAACAGCCGTTACAACGAAAAGAACGACCGTTATAACGGATTTGGACATCCACCATTACGTTATGTACCATTAAAATGCCCAGAAAATAACGGTTACTATTTTCGTTACAACGACCATTATTTTTCCGTTATAAAAATTTGTGGAAAAAAATGGCCGTTATTTTCGTTTTTGAAATTCTAAAATTCAAATTTCAAATTTCAAAATTTGAATTCCTTCGCCATTTTTTTTCCGTTTTTTTTTTTTTTTTCGTTATTTTCCAGTTATTTTTCCCCTGAGCGTTACAATGGAAAAAACGGTAACGCCCTCAGTCTGTATACCATTACAATGGCCCCTTTTAAACCTTGCTATATAGTATGCCTTACATATTATATAACTTACTCCACCAAAGCCGAAATCCAACCCATTATAAGCCCACACCAAGCCCGAACCCAACTCATTAAAAGCCCGTGGCCCGGCCAGGACAAAACCCGTTGGCCCGACTATGGACCAGGCCACGGGCTAGGCCTAAGTTTTATTTTAGTGATGAAGCCCGGCCCGCCGGCCGGCCCGAGCCCAGCCCAGCGGGCATATTGGCACCCTCAGTTATAAGTAAGGAAACTCCTAAGCGGGTTGGTGCAGGCAGCCGGTTGGATTAATCCGGTGACATGGGTCACCCTACAAGAAAAAATTCGTTGTCCCTGTCCCCCTTAGAATGGCTATTTGGCCCGACGGACGGGGCTCGGACCGGCCAACCAAGCCCGCCAGAAACTCGGGCTGGGCTTAAAAAAATTCCCCAAACTCAATCCCGTGGCCCGGTCTATGGTCGGGTCAACGGGCTTGGTCACGAGCTGGGCTGCGTACTGGGCCGTGGGCTTATTATTGTTGGGTTTAGGGCTTGTGTTCGGGCTTGGGTTGGGTTTGTGCATTGTGCTTGGGTTTGGTTGGGTTTCGGGCTTGAGTTGGGTTGGGTTGCAGGCATGGGTTGGACTTATAGGTATATACTTTAGGGTCAGGTTCCAGTTAGCGCCGTAAAATGACAGGATCCCGTTACAGGACACAATATGAGCCACGTGGCATGCACGTACACTCTTAGAGGACTCGGACCGTATGGATGTTTGTCCAATCCCTAGATGAACCTACAAACCAAAAATTAGACTGATTAATTAGTGATTTCTAGGCATTGGATATTTGTACTTCAAATACTGCTCAAATTCCAACAGTTGAGATCAACCCATGAAAAAAGTCCAATCCAACGGCTATAAATCACTAATCAGGCTGATTTTTGGTTTGTAGGTCCACTTAAGGATTGGCCAAACATATATCCATACGGTCAGAATCCTCTAAGAGTGTGAATGGCACGTGGCTCATGTTGTGTCCTATACCTGGAGCCTGTCATTTTAGGGCGGTAACCAGAGCCTGAGCCTATACTTTATAAGTTATAACTAGTGTTATTAGCCCATGCAAAGCACAGGCGAAGAAATAAGACAATAATTTTTTTATAGAGTTACAAAATAAAATTACGTATGAGAAATATACTTGTATTCATATATAAAGAAAATAACATTGACTCTTATTTTGCTCCAAGTTGACTATTCTTGAAGTGTTTGTAGCCGTGCTTAGCACAGTTATTCTTTTTTCAAAATATATATAACACGTTAGAATATTGTTTGATTTAGAATAATGTTAATGGTTGAAGTCGAGCAAATTTACGATTACTATTGAAAATTTAAAACTTAACACGTTATAAAGCAAAATCACGTTAGCAAGTAACCTAGAGATTGGAGCAGTAATTAGATTATACCAACGGAAGGGTTAATTGACAGGAAAATAATAGTAAATTCATGATTTGTTTGCTTTTGCCATGTTGGTGTTTTTCCTACTCACTCACAGGACCGTCTCTACCATAAGGCCAATAAGGCAGTCGCAGAGTTCATGTTATTTTGAGAGCAAAATTGTCAACAGTTGGATCCCTAAATTTGGCTGAGGGTCATAAGGCCCTAAAGGAATAGTCCGAAGCTCTAGAATCAAAAGCTTCTCAAGTTGAAGGTCAAACATCAATTTTTTTAATTGTAGTAAGTTTTGTTGGACTTGGACGCTTCGCTTGCATATGGACTGACTTTGAGTCTTTGCAATGCTGGTGGCATGAGATGTTCTGGCATCAACACAAATTGAATTTGGTTTGGATTGCCGCAACTAAAATTACCAACCAAAAGAACAAGCATATAACTCTAGTTTGAAGCTCCTTTTAAGATCTAAGCCACACACAGCCAAGTCCAACTGTTCAGTCATTACATAAAATTTTATTTTTTAAGAAAATTTCAGTCATAACCTAAGAACACAACAGAAGACCGTAAATCCATCCTGTCTAGGCTAATAAATTGGTAATTGAAAATGAGTGATTGCAATTTCACAAACCTACTACATATTTATGTGGATAACTACAGAAATGATAGTGATATTGCAACAGAGCGAAAGGTCTACACCATTGTCTTCCCATTTAGACTTTGGGATAGTTCCTCCAGCAATATATGCCTGCAACAAAGAGTAGACACAATCTACCATACCAAAACTAAACCAAACTCGTCCATATTGTGACTGCAGTTTGTTGTTGTGTTTTGGTGCAGAAGTATCTAGTTATAACTTGTAGAGATTTCTCTATGCCACAAACGTTGTCACTTGGAATTTTCCTTGCAAGGTCCCTTCCATTTTCATTGAAAACACCGATAGATCGTCTCTCCAATTAGAATAACAACCAAAATCAACTATACTTGTCTCCATGTTTTCCTAATCACATCATAACACCAAACAAAATCAATTAGGTGATATGGTACCACAATTATATAATAGATCAGTGATTGACAGCAGGGCCTCTATTTAGAGATGTGCAAACATAACAATCGGGGCAGAAAAACAAAATGAGAAACCAAACAACTAAATATAATTAGAAGTAGACTTAATAATTGATCTTTCTCTTTACAGGAGGAAGTCACGGAGAAACAGTTAATGACAGAACTATCTGAGAACATAATGCTTTATATATAGATGGGCCTGTGTTTTAGTTTTAGTTACATGGAAGCGTGGTCATATTGTTAATGGTATGTTGTTTTCATTGGTGTAGCATAAATTTTACACTGAAATAGTTGTTGGAGATGGTATTAGGTACAGTGTGTCAGTACCAGAAACTGAACATGTGTATCAAGAACTATAGGCCATGGAGTTTGGAAGTAGAGATTATGTTTGTCAGAGAAAAATATACGAACTCATTACAATGGGCAAGTACAAAAGTGAGGTCTACTAAATGCCCTTATAGAAATTAACTAAACCGTTGCATAAGTTACTATTATTAAAAAGCGAAATGATTTTTGTAAAAGTTATTTGCTTCTTCTAGACAACATTTTTCACAATTGACAGAAATGCCTCACTTCACACATAGAAGATGAATCAATGGTTGATTTTTGGGGAGGATGATCTCCTCACCATGTAAATCACCCCAACAAAAAATCAGCCCATTTTGAAATTTCTAACCTCATCAAATGTGGGTCCGCCAAATGGTTGTCAAAAATAGTTGTCAAAAATGGTTGTCCCCTGATCCCAACCCTTTCGTAAAAATGTTGACCACAATAAGTTAAAAAAGTTCAATGCGAAAATAACACCCAAATTTTGTTGGGTTAGATGAGCCATCACCATGTTTTTCCTTTTTTCTGTTTTACTGATATTTTCCATTCTATGTAGAAAAGACTTTTATTTGGTGTTTGCTAAACGAGTTATGAGAAATTTGGGCATCTACTAATATGCAACATTCTATTTTTGGCCTATCGGATTAGGTGCGACTATTGATAGAACGCTCCTTAACCATCTCTTGAAGATGTTTACTGTAATAGGAATCTACTGAGAAAGCTTTGAAAAGCCATTTCTTGAGTGCACTTCTGAATTTTATGCCACAAAGTGTGAAGTATATGCAGCAATCAGATTATGATAACAAAGCACCTCCACATGCTTTAAGAAATCTATTAGTAGTTTTTATTATTTCTGGATCATGCACGTTGTCGTGTACCTTGTCTCTAATGAGGTTGCTCTAGTTTGTTATTTGACTCCAAATTTCATGATTTATGTATACACATGCAAGAATTGAGGTAATGCATTCTTACAATTAAGGTTGCACAGAGAACATGAAAACATGCTTACTCTACTTGCAAGTACAAAGAGACCAATGGTTGTAAAGCATTTCCCGTGTAAGGTGTAAAACCATTGGATTTGATTTACTGAACCCGTAGGATTGAAGGACTAAATGTGTTACAAAATACACTCTTGTGCATCAAAAGACAAAGAATGAACTTAAAAATAGAAGGAACAAACAAAGAAAGGAATCTGTAGCAAAACAGATTTGATCATTTAACATAAAAATAGAATGATCAAACAAGAAAAAGGAATCTGAAGCAAAACAGAGTTGATCATCTAACTTGCCCAATGGACTATAAAACACTCTGAAGACTAAGTGCATTAAAACTCTGAAACAACTGCATTATCTACCAGAAAGTTACCTGTTGTTTACCCAATTTTTGGGAAGCTTTCAATTGAATACTGAGTATATCACTCAAAACACCCAAATCCATGGCAGGTACGTATCCGATTCAACATCCCCCAAGATAAAAGCCTAATCTGAACACAATTATGACCTAGAAACATCAAAATAAAGAAAAACAAATACAAATGAGAGGATTGAAGAAGAGATTTAAGAGATCATGATAACTCATAGAGAAATTTTTGAACATTATCGCGAAACGGAAGTACCAAACGGTCGACCTTAGTGGAACTTCATCCACATCTGACTTCACAAAGGCGCTGTGCAATCATCTTTGAGATTTTTTTTCATCATTTGCAGATGGTCGAACAACAATGTTATTTCTTCAGATGTTCTCGTGGATTTGAAAATTTCCATTTAAATGGTTTTCGGGCTCGGGTCCAGATTGACAACGTTATTTAAAAATTGCCATTTAGATGTTTTAGGAGATAAAAGATTTGCGGAACACAAAAAATAAGATCTGATTTCTGCAAGAAAAGATTAATTACATAAAATAGAAACTCAAAATGGGTTTCAAATGAATCATTACATGCAGAGTAAGAAAAAGAACCAGTCAAACGAACCTTGCCCCCTCGTCACCTAGTAGAAATAAGCCATTGTTGTCTTGATTCATTTCTTAGGGGTAGTATTTTTGTTAGAAGTTCTCCCATTCTCTAACGCTGCCTAGTCTTCTTCCTTGGCGCAAAAGAAGAAGAAATGGGTTGGTTTTAAAGCAGAGGAGAGAGGAGAGGAAGAGACTTGGGTTAAGAAACCGATAGATGGGAGTTGGAAAGGCTTGCTGAGTGCCACGTAAGAAAGAGAGGAGAGACGGGAAAGATGAGAGATGTTTGGGCTGGAAACTTAAACTTAGAAGGGTATTTTTGAAAAAAATGATAAAAAAAAGATGGAGAGAGTGCCACCTCTGCAGAGGCGAGCTTTAGTATAGATAATAGATATAGTAATATACTTTATAACTGCAAAGTTTGAGTTAACAAAGACGTAGGTAATTTGGGACTTTGAACGTAAAATTGATTTCTATGTATGAGCATGCCAGATCAGTTAGAGATCACCCATTTTGAACATTACCAGCTCTTGACTTCCCCAAAAATAATCAGCTCGGAAGATATCGACACCAAGAGCAGTAAGGCCTTGAACCATTTTTACAACATCGACTGTATCATGGGACTGGGCCGCGACCCAAATTGCCACCCCTTCCCCCTCCCGAACTGTCTGACCCATACTCCTTGTTAACCACCCTTAACCAACTAACCATGGACTCAACTTGGGTTGGGTTAAGCCTTGGTGTACATACGTGTCAGACATTTTGGGAGGGGTACTGACACGGAATCTTTTCTCGACACGATGCTCCTAAAAATAAATAAATAAATAAATAAGGAAAAAGATGGAACAAGGTATGCCTGAAACTGTTCATTTGCGGAAGCGACATTTTTGGTAGTCACGGCTGCCATCTGGGCCCACTGACCGCTTGGATGTTTATCCCACCCCTTGATGGATATACATACCAGAAATCACCTTGATTGGTAATCTATAACCATTAGATTTTAACACTTTTAGCACCGTTTAAGGCGTTCTTATAGCCGTTGAATACAACCATTTTTTGAGTACTAAAACCAACGGCTAAAAATCATTAAACAAGCTGATTTTTTGTATGAACGTCTATTAAAGGATGGACTAAACATCCATGCGGTCAGTGGGCCCAGATGGCAGTGGTGACTACCAAAAATGCCGCTTCCGCAAATGAAAAGATCTCAGGTATACCTTGTTACATCACGACCCATAAATAAAACTTCAGATTCCCTCCAATCCACTCAATAAAGCTTCTTTTAACTTGATAAGCACACGTGACAACCATGACTTGATTTGTTTTTTTCTTTTCCGTAATTTCAAAATTTTCAAAAATTTAAAACATGCGTTGTTAGACTTAGGGGTACGTGCCTAGTGTACGATTGAGATTGAGATTGAGATTGAGATCGAGATCGATCACGACAAAGAATGGACTCGATTCCTGAAGTTCAAAATCTTACTGCCGTAGGTTGACCCTGGTCAACCCTTCTTTCTTCTGGCGAGAGAGGTGAGGGACGAGGTGGGACGGTGAGGAGAGTCAGGAGACAGGTCCAATGGGAGCAAGGGGCGGGGCGGTCGTATGGCTGAGAGGTGGGACCGTCAACCAAAGACAACGAGGTGAGAGGCGTCATTCGTTGGAGAAACATGCCTTGATGGACGGTCCCACCTACGAGCACCGTTTCTTCCTTCCCTGCATATAAAAGGTCCAACCATGCGTGTTTTCTACCTTCCCTGCCTATAAAAGATCCACTCAGTAACCCTTGTTCCGTACTCATCACTGTACCTCTCTCTCTCTCTCTCTCTCTCTCCAACAAACACCCTTATTTTTCTTTTTTAATCCATTTTCGGAGATCGTCGAGATGAGCCATGCATCAGATTTCCGGCGAAAAAAGAAGCAGGAGAACCAGCTGCGAGAGATAGAGGTGCAGATAATCTCAGCCCAAGACCTGAAGAACGTGAAGCACGTGACGAAGATGCGAACGTACGCTGTAGTCTACGTGGAGCGAGAAGTACACGTGGCCAAAACCCATGTGGATGAAGAGGGTGGTGTGAATCCGACGTGGAACGAGGTGGTGAAGGTGAAGTTCCACGAGAGTTTGCCGGAGAATGACGTCCTGGCGGCGCTCAACATTGATATATACGCCCATGGGCACGTGCGGGAGAAGCCGGTGGGCAGTGCTAGGGTTTTACTTTGCGACGTGCTGCATGGTGGGGACCCGACTGAGCCGTCCGATAATCCGATTCAGTGCATGGCACTCCAGGTGTGGAGGTCGTCAGGTAGGCCTCATGGGTTTCTCAATCTATGGGTCCCGCCCACCGGAAGGTTTCTTATCAGGCGGGCATCCTTGTCTATTAATGTTAAGGACGAGGACGAGGACGAGGAAAAGGAGGTCGAAGGGGCGGTGGTGGTGGTCGCGGCGGAGGAGCAGAAAGAGTGAAATAGGGGTTTCCACTTCCAATTTCAAGTCATTCGTGTCGCACATGCGTATGTTAGCCTCTTGGCGCAGTACTGTGTTTTTGTCTACAGTCCACTCGTCTTCAATCTTCTTGCAAAGTAATTAAGAGAGACGATAATGTCATACACCGGTTACTGGGTAATAGAATAGAATTAAATATCCAATGGTGTAGATCTATCGGAAACGCAGCAGAAGCCAGTTCGAATATCACAAAATGACGTCATTATTCCCAAATCCTACAGCTGGAATTGAAGTAGTATTATATACCTAGACCTAGAGTCCGTTTGAAACGCTACCATATAGGGCCCATACCATGTAGTTAACCTCCAGCAGGAATCCAATCCCTGGGGAATGTGTTCAATCTTCTCGATGCCGTCATGTTCCTCTGATCGATATCTCTTGGACGTGGAGGTAGACCTAAACACCAAAAGTCAGGGTGATTAGTGAGTTCTAGCCGTTGGATTTGAACACTTTTTCATTGTAGGCTTCATGAAAGGGCCTATAGGTTGGTGCAAGTGCAAGTTTATTATAAAAAACAAAAAGTGCTCAAATCCAACGGTTATAAATCACCAAACGAACTGATTTTTTTTTTACCTAGGTCCATCAAGGTGTGGGATAATGTTCATGGGTCAGTGTGGGCCCAAAAGACTATCATGTGACAATTTGAGGGACTTCACCATCAAAATCTCTTGATACTCGAGAGATTACTCCCTCTGAACAGAGTTATAGAAGTTTCCGCTGCTTGCATGTGTGCCACGTGTGTGGGTATGCCATATATCGACCGTGCATTTATTTCCATCCTAGTTGCATACGACAAACATTCGAACGGGAAAAGTTTGAGGGTTTCAGGATATGAAAATTTAGTCAAAATTCGGTCATTGTTGAAATGATATATTTGTTTAACCTTAAAAAACTTGAATTTTATCAATTTTTTTCATTTTATACTGGATTTAATACATTTTTATTTTTAAAAAATGTAAAATTTGTGTATTAGGCCCTGCTTGGTATCCAGTAAATATTTGTAGGATGCAAATATTTACCTCTACAAATATTTGCTTTGTAAATGTTTACAGCTTCAAACATTTTCTGTTGCTTGGTATTAACCCCTAAAATCAGTGGTAAATACTTTCCACCGCTTAGGTGGAGGCTGCAATGCAAATATTTTCCGAGTATTTGATGAATCCAAAATAGGAGATGGAGATCACATACGAACAATGTCAATGAATTGGATGATCACAACCAATCAAACAACGGAACAGATGACTGAGAATCATGAGATGGTCCGGGCAAGTTGATTTTGGGCGGGAACCCAATTATCGGATGGTCTGAGTAGAACTTTGCTGACCACCCACAATTTGAGTATGGGGAATACTTTAGAGGGACACTGACCGTATGGATGTTTGGCCAATCCCTAAGTGGACCTACAAACTAAAAATCAGCCTGATTAGTGATTTCAAACCTTTGGATCTTTGTACCCCTAATAATGCCAAATTCCACGGTTAAAAATCAACCAATGAAAATGACTCCAATATAACTTTTAGAAATCTATAATCATGTTATTTTTTTGATCTAGATGTCTATCTAGGGCTATAACTTAGCTGACCCTCCACAATGATTGCCCCCTATAACCGCCCACAATATGAGCCACGTGGCACATTTGTGGAGGATGCTAACTGTATGGATGTTGGCCAATCCCTAAGTGGATCAACAAATCAAAAAATCAACCTGATAAACAGATTTCATTGATTGATTTTAACCGTTGAATTTGAGCATCTAAGTGTTGGATTGGAGTCATTTTCATGGATTGATTTTAACCGTTGAATTTAAGCCTTATTGACCATTATTTGCCATTATTTGGGTACTAGTATCCAAAGATGGGTCAGGCTCGAGAGACACCCATTTTTTACCCCCATTTTTTGACACTTATTTTGGCGTTCCCAGATAGAAGATGAATCAATGGTTGATTTTTGGTGAGGATGATCTCTATGATGAGGAGATTATCCTCACAAAAATTCAAATCATTTTGATATTCATAGACTGGTTTACAAGCTGAGGAATTATGGACCGTCGATTCTTACCATGTAACTTGAAAACCCACATTTGATGGGGTTAGAAATTCAGAATGGGCTGATTTTTTTTGTTGGGGTGATTTATATGGTGAGGAGATCATCCACACCAAAAATCAGCCATTGGATTCATCTTCTATGTGGGTACACTAAAATGGGGGTTCCCCGAGCCCGGCCCTCCAAAGATTTGAAATCACTAATTAGGTTGATTTTTGGTTTGTAGGCCCATTCTAGTGATTGACCAAACCATGGTTTAAAAAATGGCCATTATAACGGATTCAGACCTCCCCCGTTACGTTATGAACCGTTAAAACATTTTAAAAATAACGGCCGTTATTTTTTCATTTTAACGAAAATAACGACCGTTATTTTCTGGATTTTTTTGTGAAAAAAACGTCCGATATTTTTTCTTAATTTCTATTATTTTTCATTCTTTTTTTATTTTTGAAAATTAAAATTGAAATTTCAAAATTTGAATTTCAGCGTCCATTTTTTTCGTTATTTATGTTATTTTCTCATTATTTTTCTTTTTTACCCCTGAGCGTTACAATTCGTTATAATGGAAAAATGGTAACGCCCTCAGTCTGTTATACCATTATAATGGCCCCCTTTAAAACTTGGACTAAACATCCATATGACCAGCGTCTTCTAAACATATACCACTTGGCACATATTGTGGGCAGTCATCACGGGCGGTGAGTGAATTTTAATCTTCATCTAAGAGACAAATATTATATATATTTCAAGGAAGTTCAAGCCAAAAAGTGAATGTTTGCGGCCATTTTTGACTGCAAACATTAGCAGCTCAAATCATAAAAAATATGGTCTCATGGAAAATATTTACCTACGTAAATAATTGTGGGGTGCAACCAAGCACCTAGAAATGCAAAAAACATGTTGCTAATGTTTGCAAACAAATATTTGCAGCGATACCAAGCAGGGCCTTAAATGCAAATAATGTGAGTTTTATTCTTATAATCTTAAAATTCGTGATTTTTTCTGATTTTTTTATTTTATACAACAGTATTAAACGTTTCTTCCAAAACAAAAAAATAAAAAATTCGGGTATTAAACGTGAATATACACAAATTTTCTAACTAGGGCCTGATCATAGAGGTGGCCGTTAACGGTGGTCCGATAGATACTCTAGGGGGCAATAGTTTTTTATTTTATTTTACTTAGCATTATTTTACTCAGCAACTAATGGGTTGCACATGATAAGTGATTGCATGATTTTTTTTAGGGATGAACAATTAGAAAATAAAAAATTTTGAAATTAGCTTAATAGCATAGATATATAGTTATTAAGGAGTTATTTTGGAAATATGGAAGAAATGACATTGAAAGTAATTAAGTTGTTATTAAGAAAGTGTTTTAGAAATATGAAAATAAGGACATGATAAGTAATTAAATAATTAGCAATGAGTTGTATTGAAAATAAGAATTATGGCATGGAAAACTGTTAAACAAAACAAATAAACACACAAAGAGAGATTTAAGTAGTTCGGCTATGAAGCCTAGGTCCACGAGAGAAGGAGAGAGGTTTTCACTCATAGGTGCTCAAGGAGTGGTTTAAATCCACTCCTTCAGCACCTAGGAGTGGTTTATAGCCAGAGGCTATAAACCGCTGGCTTGTTGGGATGGTTTAAATCCACTGAGGAATACCAAAAAACCACACGAACCGTATTTTTTCTCAATTATTTTTGTGTATGACATCCTCGGAGGTTTAAAGCCGTCAATAAAAGTGGTTTACCAGCGGCGTTAAACCGCCAGGGATGTCATTCACGAAAAAAAAAAAAAAATTAGCGCAAACATCGAACAAAACTATATAATGTTATTTTCTATTTCGCGCCCTAACCCTAATTCTCAGTCTCAGATCTCTCCTCTTTCTTATTCTCGATCTCTCCTTTTGCCCTAACTCTCAGTCTCTCTCAATCTCTCTCGTCTGTGCTACCACCGCCACCCGACGTTGCCGTTCACCCCCACACCACGCCGCTGTTCACCACCACTGCCCCCATTAGGTATGTATTTTTTTAGCTTTATTAATTTATTTTCTTTTATTTTTATTTTGGGTTAGGGTTTCACATTTGATCAGGGTTTTAGTTGGTTAGGCTTCTTGAGGCCTCGCTCCCTCTCTCTCTCTCTCAGCAAATCTTATTTATACCGAGTTGGAATTAAACCCGATTCACATGGGTATCTTGTCTTAGGCTTGGAAGAAACGGAAAACTTTAATCCATGTTCTTACTTGGTCTTCATGAGCAAAATAGAGGGTGATCTTGGTTCCCCTGTTGAGCTGGTCTCCATTAACATCCCTGACAACAATAAAAGAGACACCAACTTGGGACTCCTCGATGTATTGCTTGCATTTATGTCTCTTACAATGTTCACTTTTTATTTTATTTATTGCTTTGATTTTTTGTGATATTTGTACATTTTTCGATCTACTATAATTGTTGTTTAGGATCCTCATATTCCTGGGGTAAGAGAATTTTCTAGTAGATTGGTTGCCAAAATATGTTCTTGCTTTAGGTATGTAGCTAATTTTTTATAGGGCCACAAGTGTGACCCCATTGATGCTCTTGTCTTCCTTTGTTTTTCTTCGAAATTAGTTTTTGTTGATGGATATGAACTTATAAACTCCAAGGGGGAGATTAGTGCTATTGAGAAAAGACCAACGCCAACGGTTTATTAACCGCCGGGGAAAGACTAACCCAACGGCTTAACATCGTCGGGCAAATACTAATGCCGGCGGATTAAAACTGTCAGATAAAGCATAACACTAGTGGTTAAAAATTGCCAAGATTATTATATCCACAACAGTTTTAGACCGCCGTTATTAGTCTTTCACCAGCGGTTATAAAACAGTCGGCGTTGGTCTTTTCTCAATGCCGACAGGGGCTACACCGATGTATTATGTTGCGATTTAGAATCGTCGGGAAAGATCTTTTTTTGGGTATTAACAGTCCCACTCAAGTTGGTGCGAAGATATCAATTGAGCCCAACTCAGACAATATGTTCCGAAACTTGGCTGAACGCAAACCTTTGGTAAAAATGTCTACTAACTGTTGATCACTGTGAACACATAGTGTATTTCTCGTACAAAGTGTCAATCAACTTCAATGTGTTTAGTCCTCTCATGAAAAATTAGACTCGAGGCAATGTGAAGATCTACTTGATTATCAGAAAATATGTCAATAGGTTGGGATGGAGTAAATCCCAAATCTTGTAAGAGAGCCCGAAGCCAGATTATCTCACTAGTCATTGACGACATTGCTTTGTATTATGCTTCAAGACTTGAATGAGCAACTACATTTTGGTTTTTGCTTTTTCAAGTAACCAAATTACCTTCAATAAATGTATAGTACCCAATTGTACATTGACGATCAACTGGACTTCCTGTCTAATCAACATCAGTATATATGGCCAATAATTTGAGTGTGACCATTCTTGCTCATCCATATGCCTCGCCCTGAAGAGCCCTTCAAGTATTGAAGGATTTGAACGATGACATTCATATGACTAGTTCTTAGGGCATGCATAAACTGACTGACTAGGCTGACGGCATAGGTAAGATCAGGTCGAGTGATGGTGAGATAAATTAGGCGGCCAACCAATCTTTGAAACTGTCTAATGTCATATAACAATTCTCCATCCAGTCTAAGTTTACCACCAATATCCGTAGGTGTTTCTGCAGTTCCTGATCGACTATGATCTCATCTGATGATGATGACCCTATCCAATATATACAATACGTAAACACACACACGCATATATAAATAGGGCTGGGATAGAATGACTCATTCTATTCTTACTAATAGGTTGACTAATGGGCATGAGGCCCACATGTAGATGAGTTAAGAGCTGATTTTTGGTGAGTATGATCTCCTCACCATGGAGATCATCCTCACCAAAAATCAGTAATTTTTAGTACTTCTAACCCTATCAAATATGGACCTAAATTTAACGGTGAAAATGAATGGTCCAAAAATTTTCAATTTGGAATCTCCTTATCACAAGGCTGCAAATGTTGGAATGGGCTGTTGATATCCATCTTAATTAAGAAGAATATCATCACCAAAAATTAGCCATTAACTCATCTGCATGTGGGCCCCATGCCCATTAGTCAACCTATTAGTAAGAATAGCATGAACCATTCTATCCCAGCCATTCTATCCCAGCCCTATATATTCACATATTATTAATGAAACTTAGGGTTGCCACATGCGTTGCACGTGCACCTTACACATGGCACACTCTTAGAGCCACCAACCGTATGGATCTTTGGCTCATCTCTAATTGGATCTACTTACCAAAACTCAACCTGATTAGTTATTAGTATCCGTTAGATTAGAGTCTTCAATATCAAACTTTTGTGAATTAAGTGCAAAGTGCAAACAGTAATTAATAAGAAAAAACAAAAAAGATAATTAGTGTCCAAATCAAAACCCACTCACTTGTTTTCTTTGGAAAACAGCCAAAAGTTGGGCGAATATTGGAAAAAAGTTCTCCCAAGTGTGGTTTAACGGTGTGAAAGTTTTGCTAATAATAAAGGAGAAAACCTTCGCTCGCACCTGTGTGTGAGCAAAGCCGATCACACATGGCACACTCTTAGAGGACAATGACCGTATGGATGTTTGGCTAGTCCCTCGGTGGACTTATAAACTAAACATTAGCTTGATTAGTAATTTCTAAGCGTTGGATTGGAGTCATTTGCATGGGTTGATTTTCACCGTAGAATATAGAGCATTATTGACCATTATTTGGGGCACTAGAACCAAAGGTCTGACATAACTAAATCAGGCTGATTTTTGGTTTGCAGGTCCAGCGAGGGACTGGACAAACATCCATACGGTCATCATCATCATCTAAGACTGTGCCATGTGGCTCATATTGTGGTGTGTGATCGGCTTTGCTCACACACAGGTGTGAGGAAGGTTTACTCATAATAAAGGACGCCATCTAAGTATGGCAGGTGGGGCCTGCAGTACTTTTTGGAATATTCTCATCTAAAATCATGTGGGGGCTCACCTGCAATGTATAGATGGCGTACTCTGATCGGTGAATTTCCACGGTAGAAAAACCAGCGAAATTTTTTTAGGAAAAAGATGTAACAAGGCATACTTCACGCTTTTTGGCTTGTTACTCACCGTGTCATCTGGGCCCACTGACTGCATGGATGTTTAGCCCATCCTTTTGTGGATGTACACACGAAAAATCACCCTGATTTGTAATTCCTAACCATTAGATTTTAGTACTTTTTAAGACGTGATTATAGCCGTTGGATTCAACCATTATTTTTGAGTACTAAAACCAACGGATCTAAAATTTAACAAAAAAGTTGATTTTTTCATATGAATGTCTACTAAGGGGTGGACTAAACATCCATACGATCAGTGGGCCCAAAAAAGATCTCAGGTATACCTTGCTACATCACGACCCATAAAAATTATGACTTTTTTGTCTTTTTGTGTAAATGGCAACTTTGGGGAGTAATTATAACAAGATCAATCTTAGGTTCCCCTGCTAGACCTAGACCACCTGATTCCAACTTCAATGCCAAATGGGACACTGAAGCTCTACATTCCCTTTTTATCCCACCCATTATCTCGCATATTTTGGACCCCACACCCAAAAGGAAAAATCTGTCAAGTCGGCCTATCTCACTCTATTCTCTGTTACCCATGAACTAATGGACTCACCCTGTCCTCTATTTGATCCTTCAGAATCCCTTTTAGGGCCCAATAATTCACAGGAACATCCTATGGTGTTGTCCTCTATTTGATCCTTCAGAATCCCTTTTAGGGCCCAATAATTCACAGGAACATCCTATGGTGTTGTCCTCTATTTGATCCTTCAGAATCCCTTTTGGGGCCCAATAATTCGTAGGAACATCCTATGGTGTTAATAAGAGGAGGTAGAGTGAAAGATTTGCCGGGTGTGAAATCCCATTGTATTCGAGGAGTTAAGGATTTGTTGGGAATTCCGGATCTAGATATGGTGTGGAAAAACCCAAATTGATACTAATGGAATATGATTCTGTTTAGAATACATCTATCTCTGGTCTTCCCGTTCAATAAATCTATGTTACGCATGAAACCTTGACTATATTTCATCCATGAAGAAGGTGTTACTCTAGGTCGATCAGAGCTGGTACTATGCCGTATAAACTATTTTATTCAACAACCCGAAAAATCCTCCATTACAAAACTGATGGGATTCCTACAGGTGCATTGGAAGTTGGTTTTAGTTTAGAGAGAATCGCCTCACTTGGGAAGGCGGTTTGCAATTCACGAATTCATCTCCGCCTCGATAGTCAATTTTTGCTTCTGGCTTTATTCTTCCAAATCGGAGATCAACTCAATTTGCAATGTATCTTTCTGATTCATCGAAGGGCAATATTTGGTGAGTAGAATTTCCTTCCAAAGACCCTTTTGTCCCGTAATTAGTCTCAAGTACTTCTTGGGGCCAAGCAGGTACGACATAATATGCGTTAGAAAGATCATTCCCTCCCCTACGACACCAAAAAATTGGGCCGAACTTCTAAAAAGCAGTACGCCCACTTCCATAGACAATATCGTGGCAACGTAGGTTTAAATGGTTATATTGGATCCTTGGGAACCATCACAAGTATGGTTGACCTATATTTGAACGAGAATGCCATGTCGTCCAACAAATCTCAGAAGAAGGTGACTCGCACAGAAGGAAGGCCGAAAAAGAAGGGCAAAATAGTACCCGAAATAGATTTCGACTCCCCTCTTGCTCAGTTGTTTGAAAATGAATCTCAACAAACACGGGCAAGTGCGAGGTTGTAAAGACAACGCCGAGGATTTTAAGTGTCACGGACAACATCGGTAGTCATATATGAAAATCCCAGAGGCCAAACAAAATCGTGATGACCCATTTTTTGATAGTTTGTGGATTTTATTGGGAGAATTCTGCCAAAGCTAAGTAGATAGATAGACTCATTTGAAATTTTATTTTAATTACCACGTTATAGTCTAGAGGGGGGTAAATAGATAATTTATAATTTCTTTACGAATTATAAGTAGATTTAAATTTAATGCTCACACAAGGCGGAAAATGATTAATCAACCAAAATTCAAATCATTACAGATCAAAGAGATATGTAAATCTGAGACAAGATATGCAAATAATCACAATCACATGAGGGAAAGATTTATAGTGGTTCGGTGACTCCGTACCTACATCCAGAGTCCAATATGCAACACGGGTATTATTATATTATTTCAATCATACATTACAACATATCTAATTGAAATAAATAATCAAACAACTAAGATAACACTTAGGCTTTGCTTGGTACACTGTAAATGAATGCATTTTGTAAATGAATGCAACTGCATTTAGTTACGGTGCTTTAGTTTACGATGCATTAGTTTACTGTTGCTTGGTAGCAATTGAGAAAAACTCCGTAAACTAAAACATCATGATTAACACTCAATGATTTAAAGTGATTTTCCACTTAGATCAATTTTCCATGCGTCCCACCCTAACTTCATTTACTCCACCAAAGCCCACCACCTACTTCGTAAAACTTCGCTGACCACCTATGATGACCACCCTTGATGACTGCCCACAATATAAGCCATATTGCACACTTTTAGAGGACGCTAACGGTATGGATGTTTGGCCAATCCCTTTATGGGCCTACAAACCAAAAATCAGCGTTATTAGTGATTTTGAACATTTGGATCCTTGTACCCAAATAATGATCAAATTTCCACGGCTAAAATCAACCCATGAAAATGAGTCCAATCCAACGCTTATAAATCACAAAGATTTTGGGTTTGTAGGCCCATCTAGGGAGGGATTGCTTTGTAGATAATTACATATCTACATATTATGATTGTGTACGTCCCACTGTGGCCCCATAGATTTCAGATTATGTCAGTGATTTGTAACTGTTGGATTGGAGTCTTTTTCGTGGGTTTATTAGGTGGACCAGAAGGCAGCGGTGAGAGTATTAGATATGGCTCTACCTGACACCATTTGGCATCAAGTGTACAGTGAACCTTGTTACATCACAATTTTATTTTTTTTGAGTAAACCTTCCCTCACACCACGGGGATGTGAGCGAAGCCGATCATAGCCCACAATATGAGACACGTGGCACATTATTAGAGGTAGATGACCGTATGGATGTTTGTCCATTGCCTTCCTAGACCTGTAAACCAAAAATCAGCCTGATTAATGATTTACAACCTTTGGATCTTTGCACCCAAATATCGCTCAATAATGATCAAATTCCTACGACTAAAATCAACCCACTGAAAATAACTTCAATCGAACGCTTAGAAACGGCTGATCAGATTTAATTTTGGTTTGTAGGTCCACCTAGTGATTGACCAAACATCCATACAGTCAGCATCTACTAAGAGTGTACCACGTGTCTTGTATTGTGTGCTGTGATCGGCTTCGCTCATCGCCCCGTGTGATAGAAGGTTTACTCTTTTTGTCTTTTTCTTAGAAAGAATAAAAAAACCCATTCAATTTTGTGTCCTCTTTGTTTTTAACTTCTCATCCTATTTTGGTCCATCTTTTGCATTGTGATTCAGCCCTTTTTTTCTTGCATTTCAATGCAAGACTTTTACCTCAAGGGATGCACAGCTGCCGCATTCATTTACAGCAGTTCCACTTTGCCATGGTAACCAAGCACCAAAATTTGAAGGGCGCACTGTAAACGAATGCATATTTATACGGTGTACCAAGCAAAGCCTTAGTCTCAACTAACGAGAATCACTTCTCGCTCACCTATAGAGTTAGCCTAGGCCAGTATACTTTTAGAGAAACACCTTTCTCATGGATCTACAATCCACAACTCATTTAATAGGAGAATCACTTCTCATTCCACTCAGAGAGTGAGACTAGGCATGTAGTATTTTAAAGAAAAATATTTCTCAAGGATTCCACAATCCTTAACTCAATGCAATGAGTAAAAACTCATTCACGAATCTCAAATATACAGTTTTGATAAATTTCAATTCTATCTAAAAGGGTTAATTTGTTCATAGAGACACCTTTTGATGAATTCGATAAAATGGAAAGTCCTCAAAGAAGAATTGCCACAGAGACACTCTGCCAGAGATGGTCATCTTCTTGGTAGAAAATGATTGTAGGAATCAAATAAATTGTAGTGTCACAAACGAATAGAGTCTTCACAAAAAGATGCATTAGGTTTGCTCAAGTAAAGCTCTCTCAAATTTCAAATCTCTAGACTTAAGAGATGTTAATCAAAGAATGGGAATCCAAGAGATAGCTTGATTAGTGTTAATTATTGATAGGTTTAATCTATAATATATATGGCTATTATCAAATAATAGAAAATGGATCTAAAAGAGTCATTTGAATGGCTTAAGTGCGTCAACATACCCACAAAAGACGAAGTCAAAACAACATACCTCACAGGTCGAATGATTCTGTTGAGGGCGGTCGACCGCTCGATTTGGCCGGTTGACTACTCAAGGTTAAAAGACTCTGGTGTCGACCGCCCAAAGTGTCTGGTCGGTCGGTTTGCTGAAACCTACGCCAAGATGCTATCCTTCCAAGGTAGGGTGACTCTTGCTAGAACCATTCTCAATAGTATGTCCATTTACAAATGGCCAATTGCCATCACAAAGGTGTGTGAAAGCTACATCCGTAATTTCATTTTGTCAGAGGACCCCTCAGTTAGGAAGGGTGTTACTGTCAAGTGGGAGATGTGTTGCAAACCGAGCAAAGACAATGGTCTCAACCTTAGGTGCTTCAAAGACATCAACTTGGCCCTGCTTATGAAGATTGGCTGGAACATTCTCATGGAGAATGATGACTTTGGTAGATATATGAAAGCTAAAATCTTCAATAAATCTGGAGATATGGTTCGCTATTACAAGAAATCCTCCATTTGGCCTGACATCAAATGGGCTCTCAAGTGTATTGATATTCGCTCAAAAGTGCTTATTTTAAGCAATTATCCTTTTAGCGTTATTGCATTCTCCTACGTAAAATACTCTATTTACCTACTTTTCTACGTAAGAGTCTCTTGTGTTGCGTAGAACACACTTTTCTAGACGAAATGGTATATTTGCATGCATTAAACACATTTTCGGAAGTCTAGATATTAAGCCGTTCTGATAAAGTCTCATTACGCGCTTCTTCTGTCGCAGGAAACCCCAATGGGACGATTCTCGAGACTTGTGGGCCCAAATCGATCATGAAAGCCCATTATCAAAGCTTAAAGAGCCCACATGCTATGACTAGAAGATATGGGCCAAATATGAGCTGAATAAGAGGACCAAAAAGCCGGCCCAAAAGAACGAAGAGAGTAGGAGAGCCAATGACCAAGAGACGGACCAAAGCGTTTAAAGCCACATGAGTCAGCAAAGAATGATGGTCGACTCTACTGGAGAAGCGTGAGGATGGTCACAGTGAAGACCAGGGTTCCAGACCCTCCGCCAGTGCTTTTCTCTCTATTTTCTGATACTTTCTCTCTCATCTCTCCTTATTCTCTCTCTCTCTTCATCTCTCGGTCCTCGAATCTACTGACCTAACCCCAGAACTCCTACCCATCGGCTCTATCTCATCTCCCTTAGCTTTCTGACCGTTGGATCTTCAATCGGACCGTTGGATCTCTCTAGATCCGTCGATCTACCAATCTGAGTCCCAATCAAGTCACCATCCATCCGATCGCCATCAGACTGTCTGTCACATCATCTTGTGAGACGATGGACATCATCAATCCATGTGGGCCAATAGCCGGGCCCATCTTCATCGACCCGCTGTCCGACCAGTTAGTGGACCCCGCGAATTTCAAAATAATTTTAATTAAATGGGGGGTCCACTAATTGGGCAGATTCCCCATAGAAAAGTAGGTTTTTACTTAAAAAAAAAAAAAATTTATTTTTCTTATTTTTTTATTTTCAAAAATCCCCTATTTCCATTAAAGGAAATAGGGAAGCTTTAAAAGGAGAAGGATAGGGGTTCGTTCGAACCCTAATCCCCCTCCTTATTGCTCCATTCTCTCCCCCAACTCGTTGGCCCCATCTTCCTCCTCCTTTTCTCTTCTCTCCCATTTCTTTTTCTTCTTCTTCTCCTTGTTACTTCATCTCCGGCGAGCCACCACCGGACTGGTTCGTCGGCTCCCCCACCTTCTCCTTCTTCTCCTCCTCGTTCTTCTTCTTCTTGATATTGCTGCACGGTCGTCGCCCAAAACCATCCACCACGTTTTCCCCCTCTCTTGGCTGTTTTTCTCCACTTATCTTCCATCTTCTTCATCTTCTTCACTATCTACCACCGGAGTTGCAGCCTGCAACTCCGGCCACTACCACAGCAGGTGCACTGCTCCACATACCTCTCTCTTGACTGCCCCCTCTCCTCCATTCTCTCTCTCCCGATTCCAGCGTCCTCCACGATCTCTTTTGGAGGTCCACAGCACCGCCATCACCACCGTGCAACCTCTCAAAAAGCTTGTTGGACCTGTAACTCCGGCAAGTCCGCCCTCCTCTCTGCACGTCCCACACCATCTCCACCGTTCTCATAATCCCCTCACCATCTCCTAATACCAGTCCACCGACCTGCGACACTGAGTTGCAGGTTTGCAACCCAACCATAGATGGCATCTCCGCCATGAATACCACCGTGAAATGCTGCTGGATTCTCAGACCGTATGCACCCACCTACAACCGGTGCCTCCTTGCACCTCACTTGCCCTTGACGACCTGTTGCAACCCGCAACTTGAGGCGTCCTGCTCTTCTCAAAGGGTGAAATCGCAGGCCCTTTCATTGCTCCACAGCACCTGCAACTATCAAGTTGCTGGTGCTCTTCACACCATTACGCTCCTCCCCCTTGGAGCTGCTGCACCGCCGTCTCCCTCAAGCCTCCACCACCTGCAACTTCGGGTTGCAGGTCTCCTTTCTTGACCACCTGCTGCAACACCTCTCTCTCTTTCCATCTCGCTCAGCCCCAAGAAGAAGAGCAGCCAGCCTGCAACGCCAGCGTCTCTCCCTGTGCTCTAGCCAGCAGCAACGCCTCCACTTCTTGCTGGCTGTCCACCTCTCCTCTCCGTCACAGCCACCCCCATATATCAATTGTTGGCCCAAGATTCAATCTCACGGGTTCACCTTCATTCTTGGCCGGCAACCACCATCACAACCCTTCTTATGTCCGAACCCAATCAATCTTCAAAGGTGAGTTGCTAAAGGTATTTCTCTCTTTAGGTTTTCTTGGCTCTATCTCTCTTTCTCTCTCTAGAGTTTTCTCATCTTTTTATTATTATTTTTCTCTCTCTAAAACTCTCTCTCTCTAGGATAATTGTTAGTTCTTTCGAATTGTCAGTATTTGTTTGATATTTTGTTTGAGCATTGTAAGGACTTGTTTGGATTCAATAAATTCTATTTGCTTCACTATAATGGATTTTCTTTAGTGCTCTTCGTTCTCTTTATTTGTATTAGTTTAATTCATAATTTCTAGGATATCAATAGCTTTAAAAGAAAAGAAATAAAATCAATCAAGTTTTAATCCATCCCACCATCATCACCCTTCCATCTTTTTAATTTTAGCAATTTCTGATAAATTCCGTCAGTTCATGTTCTGAATTAGCGCTAATCCGACTAATCCTGAGTGCGGATTCGACTCCGACTTTCCACTGTGCAAAGAATTGCGTATTTTGCAGGAATAAGTCTCGGATAATTACAAATTGTGTTGAATCTAGGGTTTCCGTAACCAACGACGCGGACAAATCCCATTTTCATGTATGGATCCCAACCTTGGTTGGTTATTTGGGAATGGTGATAGGATTGACATGTGGAGGGATAACTGGGAAAGCAATGGAGCCATTCGGGAGCATGTGGAGATATATGGACAATGACAGTTTGAAGAAGTGTAGTGCTAAGCTATCGTCGATTATGGCTGATGGAAGATGGGTAATTAATACCTCAAGCCATTGGCCAAGTCCATCTTCTGAGTGGCATCCAGAGCATGCCTATCCCGAATCTGCACATGCAGGACCTCAGAATTTGGAAGCCAAGTGCTTCTGGTAATTTCGCAGTGTAATTAGGCTATGAATCCATTAGACAAAAAGGAGAGAGTTTGGTGGGAATCTTGGATTTGGAAAAAATCCAATCATCCTAGAACTTGAGCAAATGCTTGGAAACTGATCCACAGAAGTGCAGTGATAGATTTGGTGCTAAAGATGAAAGGCATCTCTATGGCATCGAGATGTTATCTTTGTCATAAGGAAGAAGAAAAGCTTGACCACCTAATCTGGGGATGCTAGGTCACCAAGCCGATGTGGCTTTAGGTCAAGGACTTGTCTGGTACTAATCAGCAACTTGGGTCTTTTAAGGAAGGGTTCCCCAAATGCAATCAGCTCAGCTCTGTTTTGAAAGATCTCTAGAGTGCGGCGGTCTTCAACACGGCTAATGCCATTTGGGGAGCTAGAAATGGGACTATCTTTGAAGACACGGCAGCTAATTGGGAGTGGATCAAACGGTCCATCCTAATTGCTATTAGGGAAGCCGGTAAGCTCTCTGCAATGTGATGTCTAATACGTGTTATTATGACCTGAATATTCTTACTTCAATTGGAGTGGGATGCAAATCAGGTAGAGCTCCCAATATTAAGAAAAGTGTGTGACATCTCCATATATATCCCCGACTTCATCAAGATAAATTGTGATGGGGCTGCGAGAGGCAATCCGGGTAGAGGAGGAATAGGTGTCATATTCAAAGATCATCAAGGTGCCTTCCAGGGAGCCTCTTTTAAAGGGTTGGGGACTACAACCAACTTTATTGCGGAATGCAGTGCTATCGTCGAAGGAGTGGCTTGGACCACCAACAAGGGATGGAGGAATCTATAGATAGAGACGGATTCGACGGCAACTGTCATCGCTTTTGGGCAAAAGAAGACTCCTTGGCAAGTTAGACCTCACTGGGAGAATGTCATCAAGAATACCAATCATTGTTTCATAGCGTCAACTTAGAGGGAAACCAATTTTTCTGCCGACATCCTGGCTAATCATTCCTATATAAAATGGAGGATCTTCAAGCTAAATGCTACAAGTTCTCATAATTCCTTTTGTTTTCACCTGAGGTTGGTGGTTTTGACCTTTGAGTTTACAGGGTTCCATCCTCTTCCTTAGTGCGGTTTGTATAGTCTCACTTCCTTTTAATATATTTTTATACTTAGGCTGTGTTTGATTGCACGGAAAATTTTATCGAGAAAATACATCTGGGATATGCCTTAAATGGCTGATTGATTGCAACTGAGAACACATATTTCAATCATGTGAGAAAATAAAGGTGTATTTTCAGGTGAAAATGAATTCTCACCTATCTGGATGGGAAATGAATTCCGAGCTTAGTAGGAAAAATTATCCAAATTTAAATGGCTTGTTAGGGAAAATTATACAGACTTATACTGGCTATCTAACAATGGACAGTTGCGTATTCTTAGGGAAAATTACATTTTCCCACTTCGTAATCAAACACGGCCTTAGAGAAAAAAAAACACACACATAACCGTAGGATTCTAGAGCATCAAATGAATTGTAATTCTAACACTGAAGTAAAAAAGTTGTCTCGAATACTAAAAAATAATATTTAATTATTCGAGTATATAAAATACGAAAATATAATACTCTTAATATGGAATTTTTAAATATCTCCTGAAAGTTGCAGTATCTAATACATATATAATGATCTAATAAATATACGGTGGGCGAAAATAAGATTTACAAGTTAAAATAAATCTTAATTACAAAAATATTATTCTCCTAAAGAATTATCTAAAAGCTCTTTAAATTTAGAGACATGGTCTCTAGGGTTACCAGGGTGAGCTAACCATTATGTTTCATGAATTCAGAAAATAAAATTATTAAGTTATCCCTAAGTTGTATAGTTATCAAAATGTCCTTCGAAGAAAAAAAAAAAGTTTTCTGGTGCTACAAGAACGAGCCTATATTAAGGTTCACACGAGTTAGATCTCACACTTTTTTGTTTACAATTTCTCCAATTAAAATAAAGGGAGAGTGAGAAAGCAAAACAAGAAGTTTTTCTCAGTTCATAAGGTCATGCACTATTCACATAACACTATTCACGACTACTATTTACTTGATATTATTCACGGCTACTATTTAGAGTTACTAGTCATTGTTATATTTCTCCGCCTAGGGTTTTTGCTCTCTCTTCTCCTCTCTCTCCAATATTTGGGCCAGGGTTGTCTCGTAAATCACAAGGGGACTTCTACATAGAGAGAGAGAGAGAGAGAAAATAGATACATCGTAATAAGATGATAACGGATACACCATATCATTATCAGAAGAGATGTATAAAGAATTAGCATTAAGAATGATTGATTTGAGAGATTAGATTAGTTGTCTTCCAAGATTAGGACTCTTCTTTTGTCTATCTTTATTTTTTTAATATTTCTTAAAGTAAGTAAAACTAGTCTACAACCGTTGCATACTCTTAAAGACACGTGTTGCTGTTTCGTTACAAAAAAAACATATTAAAGAACCATCTTTCCTTGATTAGAGCCACGTGTCTTATTCTGGGAACAGTTGTATAATCATAAAACTAAGCACTGTACACTAGTTTTTTTCTAATGTAAGCAACAAATTCAATCAAATTATCAATAAATTTTTGATTTTTTATGAAATCTATGATTGCGATGTTAGGATAAGAAGTACTATGATATTTACGGAAAAAAAAAAAAAATCAAAGATCAAAGATTTACTCTAAAATATAAAGCTGAAAAAAGTTTCAAGCTAGCTATAAAAGTCGAAGCATTGATGCGGTTCATGGTTTACCGTGTTGGTTGATAGGATGGTTTCAAGATCAATCAACTTGTCTCTCTTTTTGGTTTCTGGTTCAAGGTCCAATGAAAGTAGTCGATGAGTGGCCCTACTTAACACATTGTTTTGGGCCCACATATCCCCTAGCCTGGATGTTAATCCATGCACACATTGGTGGATATACACACCAAAATCAGCTTTTCTAGTCGTTGGATCTACTACCCAAAATAATGCTTGAATTAATCAAACAGCTAGAATCACTCGGAGACAGTGCTAAAATCTTATGGTTAGTGATTAGCAATCATGATGATTTTTGTTGTATATATGGACCATGGGGTGGGTTAAACATCCATGCAGTCAGTGGGGCCAAAATGGGTTTTACATGGTTATTTTAGTGGGCCATATATATATACAACTTCCCCAGTTAAAAGGGTGATTGACTAATCAGGTCAGTGGGCCCAATATGCACTGATCAGATGGTAAGGGCCGCATGTACACATTGATCAATAAGTGCATGCCTAGGCGATCGATCTTGTGTAGCTTTTAGACTTTTTTTGTTTATAAAATCTTGAAGAAACTAGCATGAGGGCCCTTTCTTTCAGAGCTACGACCAATACAAGTGGCACACATGCATGAAGACAATCATTTGACGGTATTTACTCATAAACAATATTAATGTAATTAATAAGCACAATCCCCAATCAAACAGTATCACTTACAATCCCTACCAACTCCATTTTTTGTTCTTGATCTTCTGCTTCTTTCTTCTCGTTCTTCATCTTAATGTACTCCCCATACACATATGAACTAAAACCCCACACACACAACAAAGTAGCTACCACCTTCTTTCCACCAAAATCATCCCCATAAGCTAAAACTCCTCCCAACACGTTCATGGACAGTAACGCCGTCATGCAAATTCCTCCCGTCAATGACGTTGTTAAAAAAACTAACCCTGCTGTCCCCATAAAACATAACTGCCAACTAACGACGTTAAATCCCACTGTTAACCAATACCCCACTGATCCCAGTTCAAAACTCATTTTACTTTCCCTATTCATCTCACCAAACCCACCATCTGATATCATTCCAACGGTTGCGAAAACCGTTGCTGCCATCTCCATCACCACCTGCATTTCCATCACCATCTCATAACTATAAACCTTCTTGTAAACCATCTCCATCACTGGTAGGTAGAGAGCGAAGAGCAAACCTGCTCCGAGAATGCAGAAGAAACCCAAGAAGTAATGATTCTGTGTCACGCCTTTGGGTCGGTCATGACTCGAACTCAAAGCCAAAAGCACCGAGCTCAGTGTCAACAAAACCACACAGTTGAGATTCGAGAAGGTGAGCTTCTGCTTCACGAGGATCACGGAGAGGACAAGATTAAAGGCTAGTTGAGATGATAGGAGAAGAGAGGAAGTAGATACAGAGAGATAAGAAATACCCCATGAGATGAGAAAGTTGTTTAAGCCCATCATAAGACCTATCGACACATATATGAGTAACAGTTTTGGAGTGAAAAGAGAGAAGGGTCTTCGTTGTGTGTAGTTCATGAGACAAGGAAAGTAAATAGGGATGAGAAGAAGAGGAAACCCTGCAGATTGAACCCATGTAGAGACCCATCTGCTAGAACCTCCATGGATGAAGTAAAACCTAGAAATCAAGCTTGAAGAGATAGAACCCACAAACAGAAACGAGTAGTTGATTAGAAGAAGAACCCAGTAGCCCAAACCAGTTTTCTCTCTACGAAATTGAATCGCAGTGTCCCTCGTTGTTGAATCTTGTTGCTGTTGTTGTTCTTCTTCTTTTTGTGCTGGGCCTTGTAGTTCGTTCTCCATTAATTAAAGTACACAGTTGTTCGCTTGAAACAGAGAGGAAGAGGAGCAGAGGAGATGAAACTGTGTTGGTAGTATGATTTAAATGAAGGTGGAGGGGCCGAGGGGGAGGGTTTTTATTGGTTTAACTTTAGTTAGGGTTCACAAGGGCCGGGTTTTCTTATAAATGTGAGGGTTCCTACACTAGAGGACTAGAAGAATCGAGAAAAAGCAAGACCGGTTTCTATTGGTTCCAAAATCGAGAGTTTGTTCTAGAAGAACAATGGTTCTGATACCATATAAGTTGAACAACCACTTTACTCTAAAAGCAGGTCACAGTAGGTCCATGGGTCTAGCAAAATTAAAGTTGGGGAGTGCTGGCCATATAACCAAACAACACACTCCAACAAAATCTAGCAAAATTAAAGTTGGGGAGTGCTGGCCATATAACCAAACAACACACTCCAACAAAATCCTCGATCCCTTGGCACTTTGCCGAGGATTCCAACCTACTTTACTCTAAAAGCTTAAGCTTTTAAAATAAAGTGGTTGTTTAACGTAGTATCAAAGCAAGAGACCTCGTTAGGTCGCAGGTTTGAGTCCTTGCCAGCAAAGTGTTGAGGGAGGACATTGTTGGAGTGTTTTGTTTGGCTATTTGGTCAACACTCCGCCTTTGTAAGATCCGTGGACCGTTGATATACGTTGTTATGGCGCCTCACTTTAGCATCTTAAGATTTAGCTTTTGCTGGGAACTACAAGATCCTCGAATAAGATCAATTTGGGGGTTATGGCCCAATCCTAGAGGTGTCCCATTAGTGATAAAATCTGAACCGTCCAAAATTCAAAAATAAATTTAGTGGATCATGTGGTGTATCAAGAGAGATGGACTTTAGTTCCACTATAAATAAAACTAAAAAGGCAATACACGATATATTAGAGTTAATAACGCGAGAAATTAAGAAGAGACGTTACGTAGTTGAAAAAGAAGATTCATTCAACTTCTAGGGTTTGCATGGAGGGGAGGGGTAGAGAGAGAGTACAGATGGAGGGAGATTTATGATTTAAAACGGCTACATCGAGTGCTTTACAAATGGAAGAAGGTTGTGCGAGAGACAGATAAGAGTAAAGGTGGGTGTGCCCGTCTTTTCGTGATTTAGCAGATTTGTTTCCTAAAAATGTCTACTCCCATTAATTGCAGTGCAGCCCTTCCTCGTGTCCGTCGGCTCCTTTTAACTCCTTCCCACTCCTTCCTCTCCACCCATCGGAGAACACAAGGAAATCCCTCTATATTTGGGAACTTGGAGGAAGAGACAGATAGGGTTTATCCTATTTTTGTTGGAGAGTTACAGATAGGGTTTATCTGTATTTCTTCATATCTCATTAATATTACCACTAAAGAAAGTTCATCATTTCCACTTTTGGGAATGACGAATCACCGTCATTCTGAAATCAAGCTAAAGAAAATAAATTACATTGATGCCAACATGGAAGACGCTGAGAAATAATGGGCATTTTTTTAACAATTTTTTTTAATAAAGTAACGGTCGTTATTTTCATTACAACGGCCGTTATTTTCAAAATAAAGGACCTTTTTAACGAAAATAACAGCCGTTATTACCTGATCATTAAAACGGCATGTAATTTAACATAAGGGTCGGGCTCAAGGGACCCCCATTTCTGACCCCCTTTTTCGACACCCATCTTGGCGTACCAACATAGAAGATGAATCAGTGGCTGATTTTTGGTGAGGATGATCTATATGGTGAGGAGATCATCCTCACAAAAATTCAAATCATTCTGATATTCATAGACTGGTTTAAAAGCTGAAGCATTATGGACCGTCGATTTTTACCGTGTAACTTTAAAACAACATTTGATGGGGTTAGAAATTTCAGAATGGGCTGATTTTTTGTTGGGGTGATCTATATGGTGAGGTTATCATCTCCACCAAAAATCAGCCATTGATTCATCTTCTACGTGGGTGTGCGTACGCCAAGATGGGGGTCAAAAAAGGGGGTCAGAAATGGGGGGAGGTCCATTTCTGTTGTAACGGCCGTTTTCTAAACAATGGATAGAGTCAGTAACATAGAATGACATGATATCAATTTCAGACCGTCCAGTATATGGGTCCGTCTAGAGGAGTAAGACTTTGATGACAAGGCCCTGTCATCAAGGCCGTTGACAGGGTGCAATAGGAGCCACATGGCATACTCTTAGAGGACTCTGACCGTATATTGATGTTTTCCAATTCCTATATGGACCTACAAACAAAAAATCAGCTTGATTTGTGATTTCAAACCTTTGGATCTTTGTACCTCAAATAATGGTCAATAATGCTCAAATTTCCCACGGTTAAAATCAACCCATGAAAACAATTCCAATCCAACGCCTAGAAATCTCTAATCGGGCTGATTTTTGGTTTGTAGATCTACCTAATGATTAGCCAAACATCCATATATATGTTCATAATCCTCTAAGAGTGTTCCACATGGCTCGTATTGTGCCCTGTCATCGGCCTTGATGACAGGACCCTGTCATCAAAGTTTTATTCCGTCTAGAGCTACACCCACTTCTTACATCCAGTTCTTACCACGTGGCACACTCTTAGAGAGCACTGACCATATAGATGTTTTTCCCATCCCTAGATGGATCTACATACCAAAATTCATATCCTGATTAGTAATTTAAATCCGTTAGATTAGAGTTCTTTTCATGGCTTATTTTTAACACTGGACTTCTAGCATTATTTGGGTTACTCAGATTCAAAGGTTAAAAATCACTTATCAAGCCTATTTTTGCCATGTGAGTCCATCTAGGGATGGGTCAAACATCCATATGGTCAACATCCTCTAATATGTGACACTTGGTTCATACTGTGGGTCCGTAAAGGGATAAAGTTCAGGTGCCACGTCAAGGTTCGATAAATGCTTCCGTTGTTGAGTTGAAATGTGAAAATGTTGAATGACCAAAGCACCCCTATGAAGTAAAAAAAATGTAAAAAGTAAAAGAAACAATGTTTGTTAATTTAAGGAATTTGAGGTCATATAAGGAAAAGACCGAAGAGCCCCTCTTAAGTGAATAAATTAAAGAAAAAAAAAGAAATAAAAATAAGTGCATTTTTTGGAATAGAGAAAATAGCATTAGTAACATACTAAGGTCTTCATCCATTAATAAGTAGAATAAATATAGTGTCAATGAAATGTATGCTCATAGAACTTCTTATTGTTTGTTATCTTTATATTTATAATGGGGCTCGCTTCTCTAGCCATGAGTCGATCTCTTGGGCCATCATTGACGACATTTACCGTTTTTTTCTTCATTACTACCATTGTAATATGTATGGAATCAGTGATTTTATATGAGAGTATTTCAGTATTTTTCATTTATTTTTAATAAAGTACTTATTGTTGTTAAATATATGTGGCTTGTGAGGTGACCGGTCGAGGACAACTTTTCTCTCCCCAGCAACCTGCGTCTCTCTCTCTCGACCACCCACGTCTATCTTCAACAACTATTTTTTTCTTTATGATTTTAAAAATCACATAATTTCAATCTATAAATTAGTTTAGGGTAAAATTGGAACCATTAGAATGCTTTTGATGAGAGTTTAGAATGTATCCGATTCTAATTACTTTTATTCAACTATAAAGTTACTACTTTTATTCAGAATTAAAAAGAAAATTTTGGGCCAGGTCGTGGTTAGCCTAGGCCCATCATGGTACGCCTTAAGTAGGGACCTAGCCTATGCACTTAATAGGCTTAGAATGCTTTGCGCATCCCATGGTGAACCTACACCCCAAGAATCAGCCTTATAGGCGAGTAGCTTTTGTTGTACTCGATTGTGCTCTTTCATGGGCTTCATGAATAGACCCATGGGTGAGATGCTCAAAGTTAGGCCCGTGATAAATATAATCATATACAATGGCAAGGAGAATTGAGTTCAGCATACAAAGATTGGTGACTAAAATGCAACGTGGTGCACTCTTTCGTGCCACTGATCCTATAATGTTTTAGCCCACCGCTCGGTTGTAAAACCCTGAAAATCCCTTAAAGAATAATTTTGTTATTTCGATAGATTAATGTAATTTTGACTTTTATGTCTATTTTGACTTTATTTAACCATTAGAAGACTATATTTGACTTTCGATAAATTTTTGAGAAAAATATTTTTTCAAGGCTTTTTGTGATTTTCACATGGGGTTAGTAAGGCCCATGAGTTGAAAAATATTTTGAGGCCCATACATGTGCATTATAATTTTTATTTTAATTTTTTGATTATTTAATTAAGAATATTTATATAACTTATAGATTTAATTAATTAATTGCTTATGTTTTAATTTATATATGAATAGTGCATGCTTATTTAAGTGTTTATTTGTGTGTCGTACACCATACTTCTAAACATTTAAGAAGATGATGACTAGGATAGTTATATTAAATTTTTTAAAGAAACACATTTGATTATGTAGCTGTCACATGTAACAATAAGAATAAGTTGTGAATAAAATACTATATTTAATAATGCATTCTTAAAAGCCACCTATGAAAGAGAAAATATTTTTTCTTTTTCCTCTGTAGAAATTGTTGAACATTTTATGGGGAGAAGAACCTAACTTTAAAAATAAGAAATTTAATTTTTATTAAGTTTAGAAACCACTTTTTATTAAGTTTAAAAAAACTCTTTTAGTCATTAATAAACTTTACCACTTTTGAAAACCTCTTGCTAACCTAAACTAAACCTTACTAATCTAAACCTTGTAAGACTATATAAAGGCCCTAGGGGACACCCTCTTCTCTTGTGTTGGTTCTTCATCTCCCTTTTAAGATCCTAATATTTTTCATTATCTTTTCTCTCATATAGGGTTTGTCATCTTGAGTAGATTTTATATATCCCAAAATTTTAATAACTGTTCACCTCTCATTATTCAAACCATAGCTTAATTTTTTAAGACTTTTACTCATTTCAAAACCTTCTTTTCTTTGAAAGAATTGATAGAAGATCATATAGCAAGAAGGAGATCGACTAAAGAATATACTACAATAATCAAGTTTAAAGGTAGGTTATTTCCTCCATTTATTTTCATGCTTATTTTTATACAAATTGTATATATGATATGTTGAATGTTACATTTTTTAATTAGTTAAAAACCTTGTATTTTTGTTAAATCTACATGTGTTATGTTCCAAAAGCATGATTAGTTATGTTAGAAAGAATTTGAGCATGTTTTAAAAATATTTGCTATCTTCTTAAAAATTTGGATTTATATATTATTTGTAATAGATGTCATGTCATTTTATGATTGCCTATGAATATATGATGGATCATTCTATGAGATTAAAAAAAGAAGATTGAGAGTGCATGGACACATGGTTAGGGTTTCGTGTCATGTTATGTGCCGAACTCCCTAGGATTTTTTCTTAAAGAGCAAGGAGGGCCCGGAGCCCTAGGGTGCAAAGCCTCAACCCCCTTGGATCCATGTGATATTTGATAGTTTGGCCCGTTGTTTGTATAAAATGTGCCCCGTGGTGTTTATGACATGCATACTCATAAAGTTTTCTTTTCATATTTAGCTTCATCGGATACTTTTATTGGTGAATTCATTTTGATTATTATTAACTTATTGCATTATTTATATTATCTGTTATTTCCGTTGATTATCCGTGCTTAGTCGCTCATCCCCATAGTAATAATGGTGATGGAGTATACCTACTGGGTGTCGCAGCTCAACCTATTTATTATATTTCAGATTTGCCCGATGGAGTGGGTGCGTGACACATTCGAAGCCGGCAGAGAATTGATCATTATCTCACTTTATTACTTTCTTAGAAAATATGTATTAAGCATTATTTTAGAAGCTATGATGTAATAAACCTTGATACAATTTTATATAATATTTGGATAATTTGTGATGAGACCTAGTAATAAAATAATTAGACTATTCTCATAACTCTTTTTTTACCCTCACATCCGGAACCATGGGTCTTGGTTATGGACTGATATTCGCTTAAAAATGCATATTTTCCACTGTTATCTTCTAAGCGTGTTCACACTCTCCTACGTTAAAATGCTCTATTTATCTACTTTTCTACGTAAGAGTTTCTGTTGTTGCGTAGAACACACTTTTCTGGACGAAATGGTATATTTGCATGCATTAAACACATTTTCGGAAGTCTAGATATTAAGTTGTTCTGATAAAGTCTCATTACGCTCTTCTTCTGTCGCAGGAAACCCCGATGGGACGATTCTCGAGATTTACGGGCTTAGATCGATAATGAAAGCCCATTATCAAAGCTTAAAGAGCCCACAGGCTATGACTAGAAGATATGGGCCAAATACGGACTAAAAAAGAGGACCGAAGAGCCGGCCCAAAGAACGAAGAGAGCGGGAGAGCCAATGACCAAGAGACGGACCAAAGCGTTTAAAGCCGCATGAATCGACAAGGAATGATGATCTGCTCTACTGGTGAAGAGTGAGGAGCGACACAGTGAAGACCAGGGTTCCAGACCCTCTACCAGTGCTTTTCTCTCCATTATTCTCTCTTCTCTCTCTAAATCCTAATTTTCTCTCTCCTAACTCTAACCAACTCTCTCTCCATGACTCATCACCATCATCCACCTCCACTGTTCTGACCATCTGATCGATTAATCGATCATCGGATCGACCGACTGACCAATCAATCTCCATTTCTTTCACTGACACCACACAATCGCCATCCGATTTCACAATCTCATCTCCCGTACGCATGATTTCCTCGATCTCCACTTTAGACCCCCCTTCGACCATTCGATCACCATCATAACCCTATGATCACTCACAGTCCAATAGTTCTCAACCACTTAACACCGTCTCTCTCTCCTCTCCATCACATTTTCTCTCTCTAAAAACTAACCCTATCTCTCATCTCTCTAATCTCACCCTAACCCAATACTCTCTAACCCCCTCAGGATCTTTCCTATTAGAGCACAACCCAATCATGTGGCTCACGGCCAAGTGATCCACAAGTCGCATGGTCTACAGCCCATAAACCACGAACCCGAGCTCGCAACCCACTAATCACTCTCGAAATAAAAGTAAAATAGAAAAATAAAAAAAATTAATAAACAAAAAAAAGAAAAAAAGAAAAAATAGAAAAATAAAAACAAAAGAGAGAGAAACTCACGGTTTCTCTCCCACGTTAAGGCTTTCACCCCCTCTTCCACATCCATTTCTTCTTCCCCTCTATCCAACGGTCATCAAGACCCCGCAACCCACTAACCCTAGATATAAATAAAGAGAAACCGAACCCTCATGGACGGTTCCCTCCCCCTCTTCTTCTTCTTCCTTGCTTCTTCTTCTTATTTTTTTTCTTCTTCTTGTTCTTCTATGTAGGTCCTCCCTGGTCCTCAAGACTGGCAACTTTGGGTGTCTCCTCTTCCACCCTCAAGTGCAGCACATTGGTGCACCTTCCTCGAGCAGAACAAGTGTAGACACCCCATTTTGGCACGATCTTCTAACTTGGCGATCGACGGTCTCGAGCTTCTTCCTTTTTTGGTCGAGGGATTACTTTACAAATCTCAACCCTTAGGATATTCCTACCTAATTGTAGAGCCTTAATTAGAACCATCAACCACCCTTAGATAACACTTTTAGAACCCAAAACCATCATTAGGAAGCCCTATCATAAGCTATGAGGATTTAATCAAAGGTTTGACTTTTGTTTATAAATGATCAAAAATTACTTGTATCTTTGATTTTACCGT
Organism: Euptelea pleiosperma; assembly: GCA_035048495.1. Lineage (NCBI taxonomy): Eukaryota > Viridiplantae > Streptophyta > Magnoliopsida > Ranunculales > Eupteleaceae > Euptelea > Euptelea pleiosperma. The sequence goes on from CM068541.1 coordinate 18,004,753, forward strand.
TAGATTTGATCAAAATCAAAAGTATTTATTTTTAACTCCTTTATCTTTTAAAAAGAAGTGATTTCATTAAAATCTAATGGCTCGATCATAAGGTCATGGCTTTTGTTGGACTAATTTGTAAATGATCTCAATTTTTGATAGTTTGTGTGTCAATGAGATGTCTACCTTTGAAAAGTACTTTGAATGATCTTTCAAAATATTTTTGTCTTGTCAATTTTGGACGTAAAATGAGCATTTTATCAATGATTGATCAAAACTCTAGATGTATGGTCTTGATATGTGTAAATATACCAAGGTTCATACATCATGACACACTTTGATGATATTACTTAAGCTTATCCATCCAACTCACCAAACTCCCATACTTTCCCATTTTATCCACACCTTTTAAAAAATTAAAAACCCCATATTTACCCTTTTACCCACAAATGACTCAACTACCATTTCTCTTATTCTCAAACTACCCCAAACCCTTACTTTTCACCTATAAATACCCCCTCACTCCTTTTAGAAATCCATCCCTTCAAGCCACCTCTTTAGGCCTAGAAAAACTCTTGCAAAATAGTTTCTTAAGCTCTCCAAAAACCCTTAAAAACCTCAAAAATCCTCCAAAGACCCTCTTGTTTTAAGAGATTAAGTGAAAGGAGGAAGAACTTTTGTTCTTGCTCACTTCATTTTTTCTTTTTTTTTAAGAATAAGAAGAAGAGAAAAAAGAAGAAAAGGCCAAGGAAGGAAGAAGGACAATTTACAAGGTACAATACAAACAACATAAGTTCTTTCTCTCTCTAACAATGTAATCATATGGGAAGGCTAAGCCACCCTACTTTATTTATTCTTTTTCTTTTCTATCTAACTTCTATTTTATGCTTTGTTAGTTCTTTATTTTAGTTTTTTTTCTTATTTTCTTTATGATTGTCTTTTTTACTTTCTCTCTCTAGCAATGTAACCACATGGGAAGGCTATGCCACCCTATTCTTTTTTCTTTTTTTATTTATCTTTTATTTTATTTACTTAGCTCTGTATTATTGTATGATTAGTTAGTTCTTTACTTTAGTTTGTCTTTCTTGCTTTCCTTATGTTGTCTTTTTTACTTTCTTTCTCTAGTATATGTGGAGAACCCGAAATACTTGCATAGTAGGGTATTCCCACATTTTTCTTTTATAATCTTTTATATGTAGATTCTTTTTTTTTAAACGGTAACTTGAGAGGATGATTGAGGGTACAAGAGTAGGTAATCGTTTAAATACGGGTAAGTTGGGATGCCTAACACCTTCTCCAATTTATAAATGACTCACTTACCTAATGATCTCTCAAATGGTTAGTAGATCAATGGAGTCACTAATTTGCATTTTGCTCATTTTAAAAAGGTTATTATCTATTTTCAAACCCGGTGGCCAATCACACCGTTAAAAAAGGGTAGGTGGCGACTCCATAAGATTTGGCCCTTTTTTGTGCCTCTAGACAGATTGTGCTATCTCACAACCAGCCGTTCGGTGGTCCCTCACGTTCTACTTGCAATTGTTGGCCGGACTTGCAACTCCGGCCAGCTCTTCTCCTCCTCACCATCATCTGGATCGACGACTCCAGCAGGTAAGAGTTCTCCTTCTCCTTTCTTCTTCTTCTTATTCTTCTTCCTCTTCTCTTCGTCTTCTCCTTCTCCTTCTTATTTCTTTTCTGATCCACCTGCAGACTTGCAACTCCGGCCAATCCTTCCAAGTGGGCTCCCCAACCTGCTAAGATCTCTTCCCTCTCCCATTCTCCCTCCTCTTCTCCATCTTTCCTCTCCTCTAGCCGTCATCTCCCTTCACGCCCCTCTCATAAAAAAAAAAAAAAAAAAAGATTGCCGGAGTTGCAACCTGCAACTCTGGTGAGCTCCATTAACGCCGGCAAGCTAACTACCCTCTCCCCGTTTCTTCTTGGAACGCCCCTTGCAACCCAAAGGAGGGGCTGCCAGGTTCATCTGAACCTCCACCATCTGCTCCTCTCCCACGTTTTCATCCTTTTCTTCTCCATCCACCGGTTGAAGTTCTTCCCTCGCAAGATAGGGACCGTTAGACCGTGCAAGCTCCTACCATCCTCTACGCACAAACCTTCACCACGCTGCTACACACCAAACCACTGTTGCACTTGCACGTGTTCATCCCATCTCAAGGATGCCTGCAACCCTTCACTTCTTCACTGGCAGAACCTGCAATCCCCTCCATCGTCCGCCAAGCGCACCTACAACCTGCAACTCCCACCGGTGTTCCCCCTTGATGACTTGCAGTCATCCCCATCATTCACACCTAACTCTTCAATCGTTGCTGCTCGTCAAGCCTCCATCTTCCTCAATCTCTCATCCATGAGCCACCATCAAGCAAGGTCATGAACCACCATTCTACTCCATTGGTTTTCAACGTGGTGCATTCCGGCATCCACCATGATCACGACCAGGTGATTACCCACCACCATCATCCAAGTCCTGTGCACCATCACAACCACTAACAATTCCGATGGCGATTAGTTTCATCTTTTCTCTCTCTAGAACTACTTTTCTCTCTCTAACTTTCTAAAATTTTCTCTACTTTCATTCTTCTTTCTCTCTCTCTCTCTCTATCTCTACAATCTCCTCTCTAATTTCTCTCTTTAGAGTTCTCTACTTTCTCTCTCTAGATTTCTCTACTTTCTCTCTCTAGTTCTCTCTTTCTCTCTCTAGTTTATTATTTTTTTTATGCTTTATAATTTAATTATTTTTACTTGATTGTAAGAGACATGTTCGATTGAATGAAGTTGATTTGAATAATATTATGTTCCATTCTCTGCAAATTTCCCATCATTTTATGTTCATTATTGCGCTAATCAGATTAATCCCGAGTGCGGATCGACATCCGACACGAATCCCTATACAAATCTGTCAATTTTGTAGGATAATCGGATAAAAATTACAAATGTGTTGAAATTAGGGTTTCCATAACCAACGACGCGGAAAAACCCTACTTTCATGGACCACAGGTCGGACTGAGTCATCGCGGGTCGGGCCTAATAGATCCAGGTTCGGGGCATGACATCGGTGGTCCTAAAAACCAAAAATCAACCTGATTGGCGATTTCTTGCCAATGGATTTGAGCATTTTTTTTATTATGATGGACTTAGAACTCATCCATGGGACTATTCAAGAAGCCCATGATGGAAAAAGTTCAAATCAACAGTTAGAAATTTCCATTAGGCTAATTTTTGGTGTGTAGGTCCGTTAAGGGGCATGCCAAACATTTACGGAGTTAGTGGGTCTGAAAAAGTGCCTGATATTCGCTCAAAAATGCTTATTTTAAGCAATTATCCTTCTAGCGTTATCACACTCTCCTACGTAAAATTGTCTTTTTTATCAACATTTCTACGTAAGAGTTTCTCTCATTACGTAGAACACATTTTTCTGGTTAAAATAATATATTTGCATGCATTCATACGCATTTATTTGACCCACACGCGAAGCCATTCTCATTACACGATTTTTTTTATCACAAGAGCACTAATTGAGCAATTTTGATGGAATGCAGGCCCACAATCAACTTTCAGAACTTGGGCTCAAAGCTCAAGAGCCAACAGGCTGAGGATGAGAAGATATATGCGAAAGACGGGAAGAGCCAAAGAGTCAGAAAAGCCTGAGAGAAAATCAAGAGAGAAGGAGAAACAAGCCCTCAAATAAGAGACCGAGGAGATTAAAGCTTGACCAACTAGCACAAGTCAAAGAATTGCTCAGTTGGTAAAGCATGCAGAAGATCAAGTCAAAGACCAGGGTTCAAGACCCTCTGCTAGCATTTCTCTCTTTATTTTGTAATATTTTCTCTCTCCTCTCTCTAAACCTCATCATCTCTCCTCTCTCAAATCTGAATCATCCGATCCTCTCTACCTTCACAATCACTCAATCCTACGACCTACCTTAATCGATCTCCACCGTCTGATCATCATCATCCATCTCGACCGTCTGATCATCATCAGATCATCTTTCATATCATCCGATCATCCATCTTGCAATCTTAGAATCTGACGGCCATCCTTCACATAAATTTATATCCTACAGCCACGTAGTGTTGGCCAATGTGATCACGATTACTGAGAAGATGGACGGCCCACATTACATTCTAAAAATTTTTACAGAAGAAAGTTTTGGAAAATAAGGAGAATTTTGAGAAAGAACATTGGGAGGGAGATTTTTAGAAAGTTGAGTTTTTGGAAAGAAATATTAGATTTTATTGGTAAATATTTTAAATGGGAATGAATAGTGAGAGGAAAACTTTTGGATACAAAAATATTTTTTGAAAAGTCTATTTTCCAAATAAAGGAAAGATGTTTTTAAAATTTCAAAAAAAAAAAAAAAAAAAAGGAAACACCTTTTGAAGGAGGGAGAGAGAAGCTTTCAAATTCAAAACCGTGGGTTTCTATACTAGAAACCCACGGTTCCCATACAAGAGGGCGAGCCCAAAACCCTACTCTTCTCCCATCTTCTTCTCCCATCCTCTCCCCACATTCCACAATTTTCAGCCCTATCTCCCATTCTATACCACGTTGGGATCAAACCCAGCCCCCTTCTCCACATTTTCCTTGAGAGAAGAGTCCCCTCTTCTTGCTGGAAAAGCACCTCCTCTACCGAGTTGCAGGTCCGCCTGCATCTCCACCATTACCCCCTTCTTGATTCTATTGACTTGTTGCTACCGCCTCCCCACGTTTTTGAAAAGAGAGAGTCCTCTCTTCTTGCTGAAACGCACCAGTCCGTCTCCTCCTTGCAAACACTACCACAACACTTCCACAAGCTGCCATCCTCACCTTGCTGCATCACCGACTGCCCCATTAAGAACTGTTCTCTTTCTCCCCAAGCGGTAAGAAGAAAAAAAAAAGAAACAAAAAAAAGGAGAGAAAAAAGGAAAAAGAAGAAAAGAATCAGGAAGAGAAGGGAGGAACGTACCTCCATCACCGCCTCAGCCATCTCCATCACCACTGCCACCATTCATCAACGCCTCACCTCCACTTTTGTCACCCGGCCTGCAACCGACTTCACCACTACTACCGTCTGCCATAGCACCTCCATCAGATCTCCCCCACGTTTCTGGATGTTCCCTCTTCCACATCTTCCCAACTCCTAAGCCGTCAACCCAGAAAAAAAAAAAGAAAAAAAAAGAGAAAAGAGGAAGAGAGAAGACGGAAGGAGGAGGAGATCTGGGCGTCCTCACCTGCCGTTCACCACCTCCAGCTACCACAGCATGTCTGCACCTTCCATGTTGTTGTTTCATCTCCACGCACAGCAACCCCCAGTCCACATTACCGCCTCCACCAAACCATTGCCGATTCAACCTGCAACTTGGCAGCGTCTCCATTGAAGCAACCCCTCTACCTGTTAATCAACGGCCTACAACCACTGTAGGTTGTCAATCCATAACCTATCCATCTCCAGTAGTTTTGGACTCATCAATCAGCTCCTCACTAATTTCTCCAACTCTTGCAACTATAGTAAGAACCTTCTCTCTTTAGTTCGTTGAAAACCCATCTCTATCTCCTCTCTTCTTAGTTTAGCTTGTGGTTATTTAATTGTCTCAATATGAAACTGTTTTCATGTAAGCACTTGTTTGAATCAATGAAGAATAGTTTTATTTCTTTCTCTATTAAATTTTCTTAATTTACTTATCTATTTTTCAACTTTCTCTCTCTACCTAATATCTTCATCTTTTGTTTCTCTCTCTAAAACTCTCTAGATTAGCCGTTTAGTTTGATTTTTGTGTTCTTTGTTTTGATTCCAATATTGTAGTAATTGCTTAATTTTCAATGAATGTAAACTTCGCAAAGTGTAGTTGCATCTTCTTATAGGTAGTGAAAATTTTTCTCTCTAAAAAAAAAATCACTAAGCATGTTTTAATTCGCTTAACCATTCTCACCCCACCACAATTTCTAAAATAAATTCGTTATTTTACGTTCTACACGCACTAACTAATCCCGAGTGCGGATCGACATCCGACACGAATCCCACTGTGCAAGAAGTTCTAATTTTGCAAGATAATCGGATCAATTTACAAATGTGTTGAAATTAGGGTTTTCGAATCCAACGACAGGAAAAAATCATACTTTCAAATGGCGCCATTGCCGCTAGGGTGTACGAGAATGCGAAAAAGGACGTAAAGACGGAATTAGAAAGTTGCTGAAGCGGAAAGCTGCTCAATTTGGATAGTCTGACCTTTTTGGGAAACTTTCTATTTTTGGTTTTTAGTGATTTTTAGCAGTCTTTTAAATTACTATTTTTAATGCCTCGAAAGGCCGAATGCAAAGTTGTAATAATTTAGGAATTTTACTGCTTTCCATATAAACTGTTAGATCTTGTTCTAGGGTTTTTTAGAAACCCTAGATTTAGTGAAAAATATCAAAGAAATAAAAAAATCAAAATTCAAAGAAATTAGGGTTTTATATTCTGCAGATTTTAGAAATCACCAATCAAGGATTTGCGATTTTTGGAAAGATTCCAAAATCTTGAAACTCTGCTTAATTAGAATTTTCCCTTTTAGAAGTTTCCTCTTTAGAAGAATTTCTATCTTCAGAAATCTTCCGAATTTGAAAAAGTATGCGAAAGGAAACACCCCAAATCTCGCAGAATTTCAATTTTGGGAAATTTCCCAAAATTGTAAGAGATCTCGCAATCAAATCTTTCTTGGAAGATCTCCATAGTTCGGGAAATATTCCAATCTAGGTATTTTCCAATCTGAGAATTCCTAAATTTTACCCCATCTCGAATTTGGAAAATAATTCAAAAACTTACCTAAATCCAGTGCTTGTTCAGTGAACCCTAAAAAGGCAAGGATCTTCCACATAGAATCCCAGTGTGGATCGTGTTCTGTAGGAACACGATCCAGCGTGGGTAGGGAGCGAAAGCTCAAAGAGGTGGAGTCGGGCCCAAGCCCATTTGGATACCCCTCCCTATTCACGGAGGCGACCCCGTGGTATGGCCCACGGGAGGTAAGTCTCTGTCCTCTCCTTGAGTGCGATACAGAACAATTTGGGTGAATCATTGCCGCCTGTCTATTTGTTTTCTAGCAACAACTTACTCGACTTGCGTGGCGTGGCCGTTAATCAAATCAACTTTAAGAGAGCAGACCCAGCTCCAAAATTGAAACTGGTGGGATTTCATCACCCACCTCATCATTCCAACTGATTTGATCTCAAGGCTCCATTTAATTAAAAAGAATTAAGAAGTAAAGCCAATTAGCCCGGTGTTCAAGGAAAAATCCACACAAAGCGAACACGCTTAACATCCAATCGAAATAAGACCACGAGCGCGGGTCCCTGTTGTCTAACACACCCATAGGTCCCTGCTACTCAAGTACACTGAGGTCGATGTGGCATCTTGGACTATTCAACGGTTAGTTGCGTGTGGACTAGGAACACACACCAACCCTAGCTTAACCCGAGGGAACACTCTTCTCAAACACTTGACCAATCCAGTTAGTCTAGGACATACTTAAGACAGCCATTGTGCCACACATCTGTCTAGGCTTCGGATTGCCTTGTTATTGACTAGAGTTAGTACTAAAGGATTCGCTCTGAAGAGTGTAGCCTGGTGAGAACCTCTGAGTGCAAACAGTTAGTCCGGTGGTTAAAAGATAAACCAGTGGTCCCCTCACTGTCATAATCTACTCTAGCCCCAAAACTAACAAAGATAATTCCTAAAATATATCCTGATTGCTTAGAATAGGATTATCTGTGCTTGGTGTGCATCATTTAGGATAGTGTTCCTCTCTAGCAACTTTTTGCCAAGTATAGAGCTTGCCTCATCAGCGTATGCCTGTTTGGACTCGTCCGAACAAACGCTTGATTCGATCTGAGAATCACGTACCTACAGTGGATCCTCAACTGAATCCTTCCCCATCTCTTTCCCCACCGGCCTCTCCCAGTACTACTACCTTTGTAGTAATGGCAGCCGAACGACCTCTTATTGAGACATTCACCCCTATCTTGGCTAATCAGCCCACTTGCATTGTTCTCCCACCTACTACGGCGGTACAATTTGAGATCAGGCCGCAGACGATCCAAATGCTACCAACCTTTCGCGGTCTTCCAAGAGAAGACCCATATTCCCATATTAGGGAATTCCAGCATGTCATCCTACTTTTCAAGGACCAAAACCTCGATGATGACAATGTACGTCTACGAGTTTTCCCATTCTCGCTCAAAGACCGAGCCTTAGATTGGCTCGACTCCTTACTCGATGATTCAATCAGCAGTTGGAAAGAGTTGGTGGGCAAATTCATGTCTAAATTCTACCCTATGACTCAGACCAACCAAATGAAACAACTCATCCAGGACTTCCGACAGAAGTCCGATGAGAAATTTTTTGAAGCGTGGGACAAATTCCAAGGCTACCTGACTAAGTGTCCCCACCATAGCATCGATAAGGGCAATCTTGTCCACATCTTCTATAAGGGACTTACTGATGAGTCCTGGACCATGGTAGAGTCAATGTGCCAAGGAAAATTCCTGCACCAAACTACGACCGATGCATACAAATTCTTGGGAGAGTTAGGAGAAAACTCTCAACATTGGACGACTAACTCAGAGTTCAGTCGAGCCACTTCGGTGCAAAGGACAACCAAAGGACATGATGCTACAGCTGATACTGAGCTTCGATTTGTCATTCAAGAGTTCAGCAAGTCAGTCTCGGCACTGGCTGTGTCAGTACAAAAGCCTACTCAATAATCTATCCCAGTCATGCATGTGGGACACGAGAGACCTATAGAATCCTGCACCCTTTGTCTGCAACCCTCCCATACTACTGAGCATTGTCCTTTGAATGAAAGATGGTCAACTCCTCTTCAGAAAGAAGTTTGTGCTTTCAGCACATACAAACCACCAACTCAGAACTCGTATAGTCAATCTTATCATCCTGACACGAGAAATCACCCTAACTTCTCTTGGAGGCCTCAGTTTACTCAACCGCAAGCTCAACCTTAGCGTCAGCCTCAAGGCATGTATCCTCCTGGGTTCAATCAACCCAATAGGCAATTCAATCAAGGTCCGTACCAGCAGAGTCAGTACCCATCTACTCAAAACTAGTAGTTCCAACAGGGTCAGTACTCTGGACAACCGAGCATATTTCAGAACCAGCAAAGAGTTCCCCAGACCTTTCAGAACCAACGGATTGTCCCAACTACTTCTCCAGCCTATAACTATAATGCCCCAATGAGCTCGAGTCGCGAATTGGTGCCTCAACTTCCATTAGCTGCCCCCTAATAGTCGGTCCCCAGACCCGGTATCGAGGACCTTTTAGCTCAACTCATTACTCAGTCTATGCAACGCCTAGAACAACAGCAACAGCAATCCATGCTTCGTCTAGAGCAACGTCTAGGTAACTTAGAAGCTGAGAAAGCTAAGGGAATCTTTCCTAGCCAACCCATTGCCAACCCTAAAGGAACTGCCAAAGGGGTAGTTTATGAGATCGGTTCCCAATCTCAGAGCTAGAATGAGAACTGTCAAGGGGAGGTGCAAGTTGTGACCACCCTACGGTCAGAAAAAATTGTGGACATGGGAGTCCAACCACCGTCGGTGCCATCTCCAGCACCCATCACTCGCACAGAGGAAACTAGTCCCAATCCTACCTCTGCTTCCTCTACCTCTGCACCAACATCAGATGTTCCTGTGCAGAAATTTAATGCTAAAGACAAATTCATTTGTTGAGTAAAGCCTCCCTTCCCGGACAGACTTGTCCAAGATAAGCGGGATCAATAATTCTCAGAGATCTTAGATGTCTTTAAAGACGTCCAAATAAATAGCCCATTCCTTTCGGCTATTAAGCAAATTCCCTCCTATGCCAAATTCCTCAAGGACTTGTGCACAATCAAGAGACGTACACATGTACCCAAAGCTGCCTTCTTGGCAGAAAAAGCTACCGCGTTCATTCAACGCAACAGTGTGATCAAACACAAGGATCCGGGTAGTCCAACTGTCCAATGCAAAATTGGAGACAATTTTAGCTGCATAGCCTTGCTAGATTTAGGGGCTAGCGTCAACCTCATACCATTCTCAGTATATCATCAGTTATGACTGAAAGATATGAAGCCTACTAATGTCACCCTGAAATTGGCTGATTAGTCCATCAAGATTCCAAGAGAAATCATTGAAGATGTCCTAGTAAAAGTCGTTGACTTTTATTATCCTGTGGACTTTATCATTCTCGACACCGAGCCATGTCAGCGAATGCACACATCGGGTGCCGGGATGGAAACATGTCCATTGCTTTTGGAAATCTCAAAGCTGAGGTTAATATCTTTCGTTTAATGCAATAGGATGCCTATTGCGAAGTGACCGATGAAATGTGTGCCGTTGAGAGTCTAATCTCGGACTCCACCGAAGATATTCTTAAGCAGTGTCTAGAACACTCTGGAGCTGACTTTGCCACAGAATCAGCCATTTCTAATCTCAATGATCTTTTGGAGACTGCTCCACTGATAGAGATCCCTGCTCCACTCATCGAGTTCGAGCCTCTGATAACCATGGCAAGACAACATATCCTACCTTTACCTACTAAAGTCAAACCTCTTCAATCGGTGTATTCTTTGACACCTACTTCAACTCCATCTGCTCTGACATTGGAGCTCAAGCCCCTTCCCAAAGATCTTTCCTATGCCTATCTTGGTCCTAAGGAAACCCACCCTGTCATTATTGCTTCCGCTTTGTCTGTGAGTGAACGTAAGAAACTTCTCGACTGTTCAAGGAGCACAAATCTGTGATAGGGTGGACCATAGACGATATTCGAGGCATAGATCCCTCGGTGTGCCAACATCACATCTATCTCGAGGATGAATCCAAAACCTCTCGAGAACACCAGAGGAGGTTGAACCCCATCTTGAAGGAAGTAGTCAGAGATGAGGTCCTCAAACTATTAGATGCGGGTATCATTTACCCCATCTCCGATAGCAAATGGGTGAGTCCTATTCATGTCGTCCCTAAAAAGGCAGGATTCACAGTTGTGAAAAATGAGAACAAGAAAATGGTCACCCAGCGCTTGAAGAAAGGGTAGAGAGTCTGCATCAATTACAGACAACTCAACACCAACACTAAAAAGGACCATTTTCCTTTACCCTTCATAGACCAGGTGTTGGAGAGACTAGCAGGTCACTCCTACTACTGCTTCCTTGATGGTTACTCAGGGTATAATCAAATATCCATCGCCCCTGAGGATCACAAGAAGACAAATTTCACCTGTCCCTTTGGCACTTTTGCCTACAAGCGCATGCCCTTTGGCTTCTTCAATGCACCCGCGACCTTTCAACGGTGTATGATGAGCATATTCTCTGACATGGTGGAAAGATTTCACGAAGTCTTTATGGATGACTTTTCAGTCATTGGGTCATCCTTTTATGACTGTCTCAACCACCTAGGGCTCGTACTTCAACGTTGTCAGGACAAGCGACTTGTCCTCAATTGGGAGAAATGCCACTTCATGGTGAAGAAGGGCATTGTTCTAGGACATGTCATTTCCCATCAGGGCATTGAGGTTGACAAAGCAAAAATTGATATCATCTCGACCTTGCCCACTCCTAAGTCCGTGCGTGACATCCGATCCTTTTTGGGACACGGAGGATTCTATAGGCGATTCATCAAGGACTTCTCTCAATTCGCTCGACCTCTATCCCATCTTCTAGCTAAAGATAGTCCTTTCGACTTTAATGCTGACTGTGTCAAGGCATTTGAGCGTCTCAAATCTGGGCTCACTACTACACCCATTATCCGTCCCCCGGACTGGACTCTACCTTTCGAGGTAATGTGCGATGCTTCTGACTACGCTTTAGGAGCCATTCAAGGGTAGAGAGTTGACAAAAGGTCACACGTGATCTACTATGCGAGCAAAACTCTTAACTCTGCCCAAATGAATTACTCCACCACTGAGAAAGAACTCCTGGCGGTAGTCTTCGCCCTTGATAAATTCCGTCAGTACCTCTTAGCCACTAAGGTGGTCGTGTATACTGATCATGCAGCCATTCGTTATCTCATGTCAAAAAAGGAAACCAAGCCTCGATTAATTTGATGAATTCTCTTACTGCAGGAATTCTACCTCGAGATCAAGGATAAGAAAGGAACTGAGAATGTAGTGGCTGATCACTTGTCTAGACTGACTTTAGAGTCATCCTTCGACACCCAGCCCATCCCTGAGACCTTTCCAGATGAACAACTATTCGCTATCTCCGTTAATCCATGGTATGCTGACATTGTCAACTACCTTGTCATCGAAGAAATGCCTTCACACTGGTCAAAACAGGACAAAAGCCAATTCCTAGCAAGAGTTAAGTACTACTCTTGGGATGATCCTTATTTGCATAAATATTGTCCTGATCAGATCATTCGTCTCTGTGTCCCTGAGTCGGACCAACCCAATATCTTGTCCTCGTGTCATGACCAACCTTGTGGTGGTCATTTCAGCACTAAAAAGACTACAGAAAAAGTACTACAATGCGGATTCTACTGGCCCACACTATTTAAAGATGCCCACATCTTCAGCAAAACCTGTCATAATTGCCAACATCTCGGCCGCATCTCCCAGAGGAACATGATGCCCCTCACTCCCATCTAGGTCGATGAAATATTTGACATCTGGGGCATCGACTTCATGGGCCCCTTTCCGGATTCCTATGGTTTCGAGTATATTCTCCTTGCGGTAGACTATGTATCCAAATAGATAGCAGCTATTCCCACCAAGACCAATGACCACAAAGTAGTGGTCAAATTCTTGAAGGAGTTCATCTTCGCCAGGTTCGGTGCCCCTAAGGCCATCATTAGTGATGGGGGCACCCATTCTGCAATAAGTTATTCGAGAAATTAATGAAAAAGTATGGGGTAACCCACAAGGTTGCCCTAGCTTATCATCCGTAGACTAGTGGTCAAGTAGAGGTTTCTAATCGTCAGATCAAGCAGATCTTGGAGAAGACAGTCAATACCACACGTAAAGACTGGTCTACTCGTCTCACTAATGCTCTATGGGCATACAGAACCGCCTACAAGACACCACTCAATATGTCTCCTTATCGTCTGGTCTTTGGGAAACCCTGTTATCTTCCGGTAGAGATTGAACATCGTGCCTTGTGGGCCATTAAGAAGCTTAACTTCGACCTAGAAACCGCAGGGGAGGAGAAGAAACTTCAAATGAATGAGTTAGAAGAACTCAGAAATGATGCCTACAACTTGTCCAAGAATTACAAAGTAAAGATGAAGTGGATACATGATAAGAGCATCCTCAGGAAAGAGTTCCATCCAGGACAGAAGGTCCTTCTTTATAATTCTCGTCTTCACCTCTTCCTTGGGAAACTGAAATCTAGGTGGACTGAAAGTAAGGTTTTTCCGCGTCGTTGGTTACGAAAACCCTAGATCTCAACAATATTTGTAAAATCCGATTATCTGCAAAATGTAACTTAAAACTGACAAATAATATACAGAGATAAATGAGAATGGTGGAAGAGATGAGAAGGGCGAGTCGATTTAAAAACAACATTCATTTGAGATTCAGAACACCAAAATATCAAAAATAACTTCATTAATCATCAAAGAGTGCGTACATAAATCAAAATAACAGAAATAAAGAAAGCATGTAAGAAAGCATGTAAAGGGATGAGAGGTGAAGAGGTAAGGGAAAGAAACATCCATTGAAATCTCAGAGCTAAGGGCGCTACCGATCAAGAAGAGGATCGTCCAAGACTCTGAAGAATGCTTCAATCGTGGAGAAGGATTTTGACAGAGAAGCATCCCATGACCTTTGGAGCTAAGGGCGCTACCGATCAAGAAGAGGACCGTCCAAATTTCATGGAATGCTGCTCAATCGTGGAATCCACATCGACTCTTACCGGCCGACAAGGTAGATGTGAATTGGCTAATGTACTATAATGTGCCCTAAAAAGCTCACCTTTTCGCTCGCCGAAAGGAGTCGGCCAAGTGAATATGCGATCGGCCTGAGAATGTAGAAAGAGGATCTAGAGAGAGAAAATGGATTTAAAGAGAGAAATCTCACTCTAGAGAGAGAACACAGGATTAGGGATGTCACGTCCCTTCCATGCCATCTAGAGAGAGAAAGTGAGAGAAATTAGGTAGAGAGAGAAGGTCACTAGCTCTAGAGAGAGAAAGTGAGGGAAGAGAGAGAAAATACCTTAGCACTTACCATTTGGAGTAAACGGCCCCGTGAGTGGTCGGCCAAGATGGAGTTGTGCGGTGCATGAGAAACGGCCACATAGAAGCAATGGCCAAGGGAAGAGGCAGAGATCTCCATGAAGGAGGAGATGGACTCGGCCAAGTGATTGCTGGACTTGCACCACGTGATGGTGTGCTCGTTCCGGTTGGGTTTGGCCATGGGAATGGATGTTGGAAGGGAAGTATGGTGGCTGATCGCATGGAGAAGGTAAGGTAACAGCCATGGAGGTATGTGCAACAGTGAAGAGGCTAAGATCAGATCCGGTCGATGAAGATGGTGGTGCATTCTGGGAGTTGCAGGTTGCAAGTGCGCCCAAGGAGAAAAGCTGTTTAGTTCACCGGCCATTGAAGGAGCAGGTTGCTGGTCCTTGCTGGTGTGTCCAACAAGGTGGAAGTGGTACAGCTGGTGCTTGATTGGAGTTGCATGAATCGGTGTTGCAGGTTCAAACAGCAACAATCTGGGTTGTGGTGTGCATTGCTGCTGCAACATGCGGTTCCAGGCATGATGGATGGGACAGCAAGCACCTTGAGTTACAGGTTGCTAGCTTCATGGTGAGCAGCAGCCAGCAACCAACAACAGGTTGCCACCGGTTGTCAACCGGCAGCCCCCAAGAGAAGAGGCGTATGAGAGAGAGTTCACAAGAGATCCTGCCGTTTCAGGTGAATGAAGAAGAAAAGAACCACGAGGTGAGGAGGGTGCTGAAGTTGCTGTGGAAGGAGACCGGAGTTGCAGGTTTTGTCCGGAGTTGCAAACCTGCAACTCCGGCGTTGATGGAAGAAGGAGATGGGTTGCACGTTGAACCAGCAACGGTGATAGAATGGTGGTTGTTCTTGCTAGTTCAACTAGCAAGAAGGATGGGATGGAAGGGCAGGTGCGTTGCACCCAAACAGAGGAGTGAAATGGTGAGGCGCTCATGGGAAGAGCCCGGAGAAGATGATCGGAGTTGGCCTGCAACTCCGGTAATGGTGTTGCAAAGTGCAGCACCGTTTCCAATGATGCTGGAGATGTGCAAGAGCAACATTTTGAGACGTTGAGGATCGGTGAAAGAATAGCTGGTGTGGAAGTTCCGCTAAAAGAACTTGTGGGGGCAAGGGAGGTCCAGCCACTGGATCTTGAGGATGTAGACCCGTTGCAGGTGGTTGGAGAGGTGGTTTTCTAGCAAGGTTTTGGCCGGCTGAGAGGTGGACCTCCTGGTGTGCGGTGTTGCAGTCCGGCAAGGTGGAGGAGATGCAAGGGATCTGCAATTCCTAGTTGCAGATCGTGAAGGATGGCAGCAAGCTGCTGGTAGGTTTCCATGGAGGAAACCGGCTGGAGCTTGCAAGGAAAGAGATAGGATCTAGCCGGAAGTTGCAGGCTTTGGCCGGAGAAATGAGTCCGTTGGAGTTGCTGTTCTATGATTTTCCATAGCAGCAGACCGTGGAGGGAAATGTGGAGGAGGAGCTCTAATGGTGGATGCTGGTCTGCACTGGTGGTGCCCGAAGCAGCCCATGAGGAAGATGAAGCAGGAGATCATGGTGGAGAAGGTGGGTAGCCATGGGGGTGGAATGAAGGAGAAAGAAGAGGATAAACTGAACCCAATTGCAGGTTCGGTTAGATCAAGACGGTGGAGAAGAAGATTCTCCATTGTTGCAGTCCAGCCAGAAGGTGGAAGAAGAATGAGGAGAAGGTGGAGGAGAAATGCAGATCTTGGTGGTGTAAGCTCACACTCCTCTCCTCTTTTATGCCAAGTGGGGAGAGGCATATGGTTTTAACAAATCGTAGGATTTTTAGGAGGAGAGAAAATTGGAATAAGGGAGGACTTGTTCCTCCCTTTGACTGGATGGGCTCAAGAGGTAACGGGCCTTACTAATTAAGTTAGGCCTTGGCCCACTTTATTCAAGTGAGGCCTTGGCCATTGGACAAGAAGGCTTGGGTTTTAGAAAACCCGTGCATTTTAAATGGCGAACGAGTTTATGGCTAGGTAAGTGAGTGGTCGGTCCAAGAAATGGTGTCGGGCCATAGGTTATGGATTTTTGGGCCAATACTGAGCATGCCACATGTCGGCCAGTGGGTTAGTAGGATAATGGGTCATGAGAAAGTGGATGGCCTAGATAGGAGAACGTTAGATCTAGAGAGATCCAACGGTCCATTAGCAGATCCAATGGTCCAGTGGATGATCTAATGGTGGAAAAGCTATGGGAGATGTGATAGAGCTAGAGGAGAGAAGATCAGAGGTTAGATGATGGAGATCGGAGGGTTAGGATGATCGATCTAAGGATCGGGGCAGTCGATCTGAGGATCGGACGAGGGATATGATGATCTAATGGTAGGATGATATGATATAAGGGTTAGATGCTAGGGTCTAGAGAGATAGAGATAAAATTAGGAGAGAGAATTAGGAGAGATGAGAGAGAAAATAACACAAAATAAAGAGAAAAGAGCTGGCGAAGGGTCTTGAACCCTGATCTTCAATGTAATCTTCCATCAGCTTCACCAATTATGTAAGCCGTCATTTTATGTCAGTTGGTACGGCTTTGAATCACTTTGGCCCGTCTCTTGGTTCTTCAGCTTTGTTTCTCTCTTGGTTCTTTATCTAGCTCTACGATCCTCTGACTTGACCCGTACTTGGCCTGTATCTTCTAGTCATAGCCTGTTGCTCTTTAAGCTTTGATAGTAGGCTTCTATGATTGATCGTGGGCCCGTAAGTCTCGAGAATCGCCTGATCGGGTTTCCTACAATAACGAAAAGCGCGTAATGAGACTTAATCGAAACGACTTCATATCTAGACTTCTAGAAATGCGTTTAAAGCATGCAAATATACCATTTCGTCCAGAAAAGTGTATTCTACGTAATGAAAGAGACTCTTCCGTAGAAAAGTGTATAAATAGGGAAGTTTAACATAGGAGAGTGTGATAACGCTAAAGGATAATGGCTTAAAATAAGCACTTTTAAGCGAATATCATGGACCGGTCCTTATACGGTCATAGAAGTCAAACCCTTTGGGGCAATCACTATTGAGGATCCCAAGGATCACTCCTCTTTCCAGGTAAATGGCCAGCGTCTAAAGCAGTTCCATGAACTTGATGTGTCATTCATTCAGATTTCTGATATTGATCTCATCGATCCTGTCTATGTCGACTGATGATCCACTCAGTCTCCTGTGCTCCAACTTGGTTGGGGGTGCCTGTCACCTCCGTCATGTCTGGCTGAAGACATAAAACTTAGCGCTTTTGGAAAAGCAATTCTGGTATTCCTAGAGTATCATGAGTCACATGCAGGTACCATCATTCTGGCCCTACTCTGATACTTTCCACTGTTGATATCCAGCAGAATTGGTAAAACCCTTCCTTCACACTTGCATCATGAACTTATCATTTTCACTATTTGTCATGGTCATGAGCACCGAGGACGGTGCAATATTTTGGTTGGAGGTGGGTACTTTACTAAAAACTCATGTGACTTTCACAAAAAAAAAAAAAAAAAAAACAAAAAAACATGAGAAAAATACATTTTGGGATGATTTTCGAACTGTTTTCAAGGTGTCTTTTGTTGATTTTAGCAGTGTTTTAAAAAATTGTTACAATAATGAGTCAAAACTCTTCACAAAGTCTATTTATTGAAAAGGATGTCTACTTTGAGAAAATCACTTATTAGCTCTTAGTTCGGTTTGGAAGTATACTACAGTGGAGTTAAACTCTTGGAAAACTCAGATTCAGCAAGAATTTTTCACAAATCAACATCAGAACTATCTGTAGTTTGGACGATCTAGAGTTCCAAGAAGAACAACTGTGGAGACCTAACCCAATGAGCGTTTGAGCCTCTCTTCACTTCTGAGGGATATAAATAACTCTGAGTCACAAGATGACTCACCTTTTGTTTTTGTCCCCAACTATTCCCTTGTAAGATCTCATTAATCCTTGCTTTGGTCATAGAACTTGGAGTGACGACAAAGACGGATCATTATTAAAAGAACCTTCTCGCTATCCATTCGAGACATCATAGATGAAAGTGTAAAACCTAGAAAATGATATAGGCCATCTTTCTACCCCAATCAGATATTTTTGGCTTACCTAATATCTACACCATTAGCAACCCTCTTGAGCCTTATGATGAAAACCTTTTCTTGATAACCCATCAACCAAACCCAATTCCCAAAATAAACACAACTCAAATACCTACTTCTGAGAGGGATAAAAGAATTTCCGATATGATCACACCACGAAGAGAAAGCAAGAAAAGAAAAGAAAAGAAAAGAAAGACAAGTGGATCAAGCAAAAAAAGAATACAAAAAGAAAAGAAAGAAGGAAATAAAAGAGAAATCGAAAAAGAAAATGAACATGTGAAAAAGGTAGAAGAAAGAGAACTCAATGAATTGGTGTCACCACCCTCAGAAAATGCTGCAAAGAATAGTAAGATACCCTCTCAAATCTTTCGAATCTCTAAAGGCCCTCATCTTTTTGACCTTTTCCTAAGCCTCTATACAACCCAGGGCAAGCCCTATTTGATTCTAGGTTAGCACCATCATAGAATGTGGAGAATGGAGAAGAGAGAAACTATACAGTTTGATCCGACACTCCTGAGTAATATGACATTCCAATCATGAGATCTTTTGAATCTTCTGTGTCCTCATTTCTAAATGATATATGTGATATATTGCTAGTTTCAGACATCTATCTCCTCACATATAACTTGAGAGAAAAGAATAGAACTAATTCTGTGTGATTCACTTCTGAGTGGTATACAAGTGAGAATTGAGGTCAAGGCATATAATCTTATAGGTGATCAGAGAATCTGACTGCCGGATAGGGATGATGTTGAGCACACACACACGCTGAGTCTGAGTAATCTTTGGTCCAAATATCCACTAGTAGATGTGCTACATTTTACTGACTAAGTTCTAATTCCTGAATGATCACTTGCACCCTTGATATGAACTGACAAAATGGAGTTTTTCTAAGTAATGAGAATAGGTTTTCTAGCATGTACTAGGCCCTTTTGAGCTCTTGTATATCGCACTAATTACCAAGGATTGGCAATATGCTGGTAAGAGTGATATTCACTCTCCTACGTAAAATTGCCTTTTTTATCAACATTTCTACGTAAGAGTTTCTCTCATTACGTAGAACACACTTTTCTGGTTAAAATGGTATATTTACATGCATTCATACGCATTTATTTGACCCACACGCGAAGCCATTCTCATTACGCGATTTTTTTTATCACAGGAGCACTAATTTAGCAATTTTGATGGAATGCGGGCCCACAATCAACTTTCAGAACTTGGGCTCAAAGCTCAAGAGCCAACAGGCTGAGGATGAGAAGATATAGGCGAAAGATGGGAAGAGCTAAAGAGTCAGAAAAGCCTGAGAGAAAATCAAGAGAGAAGGAGAAACAAGCCCTCAAAGAAGAGACCAAGGAGATTAAAGCTTGACCAACTAGCACAAGTCAAAGAATTGCTCAGTTGGTAAAGCATGCAAAAGACCAAGTCAAAGACCAGGGTTCAAGACCCTCTGCTAGCATTTCTCTCTTTATTTGTAATATTTTCTCTCTCCTCTCTCTAAACCCAAGGACTGGTTTACGTTGCTTCTGTGTCACATACTCAGACTTCCATCTAGATGCACCGCATACTAGACAATTTTGCTTGTCTTTGTGCTCTCTCCAATATAGAATACAATCATTTGGACATACATGTATCTAATCATAAGCCATGCCCAAATCTTTGATCATTTTCTTAGCATCATAAAATTTTGTTGGTCAACGATCTTCCTTCAGAGTGATTACTGCACTCTCCTCATGTATCTCGGCCATGATAAGTTGAGCTTGGTCCTGGGTTATGCATTTTCACAATGGCCCACTAGTCGATTTCCGATGTAACCCACCCCGAGCATCTGATAGTGACGAGCTCTCAGTTCAATCTGTCTGGCCGTCTTCCGGTTGGGAACTCTTGTCCCGTTGACTATATATTTTATTATCGAAGTCATCCAGGTATCGGCCGCCTCTTCCCGATTGCAAGTTTCCATCTCCGTGTCTTCTTGTTCTACGCTCGAACTATTTTGGAATTCAATGGAAATGGTTCTCTTCTCGGTCTCCCCTAACATGGCGGCCACATATGCCAAGGCATCGGCATGTCAGTTCTCTCCCCTATTTGTGTGATGGAGCTCGGCTGTTCTAAAATTTCCCATAACTTGTACAATAATCCCCAGATACTCTGCTATCCTCTCGTTCCTTCTCACGAAATATCCGTTTACTTGGTTGACAACCAGTTGGGAGTCGCTGAAAATCGTAATATCTTTTACCTCGACTTTGTTTGCCATTCGGAGTCCGGCGATAAGAGCCTCATACTCTGCTTCGTTGTTGGAGGTTGGGAACCTCAACTTCACCGCCAACTCGAGCAGAGTGTTTTTCGGTGTCATAACAATCGCGTAGACTCTAGCTCCAATTTCATTTGCAGAGCCGTCGACGAATAGTCTCCATCCGTTCTACTGATTCCACGGATCTGGCAAGTCCTCTTTTTCCTCTTCCTCGTTTTGCTCCGACTCCGGTCTCCTCCTCAGAAAGGATCTTCAATGGGGAAGTCGGCTAAAAAGTCAACAACTACCTGCCCTTTCTCGGCTGTCCTCGGCTTATAGGTGATGTCGTACTGCCCCAAGGCTAATGCCCATTTTACCATTCTTCTCGAATTTCGTCAGTACGTTCTTCAACGGGAGGTTTGTGATCACAACAATAGGATATGCTTGAAAGTAGGGTCTCAGTCTCTGAGCCGAGAACATCAGAGCCAAGTCAGCCTTTTCGATCCTTGAGTATCTAGTCTCGGCATTGATATTCACTTAAAAGTGTGTATTTTTCACTGTTATCTTCTAAGCATTTTCACACTCTCCTATGTTAAAATACTCTATTTATCTACTTTTCTACGTAAGAGTCTCTTTTGTTGCGTAGAACACACTTTTCTAGACGAAATGGTATATTTGCATGCATTAAACACATTTTCGGCAGTCTAGACATTGAGTCGTTCTGATAATGTCTCATTACGCGCTTCTTCTGTCGCAGAAAACCCCAATGGGACAATTCTCGAGACTTGCGAGCCCACATCGATCAGGAAAGCCCATTATCAAAGCTTAAAGAACCCACATGCTATGACTAGAAGATATGGACCAAATATGGGCTGAATAAGAGGACCAAAAAGTCAGCCCAAAGAACGAAGAGAGCAGGAGAGCCAATGACCAAGAGACAGACCAAAGCGTTTAAAGCCACATGAGTCAGCAAGGAATGATAGTCTACTCTACTGGAGAAGCATGAGGATGGTCACAGTGAAGACTAGGGTTCCAGACCCTCTGCCAATACTTTTATCTCCATTTTCTGATATTTTCTCTCCCATCTCTCCTTATTCTCTCTCTCTCTTCATCTCTCGGTCCTCGAATCTACTGACCTAACCCCAGAACTCCTGCCCATTGGCTCTTTCTCATCTCCCTCAGCTTTCTGACCGTTGGATCTTCAATCGGACCGTTGGATCTTCCACCTGACCATTGGATCTCTCTAGATCCGTCGATCTACCAATCTGGGTCCCAATCAAGTCACCATCCATCCGATCGCCATCAGATTGTCTGTCACATCATCTTGTGAGACGATGGACATCATCAATCTACGTGGGCCAGTAGCCGAGCCTATCATCATCGACCCGTTGTCCAACCAGTTAGTGGACCCCGTGAATTTCAAAATAATTTCAATTAAATGGGGGGTCCACTAAATGGAGAAATTCCCCAAAGAAAAGTAGTGTTTTACTTAAAAAAAAAAAAAAAAAAAAATTTATTTTTCTTATTTTTTATTTTCAAAAAAATCCCTATTTCCATTAAAGGAAATAGGGAGCTTTAAAAGGGGAAGGAGAAGGGTTCGTTTGAACCCTAATCCCCCTTCAATCTCTTCCATTCTCTCCCCAAACTCTCTTGCCCCTTCTTCCCCTCGGTTTTTGGTGATTTTTCCCTCTTCTTCTTCACCTTCTTCTTCATCTTCTTCGTTGTTGTTTCTCGCCGGAGTTGCAGAACTCCGGCCATCTGCAACTCCGTCCTTATCCCCCTTAGCTCCATCTCCTAGCCTCCTTTTTTCTCCTCTCCTCCCTTTCCATTCGGCTCGTTCGCCTCTCCTTCTTCGTTTTCTTCTTCACCTTCTTCATCTTATTTACCCCTTACCGGAGTTGCAGCCTGCAACTCCAGTTGCCACCGCCTGTGTGCTGTTGTGAGCATCACTAGCACCCCTTGCTCACCTCGCCAGCGCCTCCTTCATCACCAACGCCCTACACCAGTCACCCATCACGCTGCCCACACCGTCCACCTCTCCATCTCTCCTTCCTCTTCACGTTGCTGGCCGTTTTTGGCCGGCAACTTGCAATTTTCTCCACCGTTTTGACCAGCACGATCTGCTGCACATTTCCGGGCTCCTCCAAAGCTTCTCCATCGCACCATACATCTAGCATCTCAAGCATCTCCACTGTTGCAAAACCAGCCGTTGCAGCCACTCCAAATGGGGGTGCAAGGCAGCCTGCAACTCCAGATCTCCAAGCTGTCCACCCTCCATACCGCATCCACCAGCAGGTCTGCCCTCTCCATCCTTTAACGCTCTACTCCACAAACACGCGCCTACTTCCAGCAGCCACCTATATGTGCGCCTTGGCGAACCACCACGTGCTGCTCAAGCACCATACTCCAAGCTGAATCACTGGTCTTTCTCCATGCCAAGCCTCTATCCAAATCCATTCTCATCCATCAATGCCAAATCTCGGTAAGTAATATGTCATTCTCTCTATAGTTTTCTTATTTTTCATTATCTCTCTACTTTTCTCTCTTTATCTCTCCATATTTTCTCTCTCTAACCTCATCTATCTCTATCTTTTATGCTTTTTAGGTTAGTTTTTAATTTCTTTTTTTCTTTTGTTTGTCAATGTAAGCAGTTTATGTGGATTCAATAAAATTAGTCTTCTTTTGAGCTCTTGTTCTTAATTTTCTTTTACCATGAATAGTGGTTTTCAATTCATTGTTTGATAACTTCTTTAATTAAAAGTTGATCTCCAAAATAAATAAAAAAAATCATGTTTTTAATCCCAACCTCATCACTATTCTCCCACCATCATTTCCATCAATTTCTGTGAAGAAAATCCGTTATTTATGTGTTTGAATTGCGCAAACTAACCCCGAGTGCGGATCGACATCCGAGACACTTCCCACTGTGCAAGAATTACTATTTTTGCAGGAATTAAATCGGAAAAGATACAAATTTTGTTGGAATCAGGGTTTCCGTAACCAACGACGCGGAAAAAACCTACTTTCAGGCATCTAGGAGGGTCTTGCTTAGGAAATATATTGGTTTCTCTTTTCTTTCTTCTTCGCGGATCAGCACAGAACTTAGAGCACAGTCCGAGACGGCAATATATAACAACAATTGCTCTTCCGACTCTGGTTTCGATAAGATGGGGGCCTTTCTGAGATACTCCTTCAAACTTTGGAAGGCCTTGCCACATTCTTCTGTCTACTCGAACCTGCTCTGCCTTCTTAGAAGGCTGAATAATGGTTGACACCTATTTGAGGATTTCGAAATGAATTGGTTTAAAACCGCCACCATCCCGACCAGCTTCTGTACTTGCTTCTTATTACTTGGAGACGGCATGTCTAGTAGTGCTCGGATCTTATCCGAATTTGCCTTGATCCCTTTCTTGGTCATAATGTGACCGAGAAATTTTTCCGACGATACCTGAAAGTAAGATTTTTTCCGTGTCGTTGGATCGAAAATCCTTGATTTCAACAATATTTATAATTTCTCCGAATTGGTTCACTTAATCTGCAAATAAGCAGACTTGCACAGTGGCTCGTGTCGGATATCGTCTGCACTTGGGATTAGTTAGCACAATAAGAAACAAGAATAATCAGAAAATGCTCGGAATAAATGGAAGGGTGAGAATGGTGGAAGTTGATTTAAAATATGCTTGAGATTGTTGTTAAAACTATTAGAATAAAAAAAATATAAGAGAAACGAGAATGAAAAACACAATAAATGAAAATAACTTAAACTTGAATTAAAACTTGTTCATTAAACTAAAAACAAATGCTTACAATGCTTGTTCAAATGTTTTACAACGGAAATAACATTAAACCAAATTAATCTCATTAAAATATTACCCTAGAAAGCATGTAAAGGTAGAGAGAGAAAGAAGAGAGAGAAAGAAGGTAGGAAGGTTAAAGAGATGAATTAAAGAGAAGCTTACCATTGAAGAGGTAGATGGTGCAACTCCGATTGGATTGA
Organism: Euptelea pleiosperma; assembly: GCA_035048495.1. Lineage (NCBI taxonomy): Eukaryota > Viridiplantae > Streptophyta > Magnoliopsida > Ranunculales > Eupteleaceae > Euptelea > Euptelea pleiosperma. Next base: position 18,029,204 of record CM068541.1, read on the forward strand.
CCTCAATAGGATTGAGGATTGTAGCCTTTGATTGTGGTGGATGGAATGGGCAGCAAGGAGACGTTGCTGTTTAACGCTTTGCACCTCAAGGTGGAGGCGTTAATGGTGAGCTCGCCGAAGTTGTTAGCTGGAGAAGAAGGGTGAAAAAAGAGAAAAAGAAAGTAGAAAGAGAAGAAGAGAAGGGGGACGGAACCAACCCAAAAAGGAGAGATCATAGATCTCTTATAGACTTTTTTTTTCTTTTTACTTGTTATAAAAATGATGACCGTTGGATCTAGAGAGATCTCTAGATCCAACGGTCGGGAATGGGTTAGTTATATAAGAGAGAGAGTGACTAGGATAGAGAGATATGGGGGAAAGAAGAATCGGTCAAGTGAGACCAATTCTCTCTTCTTGTTGCAAATGAGCATGGGTATGGGCATGGGTCATGGGTATGGGTCATGGGTCATGGGCCTCGGTCATGGGCCTAGGTCATGGGCTAAGATAGATAGAGAGAGAAATAGGAGAGAGGTGAGAGAAAAATATAAAAATAAAAGCATTGGAGGGTTTTGAACCCTGGTCTTCTTTATTCTCTCTCGTCCGCTCCACCAATTAGTTAAACTTATCATTTGATGTTAATTGGTGTGGCCTTTAACACCTAAGTCCTGCTCTTGGTCTCCAGCTATTATTCTCTCTTTTAGTCCTTGTTTCGACTCTATGATCTTCTAACTTTGCCCGTACATGTCTTCTATCCTTTTATCCTAGCCTGTTGGCTCTTTAAGCTTTGATAGAAGTCTTCTGTGGTTGATCGTGGGCAAGCCAATCCTCGAGAATCGCCCGATAGGGTCTCCTACAAGTGAAAAAGCGCGTAATGAGATTCAACTAAAATGGCTTGATACTAGACTATCTGAAATGCGAATATTTCATGCAAATAGTCGATTTTCATCTAAAGAATGCGTTCTACGCAATGGAAGAAACTCTTACGTAGAAAAGTCGACGAAAAGATAAGTTTTACGTAGGAGTATGCAACAACGCTATAAGGATAATGGCTTAAAATAAGCACTTTTGAGCGAATATCACAACCCCCAACTAGCATATTGCCAATCCTTAACAATTATTGCGAAATAAGTGAGCGAAAGAGGGCTAGGCATAACACGCTAGAAAACTTATTTGCATTACTCAGAAAAAACTCTATTTTGTCAGATTATTTTAAGGATGCAAGAAATCATTCACAAATTAGAACTAATCAGTAAAATGTAATACTTTTACGAATAGACCTTCAAATAAAAGATTACTTAGACTCAGTGTGTGTGTGTGTTTAACATCATCCTTATCTGGCAATAGAGATATCTGAATCTCCTTAGAGACTCTATGCCTCGACCTCAATCATCACTTGTATACCACTCAGAAGTGAATCACTCAGAAATGGTTTTATACTTTTCTCTCAAACTATATGTGAGAAAATGAATATAAAAATTGGCAAACGTCTCACATATATAGTTCTTGAATGGAGGGTATAAAAAGATTTAAGAAGATCTAATGATTGGAATGTCATATCACTTAAGAACGTCTCAAACTCTATAATTTCTCTTTTCTCCATTCTCAACACTTGAGGATGGTACAAATCTAGAATCAAATAGGACTTGCATAGGTTGTATTGAGGCTTAGGATAGGTTCAGAAAAGAAGGATATTCTGGTATTCAAAAATTCTGAGAGGGTATCTCACTATTCTTTGCAACTTTTCATAAGGATAATATTTCATTGACTTTTCTTCTTCTTTTTTTTTAATTTTTGTCTTTTTGGCTATTCTTCAACATTTCTTTCTTTTTTTTTCTTTCCTTCTTTCTTTCTGATCATGTTTCTTTTCAGCTCGAACCATTTGTTTTCTTTTCTTTTCTTTTTCTTTATTGGTTTCTATCTTTTCATGATCATACCAAATACTCTTTGATCCCTCTCAGAAGTAGGTTATTGTATTGAACTCTTTTTTGGGATTGGGTTTTTGGTTGATGGGTTAACAAGAAAAGGCTTTCATCAACAGGCTCAAAAATGGTTTCTAATGGTATAGATGTTAGGGAAGCTAAAAAGTCCGATTGGCTAAAAAGATGGCCTATATCATTTTCTAGGATTTGTACTTTCATCTTCGATGTCTCGAATGGATATAGAGAAGTTTCTTTATGTAATAATCCGAATTTGATGTCGTTCTGAGTTCCATGACCAAAGCAAAGGTTAATGAGACTACTCAATGGAAATATTAGGGGACTAGAAAAATTATGAGTCATCTTGTGACTCGGAATAATTTTATAACCCTCAGAAATAATGAAAAGCTCAAAAGCTCACTGGGTTAGGTCTCCACAATTGTTCTCCTTGGATTTCTAAATAATCTAAACATCGGATAATTCAGACGTTGATATGTGAACATTTTTGCAGAATCTGAGTTTTCAAAGAGTTTTCAATCCATTGTAGTAATATTTGCTTTCAAACTGAATGACGAGCTAACAAGTGATTTTTCAAAATAGATATCATTTTCAATGAATAGACTTTCCATAAGGTTTTCACTAATCAAGTTAGAGCATTTTCGAAAATCACATGAAATCACACCTAAAAACACAAGGTTTCTCTCTCTTTTTCTTTTTCCTTTTTTTTCTTATTATTTTTTTTTATCAAAATGAAAGCATGAGTTTTGGTAAAAACCCACCCCCAACCAAAATATAGCACCGTCCTCAATGCTCATGACCAGGACAAAAGATGATGAAAAATGGTAATGATGATGCAAAGGTTCAAGGAGAATATTACCAAGTCGGCATAAACTCGACAGTGTGTGGTACCTGATGATCTGAAGAATAAATATACATGCATGTCCAGAGATATCACAGTAATAACAAAAATATAGAGACTCATGTACTCTAGGAATACCGAAATTGTCTTTCCGAAAGCACTAAGTTTTATGTCTTCAGCCAGACATAACGGGGGTATATCAAGTACCCCCAACTAGGTTAAAACTCATGAAGACTGAGTGAATTTACAATCTTCTAAGGTAGAACAGAGACTGTTATCATATCCCTTGTCTAGGTATACCTGTATAGAATAGGTCTTTTTCAGTGTAAACTGAGAGAAGGATAGTGAGTGCTCTTTGCAGACCCGCAAAAACATGTAGTTCAGCTGGGAGGGATCAAAGCTTCTACGTAAAGACTGAGATGAGAGCAGTAGTGGGTTCTCTAGCCATAGTTAGCAGAGCCGCAAACTCATTAAGTTTAGCGGGAATGTATCTGAATGGAGCAGACTCCTGCAGATCAATAATAGCATAATTGTCTGACTCCGAGATGAAGTCAGGTGCAAAGTGTTCTTCACACTGGGAGACTTTTTCCTCGGGAGAGTCCTGAATTAGATTCTCTACGGCATACTATTTATTAACAACATCGACGTATGGTAGCGGATCAAAACTGTGGACCTTTTCCTCGAGGTTTCCTAATGTGAGAGGGATGTTCCAATCCCTACACTCAATGTGTTTATCCTCGGTGGAGAATGGTAGGTCCAGGGCAACTGGAATCCTATTTTCTAGATATTGCTCAATGGTAGGAATATCCGCATCCAGTGCTAATGTAGAATCATCAGAGATAGAGATGGATATGGGTATCTCTGTGCTCAGTGCAGAAGTAGCTACCTGTAAGGGCACCATAGATGGAAACATGGGTTCATCACGATTGTTGCACAATCCAAGGGTGGTGGGGATGGGTAAGTCTAGGCCAATTGGGATCCTATAGTCAAGACACAGCTCAATGTTATGAATAACTTCTTCAGAGTCCCAGATAGAAATAACAGAGGTAGATGATTCCTCTAAGCTAAGTTTAGAAGTCGATGCTTTGAAGGACACCGAAGATGGAGACTCTGGCTCATCAATATTATAGTCCGATCCTTTGTTTGTAGCAACCTCAATTTCCTCTTGCAAAGTCTGGTACTGGGTCCAACTATGCGACTCCTCATTATGGACTGTGGCCAGGGTATTCCCCTCTAGATAAGCCATAGGTTGGCTAGTGAAGTTGACTTCCTCTCTCTCAGATTCTAACTCACCTAGATGGTGTTCCAAGCTCTCCATGGAGTGCTATTATTGGATGATGTATTGCGAGAGGAGTTCTTCTAGACTAGGTTTAGTAGCAGACTGTAGAGGTTCAGCTAAAGAAAGCTGAGGTGCCAACTCTTGAATGTAGTCTGACTGAGTATGAAAGTTATATGATGGATGTGAGTCTGGGACTATCTGTTGACTTTGAAAATCCTGTGGGGTCCATTGTTGACCAAAATATTCAGTCTATGGATCTGGCTGGTACTGCGACTGCGAGTACTGGCCATCATATTGTCCACAGGGTTGGTGAAAACCAGAATGATACATATCCTGTTGCAGATTCTGCTGGGAAAAAGACTGTTGTTCCCATCCAAAGTAATTGTGACTTCCATTGTCCGAATAATACGTGTTATTGTAGGAGGTCGTCAGCGGAGGTTCTAATTTACTAAAATTACAGACCTCTTCTTGGACATGAGGGGAATATCCCACAGATGTGGAGTGATAAACATATTTTTGGACCGCAACATCAATGGCGGAAACTGATTTTGTCAAATCTATAAGTAGGGATTTTAGCACTGGATCGCCTTGTGCTTCATGTCCCATCAAACTCTGTGAGACTGGAGTGTCATGACCACACTCAGGATTGGTATACCATTATTCGGAGTTATCACCTAGATCTTCAAAGAAATTATTGTAGGTCTCGACTAGAGGCCGTTCAACAGCCATCAGAGAGATGTGAGTCTCTCAGAGGAGGGAGATAGGTTAGGTGAAAGAGATCAGTGCGGTAGACTAACTCTCAGATGTGCACTAAATCAGATGTTGAAGTCTTCAGATCCGTCCAATCTGACTCAGCTGCCAAAAGTTCAGATGTCTGACCCGGGAAGATCGTCTCCTCGACTCGAATCGTCCGACACCACCTACAAAATAACTTCGTTGGTGGGAAATCCACTGTAGAGCCTCCGATGCTTAAGTTAGTATCTTCCTAAAGTCTTTTCTCTTATTTTTTCTCCAAGATTTCTTACCTTTCTTATCACTGTAGCTCTTTATTTATAGGATATGTGACCTCTTACGTGTCAAAGAGCACGATAAAGGTCATACCAATCAACCTGGAAATCTTTGTCTTATGTGTGACCTGTTGTAGATTGTGTTTTGCTGAAAAAGTACAATAGGTGGTTGCTTTCCGTTTGTTGTTCAGGCTCTACTTTCTATTTGGCCGACTAACAGTGAGATCGAGATAATCGGCCTAGTCGGCCTGATCTTCATCATGCCAAGTTGACCAGATCTTCCTCATGTCCAAGTCGGCCAGATCTTCATCATGCCCAAGTCGGCCAAATCTTCTTCATACCCAAGTCAGCCAGATCTTTATCATGCCCAAGTCGGCCACTTGGACATAGTGCTAGGGGACATGTGTCATCATCGTGCAAACCCACGTGTATCGTCTGAAAATACTCCTTATAGTTACAAATAATATAAACTATTACAAACAACAGAAAAAAGCCTATAAGCAAGAATATAAATAATCTAGTATTAATTCTCTATCCTTGGATGGTGAGTCTCAGTTGTTTCCTCATTGGTGTGCCACGAAGATGGAAGAACACAATAACACAATGCCAAATGCTATTGGCGTTGCCCAGACGAAAGTGTCCTAAACGCCGTGTCGTGACCCGAACCCGGGACCCATGACCCGACCCAGAAGAATATAGATCGACCCAGGTATCCGAGGCTAAGGCATGAGGTGCGGATTAAAATAATATAAATAAAATAGTGAGCATGTGTCTAAATCAATATACAAGTCAAAATGAACCAATCTCATGATGATAAATTTCATAAACATAAATCTAAAACTTGTTCTCGATTACATTTCAAATGTCAAATAACAACCTACTAAAATAACTAAGAATTCAAATGACTAAAAGCAAAACCTAAACATAGTTTCTAGGAAAGCAATAAAAGTGTTAGAATCCTTTGACTTCTATTATTGAGCCGCTGGTCCATTTGGTATCTCTGGAAAAATAATTAGAATATAGGCATGAGTTATCAACAACTCAGTTGGTTCGCTCCACCACCTATACTTCTATGGGATGAGCGGTTAAAACATGATAAAAATCATACAATGATCGAAATATGCATCAATGCTATCGAAAATCAAATAACTGAACTCATCGGGTAAATCCCAAAACCCCAATGAGTCAAAATAATAACGAGAGTGCATGGTTGGACTAAACAAGTGGCTTTCTTACGGCGGGCCATGCCGTTAATTCCACCACAAGGATCCAGGGATGTTTCAGGTCTTCCACCATTGGGAGTAGAATGTCCCCATTGCTTTTTAGGCATGCTCTCAGAATTTGAGAGAGCATCCAAGGAGTCGTGGTCCTACGATACATCCGAACCCTCAAAATAACAATAATTATCAAATAATGATCGTGAATTCCAATGCATCTCCAACAACAATAATATGAATGATCACATGCATCAATATCAAAACGGAAATGTATAATTTTCGATAACCCATGATTTGATAAAATAATTCAAAAAGTATAACTTTTCTAATCTATGAATACATGCAGATAAAAATTAATAATTTAAAAATATGTCTATAGTGGTAGGAGATCAGGAACAAAATCCTACCTTAGTTCGCTATCCAATTAGTTACAATCCTGCAAGTTGGTTCGCTTTGTGATAATTCAACTCGTTATTAGACCTTCATTTCCCATGATTTGGCGTTAGATAAAATCCAATAGTGATTGTTCTAATGTAAAAAAAAAATGTCCTCATTGGTTTGGATGTGGTGGAGCAAGTGAGTTGGATGAAACTTGGATCAAGTTAGTGGATTTGGCGTGATGGTTGGATTGGGCCAAAATTTCAGGGTTCAATTAGTTGGTACATAGTATTTCTTTCATCAACAACATAAAGAATTAGGGTACGAGGATAGCGTGGATAAGAGCACAACTCAATTTGTCAATCCAATAGATCGACCCAAACAAAAGCCATATTAAGTTACTAGCAAAAATTAACTTAATTTATATATTAACTAAAAGTTCAAAAATAGAGCAAACTATAGCTACTGACTGTCTAAGCAAATATGATGTTCTAATGGTCCTGACCATGGCAAACAGTGGTCCATCCCATAAGCATTATGATCCACACTCCTTAAGCCCACTGATGTATCATGTTTGGTTTAGCATCGGTGAGCCTACAACCCATAATGAGACTTATTGAATTCTGTATATAGCATTTACTAGACACCATTGATTAAGTTAACATTAATTCGTAGGTACATTAATGATGAATCGGACGTCCTTGGGTCAGCTCCAGAAGAGTGCCACATCACAACTTGTGGGGGTGGTAACTTCACCTTCTAGTGTCAAGCTACTGTAACTAGCAGCGCTAACAAATGGAGAACCTAATCAGGTTGTCGTTAGGTTAGGAGTTGGGGTAGTGCCCCACATGTATCGACTATAGACGAGAGTCTCTACATAGGGATCAAGAAAAGTATGAAACCAAAGATGGTTTACTTGTTATGGGGTTGACGACTGAAGGAGTTGGAAGGGTGCTATCCAATGGCGGAGTCTCTTCAAGGAGATCTACAGGTGCAAAATCAGTGGCTGCACTCTTACCACTTCCAACTAGATGAGGGATTGAGATCAAGGAATGGGAGATGATGGCTACAAAAGTTTTTCTGGTGATGATGAGAAAGGCACCTTACAATAGTGTATATATAATATATAGGCTGTTATCTAATTAGGAGAGGTGAGGAAAAGGTTAAAAGGACATAATATATTTGATGAAGAATAGTTGATCTGCACCATTCAATAGATGGGCCACATCCAGGAGTTGAATAGTTCTTTGATGGTTTAAAATGGAGTATAGTAAGGTTGATCTCACGTTATGGATCACGAGAGATGATAACATCATTGGTTTTAAAAAAAAATATTTGTAAAATAAAGAAGTAAGATAGAAAGAAAAAAAAAAAACTCAAACTAAGATGGATGAAAGGATTCTTACCTGAATCGGAGGTGTTGTCGTTCGAAGAGGTGTTGCCGGATGAAGGTCAGTCGAGAACTTGTCCTACGGTGCTGGAGATCCAAGATAGAACCAATAGGAGAGGAGATGTATCTATACCGGAGATGGTGGCCAGCAACACGAGTCTCGTTGATTCTTGATCTCAAAGTACGTTGGTAGTGGGAGAGGATGGAACGACTTATTTTCTGTTTTATAGGTTGGCTTTAGGTTAAAAGAGAGATGAGTTTCTCACCATAGAGATCATCCTCACCTAAAATCTGCCATTGATTCATCTTCTATGTGGGTACGCCAAGATGGGGGTCAAAAAGGGGGTCAGAAATGGGGTCCCTTGAGCCTGACCCTTATTATATATATAAAGTTAATGGCTTTATGCTTAATATTAACACTAAGTACATTAATAAATATTCATTAACTTATAGCTAGATTAAATAGTTGGTATATATGTGTCACACAAATTTATGTATATACTTTATGTCAAGGTAATATATCTTATAAGTTAATTAATAGTGTAGGGTGCATTTCCCACACTTAACACACATACATGTATATACATATACATATGCAATATATAAATCTATATAACAAAACATAGTGGTTGTCTCCCCACTTATACCCCTCTTATATGTTTCAACAAAGAAGGGCCAAGATCTTATCCCCTAACTATATGGTGGATCTCAGCCACTCACACCCAATTTTGGCAAATGCTTTGTCCAGAATTGTCGTGGGCACGGGCCACGCACCCACTATCTATATAACAAATCAGCTCAGTGGTCTCACCTTCTTATAGGGTTGATATATAGATGGCTGAGATCTTATCCACAATTGGACGGTGGATCTCAGCCACTCACACCCGATTTGGGCAAATGCTTTGTCGGGGAGTGCTGTCGGCACGGGCCACCCACTAGTAATAAATAATATAGATTATATTTTATATTAAAATTAAATTAAACCTACATGCTATACTAAAATAACATTCCTAACACGTAGAACTCATTACAGTCCATAAAAATGCGCAGACCCATGTGGGCCCGCATGAAACGGTCCAAAACCCTTAAAAATAAACTTATCTCGGAATTGGCCGAAACTTCACGTGTGTGTCTAAACCGTTAGATCGCGTTGTTTGGTGAAGAAAAACATGTGAAAAAGGTCATTAAAGTTCAAAATAGACCAAAATACCCTTTTAGGGTTTTCAGGGTTTTACACGCCGAACACCACTTCATGAGCACTCTTAACGTGAAGAGGTTTGAAAATTTTCATGGAATCGTGCAGTTCTTCGATCTTAGTCTGTCGGGGTTTAATTAGAGAGATCAAGGCCCCGAAAGAACTCCAATAAGAACAAGGTATGGATATATGCTGCTTGTTCAATAAAATTTACTTCTCTTTGATGTTTGGATCAGATGAAGTGGAGAAAGTTGGTAGGATGAGTTAGACACCGATGAGATTAGAAGTCTAATTGAGTAGAGCCTGATAAAACTTCTCTCCACACGGATATAAGAGTAGGAATTAAAAGTTTCTACCCCTTAAAACTTCTAATTCCAAGAAATCACAAGGATTTGGAAATAAAATTCTAAGAAATGGAGTCCTCTAAACATTTACATTTGTGATTCTTAAATCCGGCTCAATTCCGGGTTATCAAATGGACCCAAACTAATTTTTTAACTTTTAGGCTTATAAAAGTCAATAAGTTACTTACTTTGTGTTGCCAAACGCACCCAATCCGGCTCAATTCCGGGGTACCAAATGGACCCAAGATAAAACTGTCAGAAAAATCCGGCTGTTTTTTGGCTGTTTTTGAGTAAATTACCACTCCCATGACCACCCAAATATGAGCCACCTGGTACACTTTTAGAGGGCATTGACCGTATGGATGTTTGGCCAATCCCTAGATGGACGTAAAAACAAAACATCAGCTTGATTAGTGATTTTAAGCCTTTGGATACTTGTACATAAATAATGGCCAATAATGCTCAAATTCACACGCTTAAAATCAACCCATGAAAATGACTCCAATCCAAAGGTTTGAAATCACTAATCAGGTTGATTTTTGATTTGTGGGTCCACTTCGGGAATGGCCGAACATCCATAAGGTCAGTATCCTCTACAAATATGTCACGTGGCTCATGATATGGGCAGTCATCATCGACGACCAGCGAAGTTTTACTCCTGATTTATGGTCCGTAAGCCGAGGGCCAAACATCCTACGGTCAGTGGTTTCTAAAAGTGTTCCACTTTGACAATTGGGGGCTGTTTTTTGATACCGACTTCGGTATCAAATTTTGACGCCGAAATCCCTCAATTTGCCACGTAGTAGACTTTTTGGGGCCCAATGACTCCGTGAATATTTGGCCCACATCTTGTTGGACCCACACACCAAAAATCAGCGTGATTGGTGATTTCTAGCCGTAGGATTTTGAGCACTTTTCATCATGGGCTTTATGAACATGCCTATGAAGAGGTTCCAAGCGCATGATGAAAAAGTGCTCAAATTCAATTGCTAGAAATCACTAATCACGCTGATTTTTGGTGTGTGGGTCCACCAAGATTTGGGCCAAATATTTGTGGAGTCAGTGGGCCCGAAAGAGTCTACTACGTGGCAAATTGAAGGACTTCGGCATCAAAATTTTGACACCGAAGACGGTATCATAGATTTTTCCGACAAGGAGACGTCCGACATCAAAGACGTCTGTCAAGACCAAGTGTTCTGAATTCCTGCATCAGAACACCGACGCAAGCAATGACGCTTGTTTTGTCAAGACCAAGTGTTCTGAGAGTAAAACTTCTGTCACAATCGGATTGCAAATCACACAAACACAGCCAATGACTTCGGCATCAAAATTTTGACACCGAAGTCGGTACCATAGATTTTTCCGAAGGGGCGTGACATCAAAGACGTCTGTCAAGACCAGGTGTTCTGAATTCCGACGCAAGCAATGACGCTTGTTTTGTCAAGACCAAGTGTTCTGAATTCCAAGTGTTCTGAATTCCGACGCAAGCAATGACACTTGTTTCGAAAGATCTAGAAAATAAATTGAGACAAAGTGAAGATCGGAATTCCATCCCAATGTTAAAGCCATTGGATGGTCTTCGGGATTCGTTATATAAATTCGTTTGGTGGGAATTTGGATGACTCAGTGTTCTGGACCCTGGGAGTCTAGGACGACGATGCAGCAAAGTCGACTTGGACCCGAGAGTTAAACCGACTTTACGAAAGCTATAAATAGTCTTCTCTACTTGAGTAACAACACAACACAGAGAAACATCTAAGCTTCTGTTTGTTTCTGTTCTTGCTAAGATTTGTAACAATGGCGGATGAAGTAGTTCTATTGGATTTATGGGTAAGCCTTTTTGGTATGAGGGTGAGAATCGCCTTAGCAGAGAAGGGGATCAAATACGAATACAAGGAAGAGAACCTAGAAGATAAAAGCCCCCTGCTTTTAAAGATGAACCCAGTCCATAAGAAGATCCCTGTTTTGATCCATAATGGGAAACCCATCTCTGAATCCCTTATTATTGTTCAATACATCGATGAGGTTTGGAACCACAAATCTCCCTTGTTGCCCACTGATCCACACCAGCGAGCCGTAGCCAGGTTCTGGGCTGATTATGTCGACAAGAAGGTCTGTTTCTCTCTCTCTCTTTCTGTTAAATAGTTTTTGTTTTTCTCTTTCTTTCAAGGGTCGGGATCGGGGGACAACCATTTTTTGACAACTATTTTTTACAACCATTTGGCGGACCCACGTAAAAGATGACTTAATGGCTGATTTTTGTTGAGGATGATCTCTACGGTGAGGAGATCATCCTCACAAAAATTCAAATCATTCCAATATTCGTAGACTGATTTAGAAGTTGAAGAATTATGGACCGTCTATTTTTACCACGTAACTTGAAAAATCACATTTGATGGGTTTAGAAATTTCAGAATGGGCTGATTTTTTGTTGGTGTGATCTATCTGGTGAGGAGATTATCCTCCCAAAAATCAGCCACTGATTCATCTTCTATGTGGGTCCGTCAAAATGGTTGTCAAAAATAGTTGTCGAAAATGGTTGTCCCCCGATCCTGACCCTTCTTTCAAATGGGAACTCTGATAGTCGTTTCGTTGTTTGATGGCTTCCTTGGGCGACTCTGCTTTATGCGGGGTTGGGGCACGCCCTTCACACGGCGCTCACACTACACTCACCTCACTCGTCGTTCAGCTTTACACTTTGACGACAAAACCGTAGATAACAGACCAGTGTGAGCCACATGGGACACTCTTAGGTACCACTGATCATATGGATATTTGGCTCATCCCTGTGGACCTATACCAAAAGTCAGTCTGATTAGTGATTTCTAACCTTTAGATCTGAGTAACCCAAATAATACTCGAAATCTACGGTTAAAAATAAATCATAAAAAAAAACGGCATAAATTATTTATCAGGCTGAATTTTGGTACCTAACTAGGAATAAAACTTCTATCACAAGAATTGTAAATCACACAATCACAAGCCAATGAGTTTCTGGGCACGTACACAAGTGCTTTTGCAACGTACCCATGTGCTTTTGCTTTTAGGTGTAAGCGAAAACTCATTGGCTGTGATTTGCAATCCGATTGTGACATTAGTCTTACTCCCTAAGTAGGTCCACTTAAAGGGATAAAACTTTGATGACCGGGCCCTGTCGAAGGAGATGACAGGGCAGCAGATGTCGGCACGTGAATTTGTATGGCTGACCACCTCGGCCTCACCACACGTACCCAGGTGAGTGAGTGCTTTTTGCCAAAACACTCACCTGTGTAGTGGATGGTGAGGCCGAGGTGGTCCGCCGGTACAAAATCCACGTGCCACAATCTGCTGCCCTATCATCTCCTTCGATGACAGGGCCCTGTCATCCAAGTTTTACTCTAATTAGTATGGGCGAAACATCCATAAAGGCAGTGGTCTCTAAGAGTGTGCCAAGTGGCTCATACTGTGGTCCCTTGTCAACGTGGACGTTAGTCTTAAAACTTGAGCATGAAACTTGAGCATGCACACAAAGTTTACCGAGGCACCTGCAATTACACACGTGCCGCCCCAAATCTAAATCCATATTGTAGCTTTGGAAAAATGTTTGGTATCCTCCTCAATAGAATGTACTCCGTCAGGTACAAAGTGGATTTGGGTATTTTCTTATTCGATTTGTAGTCTAATTTGGTTTTAGATATTGCAATTAGGTGAAATCATGGATTTTAGTAGTCGGAACCTTGATCATACCCATGGGAGCTCAGTTGTCTCCCCCTCTTATAGGCTTCAATAAAGAAGGGCCAAGATCTTATCCCCTAACTGGATGGTGGATCTTAGCCCCACACCCGATTTCGGCAAATGCTTTGTCGGAGAGTGCCGTGGGCACGGGCCACCCACTAGTACTCTACATATTGGGTCGCATCCAGATCTTTCCATATATATCATAGTTTGGATTGGGATCATTTTTACAGATATACGACTGTACCAGAAAAATATGGGCGACCAAAAATGATGAGCAAGATGCAGCAAAGAAAGAGTTCATAGAGTGCTTGAAGTTGTTTGAAGGAGAGCTTGGTGAGAAGCCCTACTTTGGAGGCAAGACCCTGGGGTTCGTGGACATTGCTCTCATTCCATTCTACAACTGGTTTTACATCAACGAGAATTTAGGGAAGTTTAGAATAGAGGCAGAATGCCCAAAGCTGGTGGCGTGGGCCAAGAGGTGCATGGAGAAAGAGAGCATCTCGAAGTCACTTCCTGACCAATAAGATCTACGACTTCGTTTTGGAAATGATGAAGAAGAAGCTAGGGGATTGAGTAGTTTTCGGAAATGTCTAGTTCTACACTTTTATGATTTCATGTCTTTGCTTTCTCATGGTTTCTTTGTAATAAAGTAGAGCCTCTTCGACGGTGTGTGCTAGATTATGGTCTCTAAACTCTTTAACTAGAGGGACTTTGTTATTTTACTTCAACTTGATGAAATAGTACATGGCTTAAAGTCTCATATCGTTTGCGATTGGTGTTTAAAAATAAAAATCAACACCGAACGGTTTGGCACCCGAGAGTGATAGACGTTGAACAGTATCTCCTTGTAGGAGGGCATTTCTAAGCCTACTTAGCAAGTTCTTTTATTGGTATTAGGACTCACGATTAAAGAAGGTAAGTTCTTTAGATCCAAACTTTATGGTACACGTATTATCAAATTAAAAGTCCCAAGTCCTAATTGAAAACTATTTTTGGATGTTTGTATAAAGGAGATGAGAGAGAGAGAGCTCCATAACATATCCCAATGTTTTTCTGAGTTTAGAACTCTCTTTCTTTTTCTCTCTCAAGTGCAAAAGGTTGCACAGAAAACCCTAAGGGGACGTCTAGCAGTTCAAAGGAGAAGTTCATCAATTCTCTAGGATTTCATTTTAGAACAGTTAGTGAACTGGGTGTAATCAACAGGAGGCTTAATATTTAAGAAGTTAATGCAATGTAGTAATTCTAGATCTTTCTTATAAGATTTGTAAGGTCATGAAGTTGATGCAATGTAGTAATTCTAGATCTTTCTTATAAGATTTGTAAGGTCATGAAGTTAATGCAATGTAGTAATTCTAGATTTTTCTTATAAGATTTGTAAGGTCATGTGATGATCCTTCGATCTGAGTATTATTTGATTGATCTTTATGAAAAAAATTAAAAATATATTACCAAATACGTTACGCAAACCAACATGTGCAACGTGGTATATTGGGGCAATTTAAACATTAAAAAAATCTAATGATCTAGTCCATGAAAGACTTTTAATTGGACAGTGATCATTTCCAATGGTGTAACATTTTCTTAAACAACAATCCTACATTTCAACAATCTAGATAGATCTTGAATGTGTAAATGTCAACAATCTAGATAGATCTTGAATGTGTAAATGTCGGACCATTTTTTTTTCAACAAAAGATCTTCTTCAGATGGTTATGGTCATTCGGAAAAAGTATAGATTAATACAGCAGCATAGATGGAGCAAGAAATGCTTGGCGGTGTAGAGAAAGATTTCTAGGCCGTTCTTACAGAGAGAACATCCCCCAATGCATGAAAAATAGAATAAATCAATTGACTGAGTAAACCTTCGATGAGACCTGTAGTAAGTCAGCAACACGTTGCTGACTGAAGCCAATATGAGCCACGTGACACATTCTCAAGCGGACACCGACTATATGGATGTTTGGCCAATCAATAGGTGGACCTATATGTTAAAAATTATTATTACTTTCTTATTATAATTAATTATGGCCTTTTCACATATATGGTTTGTGTCTAACCAAATGGATTGATGTTGTTCAATTATAAGAATGATATCTATTGGGACCCACATGCGTGGTCTATGTGGGTCCAATAGCTTATGATGGGTTGGTGATGTACCCAATCATTTCTCAGGTCGTGGTATCCATCTAAGAGATTGATTCTCTTTGATGGGAAGAGAACCAGTCTCCACTCCTTTTCTATAAATAGGAGGCAGTCCTCCACTCTCTCTACACACACATCATTACTTCCGATCTAATTAAGGCTCTCATCACCAAAAGTGTAGGAGAGTGAGGGTAGAGCTACCTATCTACAAATGATCAATCGTTGTAGATTAGATTAAGCGAATCTAGGTATGTGTTTCCATTTACATATTATTTATCATTTTATTCGATTCAAATCCGAATATCCGATTGGTATTATTATTCTATTGATGTTTTTCGCGAATAATGCCAACATTGGAATCAGAGCCTTGTTGCGGATTTAATCAGACAAACATAAATTTGTTATCTTGTTTGATTTGATGATCATGGTTAATCATGTTGTAACGTACGTTTTAACACGGACTGTTTTAGTTTTCCCTTTTATTTAATCTTTGTTGAGATCGTTAATGGATTAGTTCACTTCATGTGAAGTGAAGTATAACCATATCCGTTGCATCCATCGTTAAAGGAATAAATCTAATTTTATTTCTTTAAACTATTTTGTATATTCAGAAATCTGGTTTTAATTCAAAAACCGTACAGGAAAACAAAGCCTGTTTGGTACCTATGTTTTTTTTAAAAGATTCATTTGTTTTGTTTGGATTTGATCACACCGGAGCATAATCCAAAGGGTCCACGTATGGATCTAGTAGTTCTATAGATCGTTTGGATTGGCGCTTCAAATCTATGCTTCGCTATTCAAACTTTCACAAACCCGAATGTAATTCTTCTGTATATAGTACTTCTGATGTTGGTTTTCGGCAAGGAAAAGATCGGTCTTACTTGGGATGATGGACAAGATTTCTTTATTTTGCTTATCGTAATTGATTTTTATGACTTCGGTGTGTCAAGCCATTTAGGAAACAAGGCTAGGAGATCAAGAAACAATCGTACAAACTGGTTTTCCCTTTTATGGTGTAAAACCATTTTTTCCAAAAACCATGGTTTACAATTTTCTCACACGGACAGATTCTTGACATGGCAAAGAAACCCAAAATGTTTGTAACATCAATAGGGTTGTTTTTCGATGAAGGATAACATGAAAGATCTAATTTCAAGCATTAAGATCTAAGTTTTGTTGATGAAAGAAAAACATAAATAAAATTGAGATTTGAACTTTATTTGCAAGAAGAATGGATTTTTCGGGTTGGTTATTAATCAAAAGAGTTGAAATGGTTATATCCATTATGTTTCAAACATTAGATTTGTTTTTCTTCGAAGAAAACATAACGAATAGTTTTTTGGATTGCTTTTATGAAGAAAATGGTTGAAAGTTTGAAAAGAAAAGAGGCACAAGGATGAAGGCAACATAGAAGGTTGCCGGAGTGATGCCGACAATGGTTGTTCGGGTTACCAGCCGACGAAAGTGAGGGCGGTAGTTTTGGGCTTGGCGGCTAGGGTTTGCTACACTTGCAACAAACCTAAGAGTGAAAAAGATGAAGATCTGAAGTCGTGTGAGACTCTTTTGACCACACGGGCCAACCAGCCCAAACCAAAAGCCTATGGACGAAATTATTTGGCCATTTAGCCCAAACAGAAAAACTAATGGTTATATGGGCCAGAACAACAGTAAGCCCATGAATCATAGAAGTTGGCTTATGAGCCAGCGGCCATTAAGGAATTATAGACTCAAAGCTTATATTTGATCGTGTTGGACTTGGTTTTTTGTTGTATTGACCAGCCCATACACTAAAGCCATGAACTATAAATCTACTACCATGGCCTATGGCTAAACCAACCGAAGCCCAAGCCTAGCCCATAAACCAATTAGGAGGCCACTTACATGGGGCAACCTAGAAATTGACCTATGGGTCGACCAATCAACCCGACCCAGCATCAGATTTTTTAACCTAATCAATCTACCTAGATTATTAACACATTCGGGCTGACCCGACCCAGTTTTACCAGGTCATGACCCGTTGACCGAGTCAACTCAGATTGACTTGATTTGTCGACCAGTCTTAGTCAAGATGGAAATAATTTTTTATCAGTCATAAAATGTTCATTTTATATCCAAATTGGACAAATAAATAGTTTATTTTTTGTGTTTGTTCGAGATCTACACAATGATTTAATTGCTAGAACATTATAATCAAAACAACTGATGATTATTTGCAGTTTATTGAAGATACCTTATTTGGAGAATACATTAATGTTGTCTTCTAAGATTAATTATATTGGCTTTATTATGTTTTGTATACTTCATAATTGGCTAAACATAGATATAGGTAAATGCACCATGAAATTCTATAAATGACAACAAATCAAATAAAGAATAAATTGATCATTGTCCATAAATTTTAAGAATAGCGAACGTGTATGTGCATACACCAAATAACAATAACATAGAAGACAGTATTATATGTATTAAGGTATATGTCTTTCCTATAGGGGTATAGGCAGACCGTATAAGTGATCGTTTAGGAAAATTTGATAGAAATTAATTTTTAGTCTGCCCAAAGGTGGCAGTTCTCTTGAAGTCACGAGTTCTTAAATCTTGGGATTTAAAATCCCATTAAGATCGCTTCTTTGCACTCATTTGCATGAAATCTCTAGTTTCTGCCCAAAGGTGATGTAGGGATGTTCATGTGAACGGAGTAGAATAGCCATGAATGCGGAAAGGAGAGATAGATAGCCCTCTTGCCAGAAGGTGTGGATAGTGTCTAGATCAATCTGGAACATGAAGGGTTAGGTCTATGCACGTTCTCCAATGCGACATTAGGGGACTAATAGCATATCAAAAATTTTGCCCAAAGATCTTGATTAGGGCTGCAACTCGGGCAGGTTAGGTTGGGTTAGAGGTCAACCCTAACCCAACCCAACCTTAAAGGATGTCAACCTTAACCCAACCCAACCCAAGGTCGGGCTTAGATTTTCCAACCCTATCAGGTTGGGTCGGGTTAGTCGGGTTGGTCAATTTTTTAATTTTTTTTATTAGTTGGAAATATTGTTAAATTTTTTCATATTAAAATAATTTATCAGCCAATACAATAACCGTTGTGCTAACCATTAAATAATAGCATAACTTCATTTCCAAAGCTCGTGAAAGAACATGATAATTTCATAATAACGAAAAAGTTTATTACATGATAAAAGTCACTAAAGAAATAACCAAACAATTGTTAGAGAAAAACATGATATTTTCACTATCAACCGATCACATAAAATGCCAAAATATAGTTTCAATGACATTTTGTAATATCACACAAAGGTTGTAGTTACTAAGGACAAACATCCATGGGTTGTTGCATTTGCCAAAATGTAGTGTGTATATTTGTCAGTAAAACTAATATATATATAGTTTGGAAGTTGGGCTCGGGTTGGGCCAAGCCTCAACCCTAACCCCACCCGATTTGATCAGGTTACCAAAAATTTGGCCCAAGCCCAACCCAAGTTCTAAAAGGACTAACCCAACCCGACCCTAATGTCGGGTTCAACCCATCGAGCTCGGGTTGAGCCCACCCAAGTTGCAGCCCTAGTCTTGATGATGCAACTTGTTTATACTTGTAAAGTGGGAAGTTTCTTATGAGTAAAACACTCTGAATCAATTCGACCAATACCCCTAATACGATTTGAATATTAAATCCTAAAATATCTTAGTAGCATTTGACCACGTCTTATTGCAGCTAAGGCCAAATTCGTCAAATGGGAGAAGGTGGATCTATTGGCTAAGATGATCATATGCGCTTCCATTAGCGAGACACTTCGATGTGGCATTAAGACTACTGATACAACCAAGGAATTGCTTATTCTGATAAAGAAGCAGTTCGTAGGATCCAATAAATCATTGCAATATGATTGCTTGGGTCAACTGATGGGCATGAGGCATGACGGCCAGAGCAGCATGCGAAAGCACATTTTGAAGATGTCGAAGTTGGCGATCGAACTTCGCAAGCATGGTACCTTTGAGGATGACATGTTAGTCCACATGGTGGTATTATCTCTACGTACCCAATTCATATGACACGTTCAAAGTGAACTATAACGCACATGATACAAAGTGCCTACATCAATTGATCACTTTGTGTGTGACTGAGGAGGTCATACTACGAGGCTATAAGGTTGAGTCAGCGCACTTTACTGCTCATTCTAATAACAAGAAGAGCTTCAAGATGGGGGGCTTCAAGAAGAGTGGCAACACCAAGGCCCTCAAACTAGTATAGGGGCATAAAGGATTCAAGCCTTAGAATATCCACAAAGGGAAAGCAACGGTAGTGATGACCAGTACTAAGAAACCAGATGATGCAGAATACTGATTTTACAAGAAGAAGGGGCACATGAAGAAAGACTGCTTCTTATTTAACAATTGGTTACAAAAGAACCAATGAGGGATTCATCAGCAAGAGAGGAATCAGACCGGATAATAGTTTTCTCATTAGAAATGCAGATGAGATTAGAATTCTATTTCTTTATTCTATCGTTTGGACAGAACATTATTTCTATTTTAGACTGGACATGGTTTATTTTATTAGATTATCTTTATCAGTTATTTTGGATTAGATAGTCCGTTTGCTTCAACATTATTAATTTTGTTTTTCTATTGATTATCATTTTTGGGATGTCAACATTCTAGTTCATCAGAATTTTAGCTGACTATGACAAGAACAGGCCGAGCTAAAAGATTACAAAATCAGACTGAGAACTAGATGATCAATCGAGATCCAAGGTGGGACCCGGACATTGTACAAAAAAAGAAAGCAAACCTGAACATGGACTTTCATCAGAAAATTCTCAAAGGCCCACGACCTCAGTACCAAAGCTCGATGACAAGCCTAGAAGGCTAGTGGGCCACACTACCAAGTTAACAGGCCAAGTTGGAAGTAGACCAAGTTTGCAGACCACGATCCTTGAAATCTAAAAACGCAAATTTAGCTATTGGGCCATGTGGGCCAAGTTGTTAAAACCATGATTGTGGCACAAGATGATAAACCATGATGGACTACGATAGTTGGGCTAGTAAACCAAGAATAATCAGAGTTGCATGATCGGGGAATGAATGTAGGCCAACATATATAGTATGGACCAAGAACTAGAGAGTGTATTTTGTTTATGATAATAGCATGGATGACATGGCGTGGAATGCATGGATAGCATATTGAAAATGGAATGGATGACTTCAATCAAAGGGGAGATACTCAATTCGCAGAAGACGTGTACATCATTCAAATACAGCTTGTAGGTGAACCGTCACGATGCATTCAGAAACAAAGAAAATAAAATAAAGTTGCTGGATTGCTTGTGCCAACTAAGGAGTATGGGCTGCCATGCATATTCAAGAATCATTGAAAAGGGTGTAAATATGAAGGTGGAGCCATGGGCTTAGCAAGGGTGCAAAGTCTAAAAAGGCCAAGATATTTGGAGATACATGAGATTAATTCCCTTTGGTCCTCTTATTCAGCCCATATTTGGCCCATATCTTCTAGTTATAGCATGTGGGCTTGTTAAGCTTTGATAATGGGCTTTCATGATCGATTTGGGCCCACAAGTCTCGAAAATCGTCCCATCGGGGTTTCCTGCGACAGAAGAAGCGCGTAATGAGACTTTATCAGAACGGCTTAATATTTAGACTTCCGAAAATGTGTTTAATGCATGCAAATATACCATTTCGTCCAGAAAAGTGTGTTTTACGCAATGAGATAGACTCTTACGTAGAAAAGTGGATAATTAGAGCAGTTTTACGTAGGAGAGTGCGATAACGCTAACAGGATAAGTGCTTAAAATAAGCACTTTTGAGCGAATATCAAGTGGGGTCCACAATGAGTGAGGGTCACCTCCATATTCTTACATGAGAATCCAACGGCTAAACCCCACTTGATCTCTCTTCCCTTTTATTCCCTTATAAAAGGAATAAGAAAACATAAATAAGGGACATCTCTTACCCTCTCTCTCTCTCAACTCACCGCCTCTCTCTACCTCTCAACCACGCCCATCTCTCATGTACAGCCACCCACAATTGCTCTCTCCCTCTCCAAAACCAGCCTACTGGACTGGTGCATCTCCGTCAAACAGTCCAAACCGTCATCCTCTCCACCATCATTCCTCTCCATCGTCTTCAATCAACGGCAACTTGCACTTGCCGCTTCAAGATCCCTCCAAGCCGCCTCCATCTTTGCAGGCAACCTGCAACTCCGGTCAGCCTATCCTTCTCCTACCGTCTCCACCATTGCTGCACAACTCCCATTTCAGTCCAAGCCTTCCAAGCTGCTGCCTTCTCCACAACACAAGATCCATTTAACGCATGCATGCAACTCCGTCAACTAGTAGATATAAGCCGCCTTAGCTGTTGCCCTCAAGCACTTAATGGTGCACTTTGCAGGTTTGCCTTTCCCTCTATTGCTCAACCATCATCCCTCCCAACGGCATCTCTACCACCAAAACCAGCAAGAGCAGCCTGCAACTTAGGGTGTCTTGTTCTTCTCCAAGGGTGAAACCTGGTGGCCCTTTCGTTGCTCCACCTCCCCCAGATCTGCAACTTCACGGTCGCAGGCACACCTGCACTGGTCTTCACGGCCAGCAAACCACTACATCACAGCCCGCCTTCTTCTTCTCCTCACCATCCTTGCACTTCAGGAACGTTCAACCATCTTCTTGCCATTTGCTGAACGTGTACCACCAAACAAACTGGGACCAGCATACCTTCCCACAAGTTGTACCTGCAATTGTTTTTCTCACCGGCAGTTCTCTTTTAAACCAGCAACGTGCACTCCCATGGCAGCACCTCCCTTTCTAACGTTCTCATGCTCCACTTTTCCATCATATCCTAGCACCACTAGATCCGCACCTACACTCCACAATGGGTTAGCCATCTTCGTGGCCGATCTTTAATCTTAATTGGCCAACTCCAACCGTTCTCGATCTTCAATGATTGATTCCAAATCCCGGTAAGTTTCCTTGGTGATTTCTCTCTCTCCCTTCATGCCACGCCCCCAAATCCGATATTTGGTCATAATTACCTTTCTCGTATCTTGAGGCGCGATCTGATCATACAAACACACAGTTAAACAAAACTAGTATCACGATGCAGTGAAAATACACCGGATAATTTTTTTCATTTTATTTAAACAATCCATAAGACGAAACGCACTTCATTGACACATTAATAATGTTAGAGGATCTCTCACCTCAAACAAAACTGTAATATGCCAATCCAAAAGAAAATATTGTATATATATCGTACTCCCAAATACATGTTACTAACGGTCAAACGACCTACATAACTCATGTATCCTTCTACAAGATAGAAGAATTAAATAAAATATAACATCGTCTCTAGCACAAGTCTATCAACAGAAATACTAGAAGCATCAGACCAACTTCCTCTTATCCTTTTCTAAAAATAAAATATTTTAAAACGATGAGCTAGGGCCTAGTAAGTACATTCTCGTGCGTAAAACCACTTAAATTAGCGACTTATGTTTATTTTAAAACAAATACGATTTGCAAATGAATTTCACATGTAATTCGATAAAACTCAATTATCCATCAATTACTTATGTATAACTTCGAATACAATGAAGACTTTTCATATAACAGTCAACCTTTCTCTTATCAGAATACCTGTGACCATTTCTATAAAGTCAAACTATCAATTCTGATGTATTCCGTACCAACATTCCATCGATCCTAGTGTACGATGTCAACACTTCTAGTCCACAAGTAAACTCCCTAATGTGCACACTAATTATTTCATTAGGTATCCTCTCTCCCGATTCTCTAATTTTCTTTTAGGTATAAATACCCGAGGGGTCTCATGAATGAGACAACACCTCTTCTTTAGGGGACTGGAACCCTAAGGGGTCTTAAGAAAATAAGACAACGCCTAATGCTTTAGGGGACTAAAACCCCAAGGGGTCTCAAAGAAATGAGACAACGCCTGATTCCAACTAATCTGATATTCCACATTCTCAATCACGTTCTTATTCATGTCCTTAATCGTATTTATATGCATAAAATAATAATATTTGTAGAAACATCTTTACATGCATAACATTCATATTTTTGCATTTTGAAACTAAAAATAAGAACATTTAAGTCATATTAATATCTTAAAAAGTGAATACGTAAAAAGGATGAAAAATGCATATATCTCATTTTAAATGAATTTGAACATGACTTCATCCAACTAAACAGATTGCACATGTCCTCATCTATCATAATTTCATACTTTTAAGATTTCAAAAAATTATCAATGCATTTACACATTTTATGTGGAAAATACAAGAATTAGGATTTTTCCTTGCTAAAATTTAATAAATAACAAGAATAACATTTTCAGACATTTTCCCCAAAAATAATAGAATTTTCTAGAATTTTTCTACAATATTCTGTGAATTTTCTACTATTTCAAAAAAATAAAAATAATATTTATAAATAAATAATAATTAATTAATTAAATAATAATTAATTAATTAATTAAATAAAGGCATAAAATAAATAACTATGTACTTACAAGTGAATACGCTAGAATCCCAAATCTTTGAACCTCGTACGATGCGAATCTCGAGGTAGCACGTATCTCGAGGTAGTAGGCCCCACAAAAACTTTTCAAAGGACCTGAATATTTTCAAGAATTCCTGAGAATTTTTTAGAATTTCTTCTAGTTGAGGGATTTTTTTACAAATATTCTTACCTCAGGGGTTAGAACGTAAATACCCAAATTGATGTAATTTTCTTAAGGCATAGCCTTGTATTTATAGAAGATGAAAACTCAGAACTTTTCATTCATATCTGATGTGGGACTATAATTTTAAAAATTATCTTTTTTTTTTTTCAAATTTTAATAAAAACTTAAAATGTTGCCTAGAACTAAACACAATCACTTTTTACTCGCACGTCCGATTTGGACAAACTTGATACCGATAGAAAGCTATTGTTGAGACCTTTAAAATGGCATACATATAATGTTCAAAGTATTATAAAAAGTCTACTATAATATTGCTAGAAATAGGGTCATTACACTTCATCTCTTTCTCTCTCTCTCTCTAGATCTCTTTCTCCCTTTATCTCTAAATCTTTTTACTACTTTTTAGCTTAGTTTTTTATCTTTTATTTTAGTAAGATTGATTCAAGTCTATGTAAGATGTTTCTTGTTGATCAAATAATATTAATTTTAATATAGTTTTGTTGATTTTTGGTAATCTCTTTTGTTGATGATTTCATTGGTCTGTAATAATTTCTCAAACAAAATCAATGTTTTAATCTCGATTTCTCCACCCCTCTCACCTCTCCATGATTTTTTGTAGTATTTTCGTAAGTTTTTAGTGTTCCTTAATACGCCACCCTAACCCCGAACGTGGATTCGACATCCGACATGAACCACTATGCAAAGAATGTGTATTTTGCAGGATAAAAAGTCTCAGAAATTACAAATATTATTGATCTAGGGTTTTCTCCCAACGATCGGAAAAACCTAGTTTATACACAATATTAAGATGATAATGACTGAGCCATGATAGTTTAAGCAACTAGACTAATTTTTATTATACACCCTAAGAGGTTGAAGAGAATATTTTATTGTTCATCTAGGCACATGCAAATTGTTGAAATTAGTCATTACAAATTTCTAGAATAAGGTCAGATCAGTGGGAATGAAATATAAGGTCAATTTTAAAGAGAATAGATGTAGTCCAACGATCTATTTTATCCATTAGCCCTTACTTCAGCCTCATGTGTTAGAATTACAACATCCTTATTGCACCCAGAGGTATACGTAGTCCCTATAGCATAGCATTTTGTTTACAAGTTGAAGAGATTGATTTATGATTTGGAACAGACATTGAGACAGTGGTACCTGAAATTCGACCAAATGGTGATTGAATGTGATTTTAATGAAAATGTTGTTGACAAGTGAATATATCTCAAGATGAGTGGGATTCATTTTATCATTATTGTTCTCTATGTTATGACACCCCTTATTGAAGAGTTGGAGATTGTGAATTCTATTCACAGATCCATTATCATTTATTTTGACGATAAGGCCGTGATAGATTACAAGAAGAATGATAGGGTGACCAGATGAAACAAGAACATTGAACTGAAGTACCTTCTCGTGTACGAAAATTTTCGTGATGGATTGATCGCTTACTAAAAGACTTTTGTCGAAAGTCTTTAAGGGACGACTAGTATAGGACTTGTTGAATCATTTGATCATGTCGTTTGAACATTGTTATTTGCTTTAGCTTGCTTCTATTTTATTTATGATGTTATTTGGCATTTTATTGCTGCTTGAAGTTTTTGAAGTTATTTGACCCTTTGTTCATGGTCAATTATGAATTAATAATATTGTTGTTGTTGTTGCATGTGAGTAAATGTACTCGTAAAGTTTAAGATGCATTGACTAGACATGACTTGGTATTATGTTGGTGAAGTCTTCATGTTATAGTTATTGTCTGTGAGTAAATGTACTCGTAAAGTTTTAAGATGCTTGGGCTAGACGTGACTTGGTATCACATCGATGAAGCTTTCGTTCTGGGTAGAAAGGCGATGGGACATCACATAGTGGGTTTGCCAATAAAATATCAAAATGACATACGATGAGTCATGTTTTTAAAATTCGTCATTGCATGTGAAGGCCAAGTACGAGACATTTGTCTCTAGCCATGGAAATTACACCTTCACCCTCCATTGTTTAAAAAGAAACTTTTTATTTCAAAAAATTCTATCATTTTCATTTTCAACCATACCAACCATTTGTGAAGAAATTTTGGAGCAAATCTTTTGAGGAGCAAGAACCGATTCTTATATATGTCGAAGACGACTCCAGGGGGCTTTAAATGGGTATGGGAATCGCCGGATTTATCAAGGAATAGGGTATGTTCATCTCCTTTCCTTTTTTCCATATTTCTTCTTTCTTCCTCCATGCCTTTTCTTCATTTTTTTTTAGAAATCATGGTCTGTTATGTGTGTATTTTATGCTGTAAATACCGTCCATTTTTGGACTGTTAAACATGTACTTTTGGGGTGCATTTTGGGATGGAGGAAAGATGAAGTTTGGTGTGAGAAATAGCTATGTTTTTAGGACATTTGGGAAAGGAAAAATGCTGTCTTAAGGTTGTTTTACTGCTGTGAAAACAGCAAGGAGATGGAGGCTTGTTCAACTTGAAATCTAGACATAAAACCCATTTTTCAGTTAGAAGAACTATGGGAGAGATAGAGGGCAGGTTTGTGTGGTTTTGAGAGGCTGTTGGGAAAGGATTGTGAGCCATTAATGGCCATGGGGTGTGTGCTGAAACGCAGCACAGTTCTGTGTATTTCCAGCAACTTTTTGGGTTGAAAAATTTGGGTGTTAAACCCAGAACTTTTAGTCAAAACATGGGTAAATTGTAGGGGAGGGTAAAACGTTTTCTTTTGGTGGGACCTACATTGTTTTGGTCACCTCTACGGTTAACATTAGAGAT
The DNA here is from genome assembly GCA_035048495.1 of Euptelea pleiosperma. NCBI lineage: Eukaryota > Viridiplantae > Streptophyta > Magnoliopsida > Ranunculales > Eupteleaceae > Euptelea > Euptelea pleiosperma. The sequence goes on from CM068541.1 coordinate 18,056,121, forward strand.
GAATAACAGGTCTCTGTTTTGGGTTTCTTGGTTGCCCAAAACAGAGTACCGTAGGTTGAGAGAGATGCATAAAATAGAAAAAGATAAAAGAAAGGAAAAAAAAATATAACATGTATGGACCTTTAAAGTGAGGCCCACTAAGTTTATAGGAATCTATAGGGGTGGCCCATTTCAAAAATCAAAACAAAAGTTCATTTCAATCAAGGAACCTTTAAAATGACGAACTCACTAGGTTGCTAAATCAAATGACGAAAATAATAATAATAATAATAATAAAAAGGGAATTTTTGACATACCCCCCCCATGTTATCTTTAAAATTTGACATACCCCCCACAATTTGAAAAAGCTGACATACCCCCCTATGACTCGGTCCACTGTCATTTGACCAGTGTTGACCCGAGTTGACTGCCTAATTTTGTTTTAAAGGCCGAAAGTGCCCTTGTCTTCAACCTTATAACAAGGGTTTGGGTTTAAGCCAAAACCCATAACCCAAATCAAACATGAAAAGAGGAGATTAAAGATAAAAATTAAAACCAATGTTGGTAAACTTGAGATTATTTTTTTTATTTTTTTGATGAATTAAACAAAGATTGAGAAGAAAAAACCCCAAAAAAATAAACAAAACTCACGAAGGAATGAGATTTCTTTTTTTGGATTTTATTGTAGAATGATATTTTAAAATTGAGAGAACCCATTTTTCCACATCTCAAAAGTTTGAAATATAAATTGCTTTGTCATGTTTTTCATTTTTGTTAATGAAAATTTTAAAACTAAAATTGTATGTGTGTTTTTTTTTTTTTTTTTTTTCTAACCTTAGGTTTAAAATTATTGCCGGAGTGGTGGCCAGCCGGCCATGAGACTCCGGTGGGTTGGTCGCCAGTGATGGGCGGCCAACCCATTGGAATATCTTGGCCGGCCATCCCCACAACCGTTTGATTTGGGGTTTGGGTTTTGGCCCAAACCCTTGTTCCAAGCTTGAAGGCAAGGGCATTTTTGCCATTTAATACAAAATTTGAAAGTCAACTCAGGTCAACATTGGTCAAGTGACAGTGGACCGAGTCATAGGGGGGTATGTCAGCTTTTTCAAATTGTGGGGGGTATGTCAAATTTTAAAGATAACATGGGGGGTATGTCAAAAATTCCCTAATAAAAATAATAAGAAATTACAATCCTAATGGTAAATAGTGTAAAATAGGTTTGACTAAGTGTTAAACTTCTATCCACCAATCCGACAAATGTTTGGCCACTTTAGGTGAACCTACAAACTAATAGGTGGTTCTTAGCCATTGGATCTAAACATTTTTCAGCATGGGCTTGACCCAATGCTATTTCACCTATGGACTTGTTCACGAAATCTATAAAAGTTCGACCACACCTTGGTAAACCAACACACCAAATATATTTTAATAATTGTTGTTTTTAGTAATTATATTTGAGCACTTTTCTCGTAACGGCATGTGTTAATATATTTGGACTTAATTTGAACCATAGTTGATCAATTTTGACTAGTTCGACCCCATGTAGTTTGTGGTTGACCAAGTTTGACCTTGATTGACCAATTGACATATCTTGACTCTTAATGGACCAGTGTTGATTAGGGTTGATCAAACTTAACCCAAGTTATAACCAGATTGGACCCAGATTTAACTAACTTGACTAGAATGGATTAGGTTTGACCAAAATAGAAAGGTTGACAATATTTGAATGAGGTTAACTAAATTTGACTTTGCTTAATCACATTAACTAATAAGGTCTTTAGTTAGTTTAATTTGAATAATCTTTAATAAAACACGAAAAAGAATAATTAGATGTAAGTACCCACTCAGCATGGGTTAACTAGTTTGACTAGTTTAATTGGTTAACAAATCGACTAAGTTTTACCAGTTCGATTAGGCCAACCCTATTGATTAGTTGACCAGTTAGACTTAGGCTGACTATAATGGCTAGTCTAATCAGTCTACTAGGATAACAAAAGTTCTTAATTGACTAGTTTGACTAGGCTGGACTAAGTTGATTAGTTAACCAGTTTTGCTAGGTTTAACAATATTAGTTGACTAGTTTGACTTGGGTTGACTATAACGACTAGTCTACCAGTCTACTAAGTTGACCAAGTTCTTAGTTGACTAGTTGCTAAGTTAGATCAGACTAAGTAGTTAACCAATTTAACTGAGGTTGACTATGTTGATTAGTGACTGGTTGAATTAGGATGGAACTAAATGGATTAGTTAACCAACATATTAGTTGAACAGACTTGACCTATGTTGACTAGACTTGATAGTGTTATATTAATGTTAATTAGTTGATCGAAATAAATCTTATTTGACTTAAATTAGTATCCTTTAAAATTAGTAAGACTATAAGTTTCATCTAGTTTGACCTTAGGGTTTTGTTTTAGTCTTAGGTTTTTACTCATTTTAGTAGATCTATAGTGAACTTAGGACTTAGTCTTCTACTTTAATTGATTTTATTTTATCTCTTCTTTGCATTTTGTCATTAATCGTGAAGAAAATTAAGCTATACAATGAGAGAAGCGTAAATTGAGATATAAGCATCCGAGCTATAGCTGAACTGGCGAAAGAGTAAGCCGGACGTTTAGCCATTAGAAAACTAACCCTTTTGGATTAGCGTTGTAAGGTGGGTGGCTTCTTATCCTCTTAATAATCGTCTCATATTTATTTTGAAATCTTGCAAATTTATACATATTGTTATATGATCTGATTTATGAATTAAGTTAGAAAATCTAATTATTTTCTAGAACTTAGAATTTCTCACTATTGAGTTTTTGGAAGAGAAATTTTCGAAAGTCAAAAGTATTATGGGAGATTTTTATCGAAACAACTCTCTCTATTTCATTTAATGAAAGAAAAGAGTGATTATACGTAGTTTGACATGGATTGTGAGTGGTGATGGGATAGGAGTTCTCAGTCGATTGAAGTATGTGGTGCGTGAAGTCCCCAATTAACGGGTGATGGTGATAGACCGCCCGAGACTTAGAACTTAGTTAACGAGTGATGGTGATAGACCACCCAGGACTTAGAACCTGGTTATAGATAGAGTGGGTGATGGTGATAGACCGCCCGGGATATATGTTTTGGATGATGTGTGTCACATGAGCTTCAACGCGTAATAATCTATATGAGGGAAGCTGGTCCCAAGACGACAGAACATATAAGATATGATAGGGGAGTTTTGTACACATATTTGTATGCAAAAGTTTTTCTGAAAGAGAAAGAAAGTTATGTTGATTAAAAATTATTAATTATTATTTATATTATATAATATATCACTAAGTGATCTGGAAAATGATCAATTGAACTCCTGTAAGAATAGTTTAATACTATTTTTCAGAGGTGACGAATTGTTCTAAGATATGACTAATGATTTTTGTTTCCTAGGTGGTGTGGGCTATCTTTGCGACTTGAATCATTATTCAAATCCAAGAAGTTCTATTTCTCTTTTCTAGATTACCATCTTTGTAGTGGTACATCTTAGAAGTCTAGATTTGATAGAGGTTTACATTGTATGCCTCGATGAGGCGATAGACGTGAGGGGTACGGTTTGTCGGTCCCTAAATAATTTAAGGATCCTTGAAATGTCTGCAGACGTCGAACGATTGACCATCGTTGTTCTTTTGACCTGTGTATTCAGTGTCGTGGTCAAAGGCCATCTCTTGAGCCTAAATTCACAGGCTTGTAGTGTGCTCCTCACACGCAACGGTAAATATCCGTCCGACCGCAAATTAGGATACTAACAGTGGGGTTCCACACTGGTTAAGTATTTGGACAAAAGAAATGATTGCTAGACTAGGGCTGATACTAGTCGTGACCTCTTCACTCTAAGATGAATAGACTACCCGCCTTGTGTTGTTATTAGTTGGCGATGAGTGAGATATAGATGTTATTGATGTAATGTTTAAATGCTATTTGATTTTTAATTTTATTAGTACGTTTTAAATTCTGTCATTTATTGCTAAATAAAATTGTTAGTTTGAATTTTCGTTCTTACACTTTTGTTTCTTTCAAAATGAAATGTATTTTGTTGTTATATTATTTTGTATTTATGATGATTGTTTTAAGAATACTTGGTTACTTGTAAGCTTTTTCAAAAAAGCTCATACCCCCCCCCCCCCAGTTCTCTTGTAGAGAAGAACCTATGGACTTATTCAGACTTGTTGTGAAGTGAAATCTAGTTGTAGTAAAGCAGATTTCAGGTTATTAACTCATGATTGAGTATGTATTTATATTTAGATTCTTGTTTAGAAGTATATATCATTAACTTCACATATTATCTCTATTGTATAATGTCAAGTAGGTCCGTGCTTCCGTATTATATAAAAAAAAAATCTCCTAAAATTTATAACTTAGGTTAGATGTGAAGATGTGAGAGTGGGTATACTTTGCGTGCCTTGGATTCATGACACGTAGCTAACACCTCGAGATTCGTGTGGTCCGAATTTGGGGCATTACAAGAACAGTCTAATTTATGGAGACATTCATGGGTTAGTAGATATGGCAAGATTTCTTTTCCAATGCTAATATATAATAAATACGATATGATAATATCTCTAAAGTCCAAAATGCCATGTGGAGTAGTTTTTAAGGGCCCACAGACTTTTATGGATGTTTGGTCCACCACCTCTGATGGAGCTATACATAAAAATCTGTTTAATTGATGATTTCTAGCCTTTGGATTAAGCATTTTAGTAGTAAGATTTTTGGCCGTTGGATTTGAGAATGTTTTTTTTATGCTAACATATAATTGCAAGAAATTATTGATCAAGTTGATTTTTGTATATAGGTCCACCAAGGGGTTGACCAAACATCCATAACTTTAAGAGGACCGAAAGTAAGCTCTAGGTAGCATTTATGTGAGGGTGATTTATAGCCGATGGATTCAAGCATTTTCTACTACTAGACATCACTAATCAATGCAATTTTGGTGTACGTGTAGGTCGTCCACACCACGTGTTCTACTGGGAGAACAAGAGGGACTCCTATTTCTTCCAAGAGATGGAGTGGGCCACCATCACTTTATAATTTTACTCCTTAAAGAAATAGGAAAGCACTCTGACCCTGAGCCTACATACAGGGCCGGCTCGATGCAAGTTGAAGCCTAAGGCGAAAACTCTATATAAAGTCGTCTTTATATTTAATATGTTAATATTTATGGTATTAATTAAAAAATTAAACTCTCCATATTATTGAAAATCTTTATATAAAAACTATTCTTAATAATCAACAAATACGAAAAATTGATTATCAACTATGAAAAAATTTAGATGCAAAGGAGTCTCATTGCAATCAATGCAAAGGACTCTCGTGTCCCTACATAGATCACTATTTGGGCCCAGGGACGGCGTGGATGTTCAGCCCACCTGTTGGTGGATAAACATACTAAAAATCAGCTTGATTGATGATTTCTAGCCATTGGATTTACTACCCAAAAAATATGCTTGAATCCAACGGCTAGAATCATGTCCTAAAAACCAAGGTTTAAAGGAGGCCATTTTAACGGTTAAACGGACTGGGGGCTTTATCATTTAAACTGTTTAAATGGCCGTTAAAACGGATTGAAACGGCCAGGGGCAAAAATGGAATTAAATGGATTTTAAATATTTCAACAGATTTTAACGGAAAAAATGGCGCTGAAATTCAAATTTTGAAATTTGAAAATTAAAATGGAATTTAACGAAAATTAAACGGATTTAACGGTTATTTTTTTCACAAAATTTTTCAGAATTAAACGGCTGTTTAAACGATTTTAACGGCCATTAAAACAAAAAACGGTTGTTTTATTCAAAACCGATAAAACGTGTTTAAACGGTTTTAAAGGAAACGGGATTGGGGCATTACCATTTAAACGGCCATTTTTACACCATTTTAAAAACTACTAAAATCTATGTCTAGGGATAATCAATCGGCCGGTTGATTTTTTCTTTGTATACTAAATAATAGGTGGGCTAAAAATCCATGTTTCTAGTGGGACCAAGACTGGGGGCTTTCTCTCACCAAGGGGCCTTAGGCGGCCACCTTAATGGTCTTAGCTGGCGCTGCCTACATATAAACCCCTCCTCTTCCTCTTTTAACACGAAACCCTAAAAAAGTATCTGCATAGGAGAAAAGATGAAAAAGAGATAGAAAAGCCATGTCATCCAATTTGAGATGTCTAGTCAGACAATCTCCACTATGAATTCTACCCGATCAGCTGTATCCTCCACCGATTCCCCATTGCTACCATGGACACGGAGTTCCATGGCAATGTTTATCGTCCCACTACCGGTGACCGTCTGATCTATATATATCAGCTCATGAATATCAGTGTGGACGCCTTGAACCTCATCTAAGTTGCTCTCACTCTCTCCAACGCTAATGGCGAACTTCCCAATTTCGGTACCAATACCTACTTCATCTGGGAATTTAACTTTCAGGATTCCGAGGCCTTAGCGAACTTCCCAATTTCGGTACCGATACCTACTTCATCTGGGAATTTATATAACTTTCAGGACTTCGACGTCTATCGCGACCCTCCACGCATCGGTCTCGATTGAGCTACTGAAGCGATAAGGGATCAACTTTGATAAGAACAACAAGAATAGGATCCATAAATTGGGTTACATAATGGATGCCGTCTCCTCTTTGATTACTAAACGATCCTGTGCCACTAAGTCCAACAAGGGTGATCGCTTCAATCTGAAAATATTGAATATCATATTTACAAAAGTCTATCATTTTAATTTTATTCTCGTTGAACATTAAAATATAAGTTTATGTTAAATAGGAAAATATTAGGAAGAGTGATATTTTCAGTGCCATCAATGGCCACTAACACTCATGAAATTTGGTCCTTAAGCTTCTTCCCTGATATGATGTCATTACTCGAAGATTGTTGGTGTTTGTCACTAGCTTTTTTCTGCATGCTCTATTCCATTTTATTCTGTTTTCGTTGTTGCTACTTGCTACTATTTTAGAAAAATTTGGTTCAAAGGTAAAATTTTGGAAGTAAAGTTTGACTTAGCGAGTCAACCTGTATTTAACTTATAGAGTTTCTTGTGATCCACAAGCAGGTGAATGACCCAGTCACCCACCTAGTTTGAAAGCTATGCACTCCATATAGATTTTTTGGTAGAACTTCTTTATGTAATTTTTTTTTTTCTTAATTCCACAATTATACTGGTTGACAAAGGAAGATTGAGTTGTTGTTTTTTGGTGATTCTCAATGAAGAATGTAACCAAGATGTACTAGTGGTTCTAATTGATATGCACAGTTACAGTTGCAGCCTTGATTCTAAGATCAAGATGAATTTGGGTAGGTAAAAAAATGACGTTTTATTTTTTATTTTTCCGATATCTACTGGTTGAGACTCAAAGGTATGGAGATGCATTTAGTTTCTAAGAAGCCTTTGTAAGAGAAGAACAAAAAGAAGAAAGAAGAAAATGATCTTAGTTCAATTCTTAGAGCCACAAAAATCAGAGCTTCATTAGAGGATCCTTTTGGAACCCAGATAAGCTTAGGATCAATTTCTTCTTCTGCTTCTTCGTGTTTTCATAATATACGTGTTTGTTATCCTTAAGTTTACAATACTCCTGAATGCTTAATTCTGCATGAGTTGTCTGTTTTATCAAATTTGTGTTTAAATTGTTCTATTCATAGTTCATTTGCGAACACAACACGCAGTCTATTTTTGTAACATGTCATGGTCCTTTTGGTTTTCTATATCAAGAAACATGTGTATGTGTGTGTGTGTGAATATGATGATAGCACCTGTAGTTAAGTAACATCTCCCATCCATCACCCTTAATTCAATTAGATTTCCTATCCCTACTACTTTCCTTCACTGCCATACACATGGTCCCCCACTTATATGGTCATTGATCCAGACCATTCATTCAGTCTCAGTGGGGACTATTTATTCTCTTCAGATGCGTAAATGAAGCGTGTCTCAAACAATCTCATGCAGTTATTCTATGGTCATCTTGGTGTAATTGAGGTCCATTTCATTTTTGTGTGTTTTTTTTTTCTCTTTTTGTAATTCTTTCAACTTTTAAGCGAAAAAGTGAATGAAAAGCCTAGCGAAAAAATAAATTTTGAAAGAAGAAGATAAAAATGGTGTATAGATATGGAGCCATCCACAAAGGAACCCCATCCCCCAATAGGTGCCTCCTTGATTTGACTCTTCCGTGAATGATTAATGGGTGTAGATTGTAAAACTCTTCTCATGAGTGGTGGGGTGTTCTTTACATGTGGCAGCTAAGGTGGTAGACCCAAAGGGAGTCCGCAGGTTTTGCCACCTCGACATCTTTACAATCTTCCTGATCTCTTCTGACTGTTCTTGGCAGCAACCAACAAACATATATGCTCTTCCATGTCTTGATCCAGATGCACCCCATTTGTGAATCGAGCATAAAACAGATCATATGATCTTATCCTTGCTATTGGATGCAGTAAGACACTCTTATACTCTCAAATTATAAAGCAGATCTTGTCCTATTTTTATCTCAGTTATCTATTGGATTGTTTTGCTTAGGTTTTTGTTTTATATATATATATTAAGACGTCCAGTTAACTTAGTGTATAAGTATCATGGAGACGCACATTCTTTTTTGTTTTCTTCATTATTATTTACTTATTATAGGCTCTAATGCAACAGATTTAGTGATATTGGATATCTATATAATAAAGTAGGACGGTTGTCTCCCCCTCTTATCCGATTTCATAAAGGATGGTCGAGATCTTATCACACCAAATAGACGGTGGATCTCAGCCACTCACACCCAATTTTGACAAACGCTTTGTCGATGAGTGCCTTGGGCACGGGTCACCTACTATCTATTTAACAAAATAGGACGGTTGTCTCCCCCTCTTATCCGGCTTCCTAAAGGATGATCGAGATCTTATCAAACCAAATGGACGGTGGATCTCAGCCACTCACACCTAATTTTGACAAACGCTTTGTTGATGAGTGCCGTGGGCACGGGTCACCTACTATTTACCTACATATAAGGAATGAAATGGGTTGGATTTACATATAGCCCAAGGGTCAGGTTCAGGAGCCCCACTTTTTATGCCTCGAGAGGGGTGTTACCATTAAAACAGATTGAAACGGCTAGGGGCAAAAATGAAAAAATGGATTTTAATGATTTTAACGGAAAAAAGTGGTGCTGAAATTCAAAATTTAAAATTTGAAATCTGAAAATTTAAAATTAAAAAAAAAAAAATAGAATTTAACGGAAATTTAATAGTTTGCTTATACCCCTCTTATCTTATATGGCTTCAATAATGAGTGGCTGAGATCCACTATGCTTCATATCGATGGCTGAGATTAACTCCCACCCGATTTTGACAAACACTTTATCGGAAAGTGCCGCGGGCATGGGCCTCCCGCGCATATATTAAGTTGTATTCTCTTATCTTATCCATCCATCTAATGCGGACAGTTAGATAAAGAATGGTTGAGATCAAATCCATCTATCTAATGTGGATGGTTAGATTTCAGACACTCAATCTGCCTCATTTGACCTCAATTTATTCAAAATTTAAATTTCAACACCGTTATTTTTTGTTATTTCTGTTATTTTCCCATTTCTCCCTCTGCGCTTTGCAATCCGTTATAATAGCCGTTATAATGGAAAAAAGGGTAGCGCCCCAGTCCGTTATACAGTTTGAGTGCCGAAGGCACCCAATTTTTGCAAACGCTTTTGTCGGAGAGTGCCGTTGGCATGGGCCATTTACTATTCTATATAACAAAATACATTGGTTGTCTCCCTACTTATACCTCCTCTTATAATTAAGCATCAACAAAGAAGGGCCGAGATCTAATCCTCCCCCAAATGGATGGTGGATCTCCGCCACTCACCTGATTTTGGCAAATTCTTTGTCGAGGAGTGCCGATGGCACGGGGCACCCACTAGTCTATACATATATGGGTAACTAATGCCAGTTCTTCCGTGGTTTCTAGCTTGTGGCAACTCTTCTAAATATGAATGCGTGTGTATATTTCATTGAGGAAATGTAAGGTTCATCCTATTTGGGGATGCATTCTGTCTTAAATTACTCAAGCTACCCAGCCCATTACCAAGCCCACGGCCCGCCCTAGGACCAAGCCCATTGGTTCGACTATAGACTGGGCAACGGGCTGGGCCTGGGTTTCAATTTTGGAGTGAGGCCCAGCTTTACATGCAAGTAGGCAATCAACCACGATCTTACCTCGCCTTATAACCAACTACTGTACAGATTGCAGAATTAATCACGGTTGCATTCTTAACCATTGATCGTGTTAAAATCAACTTTCATCAAACATTTTACAACCGATTGTCATTTTTCAACAGCGAAGCTCTCGTTTATCATTTTGAGTAGATAGAAAACATCATATGAAGGGATAAAAAATGGGAATTATCTCCTGAGAGCAGCTCAATAAACCAAAAATCAGCCTGATTAGTGATTTACAACCTTTGGATTTTTGCACCCAAATAATGCTCAAATTCCTACCGTTAAAATCAACCCTTGAAAATAACTTCAATCGAATCGGTTAGAAATCACGAATCAGTCTGATGATTTTTTGTGTACCTGTCCACCGAGTGACTGGCCTAACATCTATGCCGTCATCCTCCTCTAATAGTAAGCCGCGTGGCTCGTATTGAGTGCTGTGACCGGCTTCCTTCTCAACAACTTGTGATAAAAGTTACTCATCAGGTAGCTACTGACCAGGTGTGGTTCTGTATAACGGTTTCCAAAAGGTTCGCGTTGTTTTCAGGAGTGTGCAACGTGGCACATACAGCTGCCGTTGATGGAGTGCAACGTTGGGACATGCAGGAAACTTTCTAAATTGAAAACTTCAAAAACCCGCCCAACCCAACTACGAAGAGCAGCTCTGTTTTATTTCGGAACCCACAGCTCGTTCTCTCATAAACCTCTCTCGTTCTCTCCTAAATCTGTCTCGTTCTCAAGAATTCTCTCTGCTTCTCGTTCTCACCTAAATGTTGACATTCAAGGGAAATTGGAAGAAGTTTGGGGCACTGTTAGATGTTGTGGAGGAGTATCGCCCTCGCCCCAGCTTCAACAACAGTGACAGCAAACGTGAAGGGGAATGTCCAGTCAAGACGTGTACGAGCACCAAAAACAAAGCGAAGAAGATTGCCTTCCTTGCACCTAAGAAGGTGATCACCAAGAAGAAGAACAAATGGAATAGGGAGAAGGTTCCAAGAGCAGTGATGGACCTACCATCAACCCCACCACAACCGATTCCTACTTTATTGATGGACACGATTAATGGAAATGGCGGCACCACCCCTGTTTGGCTGACGGAAAAGCAGCTTTTCTTCAGTGATGTCAACCGAACTCACGGACGTCTGTTTTTACCCAGGAGCAAAGCACTGATAGATTACTTGACGGAGGCAGAGAAGGCAATATTGTTAGAAGACAAGAAGAAGCTGGGGATTGTGGAAGTGCAGGTGGTGGACCCCATGGGGCGGTTGTCGAAGCTCAACTTGATGCGATGGCGGAGTCTTGAGCAGTATGTTTTGAACAAACACTGGAGCTGTTTTGTGGAAGCGAATGGGCTAAAAGAGAATGATACAATACAGCTCTGGGCCTTCCGATTGAAACAACCCCAAGGTGGAGGAGCGTCCAAACTCGGTTTTGCAATCAATGTTCGAAGAAGATATGATGATGGTGCTAGCACCAGCGGTTCTCGTTAAAAACCCGAACCATATTGTAGGGTTTCGGTTCTCTGAAGAAGCCTCATTTTTTTGTTCGCGTTCTCTAAAGTGCCACTGATTCTTTATTTTTGGGAGAACTCATCTGATTCAGATTTTTCTGCATTTTTATTATTCTGTTTATGTAAATCAGCAAACAATTCAAACATGGAATTACGAATTTCAATATATCTTGTTCAGCTTTCTTTTGCTCCAATTATACTGTTCAATTGAGTTTCTTTGCTTAACAGAGATCTTCTTTTTTCCTTGTGTTTGATGTGAATTTCCATATCTTGTAAATTTGTAAGACAGTAGTGTGTAATTGTTGTTTAGGGACTTTTGTGTTTTTATTGGAATTTGATTTGGGGTGGTTATTAGATGAGAGGAGTGGAGAGGAGAGTTGGTTCTTTGGGGACTAGCCCTTCATTGGAATTCTGGTTTGGGTTTCAGTTTGTTTATACTACGTGAGAGATACTTGGCGTGCTTGGTTTGGGTTTTCAGTTTGTTTAGCCCTTCATTGGAATTCTAGTTTGGGTTTCAGTTTGATTTTGAATTTTTGTTGAAGTAGGGTTGGGGTGTGGGTGGTTTTGGAAGTAATAGCTTTTGGAACTTAATCTGTTTTGAACTTAATCCTCTATTTTCTTGGTTTTGGATTTTTTTTTTTTTCTTAATTCTACAATTACACTGGCTGACAAAGGAAGATTGAGTTGTTGTTTTTTGGTGATTCTCAATGAAGAATGCAACAAAGATGTACCAGTGGTTCTAACTGATATGCACAGTTTCAGCCTTGATTCTAGGATCACGATGAATTTGGGTAGGTAAAAAAATGACTTATATTTTTTATTTTTCTGATCTCTACTGGTTGCGACTCAAAGGCATGGAGACGCATTCAGTTGCTAAGAAGCCTTTGTAAGAGAAGAACAAGAAGAAGAAAGAAGAAAGAAGAAAATGACCTTAGTTCTATTCATAGATCCACAAAAATCAGAGCTCCATTAGAGAGGATCCTTTTGGAACCCAGATAAGGTTAGGATCAATTTCTTCTTTTGCTGCTGCTTCTTTTTTTTTCGTAATATACATGTTTGTTGTCCTTAAGTTTACAATACTCCTGATTGCTTAATTCTTCATGAGTTGTTCTGTTTTTATCAGATTTGTGGTTAAATTCTTCTATTCATAGTTCATACGCGAACACAACACGCAGTCTATTTTTGTAACATGTCATGGTCTTTTTGGTTTTCTATATCAAGAAACATGTGTGTGTGTGTGTGAATATGATGATAGCACCTGTAGTTAAGTAACATCTCCCATCCATCACCCTCAATTTATGTAAATTTCCTATCCCTACTACTTTCCTTCATTGCCATACACGTGGTCCCCCACTTATATGGTCATTGATCCGGACCATTCATTCAGTCTCAGTGGGGATCATTTTTCTCTTCCCTTCCCCCCCAAAATTCATATGCATAAGTGAAGCGTGTCTCAAACAATCTCGTGCAGTTATTCTATGGTCATCATGGTGTAATTGAGGTCCATGTCATTTTTCTTTTCTCTTTTCGCAATTCTATCAAGTTTCAAGCAAAAAATTGAAAGAAAAGCCTAGCGAAAAAAAAAAAAAATTGAAAGAAGAAGATAAAAATGGTGTATACATTGAGAGCCATCCACAAAGGAACCCCATCCCCCAACAGGTGCCTCCTTGATTTGACTCTTCTGCGAATGGTTGGTGGGTGCAGATTGTAGAACTCTTCTCATGAGTGGTGGGGTTTTCTTTATATGTGGCAGCTAAGGTGGTAGAACCAAAGGGAGTCCGCAGGTTTTGCCACCTCAACATCTTTACAATCTTCCTGGTCTCTTCTGACTGTTCTTGGCAGCAACCAACAAACATATATGCTTCCTGAATATCAGCCCTGACGAGGTGATTAATTTGGAATATTTTCAACAATAAGAGTCACTCATTACAGTATCAATTTATGCCTCTGATCACTTTAGCTCTTTGAAATGTATGACTACTCGTATTGATTAAGATACTCAATTCCTGAACATTATATCATCCAGCCAGTCAAGTACGTCCTCAGTGTACATGTTTATAATGCATTGGAGCTTTATCATGTTCGAAGGTAGCAAAATCGATTTCGCTACTAATTGCTAGTAGCAAATATTTTTATCTTTTGGCTATAACCGATCTACTCTGATTTGTCAGATGATCTACGACCACCCTGACTCAAATCAAGGCAAATGGGGTTCCTAATTGATTACAAATCACTTGTAATCAATCAGCCATTTAAGGCATTTCCAAAATGTATTTTTTTGGGAAAATTTTCTGTGCAATCAAACACGGCCTTAATTGACTTCATAAACAGGAAATTAACCACCTCTATGCACTATATCAGGAAATATTTTATGCATGCGGGTTTCCCGATTGCAAGGCTACCCGACAAACCCTGATCCAAAATTCTTGAAGCCGCGGAATCTTTGAAACGGTGATCATGCGCCAACTATCACGCATACCCATGATTACTTTTTAAAACCAGGTATATGTGGTGGCGCGCAATCATTGGCGCATGATCGCCGCATCAAAATTCCATCGCTTAAAAAAAATCTCCTATTGTTCGGAATTGGACCCGATTAATAATTGGTGTCGGGTATATGTTTCCTAATATGCTAGTTATAGAAAATAAACTTGATGTCCAGGGGTGAACATAAAAAATGATGATTGATTTTTTAAAAGCTGCTACCTATGCACTTTGGAGTCCCGGTTGGATCTGATTAGCTGATGGAGCTCATTGATTTGGTCGGATTCTGAATCCAACGCACAAACCCTCGGGTCGGGTTTGCTACGCAAACTGTACTTGATTCAAACCTGATCGCGGTGTTTGTTATTATTTGACTCCTCCTCCCCTAAAAAAGGGCAAACTTCTAACCGGTTCCAAGTTCCAACAATATCAGTGAAGATAGGAAACTTGAAAACTTGTAAACCCCGCCCATTCAAAAGTTTAGAGTGAAAAAGAAACTTATAAAATGTTAGATCAGAAAAAGAAACTTTTGGATCTAAACCCATAACTAAGAAACCTCATTTCTCTAGCTGAGACGATGACGGCGTTTACGGGTAACAGGAAGAAGTTTGACGCACTATTAGATGTTGTAGAGAGGGAGTTGGCGCCTCCCACATTTACGACAGTGATGGACCTACCTTCGTCGTCGTTATCATCATCATCAGCAGCACCGCCGATTCCTGCACTATTGATGCAGATGATCAATTGGGTTGAGGGCACTATCCCTGTTTGGTTGATGGAAAAGCGGCTCTTCTGTAGTGACGTGAAAAAAAGTCAGAGCCGTCTGTTCATCCCCAAGTGCAAAGCGTTGATGGAGTACCTAACGGAGATAGAGAAGGCATTGTTAGAAGACGAGAAGAAGCTGGAAGTGAAGGTGGTGGATCCCATGGGACGGTTGTGGGACCTAGAATTGACAAGGTGGCGGAGTGTTCAGCAGTACGTATTGATCAAACAGTGGACGGGTTTTGTTGACGCGAATGGACTGCAAGAGAGGATCGATACGCTACAGCTCTGGGCCTTCCGACTACCACATCCCCAAGGTGGAGGCGAGTCTAAACTCGGTTTCGCTATCAACGTTCGAAGAACATGTGATGATGGTGCCAGCACTAGCGGTTAAATAAATATCGTTTCAAGTTTTTGAATAATGAATTAAATACGAATTTCAATTGATCTTGTTAAGTTTGCTTTTTTTTTTTTTTTTTTTTTGGAAAATGTTTATTTTTATTTTTATTGATATGAAGCATCGTGAATTCATAAATGGGTAACATGCCACGAGCACATCGGCACATCCAACAATTGGAACATCAAAAAGATTTACGAAAAAATTAATATATGAGAAGTAACTCTTTTTACCAAGGTTTAAAAGGGACCGGTTATAACCGTCTAACGGACTGGGGGCGTTAACGTTTTTTCCGTTATAACAAATTGTGACGCTCAGGGGCAAAAATGGAAAATAATGGAAATAAGGGACATAATGGAAAAATTGGAAATAATGGCGCTGAAACTCAAAATTTGAAATTTGAATTTCAAATTTCAAAAATGAAAATTAAAGAAAGTAACGATCGTTTTTTCACAAAATTTCTCAGAAATATGGAAAATAACGGCCACTATTTTTAAAGAATTTTAACGGTGCATAACGTATTAGGGCATGTGGGACAATCTATTTAAATCTGGATAAATTACCCTACCAAGCTATTTAAATCTAGATAATTTTCCCTACTAAGCCCGGAATTCATTTCCCATCCAGATAGGTGAGAATTCATTCACCTGAAACAATGATATCAACCCACGTCTCAGCTGTTTGTTCGTTCCAAGGTGCAAAGCATTGATGGATTATCTGAGGGATGAGGAGAGGAGTGAAGAGGAGAGTCGGTTCTTTGAAGACTAGTCCTTCAGTGGAATTCTGTCTTGGGTTTCAGTTTGTTTATACTACAGGAAAGATACTTGGGGTGCCTGTTTTGGGTTATGTTGGTTGATTTTTTGTTGAAGTAGGGGTGGGTTTTGGAAGTTGTTGCATTTGGAACTTAGTCTATTTAGGAGAGCTGAGATGGGGTTTTTCTTTCTCAAAATGGCATGGTTTTTCCTAGGAAATGCACCTTAAATGGCATCAGCATTTATAAACTTCTTTTGAAGGTGAGAAAATGAGATATTTGACAAAAAGGGAATGTCCAATAGGGAAAATACCACTTCTGCTCCAAAACAAGAGCTACAGTAAGTCTCATTGTGATCAAGCCTTCGACCATGCCTTCGAAAATATTTCCCTTGCATGGGATTCCTCCATGTCCCACCTCATCAGTAGAGGCTAGCTCACCTCTAAATTTTTTGATGAGGAAATGCCACCTAAATTTTGGGTTAAAGAGTTCAAGACTTGAAAGTATTGAATTTTCCTATTCTTTGCAGGCATAGACACTCCTTAGCTACTTCAGAGACCAGCGACATGGTAATGCTGGGAGGGGCTGATCTTGACCACACAATTCTTTTGGGGCTAGTGATGAGCCAACATTGTCAAGTAAGTTTTATAAACATAGTGTGCATGCTGATGTTGCAAGTAACGATGCTTATGAGGCTACTGTTGGGGTGTTGCTTGAGTGTAGAAAAACGATTTGTTGAGAGGGGATGATAACAATTTCTATCGAGTTTATAGGTTTTTCAGCCTCTGTAATGAGATTTTGAAGGCAAGTATTCTTTTCTATTTGATTACTTCAGACCTAGCTTTCTTCTCTCTGTCTTATTTTTGCTTGACTTTTCTGCAGATTCGCGAAACAATTTTTGCTTTTGTGCTCTCTATTCAGTTTGGGGGTGCTTTCTAATTTTTCCACTTTTTATTAAGTCTGATGAGTCTCTTTGTATCATGGAAGTTCTTAGTAGCTCACAATCGGGCTTGCTTTCTCTTTCTCTCTCTCTTGTGATTAGCTTTGCAACACCATTTTTAGAACCTCTACACCTTTTTTCTTATCTTTATGTGTGAAGGGATGGTTCCATCTTCATCCCCAAAGCCGAAGGACTTCTTAGGTGTTGCAACAATGGCAACCCATCAGCATGGAAGTAATGACAGAGAAGCGATGACTCTAAAAGCTTAGACAACTTGTATTACAGCCAAAACTCAAAGCCTAAAACAAACGGACAACATCGTTTGAACTTTCTTCAACTACCCTTTAGGCAGCAACAACATTAGATTCAAAAGTTGTAGATTGGTCACCCAAAGGTACTTTTAAACTTATTTTAGAAACTTATGAGCCAGCAAACTAAGAATCCAGTGCAAGTATTCAGATTCTATTTTTCTCCACTTGGTTTGTTAGGTTACCCATAAGCCGAGTTGGATTCGGATCGGCACAGGAAAATTAGGAAAAAAGTTTACTCCTACAGCTATCCCCTCCCAATAATGTACGTCGTGAGGCAATTCTTTCAGTGCCACTGACCCATGAATGTTAACCTACCTCATGGTGGACGTACACAGCCAACACAGTAAAAAATAGCCTGATAGGTGATTTTTAGCCATTGGATTAGAGTATTTTTCATTATGGCTTCATGAACAGGCCCATGTGTGGGTCCAAGACTGATGAAAATTGCTCGAATCCACTGGCTAGAAGTCGTAAATTAAGCTGATTTTTGGTGTCAGGGTGGGCAAAACATAAATGGGTCAGTGGATGTGCCAAGTGCCATTGGGCTATCTGGGCTATCAAATCACACTTTTAAGGACCAAACAAACTCTTGTGTCTGTGCGTGTGTGCGTACGCTTACGCGTGTTTGTTTTTGTGTGTGCTTGTATTTCTTTGAACTAGAGGAAGCATTTCATTCAACAAGCATTAATGATGTTCAAATTGGGTGTTTTGTTTTGGCAGGTTGAGCATGGGAACAGTAATAATGATATACTTCACTCTCTCCATAGCCAACTCAATGGGGTCGACAACTCGCATGCCTGGTAGTACCATTCCATAGCAAAAAAAAAATTCAAATGGTTATTCATATGCGGATTCTCTGTTTTTCTGCCTTTTCTTCATATACTTCGAAACCATGAAATATATGTGACGATCTTGGGTTTCATAAACAAAAAATCTTATACACTTTTTATTTTTTGCTTGAACAGTGGTGTAGCAGTAGATGACTCTGGATCGCCTAAGCAGCCTAGTAAAGTATCTCCTTATGAGGAGGCCTTGGATGCCGTCTCCTCTTTGATTACTATACGATCCTGTGCCAATGAGTCCAACAAGGGCGATCACTTCAATCTGAAAAGATTATACATTATATTTACAGAAGTCTGTCATTTTAATATTGTTCTGGTTGAACATTTAAATATAAGTTTATGTTAAATAGGAAAAGTTTAGGAAGAGTGATATTTTCAATGCCATCAATGGCTACTAACACTCATGAAATATGGCCTTTAAGCTTCTTCACTGACATGATGTCATTACTTGAGGATTGTTGGTGTTCATGACTAGCTTTTTTTCTGTATGCTCTATTCGATTCTATTATGTTTCCGTTGTTGCTGCTTGCTACTATTGTAGAAAACTTTGGTTTCAAAGCTAAAATTTGGTTAGTAAAGTTTGACTGGGCCGAGTCAAACTTTATTCAACTTATAGAATTTCTTGTGATGCATAAGCAGGGGAGTGAGCCAGTCAACCACCTGGTTTGTAAGCTTTTCGTGCATGCCTTGGTTCATTCATTTTAAGGTAGGCTTAAAAGTTCGTAAACATAGATGATTAAAGAGCGCCATCTAGTTTATTTTATCTCTTATAAGATCCTTCTTGTGGACCAATTTGTTGACTTAATTTGACTGAAATGATAGTTTCCTTTAAAGGTTCTTCCTTTATTGGGTTTGAACTTGGTCCCTAAGCATTTAGGAATCACTTGAGAACATTCATGCCGTTCCCCGTTATACTTACACACGTCTATTTAAATGCATTTGTATAGAATTTATTTAGCTGAAGAAAACTTGGGTGAAAGTAAAGTTCGAGAAGCTCATTTAGCCAAATCATTATTTTATAGTCAAATCAATGACAAGGTAAATACTGCCATTTTCACATTTCAAGCTTCGCAATCCTATCTTTGTTATTAGAAAATCATTTCAGTAAATAACTAAATACTTAGACACCTTGCTTGCTTATTTCCTCATGAACCCCTGGAGAAAGCATTGGAACAGCTCAAGGTAATAGAATCCTAAATAATTGCAAAGGAGCAAATAAAAGATGGCTTAGTGTTTAACACACTACAGATTGGTTTTTTTCTACAGGGATTTTGATCTCATATCCAAAAGCATCAATAAAGCTAAGAAGTAAGATGAGACCTTCAACAATTTTCTTTTGGGATCACTTTCTGCACTCATCTTTGATTCTAAGACACTTCATTATAGCCTAAGATATGGCAGGTTAACCATGGAGGGAGGTGATTGGGTGAGGAAGAACCGTTTGAAGGTGTATGAAGGCTTGTACTGCATGTCTAGTACAAACTTTAAGGAAGCAGCCAATCTGTTTCTGGACCCGTTGAATGGTAGGTCCCACTGCTCTGCATATGTACCACTACGGTATTCGTTGCTCAGTCCCTGTGTTCTACCTGAGTGGCACACTATCCTCCATAGCTAATTAATCTTTTCAAATAACTTAGGGGAATGTTGTTTCTTTGCATATAAGTTCAGCAGTAAAAATTTATCTGTAATGCAGCCTATATAGTTTGTAGCATCCACAGAACGACCATCAAGCTAATATTATTGTTTAAACTCATTGGTTACAGATGAAGTTCCTGAAGGGTCAGGTATAAACAAATGGACATGTTCATGTGCCTACGCTCATCAAGGAAATCAGATCTACTCTGTTGGAGCTAACCATTCTACATCCTGTGATTGCCGAGGAAGCCCTTGGACGAATTGAGTTATTGATGAATAATGATTGTATTCCTGGTTATGGGAAATCGTCATGTTGTGCCAAATAAGTTAAGTATAGCGAAGTGGAACTAAATTCACCATTTTTGGTGTTTTTATTTTGTTTGCTTTTTTTTTAAGCTAACCTGTGGCAGGAAATCAAACAGTTTAATTTCTTGACTGGAAAGCACTAGGTTCTCCTTTCTTATTCTTCCGCTTCTGTCTTATATTTTTTTTGTTTAGAGAACAACTTATTTAAAAGGAAAAGAGGCCTACTCAACTTATTTAAAAGGAAGGGGTGATTTACGTGCCCTGCAGGATTAGTTGGGTGCTCTAAGAGGCCTGGATACCCGTGGTTTAAAAATAAAAATGGAAAAGAACTGTAAGGGTTGAGAGTAGCTCTTTTAGTCATTCCGTGACTTTCAAGGGCATGCTAGAATGATGTTATAGATTAGATTGTTATGATTATCCGAACAGGTCAACTTTTGGTCTAGAGTTTTATTTCCTTGGTATGATCGATCAAATGGTGACTCCATAATGGAGTAATTGCTTCATTTTTTGCATAGGATTTAGAGTTTTCGGATGGTTTCACGTAGTCGAAAGTTGATGAAAAATTAATCTCCTGATTAGAGTCCAAGATTGCTGAGTCAATTGATAAATTTTTGGGTTTTTACGTTTAAAGTCTTGTGCAGTTCTTGATCAACCACGGTTTAATTTGTCCCACCTGAGTAAGTCTGAGTTTTTCAGGTAATGCTTGCTTGATTGATTGTAATTTACTTTATTTTTCTTTTTGAACAGGTAATTGGGATTGAACCCACAAAGCAAGAGAGATAAGGTTGCTGGAGTTCTAGAAACGAACAGGCCTGATGCAAAGAAATGCTCTTTATCAATCAAAGGCTGTTCTTTACAGGGAAAAGAGTAGTTCATGAAAGGATAAAGGTGAGACCTGACACCCTTATTTTCCAATTTGAAACTTAGGCCCCACTTGGTACTTTGTCTGTAGTTTGTAGGCAAATATTTGCAATGTCAGATGTTTGTCAGGCAAATGTTTTGTATGTTGATTGGGGCAGCCGTGTTGAGAATTATGTCTTTGGTGTTGCCAGCCTAGGTAAATTTCTCATTGTATTTGAAATCTTGGATGTACTTGATCCCCATAAGATTTACTGATGTTTCTTACCATTAGACTTATTCACAAAGAGTAATGCCATGATTTATGGTATTGGTTTGTTCACAAGAAATTTACTTTTCTCCTGTACATCACATGCATCGCACATAGGTGGACATTTATGATGTAAAACATAAACAAGAAATGAAGTGGATATATTAATTTCTCAAAACTGCAATTTAACACAATTAATGTTCAATTGTTTGAAAGTTATTGTAAAGCAAATTAAAATACTAAAATACAGTTTAAGAATTCAACTTGACCCGGACCTATAGAACTGGATTGAAATTCAGTCACCCCAATCAAGTTCTACACCTTCTTGATAGAAATATTTAAGAAAACTAAAGGACCCCGCTCATGTATTCACTGCTCTTGGATGATACAACGATGCTAAAGGAAATAAGCCTCAAGATAACAAATCTCTTGCCTGCGTTTTTTTTTTTTAGTTTAAAAAGCTGTTTGTCTTGTTTTTTTGGTATGACTATATTTAGGAAATAATCCTCAGCAGAGAGTACTGTGAACAGTCCGAAGAAAGTTCTATAGATGGGATGGCATTTATCATCGTATCAGATCACTTTTGGATCTACAAGATATCCTTCGTGTGACCTATATCCCAGCTGCCTTACCAGCAACATTGATCCCAATGTTTCGTTTATACATTCAGACCAGACTTAACCTATACACACATAATTTACGTCCATTGTGCTTATCTTATTCTTACCATTGCTCAAGTTCGGGGGTGTTTTGTATTGATACTGAGTTACACTTTTTTCTCTCCGTGCAGAATGTGTACAGACTGCCATGATTGTACCACATGATATGAAAGTTGTGCCAATATTGTAGGTGAATGGAATTTCTTAGGAGGTGTGGGTAAAGCCGAGGTGCCATTACTATTTATCATGAGCTTCATCTTACTGGGAGTATTACAGTGATTGGCATATTCTATAGTGTACTGGTGACTACAATGGTTGGGCAACATATTTGGTAGCAGCATTATCACATACTGCAAAAAGGATGCTAACAAAAGTCAAGGTTGCTTCGATTCTCATTTTTTTCTACACTATTTTAGTTTATAATGCCCTTTTTCTTTTTATACCCATCTG
Organism: Euptelea pleiosperma; assembly: GCA_035048495.1. Taxonomy (NCBI): domain Eukaryota; kingdom Viridiplantae; phylum Streptophyta; class Magnoliopsida; order Ranunculales; family Eupteleaceae; genus Euptelea; species Euptelea pleiosperma. The sequence continues at coordinate 18,078,480 of CM068541.1, forward strand.
GCCAACTTAGTCATTGCTTCATATGTTCAATCAAAGGAACACCTCTAGGATGGGCCAGTCCAAAAATAAAATCATTTCGACAGTCCTCATTGTACAGTCTGAAAAATTGGATAGATAAAAATGAAATCATTTTGACACTCCCATTGTTGGGCATTAGGCTATCCGATAGGTGCTCCTCTGATTAGAGCTTCCAAATCAATGAGTTAGGTTGGCATTGATCCTCATCAAGGAACAGTTACCTTGACAACACTGTTTTAATAAAATTCTTAAATTTCAAAAGTGAACTTATCTTCAGTGGTCACAGGGCACATATATGATATAGAACTCTCTGTATCAAAATTTTAATGTAGAAGTCCCTCAAACTGACATGTGGCACACTCTTTAGGCCCACCGACCTCATGAATGTTTTGCCAACACTGGTGGACCTATACACCAAAAAAAATTATCATGATTGGCGATTTCTATCCATTGGATTTGAGTACTTTTTCATATCATGGCCTTGACCTGCCAAAATCAACCAATGAAAATGACTTCAACTAACACTTAGAAATCAATGATCAAGTTGATTTTGAGTTTGGGATTGGCGTGCAAGTGGTGCCAAGCCCTTGCAAACTCTTTAAGAAAATGGATCCAAGCATGTGGATGATTGCCCAACCTCTTGGTGGACCTCCACACCAAAAATCAGCTTGATTAGTGAGTTCAAACCTTTGGTTCTTTGTACAGAAATAATGATAAATAATGCTAAAATTCCTAGGGTTAAAAGCCCTTGCAAACTCTTTAAGAAAATGGATGCAAGCATGTGGATGATTGCCCAACCTCTTGGTGGACCTCCACACCAAAATCAGATTGATTAGTGAGTTCAAACCTTTGGCTCTTTGTACATAAATAATGGTAAATAATACTAAAATTCCTAGGGATAAAAGCCCTTGCAAACTCTTTAAGAAAATGGATGCAAGCATGTGCAGCACACGGCCAAGCCAACCGTGGGTGCTATGGTACCCACGACCATAAAAACCGTGGACATTATAGTACCCACGGATGGAGAAACCGTAGCTACTATGCCAGCCACGACCAGAAGATGAAGTCAGAAGAAAAAAAAATTGACCTACATGGCCAGAGAAACCATGGTGAAACCGTAGCCATGCGTAGTTGCCACGGTTTCTCCAGCCGTGGGTACTATGGTGTCAACGGTTTCTCTGGCCGTGGGTACCATTGTACCCAAGGCTGGCCTAGCCATGGACTGCACATGATTGTATCCGTTTTCTTAAAGAGTTTGCAAGGGCTTGGGCCTAATGACTGCGTGGATGTTCACCTATTGGTGGATAAACACACTAAAAATCAGCTTGATTGATGATTTCTAGCCAAAGGCTTGGCACCACTTGCATCCATTTTCTTAAAGACTTTGCAATGGCTTGGCATCACTTCCAAAGATCAATAGCCTCAAGTGCATAGTTTTTTGTCCTGTTGCATCCATGCTTGCAAGAGTTTGCAAGGACTTGGAGTACTCAAATTCAAAGGTTCAAAATCACTAATGAGGCTGATTTTTAGCATGTAAATTCAAATAAGGGTTTCCTACACTTGTGTGTCGCCGTTGTCATGAGAGAGGGAAGTGGTTGTCGGCATCAAGATGTGAAGAAGAGGTTGCAGGCATCAAGTTCCTCTCCCAACCCTCACAAACCAGGGAAGAGAGAAAGGTAGAAAGGAAGAAGGGAGAAAGGGAAAGAAAAAAATGGGGTGCTTTTTTTCATTCCCTCCCTTATAAGAGAAGGCATTTTCGTCTAAAAGTGACACTCATTGGGTGCTTTTAGATTTTGTGGGGTGCAAATAGAATTTCCCTTTAATTATTTTACTCGTTGGTAATGATATTTTCCGAAAAAAAAAATTAAAAGTTGCATGATGTGATTTTTAAAAAGTGTTGTTTGAGTTCATAATTTGAAATGAGATATTCTTAGAAGAAAATGCCACGACCGTATATATTTTGTAAAGTTATATGGAGTAGCACGATTGTATTCTTAAAGTGGTGTGGACCCACCTCAATTGTAAGGTTGTTTAAATATTGAATTAAAAATGTTATAGCTCATTAAAGCTTTTAGAGAGTGGATGTAGGTATTGCGACACCGAACCATTATATATACATCTTGTGGTGTGGATTGTTTGTCTATATCTCTCTTTACTATCTTATGTTGATTGTTTACATATATCCATGCACATTAGTAATCAACTTAGGATTATTTTAAATAGACCTATGCACCCCTCCTCTAGGTCTTTCCATATCAATACCAAGGGAGCTTCAGATCCCAATCCTCCATCTCAAACCATTCGCCCTATCCTTTCTTGAAGTTTCGAAAAAAAAAAACATGCCTTGGCCAACCCTTATATATATCTTCATCTTGATCCCTTACCGCCCATATCAATTCCAACCCTTGATCAGGTCCTCCTTCAATCTAAATACATCTCAATCAATTTATAAGAATCAACCAATAATATTATATTCCATCGTGCCAGCTCATCTTGGACTGTCTGTCATCATATTGTCCTTCACTCGAAACCAGCATGTATCAATCTCACCATCCAATGGTGATCATCACTCGGCCAAACTCCAACAAACGGTTATCACTGAACCTTTAGGAAACTACATCAAACGATTGAAGCTGACACCTATGGTTCATCATCATCCAGTCGACAACAAAGCATATTCGGCCACACTTCAACGGAGTGATCTTCAGCAACCACCAATCGGGTGCATGCAAGTAGGCAATCAACCACGATCTTACATCGCCTTATAACCAACCACCGAACAGATTGCAAAATTAATCATGGTTGCATTCTCAACCATTGATCGTGTTAAAATCAACTTTCATCAAACATTTTACAACCTTCTACCGCATCCCGAGCAGAGCAAGCGACATATATCCATGAGAGATTGAAATTTCCAAATTTCAATTCTAGCACCATTTTTTCCATTTTTGCCCATAAGCGTTACAATTCGTTGTAACAGAAAAAACGGCAACACCCCCAATCCGTTATACCGTTGTAACGGCCCCTTTTAAACCTTGGTTTAGCCGACCCCATGTTCGATATACATACCAAAAATCAACCTGATTGGTTAGTACTTTTTTAGGATTGATTTTAGCCGTTGGATTCATGCATGTTTTTTGGGTACTAAATCCAACGGCTAGAAATCATTAATCAAATCGACTTTTTAGTATGTTTATCCAGTGGGATAAAGATCCATGTAGTCGGTGGGCCGACAAAAATGAGCAAATAAGACCGCTAGAGTCTACTCCTTTAAGAGTAAACTTTGCTGACCGACCACAATATGAGTCACCGCCACGTGGTATCATCTAATAGTGTGCCACTGCCACATGGCTCATGTTCTGGTTGTTCAGCAAAAAATTTTACTCCTCTGCATGGGAGTACCTCTACTACTAAAAAAATTCCTTGACCCGGTGACGAGGCAATGCAGTGACGATAGGACTCTCTCTCTCTCCTTTCCCTACGCAGTTACACACGGTAGGACGACTCTTCTCTCCTTTCCCTCCTTATATTAAGATCTCTCGCACTCTGCTTCTCTCGCACTCTGAACTGAAGAGGTGATCAGTGGAGCTTCTGAAGACTTATCTTGATTCTGGATCGAGAGACAATGTAAGAAATCCTTCTCTCTTTGAATTATAATTTTCTGGTTCGTCGTTTGATCTTCTCTGTTTTTCTTTCTTTTTTCTTAGAATCGAGTTTTCTTCTTTAATGGGTTTACTGTATTTTCGTCTTTAATGGGTCTGGATAAGTGCTACCCATTTCTTTGAACTCCTTCTTCTTCGTTTGGGGTGTTAGCTGCAACTACACTGGAAAGAATTGCCGCATTAATCGTCAACCTTTGATCTTGCCAAATAAATTTCAGACTTGTTGAAAAGTCCTCGCTCGTTGTTTCTTGGATTCTATCGGCGATTTCTTGAAGGCTCATGCTCCAGTTACCGCCCTAAAATGACAGGCTCCAGTTTCTTGTAACTTTGATTTCTTAAATCAAAAACCTCAGAATTACTTCTACAGCAATAAATAAAAATGCCATTAAATGCAGAATAATCCATACTTCCTTGCAGTGCGTCCATGGTGGCATTATAGGTACATTTGTTTTTGGAATCTCCTCCAATTTCTTGATATTTTTCCTTCTTTGTATAATATTCAAGAACCTCAATTTTTTTTGTGTGTGGTACTTCCATTTTTACCCGAATTTTTAGACTATCTGGGTGTTCTTTTGAAGATCTGATGAGAAATTTGTTAATCTGGTTAAGTTTCATATCAAGAAGATTGCATTTTTTTTTAATCTGGTTAGATCATCATCATTGTAATCAGATAGAAAATTATGAATTTAAGGTTTCAAAAGTGTGGAAGACTTGAAGACTTTATTTTATTTGGAAGAAGTGTGGTAAACATGAGCTCTCTGTTTTTCTTCCCCTGTTTTCTGGTCTTTTTCTTTTCTTCTCTATTTTCTGTGGGTTGATTCTATAGGTACACTACAGAATTCTTTCTAGAATAGTAGTGGAACACGTGGCAACTAATCTGGTGGACCCAATTGGGTTCATGCATTTTGCCACATCAGAAGCTCCTCATGTGGCAAAATGCATGTTGTAGTCTGGTGGACCCAATTGGGCTCATGCATGTTGATAAGTAACAGTATACATGTTGTGATCTGATCTCCCCCTTGTTCACATCTTGCAGAAAATCTTTCTAGATCTGTAGTAAGAGAGAAGGTAGTAAGAGAGAGAGAAGCTTAGAGAGAAGGTAGCCATGGCTAGGGAACAATTGCAGGTGCTTAATGCACTAGATGCAGCAAAGACGCAATGGTACCACTTCACTGCAATCGTGATTGCTGGTATGGGTTTCTTCACCGATGCCTACGATCTTTTTTGCATCTCACTCGTAACTAAATTGCTCGGCCGTATATACTACCATGTCGATGGTGCAGACAAACCGTGTTCTTTACCGCCTAATTTCTCTGTTTCTGTCAATGGTGTTGCGCTCTTTGGCGCCCTCGCTGGCCAGCTCTTCTTTGGCTGGCTCAGTGACAAGATGGGTCGTAAGCGTGTTTATGGAATGACTCTCATGCTTATGGTTCTTTGCTTAATTGGCTATGGACTTTCTTTCAGCAAGGACCCAAAAGTTGTTATGGCCACCCTTTGCTTCTTTCGATTCTGGCTTGGGTTCGGTATTGGTGGTGACTACCAATACCATGATATGAAAAAGTACTCAAATCCAATGGATAGAAATCCCGAGCACAGCAAGCGACATGTATCCATGAGAGTAAGACAGTGTAATTCTGTGTAACGGTTTCCAAAAAAGGTGCGCTTTGTTTTCGAGAGTGTTCAACGTGGCACATACAGCTGCCGTTGATGGAGTTCGACTAAAAAGTTCTCCGTTAAAACAAAGGGTCGTGATGTAACAAGGTATACCTGAGATCTTTTCATTTGCGGAAGCGGCATTTTTGGTAGTCACCATCTGGGCCCACTGACCGTATGGATGTTTAGCCCACCCTTTAATAGAAATTCATACAAAAAATCAGAATGTTTAATGATTTGTAGCCGTTGGTTTTAGTACTCAAAAAATGGTTGTATTCAACGGCTATAAGAACGCCTTAAATGGTGCTAAAAAGTGTTAAAATTTAATGGTTATAAATTACCAATCAAGGTAATTTTTGGTATGTATATCCACTAAGGGGTGGGATAAACATCTAAGCGGTCAGTGGGCTCAGATGGCAGCGGTGACTACCAAAAATGCCTCTCCCGCAAATGAACAGTTTCAGGCATACCTTGTTACATCTTTTTCTTATTTCAAAACCCACAGCTCGTTCTCTCATAAACCTCTCTCGTTCTCACCTAAATCTGTCTCGCTCTCAAGAATTCTCTTTGCTTCTCGTAATTTTTTCTCTTGTTCTTACCATTAACTGAGATAAATTGTGACATTCAAGGGTAATTGGAAGAAGTTTGGGGCACTGTTAGATGTTGTGGAGGAGGAGGATCGCCCCAGCTTCAAGAACAGTGACAGCAAATGTGAAGAGGGAATGTCCAGTCAAGACGTGTACCAGCACCAAAAACAAAGGGAATAAGATCGCCTTCCTTGCACCTAAGAAGGTGATCATCAAGAAGAAGATCAAATGGAATAGGGAGACGGCGGTTCCAAGAGCAGTGATGGACCTACCATCAACCCCACCACAACCGATTCCTACTTTATTGATGGACACGATTAATGGAATTGGCGGCACCACCCCTGTTTTGGCTGACGGATAAGCAGCTTTTCTTCAGTGATGTCAAACGAACTCACGGACGTTTGTTTGTACCCAGGAGCAAAACATTGATAGATTACTTGACGGAGGCAGAGAAGGCAATAATGTTAGAAGACAAGAAGAAGCTGGGGATTGTGGAAGTGCAGGTGGTGGACCCCATGGGGCGGTTGTCGAAGCTCAACTTCACGTGGTGGCGGAGTCTTGAGCAGTATGTTTTGAAAAAACAGTGGAGGTGTTTTGTGGAAGCGAATGGACTAAAAGAGAGTGATACAATACAGCTATGGGCCTTCCGATTGAAACAACCCCAAGGTGGAGGAGAGTCCAAACTCGATTTTGCAATCAATGTTCGAAGAAGATATGATGATGGTGCTAGCACTAGCAGTTCTCATTAAAAACATGAACCATATTGTACAGTTTTGGTTCTCTAAAGAAGCCTCATTTTTTTTGTTCGCGTTCTGTGAAGTGCCTCTGATTCTTTATTTTTTGGGTAAAATGAAACCTCATCTGTTTCTGATTTTTCTGCATTTTATTACTCCGTTTATGTAAATCAGCAAATAATTCAAACACTGAATTACGAATTTTAATCTAGTTTCTTTGCTTAACAGAGATCTTTTTTTTCCTTGAGTTTGATGTGTATCTCCATATCTTGTTAATTAGTAAGACAGTGTAATTGTTGTTCAAGTTTTTACTTTTCCTGGGTTTGAGAGTTGAATACAGTTTGTTTAAGTTTTTAGCTTTGTTTGTCATTTATGTGTTTTGAGAACATGTAATTTTGTTATCCGATTTTGAAACACCATTTGATTTTCTTCTCCGTGGTGAATTTAAGTGGGTTTTCTTTGATTTTGTTTTGTTTTCAAGTTGCCAATTTTTAGGGATTTTTGGGTTTTTATTGGAATTTGATTTGGGGTTATTGTTGATGAGAGGAATGGAAAGGAGAGTTGGTTCTTTGGGGACTAGCCCGTCATTGGAATTCCGGTTTGGGTTTCAGTTTGTTTATACTACATGAGTGATACTTGGGGTGCCTGGTTTGGGTTTTCAATTTGTTTAGCCCTTCATTGGAATTCTGGTTTGGGTTTCAATTTGATTTTGAATTTTTGTTGAAGTAGGGATGGATTTTTGAAGTAGCTGCGTTCGGAACTTAATCTGTTTAGGAGAGCTCAGATGGGGTTTTCTTGCTCAAAATGGCAAGGAAATGCACCTTAAATGGCATCAACATTTATAAACTTTTTTTGAAGGTGAGAAAATGACATATTTGACTAAAGAGATAATGACCAAGAGAGTTAATACCATTTCTGCTCCAAAACAAGAGCTGCAGTAAGTCTCATTGTGATCAAGCCTTCCACCGTGCCTTTGGAATGATTTCTCCGACATGGGATTCTCTAAATCCTGCTTCCTCGGTAGAGGCTGTCTCACTCTAAATTTTTGGGCAAGGAAACGCCACCTAAGCTTAGACAGCATGTGTTAACGTCAAAACTCATAGCTCGAAACAAACAGAACACATTCTTTGAACTGTCTCCAACATCCCTCTGGGCTGCAACAACAGCAGAATATGAATCTAGAAGTCACAAATCAATCTGATTTTTGGTGTCAGGATGGGCAAAACATACATGGGTCGGTGGATGTACATGGGTCAGTGGATGTGCCAAGTGGTAGTTTGGGCTACCAAATCACACCTTTAAGGACTACACCAACTCTTGTGTCTGTGTGCATATGCTTATGCGTGTTTGTTTTGTGTGCGCTTGTGTGTGTTTGTATTTCTCTGAATCAGAGGAAGCATTTCATCGAATAAGCATTAGCAATGTTCAAATTGGGTGTTTTATTTTGGCAGGTCAAGCATGAGATACTTTACTCTCCCCGGTAGCACCATTCCGTAGCAAAAAAAAGATATTAAATGGTTACTGATATGCAGCTTCTCTGTTTTTCTACCTTTTATTCTTATTTTTCTTCTTTAAAATCATGAAATAGATGTGATGAAATTGGGTTACATAATGGATGCCGTCTCCTCTTTGATTACTAAACGATCCTGTGCCACTAAGTCCAACAAGGGTGATCGCTTCAATCTGAATATATTGAATATCATATTTACAAAAGTCTATCATTTTAATTTTATTCTTGTTGAACATTAAAATATAAGTTTATGTTAAATAGGAAAATATTAGGAAGAGTGATATTTTCCATGCCATCAATGGCCACTAACACTCATGAAATTTGGTCCTTAAGCTTCTTCCCTGATATGATGTCATTACTCGAAGATTGTTGGTGTTTGTCACTAGCTTTTTTCTGCATGCTCTATTCCATTCTATTCTGTTTTCGTTGTTGCTACTTGCTACTATTTTAGAAAAATTTGGTTCAAAGGTAAAATTTTGGAAGTAAAGTTTGACTTAGCGAGTCAACCTGTATTTAACTTATAGAGTTTCTTGTGATCCACAAGCAGGTGAATGACCCAGTCACCCACCTAGTTTGCAAGCTATGCACTCCATATAGATTTTTTGGTAGAACTTCTTTATATATGTAATTTTTATTTATTTTTCTTAATTCCACAATTATACTGGTTGACAAAGGAAGATTGAGTTGTTGTTTTTTGGTGATTCTCAATGAAGAATGTAACCAAGATGTACTAGTGGTTCTAATTGATATGCACAGTTACAGTTGCAGCCTTGATTCTAAGATCAAGATGAATTTGGGTAGGTAAAAAAATGACGTTTTTTTTTTTTTTTTTTCCGATATCTACTGGTTGAGACTCAAAGGTCTGGAGACGCATTCAGTTTCTAAGAAGCCTTTGTAAGAGAAGAACAAAAAGAAGAAAGAAGAAAATGATCTTAGTTCAATTCTTAGAGCCACAAAAATCAGAGCTTCATTAGAGGATCCTTTTGGAACCCAGATAAGCTTAGGATCAATTTCTTCTTCTGCTTCTTCTTCGTGTTTTCATAATATACATGTTTGTTATCCTTAAGTTTACAATACTCCTAAATGCTTAATTCTGCATGAGTTGTTCTGTTTTATCAGATTTGTGTTTAAATTGTTCTATTCATAGTTCATTTGCGAACACAACACGCAGTCTATTTTTGTAACATGTCATGGTCCTTTTGGTTTTCTATATCAAGAAACATGTGTATGTGTGTGTGTGTGTGAATATGATGATAGCACCTGTAGTTAAGTAACATCTCCCATCCATCACCCTGAATTCAATTAGATTTCCTATCCCTACTACTTTCCTTCACTGCCATACACATGGTCCCCCACTTATATGGTCATTGATCCAGACCATTCATTCAGTCTCAGTGGGGACTATTTATTCTCTTCAGATGCGTAAATGAAGCGTGTCTCAAACAATCTCATGCAGTTATTCTATGGTCATCTTGGTGTAATTGAGGTCCATTTCATTTTTGTGTTTTTTTTTTTTTCTCTTTTTGTAATTCTTTCAACTTTTAAGCGAAAAAGTGAATGAAAAGCCTAGCGAAAAAAAAAATTTTGAAAGAAGAAGATAAAATTGGTGTATAGATATGGAGCCATCCACAAAGGAACCCCATCCCCCAACAGGTGCCTCCTTGATTTGACTCTTCCGTGAATGATTAATGGGTGTAGATTGTAGAACTCTTCTCATGAGTGGTGGGGTGTTCTTTACATGTGGCAGCTAAGGTGGTAGACCCAAAGGGAGTCCGCAGGTTTTGCCACCTCGACATCTTTACAATCTTCCTGATCTCTTCTGACTGTTCTTGGCAGCAACCAACAAACATATATGCTCTTCCATGTCTTGATCCAGATGCACCATTTGTGAATCGAGCATAAAACAGATCATATGATCTTATCCTTGCTATTGGATGCAGTAAGACACTCTTATACTCTCAAATTATAAAGCAGATCTTGTCCTATTTTTATCTCAGTTATCTATTGGATTGTTTTGCTTAGGTTTTTGTTTTTTTTATATATATTTAGACTTCTAGTTAACTTAGTGTATAAGTATCATGGAGACGCACACTCTTTTTTGTTTTCTTCATGATTATTTACTTATTATAGGCTCTAACGCAACAGATTTAGTGATATTGGATTTCTATATAATAAAACAGGACGGTTGTTTCCCCCTCTTATGCGGTTTCATAAAGGATGGCCGAGATCTTATCACACCAAATAGACGGTGGATCTCAGCCACTCACACCCAATTTTGACAAACGCTTTGTCGATGAGTGCCTTGGGCACGGGTCACCTACTATCTATTTAACAAAATAGGACGGTTGTCTCCCCCTCTTATCCGGCTTCCTAAAGGATGATCGAGATCTTATCAAACCAAATGGACGGTGGATCTCAGCCACTCACACCTAATTTTGACAAACGCTTTGTTGATGAGTGCCGTGGGCACGGGTCACCTACTATTTACCTACATATAAGGAATGAAATGGGTTGGATTTACATATAGCCCAAGGGTCAGGCTCAGGAGCCCCACTTTTTATGCCTCGAGAGGGGTGTTACCATTAAAACGGATTGAAACGGCCAGGGGCAAAAATGAAAAAATGGATTTTAATGATTTTAACGGAAAAAAGTGGTGCTGAAATTCAAAATTTAAAATTTGAAATCTGAAAATTTAAAATTAAAAAAAAAAAAATAGAATTTAACAGAAATTTAATAGTTTGCTTATACCCCTCTTATCTTATATGGCTTCAATAATGAGTGGCTGAGATCCACTATGCTTCATATCGATGGCTGAGATTAACTCCCACCCGATTTTGACAAACACTTTGTCGGAAAGTGCCGCGGGCATGGTCCTCCCGCGCATATATTAAGTTGTATTCTCTTATCTTATCCATCCATCTAATGCGGACAGTTAGATAAAGAATGGTTGAGATCAAATCCATCTATCTAATGTGGATGGTTAGATTTCAGACACTCAATCTGCCTCATTTGACCTCAATTTATTCAAAATTTAAATTTCAACACCGTTATTTTTTGTTATTTCTGTTATTTTCCCATTTCTCCCTCTGCGCTTTGCAATCCGTTATAATAGCCGTTATAATGGAAAAAAGGGTAGCGCACCAGTCCGTTATACAGTTTGAGTGCCGAAGGCACCCAATTTTTGCAAACGCTTTTGTCGGAGAGTGCCGTTGGCATGGGCCATTTACTATTCTATATAACAAAATACATTGGTTGTCTCCCTACTTATACCTCCTCTTATAATTAAGCATCAACAAAGAAGGGCCGAGATCTAATCCTCCCCCAAATGGATGGTGGATCTCCGCCACTCACCTGATTTTGGCAAATTCTTTGTCGAGGAGTGCCGATGGCACGGGGCACCCACTAGTCTATACATATATGGGTAACTAATGCCAGTTCTTCCGTGGTTTCTAGCTTGTGGCAAGTCTTCTAAATATGAATGCGTGTGTATATTTCATTGAGGAAATGTAAGGTTCATCCTATTTGGGGATGCATTCTGTCTTAAATTACTCAAGCTACCCAGCCCATTACCAAGCCCACGGCCCGCCCTAGGACCAAGCCCATTGGTTCGACTATAGACTGGGCAACGGGCTGGGCCTGGGTTTCAATTTTGGAGTGAGGCCCAGCTTTACATGCAAGTAGGCAATCAACCACGATCTTACCTCGCCTTATAACCAACTACTGTACAGATTGCAGAATTAATCACGGTTGCATTCTTAACCATTGATCGTGTTAAAATCAACTTTCATCAAACATTTTACAACCGATTGTCATTTTTCAACAGCGAAGCTCTCGTTTATCATTTTGAGTAGATAGAAAACATCATATGAAGGGATAAAAAATGGGAATTATCTCCTGAGAGCAGCTCAATAAACCAAAAATCAGCCTGATTAGTGATTTACAACCTTTGGATTTTTGCACCCAAATAATGCTCAAATTCCTACCGTTAAAATCAACCCTTGAAAATAACTTCAATCGAATCGGTTAGAAATCACGAATCAGTCTGATGATTTTTTGTGTACCTGTCCACCGAGTGACTGGCCTAACATCTATGCCGTCATCGTCCTCTAATAGTAAGCCGCGTGGCTCGTATTGAGTGCTGTGACCGGCTTCCGTCTCAACAACTTGTGATAAAAGTTACTCATCAGGTAGCTACTGACCAGGTGTGATTCTGTATAACGGTTTCCAAAAGGTTCGCGTTGTTTTCAGGAGTGTGCAACGTGGCACATACAGCTGCCGTTGATGGAGTGCAACGTTGGGGACATGCAGGAAACTTTCTAAATTGAAAACTTCAAAAACCCGCCCAACCCAACTACGAAGAGCAGCTCTGTTTTATTTCAGAACCCACAGCTCGTTCTCTCATAAACCTCTCTCGTTCTCTCCTAAATCTGTCTCGTTCTCAAGAATTCTCTCTGCTTCTCGTTCTCAAGAATTCTCTCTGCTTCTCGTTCTCACCTAAATGTATACATTCAAGGGAAATTGGAAGAAGTTTGGGGCACTGTTAGATGTTGTGGAGGAGGAACGCCCTCGCCCCAGCTTCAACAACAGTGACAGCAAACGTGAAGGGGAATGTCCAGTCAAGACGTGTACGAGCACCAAAAACAAAGCGAAGAAGATTGCCTTCCTTGCACCTAAGAAGGTGATCACCAAGAAGAAGAACAAATGGAATAGGGAGAAGGTTCCATGAGCAGTGATGGACCTACCATCAACCCCACCACAACCGATTCCTACTTTATTGATGGACACGATTAATGGAAATGGCGGCACCACCCCTGTTTGGCTGACGGAAAAGCAGCTTTTCTTCAGTGATGTCAACCGAACTCACGGACGTCTGTTTTTACCCAGGAGCAAAGCACTGATAGATTACTTGACGGAGGCAGAGAAGGCAATATTGTTAGAAGACAAGAAGAAGCTGGGGATTGTGGAAGTGCAGGTGGTGGACCCCATGGGGCGGTTGTCGAAGCTCAACTTGACGCGATGGAGGAGTCTTGAGCAGTATGTTTTGAACAAACAGTGGAGCTGTTTTGTGGAAGCGAATGGGCTAAAAGAGAATGATACAATACAGCTATGGGCCTTCCGATTGAAACAACCCCAAGGTGGAGGAGAGTCCAAACTCGGTTTTGCAATCAATGTTCGAAGAAGATATGATGATGGTGCTAGCACCAGCGGTTCTCATTAAAAACCGGAACCATATTGTAGGGTTTCGGTTCTCTGAAGAAGCCTCATTTTTTTTGTTCGCGTTCTGTAAAGTGCCTCTGATTCTTTATTTTTGGGGTAAAATGAAACCTCATCTGATTCAGATTTTTCTGCATTTTTATTATTCTGTTTATGTAAATCAGCAAACAATTCAAACATGGAATTACGAATTTCAATATATCTTGTTCAGCTTTCTTTTGCTCCAATTATATTGTTCAATTGAGTTTCTTTGCTTAACAGAGATCTTTTTTTTTCCTTGAGTTTGATGCGAATCTCCATATCTTGTTAATTTGTAAGACAGTAGTGTGTAATTGTTGTTTAGGGATTTTTGTGTTTTTATTGGAATTTGATTTGGGGTGGTTATAGATGAGAGGAGTGGAGAGGAGAGTTGGTTCTTTGGGGACTAGCCCTTCATTGGAATTCTGGTTTGGGTTTCAGTTTGATTTTGAATTTTTGTTGAAGTACGGGTGTGGGTGGTTTTGGAAGTAATAGCTTTTGGAACTTAATCCTCCATTTTCTTGGTTTTTTATTTTTTATTTTTTTTCTTCATTCTACAATTACACCGGCTGACAAAGGAAGATTGAGTTGTTGTTTTTTGATGATTCTCAATGAAGAAGTTCTAATTGATATACACAGTTGCAGCCTTGATTCTAAGATCAAGATGAATTTGGGTAGGAGACACATTCAGTTTATTTTTCTGATCTCTACTGGTTGCGACTCAAAGGCATGGAGACACATTCAGTTTCTAAGAAGCCTTTGTAAGAGAAGAACAAGAAGAAGAAGAAGAAAAAAGAAGAAAATGACCTTAGTTCAATTCACAGATCCACAAGAATCAGAGCTCCATTAGAGGATCCTTTTGGAACCCAGATAAGGTTAGGATCAATTTCATCTTCTTCTACTGCTGCTTCTTTTTTTTCGTAATATACATGTTTGTTGTCCTTAAGTTTACAATACTCCTGATTGCTTAATTCTTCATGAGTTGTACTGTTTTATCAGATTTGTGTTTAAATTCTTCTATTCATAGTTCATACGCGAACACAACATGCAGTCTATTTTTGTAACATGTCATGGCCTTTTTGGTTCTCAATATCAAGAAACATGTGTGCGTGTGTGTGTGAATATGATGATAGCACCCGTAGTTAAGTAACATCTCCCATCCATCGCCCTCAATTTATTTAAATTTCCTATCCCTACTACTTTCCTTCATTGCCATACACATGGTCCCCCACTTATATGGTCATTGATCCAGATCATTCAGTCTCAGTGGGGATCATTTATTGTCTTCCCTTCCCCCCCAAAATTCGGATGCATAAGTGAAGCGTGTCTCAAATAATCTCGTGCAGTTATTCTATGGTCATATTGGTGTAATTGAGGTCCATTTCATTTTTTTTTTCTCTTTTTGCAATTCTATCAAGTTTCAAGCAAAAAATTGAAAGAAAAGCCTAGCGAAAAAAAAAATTGAAAGAAGAAGATAAAAATGGTGTATAGATTGAGAGCCATCCACAAAGGAACCCCATCCCCCAACAGGTGCCTCCTTGATTTGACTCTTCTGCGAATGGTTGGTGGGTGCAGATTGTAGAACTCTTCTCATGAGTGGTGGGGTTTTCTTTATATGTGGCAGCTAAGGTGGTAGAACCAAAGGGAGTCCGCAGGTTTTGCCACCTCGACATCTTTACAATCTTCCCGGTCTCTTCTGACTGTTCTTGGCAGCAACCAACAAACATATATGCTTCCTGAATATCAGCCCTGACGAGGTGATTAATTTGGAATATTTTCTACAAGAAGAGCAATGAGTCACTCATTACAGTATCAGTTTATGCCTCTGATCACTTTAGCTCTTTGAAATGTATGACTACTCGTATTGATTAAGATACTCAATTCCTGAACATTATATCATCCAGCCAGTCAAGTACGTCCTCAGTGTACATGTTTATAATGCATTGGAGCTTTATCATGTTGGAAGGTAGCAAAATTGAACTAGCCACCCCATTTTTGAATTCACACTTTTTTTAGGCTGGTCCAGCTTTTTAGATCTATGGTAATGACACTGTTGGATAGAATTTTTGTAGGTATATTACAAGGAATCAACTGGATGCTGGACTCTCTTTCTATTTGAATCAGAATCATTGAAGTGGCCTAGTTTCATTGAATTTGATGATGTAAATGGCAAAGTTTCTGACCTATTCAGCCCAGGATGGGTAAGCAAAATTCATTTTAGTGGTGTTTGTTGTTATTAATTGCAGTGCAGTAGTATTGGAGTGCCTTTATCACAGTCCACTGAGAACACAACTCAATGCATAAGGATAGTGGTCGAGGCAGTGCAGTACTAAACACTTTCTCTTATTTACTCTTCCATGTCATCATCCAAATGCACCATTTGTGAATCGAGCATAAAACGATCATATGATCTTATCGTTACCATCGGATACAGCAAGACACTCTTATACTCTCAAATTATAAAGCGGATCTTGTTCTATTTCAGTTATCTATTGGATTGTTGTGCTTAGGTTTTTGTTTTTTTATATATATTAAGACTTCCAGTTAACTTAGTAAGTATCATGGGGACAGACTCTTTTTGTCTTCATCATGATTATTAACTTATTATAGGCGCTAATGTTACAGATGTGATATTGGATATATATGGGTAACTACCAGTTTCATATCAAATAAACTAGCACTGGCATACCGCTTCTCCCATGGTTTTCAAATTATGGCAAATCTTCTAAATTTGAATGCTTGTGTATATTTCAATGATGATGATGAGATAAATTTCTAGAGACGTTGATTTGCCAGAGCTTTATGGGCAGTAATCATGTTTTAGGTTATGTAATAATATAACTCCTCGTTTTTTATTACACGTGAGCATTCTCTGCTTTTCACTCAATTTATTGACAATTTTTTTACTCAAAATAGATGTTTTTGTTATTTTTTCATATACAAAAATAACAAAAGTTGCTGCTTGTATTCTGTTTGTCTGATATGTGACACCACTCACATCAGAGCTATCCTGTTTTCAGTTGGAATTTACCTCCTAGAAATACATCATATACTTCTCTCCCTGGAGCCTTCTGGGTCTTATCTGGCCCACCAGTGAACTATGAGAACTGATGGACGGGATGGAACACAATCGTGGAAGAGTAGAAATCTGATTATCAGAAGTTACAGGAACAAAAAGCAGGGATGATCTGTTGAGGAGCAGCTCAGTAGACCATCACTGTGTTTTTTTTTTTAATAATTACAGTCCCTACAATGACACTAGTACGTTGTTTTTCAATGACACATTCACAACAGTCCGTCAGTATTTACAACAAAACCCCGTCGCAATACCTTTTGTGGCCCACCCTTCTGCAATGGATCATGCGACTATCCATCTCAAAGGCCTTTTATGATGGATTAAATCCGTCAGGGAAAGTCCTTTTTATGGTTGTAATTTCATCCAACAAGCATTAGAAATGTTCAAATTGGGTGTTTTATCTTTGGCAGGTCGAGCATGGGAACAATAATAATGATATACTTTACTCTTTCCATCAGCCAACTCAATGTGGACGACAACTAGCATGTCCGGTACCACTAATCCGTAGCAAAAAAAATATATCAAATGGTTGTTGATACGTACCTTCTCTGTTTTTCTACATTTTCTTCTTATATTTCTTCTTCAAAACCATAAAATAGATGTGATGATCATGGGTTTCAAAATTTTTTGCTTTTTTACTCGAATGGTGGTGTAGCAGTAGATGACTATGGATCGCCTAAGCAGATTATCTCCTTATGAGGAGGCCTTGGATGCCGTCTACTCTTTGGTTACTAAACGATCCTGTCAATAGTCCAACAAGGGCGATCACTTCAATTTAATTTTCGATTATCTAAAGGTTCAGATGACTCAAAACATAATATCTATTAGTCTATCACCAAGGACAAACGGAACTTCTTATTCATGTGTTTATCTTCTTCTTTTTCAATTTTTATTTTCTGTCACATAATCTTTGACAGCCCTTCGAACATGTATGCCTTATCCGATGATGTTTATTATTACTAAGAAAAAAGGAAAAGAGTGACATCTGTTCTTTATTTTTATCTGCATTAATTATGAACCATTTCTTTGCGACAATGTATTCTCTTGCAATGTTAATTCTCCTGCAATTTCTCTTTTGTTGGTGTGCAGGGGAAATCTAATGAAGATGTACCAATGCCTACTTACTTCCACTTCTTTGTGTTGTTTGCTTTCAAGATATTCTTAGCAGAACAGGTCTATTGCATGACATTGTTCATTTTCTTTTTAATCTTTATACCTTGAGGGAATGCTCTCATTTTGCAATTGTTTTCCATGGGCATTTCATTTTAATCTTGTTTGATATGAATACAAGCTTATTCCATGGATCTTATGTGTATGAATCAAGTGGATGCAAAGACATAACCTTTCTTCTGATGTTAAAATCTTTATGAAGAAGGTAGATGTTCCTATTTTGGAGTTCCAGCCTTTACTGTGCCTCAACTCGACGAACTAATGTCCGTTCTGTAGAAGAAGGCTTTTGAATTGGATGTAAGTTGTACTTTCCACTCAATGTTAGAGAACTTCTGACTGAACTCCCTAAACTATAGAACTTTACTTGGGAAAGTCAATTTGCTGACCGGGACCACTTGTGAACTTTAGTTTTATATTCAAGAAATGTAAAAATGTCAATTTTTAAAACAGATAAAATAATGTTGACCGTTCGTTGATTGCTCTTGTATGAGAGAAGAACTCAGTAAATCACCAAGTAATGAAACAATTTGCAAAACTTGACCAAGTGGTTATCTTTTTAAAGTCCCATGGATCAGTTGACTTTCTGACTTGGTAGATTTTGAATGACTCAATCCCGTCAGCAGCCCAAGCCATATGTCAAGTTGCTGAGCTTTCTCGCCTTTTATTCGCTTTTTATTAAAACAGATAAAATAATGTTGACCGTTCGTTGATTGCTCTTGTATGAGAGAACAACAGTACTTGGTCAGGTTACTTAGAGCTTTCTTTTTTTTTTTTCCCTTTTTCTTGATCCAGATGTTTATCTCCATATCTTGTTAATTTTTATGACAGTAGGTAATTGTTGTTGAGGTTTTTACTTGTTCTTGGATTTGAGTGTTTTGAGTACAGGTTGTGTAATTTTTTGCTTTAAGTTTGTCATTTATGTGTTTTGAGAACATGTAATTTTCTTATCTGATTTCAAAACACTACCGTTTGATTTTATGAATGGTGCTTTGAAGTGTTTGCCCATGAACAAAATGGTGTCTTTTTTTTGTGAATTTAGGTGGGTTTTCTTTTATTTTGCTTTGTTTTCTAATTACCAATTTATAGGGATTTTTGGGTTTTTGTTGGAATTTGAATTGGGATTGTTGATGAGGAAAATGTTCGTGACAGTGTGTTCCCTCCTTAACACACTATTTTTAACACAACAATAGTTGTTTGATCGTCTTTCTTTTATAAACTACTTGTATTTATTGAGTTATTAAATAGCTTTACAGAGTATTGAAATAATTTCTTTTACTTTTCATATATATCTTTTCTCATTTTTATTTTTATTTTTAAAAAACCTTCTGATTTAAATGTAACTAAAATACTATATCCTGTTAGGATATAGACATGTTCACTTTTCGGATTCTCAAAGGCACCACATTAGATACATCATATCTAGGTCAGACACTGATGCGCGTGTGGTGTCATT
Organism: Euptelea pleiosperma; assembly: GCA_035048495.1. Taxonomy (NCBI): domain Eukaryota; kingdom Viridiplantae; phylum Streptophyta; class Magnoliopsida; order Ranunculales; family Eupteleaceae; genus Euptelea; species Euptelea pleiosperma. Next base: position 18,097,575 of record CM068541.1, read on the forward strand.
GTTACATAGCTCATGACATACTTGTACTGAATTCAAGACATACCTGGTATAACTGTTGTCAGGGACCTACTTGTAATATCTTATATTCTACAGGGGGCCCTTGTAATATTGTAAAACTTCACTTAATATATATATTGGGTGAAATCGTGTAGGCTATTCTAAGCTCTACACGATTTCTCCTCTTCCCCCAATTCTCTTCTCCTCTCCTCTCTTCCATCTCTAACCCTAATCTCTTATTCTGGTTACGATCCAAGATTACAACATGGTATCAGAGCATGGTTATGTAACCATGGCTTAATCCTAGAGGTCTGAAGAACCCTAGGGATTGCGAAATTCGATGCGAAGGGCTTTCCAAAGAAGGAGATCATCTCCCATGGATAGCCGCAGGCTTTAGAAGAGTCTGAAACCCTAACCGCCCACTCCAAAAGGTTGGAGAGGTTCTCCCAGGCCTAGCCGCCCACTCCAGAAGCCTGGAGAAGAGCTATCAGGCATAGCCGCCCACTCCAGAAGCCTGGAGAAGAGCCACCAAGCCTAGCCGCCCCTTCCAAAAGGTCAGAGAAGATCCTCTGGACCTAGCCGCAGGTCTCAGAGGCGTCCAGAACCTCTCCCTAGTGCTACCGCACCTATCCAGGAACCTTTTTTAGGTCCTCGGAACCATTCACAAGTTTCCCGCGGGTGGTTTTTTCTCCAATAGAAAATCTATAAAGAAGTTGTTCCAAAAAGGCCTGAATCCTGCTCGCGTTGCTCGCAGGAGGCTTTAAAAATAAAAAGAAGGTGATTTGCACCTCCGCAGCAGCAGTTCGGGTGATTTCTTATCAGAAAAGTCTTCTCTACTACCATGAGTACATCTGAGGAGTCATCTTCTGCCAAGTCAGAGATTATTGTTGCCCCACCCAGTCTGGGAAGTCATGGTGATCACAGCCCGGGCCTACAGATCACTACGGTGAAACTCGACGGGACCAACTACCTCGCATGGTCTCAATCTGCCAAGATGTACATCACTGGACGAGGCAAAGCCGGCTATATCACTGGACGCGTCACTGCACCCGATTCCTCTGATGCTGCGTTTGAGAAGTGGGAAGCGGAAAACTCGATGGTCATGTCATGGCTGCTTCACTCCATGCATCCATCGATCAGCACAGGCTTCCTCTTTCTCCCGACTGCCAAGGATATATGGGACACTGCATCTCAGACCTACTCCCAAGATGGGAATTTTGCTAGGATGTATGAACTTCAGCAGGAGATAGCACATCTGAAGCAAGGCGATCTTCCTTTGGGATCATACTACGCTGCGTTACGCAGCAAGTGGGAAGAGGTAGATCATTACCAGACCTACACCCCTGCATGTACCAAGGATGCTACGGAGTTCCGGAAGATGATTGTGCGCGGACGCATATTCGAGTTTCTTGGCGGCTTGAACCAGAGCTATGAACAGGTTCGAGCAAACATCTTGGGCAGAGATCCACCGCCGTCGACTATTGCACAGGTCTACTCCTACATCCAGAGCGAGGACAGCAGGAGGAGAGCCATGAGCTCTAAGACAGATGCTGATGTTCCTTTATCTGAGAAGTCTGCCTTGGCCACTCAGAAATTGAGCAAACCCACATCTAAGAAGGATGGGGATCTTGATGATCGTGATCGACTCAGATGTGATCACTGTGGCAAGCGTCGCCACACTCGGGAGACTTGCTGGAGTCTTCATGGTCGTCCCGCACAGTTCTCTGGGGGGAAGCAAGGCTCCTCAAAGAAGCCCTCTGGTAGCAAACATGGAACCTCAGCTGCTCATGCCACCAGTCAAGATTCCTCTGATGTGACCCCTTCCTCTGGGCAGTCCAACACCTTCTCTAGCATGGACATTGACAGGCTTCGACAATTACTTACTCAGCTTGATGGCCCTTCCCCACCTACATCATCCTTTGCTCAGACAGGTACATCCCATTCAGCCCACCATGTGTCTACGGCACCCATTGGTCCTTCCTGGATCATTGATTCTGGTGCCTCCGATCATATGACTGGTATGCCATCCCTTTTCTCCACCTATAATATCTGCTCGGGTAAGGAAAAGGTCCGTGTGGCCGATGGCACCTTCTCCTCTATCTCAGGGAAGGGCATTATCTCTGCCACACCTACTTTGTCTTTATCCTCTGTACTTCATGTTCCTAAATTCACCACTAACCTGCTTTCTGTTAGCTATCTTACTAAGAGCCTAAACTGCAGTGTTACCTTTTTTCCTACTCACTGTGTTTTTCAGGACTTGGAGACGAGGCGGATGATTGGCAGTGGTCGTGAGGATGGTGGATTGTACCTGCTCGATAGCCAGCCGACTTCATATTCTGTTGCACATCAGTCTAGTGCCAATGTCAGTAGTTCTAGCGTTAATAAAGACCTGTTAATGCGATGGCATAACAGGCTAGGTCATTTACCGCTTTCAGTCATGAAGAGTCTGTTACCTCAGTTTGCGTCTATTCCATTTTTTGAGTTCAACTGTGAAAATTGTGTACTTGCAAAACAATGTCGGGTGTCTTTTCCGACCAGTAATAAAAAAAGTACGTTTCCTTTACAGCTTGTGCACTCTGATGTTTGGGGACCCAATCCCACCACTTCTATCTTTGGTTTTCGCTACTTTGTGGTTTTTGTGGATGACTACAGCCGTTACACTTGGATCTACCTTATGAAATCAAAAAATGAGGTGCATACTATCTTTCAGACCTTCCATAAAATGGTGTGCAATCAATTGGGCACCACCCTAAAAGTCCTACGCACTGACAATGGGGGGGAATACATGTACAGTGGCCTTGCCTCCTACTTTGAAGAGCATGGAATTTTTCATCAGACTTCATGTGCCGATACACCTCAACAAAATGGGACCGCTGAGCGAAAGCATCGCCATGTCCTGGAGGTTGCTAGGGCACTTCTTCTTGGTACTCGGGTACCCAAGGGTTATTGGGCTGACGCTGTGTTGACGGCATCCTACTTGATAAATCGGATGCCCTCTCGTGTCTTGGGGTCAAAGTCTCCCCTTTCACTCCTGTTTCCTTCCTGTCCTGTGTTCTCCATTCCACCTAAGGTCTTTGGTTGTGTTTGCTATGTTCACGCCCATCACAGGAAGGACAAATTAGATCCGAAAGCCGTCCGATGTGTGTTCCTTGGCTATTCGTCCACTCAGAAGGGATATCGGTGTTTCCATCCCTCTACCCGTCGTCGGTTTGTTTCTCTAGATGTTACCTTTTTTGAGAGTCTTCCCTTCTTCTCAGTTGATCGGACTTCTCTTCAGGGGGAGCTTGGGAGTATTGACGAGAGTCCGATACCTCCACAGGGGTGTTTATCTTCTTGACTGCGGATCATGCATGCCCCTCTGGGAACCTTGAGATACTTTCTGGGCATTGAGGTTGCTAGGTCAAAGCAGGGTGTGTTTATCTCACAGAGAAAATATGTACTTGATCTCCTTCGAGAGTCAGGAAACTTGGGAGCTAAACCAGCCGATACGCCTATAGAGCAGCAACATCGGCTGAATCCTGTTGATGGGGATCCCATTGCTGATGCAGGCCAGTTCCAGAGACTTGTTGGGCGTCTCATCTACCTTTCGCTGACACGACCAGATATTGCATACGCAGTCAGTGTCATCAGTCAGTTCATGCATGCCCCTCGCTCTCCACATCTTGAGGCAGTACACAGAGTGTTACGCTATCTTAAGGGGGCTCCAGGGAAGGGTCTCCTATTTAGTAAGAATGGACACCTGCGAGTTGAAGCTTATACAGACGCTGACTGGGCAGGTTCAGTCACTGACAGACGTTCCACATCAGGGTACTGCACGTATGTGGGAGGTAATTTGGTGTCTTGGCGCAGCAAGAAGCAACCAGTTGTCGCCCGCTCCAGTGCCGAAGCAGAGTACCGTTCTATGGCTCATGGTGTATGTGAGCTTCTATGGTTGAAGACTATGCTCAGTGAGCTCGGATATCCTGTCAAAGGGTCTATGCAACTGTATTGTGACAATAAAGCAGCCATCAGCATTGCTCATAATCCAGTTCAACACGACAGGACAAAGCACATTGAAGTAGACCGTCACTTCATCAAAGAGAAACTTGGTCAGGGACTTATTTGCACACCGTATGTCCATACTGCTGATCAAGTTGCAGATGTGTTAACTAAAGGTGTTACTAAAGGGATCTTAGAGCACCTGTTATCCAAGCTGGGCATGATAGATATCTTCGCACCAGCTTGAGGGGGAGTGTTGTCAGGGACCTACTTGTAATATCTTATATTCTACAGGGGGCCCTTGTAATATTGTAAAACTTCACTTAATATATATATTGGGTGAAATCGTGTAGGCTATTCTAAGCTCTACACGATTTCTCCTCTTCCCCCAATTCTCTTCTCCTCTCCTCTCTTCCATCTCTAACCCTAATCTCTTATTCTGGTTACGATCCAAGATTACAACAATAACTTATATCGATTTCTGCTGGGATGTACTAGTTTTCAACATAGCTCCAATTCAAACATGTTATTCTCTGATATACTAGATTAATGTCTTGTTAGCCAAAGGCTACTGACTTTACATTGGCATTTCGGTTCCCTGATTTATTATTTATACTTTATCTCCTTTCAAGTTTTCACCAATCGAATTTTGGTTATGTGTGAACGCTGAGTCTCAACTTTGTGTTCATGTGTTTGATCCTAACTGGCCATAACAATTTTTTATTAGCGAAAGGGGAAAAAAAGAAAAGAAATATTTTAGGAAGGATATATATTGTCCAAAGAAATATAGTTTCCTCTCAAGAGAGGTAGAAAGACACATTGAAATCCACCCATACGGCCTAATTGAGTCCCAAAATTGGAAGTGATGAAACTGATATCCTTAGTTGGCTGCACTATCTCCACATTTTTGACTTCGCAGATAAAAACTGAAGTTGAGGAAGTCCTTGAGCATCCATGAGTTAGGAAGGCTGTGTCCAGAGAAATAAAGTCTTTGATCCTAGCTAGCTATAAAGAGTTGTACTCATCAAAAGGAAAAAAAAAGTTGAGCAAGAAAAGAAATGTTTGAGTTAGGATGTGTAGTGTCCAGAGGGATATAGTTTCCTATCAAGAGAGGTAGAAAGGACAATTTGAAATCAACCCTTACAGCCTAATCGAGTCCCAAATTGGAAATGGTGAAGCTGATATCCTTAGTTAGCTGCACTATCCTCCAGTGTTGACTTCACAGAAAAAAACCAAGTTGAGAAAGTCCTTAGGCATCCATCTTCTAGCTCATTTTAGGTGGTATCTGTCTCTGCCACCTATGTCAATGGCGTAGACAGACTAGCACTGCTATTATAATAAATAATTATTGGCATCTGTAGCCAAATATCATGAGACTACTTCTTTGAGTCACTAGACTTGAATAGAGAGTGAATAATATAGTGTAAGGGTTTGAAATCTTGCATTTCTGTCCATAGACATATATCACTTAAGCTCATCAGCTGTATTTTTTTAGATAATTTTTTTTTCAGTTGCTTCTCGTAATTCTGAATTTTTTTTATCACATCTGATTTCTGTTTTCAGTTGGGAGCGCTTTTCTGGCAATGAGACTGAATTATATGAACCTGTTCTGGTGTATGTAGACATGCGTATGGGGTGCTTGTCATTTATATATACATGGAGGATTGGTCTGAACAGAATGGTTTTCTGGGAGGTGTTGAAAGCCTGTATTCCAAAAATTTGGTGCTGGGCTTAGTAAACAGAACGGAATCCCCTGAAGAGTCTCAACAATAATTCCTAACCTGCATAAAAGCTGTAAATTAAAGAACTCCTTTCTGTTGCACCACATTTCTTTATTGCTTACAAACAATTCATTTAGTAAGAGCCAATATGAGTTTTATTTATTGACCAATAATCATCCTATCTATGGACTTCTTTGTAGACAATTTGTTTAGATATGTCTAAGTCAGTGCTATGGATTTGATGCTTACGGTTGATCCAATTTGATTGATGTTTGGCAAAGGAGGTGGCATCAAATGGTATGTTTGGCCTCCTTTTGTGTGTGCTGCTGGTGAAGCCAATTCACACTCTACCTGGCAGTGAACTTACCCTATGTATTTCCAAGGATCACCTGTAGCATTTTCATTACTTCCTATAAAACAATTTGTACAGGTATTTTGGCCAGAGTAGTTTAGTTCTTTGATTCTTTCCCACACGGTTTGATGGTATTTATATCTATCTGATCATGGTTTCTACAGCTTTCGATACTTCCAATTCAGATTCTGCGGATAGGACAACTAGTCATTCTCAGCGTACCCGGAGGTACTAGCCTGCCTTCTGTTTCCCACTATTCTTTTCATAGAAATGTACTGCTGCTGCTTATCAGAATTAATGTTGTGTTCTCTCAATTGTGTTATGTAGAGTTGTAATAGCACCATGAAGTCAGAAATGGTTTGTCATGATAGATTGGTTTGGAAACATGCAAGGCAGGTTGTTTGCCTTGAGATGCATGTTCTGACCAATCTATGGTAATAGATGTGTGAATGCCAAAAAATTCTCACCCAATTGATTTGCGTCACATGCCATCTAAGGGCTTGTGAAATCTAGAAGCTCGACATTTTATTTGGTCTATAACAAGGATTTGATCTTTAAATTGTTAATGTTCTCTTTTCAGAAGCATTTTGTTTGGTCACATTCGATGCTTGTTAATGTTCTCATATTGTCACGATGAGTTAGGCTGTCACGGTGTCTAAGGATTCACTAACGAAATGCTAATGAATTCTTCGGTATCATCATTTGAGACACTAAACGTCTATTTGTTGGTTTTGTAGGCCAAATTCAAGAGTCGAGCAATCATTATAATAATATTATGGTACTCTTTTTCTCCCTTATCACCCCAGTTGGAGTTGCATTGGAATAGGGATATCGAATGTATATGACTAGAACTGCCCAACTGCTCTTATTGTTGAAGGGATTTTCAATTCAGCCTCAGCTGGGATCTTGATAGACATGGCACTCATAGATGTAGTTGCAGCTGATTTCATGAACCCCAGGATGCAAAACAGTGGTAGGCTTTAGTTAGGAGCTTATATGTTTCCCTTCTTCTAGGGGCAGGTTGTATGTCTCTCTTGGCCAAATGGGCTTGAAATGTGATTAGAGTTAGGCGCGCAGTGTGAATGTTGGAAGTTGTTGGGATAATTGAATCCAATTATTACTACTATTTTGGATTTGTATTGTTTCTCTTGAGTTACATTTGGTCCATCGATTCAATAGAAGAAATTGCAATAGTCAATGTATATTACAAACAAGATATGTCAATGAATCAAATTTTTTTTTTTTTAAGTATTGCATTTACATGCAATGTATAGACTAACCAAGCACAATATATTAGTTTACGGAGTTTTTCTCAATTGCTACCAAGCAACTGTAAACTAATGCACAGTAACTGAATGCATTTGCATTCATTTACAGCGAACCAAGCAGAGCCTTAGTTTCCCCCATGATTTTCACTCTGAACCAGAGTACCATTTTAATATCAAGTTCATCTGTTTTTCAATTTCAGTCTTTTCTCAACTGACTTAATTCCACTCATAAGTTGGATTATTTGAGTCTAATACTAAACATTTTGCAGAAGTAAATACACTTGTATTTGATTCCAATCAGTGTCATGGCATTTCTGTTACTCAAAACCCAGAACAGGGGTGGGGAGCAGGTAGTGGATTCTCCAATGGGCCCAGCTGTTAGACCACCTCACCCCCTCTCCATGTAACAAGTTTCAGCCCAAACGCCCTCTGCCGCATGGCAAAATAGGAAATTTCTTTAGACTTTGTTACCTTACACCATATGAGAAATGGTGGAAATGCTATTTGAAATTTCTGGCTGTTTTTGCATGGCAACTTCTGTTTTATTCTTTCCTTGAACTCAACTGGTTTCTTTCTAATCATTTTCATCTTTGAATTCCTTTCTGGAAAAAACATTCAAGAACATCATGGAAGTAAGTAGAACAAAAGTATTGCGAATCTGTGACACAAATTGATACTATTGTAGATTACAATTTGATCATATTGTGTACAGCTACTAACTTGTGAGTTTGAATTTCTGGTATTACAGATATGAAACTCCCATATCCAAAGATGATAGACATAGCAGCCCCTGCGAATATGGTTTGTGGGTTGCAAAACCTGCTGGTGTCCAGAGAAATTGGAAGTGATGGAACTGATATCCTTAGTTGGCTGCACTATCTCCACATATTTGATTTCGCAGATAAAAACTGAAGTTGAGGAAGTCCTTGAGCATCCATGCTTTGGTTGAGTTAGGAAGGATGTGTCCAGAGAAATAAAGTCTTTGATCCTAGCTAGATATAAAGAGTTGTACTCATCAAAAGGGAAACAACAGTTGAGGAAGAAAACAAATGTTTGAGTTAGGATGTGTAGACTTTTTAATAGACTATTCACTGTAATTTTACTGACTGTCCAAAAGAATGACAGATTATATGATTAGGATTATTTAATTGGACTGCTCTAGAAGATCATCTTTGTGAAATACCCTTAATGACAATCCTGAATGACCTGTTTCTATGCCTACCCATTGTGCGACATTGCCTCAAGTTTCCAACTTTTCTCCCATGAGTCGTCGAGTTGAGAGTCAAACCAATCAAGTTCTCAAGTTTTTGAATTGTCACAAAGTTTCAAGCATGCCCTCTCATAAGTATTTCAGGTTTTCAATGTCTTACTCACTTTTAATGAGGCTTATAAGTATTTTGTCTAGTCAAGCTTAATCTGATTTGCAGGAGAAACTTGGCTCTAGTGTTGACTGAGTCAAGTACACTAGTCAAAGTTTCACATTGACTCATTATGGCAGAGTTTCACATTATGCCTTGGGTTAAACTTAGGAATCTGCTCCATTCTAAGTTCTAATCCTAAATCCTTTGGCCACCATTTAAGGTCCAATTAACTTAAAAAGAGCATGAGAATTTGGTAAAATTGAGAACAAACTCACAAGGAATCTCCAGCATATGCATTGCCTTGTATCCACCCTACCTCTTGATAGTTTCCTATTTTAACAGTTAGTGCTCCTGAACTTGAACCTTTTAATGGGCATTTAGATGCTTGTTCTTATGAAATGGCAGAAAATGCCATATTGTACATATTATGTTAAATGAATAATTTACAAATGGAAAAACACCACTATCATGAAATGCAATTTTAAGGTACCCTTAGGTTGAGAATAGCTGGAAGGCGTAATTGAATCTGCAGGGTGCTAAAAATCTCAGCAAGCATATCCAACTCCTCTCAAGTACTCTCAGGATTGGATTGGTGGACTAGAGGGAAGTCTGTAGAGTTTAGACTCTTTACAAATTGGCTTAGGCCACCAATATATAGCTCCTACATCCACATTTTTTTTGGTAGTTTAGCCTGTTTTTAAAGAGATCAGTAACTTGGTGAAGGCGGGTTTTGAAAGAGATCAGTAACCCGTTGTGATGTCCGGGCTGGGCCCGAGACCACACTCTTGAGGCCTGGCCTGGCCCACATCTCAGCCTGATGAACCCACCCAATTAGCCCAGCCCAAGCCTGACCGACACACCCTTACATTCTTTTTAATTTTTTAATTTTTTTTTTTTAAAAAGCACTTGGCCCGGCCCAGTCCATCCATCCCAACCCGACTCGACAAGACCAGCCCGGCACCCATCAGACATTGTACACGCAACCCGACGGTAACAATTATGATAATCGATTATCAAGACCAATAAATGTGCTCGGTAAGTGTCACGCCCCGAACTTGGGGTCCAGGACACCCGTCCCATGACCCAACCTGTAATCCATGGGTCAACCGATATGTGACATGGGTAACATATCAGTTGACCCAAGGACCCAATAGATTAATTAAGTCAAAATTGATCATCTAAGTCAAAAACCTCAAAATTCGATAAAAAAATCTTTTTAACATAGCATTTAACCGGATGTATGCCCTAAAATCATAGAAACTGATTGGATTGTCCAACAGGATCTCCATGTGGGTCCCACCACTCACAAACAGGTCGCCTTCATTGTAGTGGAGATGGAAGGATGCTAGTGGCCATTGGAAGCACAACCACAATCCTCCAGATTAGGTGACAGTTAAAGCGTCGTGCTGACTAAGCATCAACAAGTGAACCTCCTCCACTTGTCAATAATAATATAACATTGGCCAGATCACCCCCTTTATGTAGGGGAAAGTGTTATGCTGACTCATCATCGATAAAATAACAACCTCCTTGTCCATACCACATTTGGACCTTAGTAACGTAGCATTCAATAATTGAAGGAAATGTTTCCTCGGGCGTTACACAAATCAAGGGCTGTGAATCAATACAACAGGATGTGGGCCATAGCAATTTTTGGCATATTTTATTCTCAAATCATGTGGGTCAACGTCCCCATGTATCGATAGGTGGGATTTGGGTAGGGGGTGCAACAGGCTGGTTCCGGTTCGTTCATAAGGTGGCCAGAACTGGAACTAATGGTTCCGGTTCTCAAAATGATGGATCCGGGACCGGAATTGATTATTTAGTTTCTGTCGATTCCAGTCCCAGGTATATTGGTTCCAATTTTGATAATATGAGAATTTCAACACTTTATTTATATATCCGTTCCGGTTCCTATCGGTTTGGTTCCATATTAAACTATGCAGAAGCGGAACCATTATTTGCAGTTCAGTTCCTGTTCCGGTTCTTTTTTAATCGGTTCCCAAAAATGTGGAACCAGAAATGGTATTTTCGATTCCAGTTCCAATTCGGTTCTGGTTAAGCGGGTGCTAAAATTGACATCCCTTGAGGGCCCCTCATTTGCATGTATAGTTGCTGATTTTTGAGTGTTATGACATCTTGATGTGAGCTTATCTCCCATGTATAGGTGGTGATTCCTGAATGCTAAGACATTTTTTTTTTCCAGAGACGTCATGTTTACTTTGGCATCTTTGATAATAGCCACGGAAGAACTAACTCATGCACATACTCGTTGCCAAAGAAGGGTAATAGAAGTGAACCTTAAATATTAGGGTATTTTAGTAACACCCCATGAAATTTGAAAGTAGTAATACTCCCTTATACTTTCAATGGTGGATACCATGATGGCAGTGGCTATAACCATAGCTTGGTGGTGGTGATGATTGGTTGATCTTGCTACACTAGGAGAGGTGGTGCTCTGGATTGAAATTTGAAGGACTAGGGTTTGATGATATGATTTGGAGATGGGTTGGGAAATTGGGTTTTGAATTTTTCATCATCATCATCATCTACGCCTCGTCCCAAATGTTTGGGTTTGGCAACATAAATCTTATTTCGCCATTTGACTACGTTTAGAGCTATATCTTCTGTCAAAGTCTAAGCTGTCTTCAGAAGTTCTCTTACTATATCCATCTTTTTCATTTTTACTATTCTTTTTTTTATGGCATTCAACTTGTACCAAAGCTCTCTTTCTCACCGGTGCTATCATTTGTTTTTGTTGCATATGCCTAAATTATCTCAATTGACTTTCCCTTATTTTATCCCTTAATGAGTGTATTCTCAAGTTTCTTCGAATATGCTCATTTCTGATTTTATTTTCCTTAATTTTTCTACCCATCCATCTCAACATCTTGGGTTTTAAATTCAAAGTGTGCAAGAATCATAGATAAACCAATATTTTTGAAGCAAATCTCAACTTTATTTGTGTAATACCTTCAACTGTTTTTCATTTTATGGAGTAGATGAAATAACTAAAGAAAAACAAAGCAAGGCTTTTGAAGCAATTTTCACTGCACAGCGAAAAAAATAAAAAAGACTCTTGAAGCAAATCCCTGTTGCAATTAATTTGGATGGTCAAGATTACAAAAGAGAGAGAGAGAGAGAGAGAGAGAGAGAGAGAGAGAGAGAGAGAGAGAGAGAGAGGACAACAAGGCAAAAGAGGAGTGAGGAATGTAGAGAAAAAAAGATGGGAAATTCCGTTTGAGAGAGATAAAGATTGAGAGAGCATAAAAGGAGGGGAGAGGGGGATGTTTGATTGTGTGTGGAATGATGGAATAAAGGACATGTCCGTAGTAGATGTCTCAACTCTCAAGTTCATTAAAGATCTCTGTGCTTGGTTTAGGATGTGTAGCATTCTGGTACTTGGGTTTATAGCTTATTGCTAGGGATAAACAATATCCATTGCTTATTGTTTTTCGCCATGGTTTTAAAAATGACCGTTTTAAACGGTTACGCCCCAAGCCCATTTCCGTTAAAAACGTTTAACCACGTTTTATCATTTTTTAATTAAACGGCTTCTTTTTTTGTTTTAACAGCCGTTAAAATTGTTTAAACGGCCGTTAGAATTGTTTAAACAACCGTTTAATTCTGAAAAATTTTGTGAAAAAAATGGCTGCTAAATCCGTTTAATTCCGTTAAATTTGTTTAATTTCTGTTAAAATCCGTTAAATTCTAATTTTTTTTTAATTTTCAAATTTCAAAATTTGAATTTCAGCCCCATTTTTTTTCCGTTTTTTCCGTAAAAACCGTAAAAATCCATTTAATTCCATTTTTTCTCCTGTTTTTTCTATTTGTGCCCCTGGCCGTTTCAATCCGTTTTAACAGCTGTTTAAACGGTAATGCCCCCAGTCCGTTTAACCATTAAAACGGCTTCTATTAAACCTTTTTTTTCGCTGGGTTTCAGATGGGCTTCTATGGATATTGGGTTTGGGTATGGCCGAATGATTTTGTTATTTAAATTGATTAATAGAAGACTAAAGGGTTATTTTTAGCATTTTAAAAGTTTTATAACAAGATCAATGGTCATTTACAGTTTATCTTTAATGAATAGAAAAGTATTTCAGGTATTATTTAAGTTTTTTGACATGTGCTAATTAAAAATGCTAGGCGCATAAGTCAAAAGTCACAAGCACTTTCAAAATTGCCTATCCTTAACTTGTGAAAATAGCTACCCATTTTCTACTAATAAAAACCTAAAAAATTAAGTTTAAGCAAAGCAAAAAAGCAACTTTTAAACATATTTTTTGCAATGCCAAGGGCAACCTTAGCGCTCTTGTGGCTGCCACCTTGGATGGGGATGTTGGGGACTTTTGCTGACTTCGTCCAGTAACGATAGGAAGAATTGCAAAATTGACTAGGCTGGAGCTCTGATGCGGGACAATAGCATCTCTACAGATGTTGGTTGTTGGAATCTTTAATGAGAGGACAAGGTATTTCTAAGAAACAAGTAGGGCGCCTCTCTCTTCAGCTAGGTAGCCGAAGCCTGAAGGAGTATCCTCTACTCATTTCCCAATATATTATATAGAAAATTTCTTAAACGAAAAATTTTTTAAATGTATTTATCAAGGTTTAAAGAAGGCTGTTTTAACGGTTAAAAGGGCAGGGGGTGTTACCGTTTAAATGGCCGTTAAAATGGCCAGGGACGAAAATAGAAAAAAATGGGAAAAAATAGAATTTAATGAAATTAAACTGATTTTAACGGGTTTTAACGATTTTAACAGAAAAAAATGGAAAAAAAATGCGCTGAAATTCAAATTTTGAAATTTCAAAAAAAAAAAAAAAAAACAGAATTTAACGGAAATTAAATGGATTTTAACAGAATTAAATGGATTTAACGGCCCTTTTTTCACAAAATTTTTCAGAATTAAACAGCTGTTTAAACGATTTTAACGGCCGTTAAAACTAAAAAAACAAAAAAATGGCCATTTTTTCAAAACCAATAAAATGTGTTTAAACAGTTTTATGGAAACGGGCTTGGGGCTTAATTGTTTAAATGGCCGTTAAAACCGTTAAAACGGCCGTTAAAACCGCTTAAACGGTCGTTTTTAAAACCATGGTATTTACAATAACAAAAAAACTTTCTGATATTTACAAAAGAAAGTAACTAGGCGGCCCCACAAAAATTAAAGCTGAAAAGGCGACCTGCAAACCAAAAATCAGCCTGATTAGTAATATAAAACCTTTGGATCTTTGCACTCAAATAATGCTCAAATTCCTACGGTTAAAATCAACCCATGAAAATAATTTCAATCCAATGCTTATACACCACTGATCATGTTTATTTTTGGTGTGTAGGTCTGAAAAGTCTCGGTTGTCAAATCCCAAGAATACTTAGTTCTTCAATAATGGTATTTTTATATATGTTGCTGTGCCTCAAATCAACTAAAGACTGAAGTGTCAAAGATCAAGTGGACTTCGACAAAATAAACCAAAGAAGGATTAAAGCTGAAGAAAAGATAACCCAAGTGTTCAAGATCAACTGAAGACAAAGTCAAAATTATCAAGTTCAACTGAAGACAAAGTCAAGTGATCAAGCTCAACTAAAGACAAAGTCAAAAGCTCAAGTACGTTCTCACTCAACGAATGTTCAACTATGAAGAAACTCGTGTTGCGATTACTTACACATATCTGAGGGTAAAACAGCGCGTTGCCAGCGGATATTGATTTACCTTAGATGGTTAAGTGTTAGTTAGGGATTGTGCGTGTGATGAGAAGAGAAATTCTTAGAACTTTGGTAGCATTCGGCTATGGACAAAATTGTCTGACCGACCAGCCCTTACATGCGGGCGACCGAAGGTCTGGTCGATTGGCCAAAATGGTTTGGTTGACCCTAACTCTTGGGATCGAGAAATTCGGCCATCAATGCGGTCGACCCTGCCAGTTTCGGATCTTGTTTGACGAAATCTTTTATGCGCTTAGAAGCTCATTTTGGCCCTTCAAACGGCAATATTTGGCATGGTTCTAGCAAAGGGAGGCCTGCTTATAAATTAGAGCCTTCTCCATCTATTAGAATCAACCCAATCAAGAGATCTCTACTTTTCGTTACTTGATTATCATTCTTTAAGTCTAGAGATCTGGAATTTGTGAGAGCTTCACCAGAGCAAAGCCGAGAATTCATTGTGAAGGCTCTAAGTGTTTGGAAGAGACTATTTGGGATTGTTATTTGTGGGGGAAAAATCCGGTCGACACTTCCTGCACGATCCCCGAGGAGTCGGATTGATGAATTGTGGATGAACTGCCCAGTGAGGTCGGCCTTGTTTCCGATGATCTTGAGAAGATGGGGCCGACTGATGTCCTTTCCTGCCTGGATTAGTCTGTCGCTACTCCAGTCGTCGGGGTACTTGCAATTACACTCTGATGCTCAAGTCAGTGTGGATCTAGATACTGTTGAACTAGTTCTTGATGCCTGTCTCTCTCTTTCTCTTGTATTTTTTTATTCCCTCTTTACTAGATTCTCTTTCTTTTTATTGGCCCTCAACAAGGAGTGCGTCGTTGTTGAGGAGCCTGTAACCATTATTTCTTGATAACGGTTTTTTGTTATGTTTTTTGGTCTGAGGGTAATGTTTCCCCCAAGCGCTTTGCGAGATGACGTTCCGATCGTTTAGGTCCAATATCTGTCAATTTTGAGCGACAAGCCTTTTCTCTTAGCTAGACGGCCCCGTCAGGTGTACCGACGAGGAACATCCTTTAGTCAGATGGTCTCATCAGGGGTTCCAATCAAGGACGAATGGCTTCTCCTGTTCTGTTCTGACAAGGCCAATCTTTTAGTCGGACGGCGTCGACAGTTGTCCTGATAGGGACAGACGGCTATACTTGTCGGTCCGATAAAGTCCATCCTTTGGTCAGACGCTGTTGGCAGTAGTTCCGGCAAGGCATACCCTTCATTCCGACATTGTCGGTAGTCGTCCTGACAGGGATGGACGATCGTAGCGACAAAGCCCATCCTTCAGTCGGGCGTTGTCGGTCATCGTTCTGGCGAAGCACATCCTTCAGTCGGACATTGTCGACGGTTGTCCTGATAGGGACGGACGGTTGTACCGACCAAGCCCATCCTTCAGTCGGACGCTATCGGTCGTCGTTCTGGCAAAGCACATCCTTCAGTTGGACACTATTGGCGGTTGTCTTGACAGGGACGGATGGTCGTACCGACAAAGCCCATCCTTCAGTCGGACGCTGTCGGCCGTCATTCTGGCAAAGCATACCCTTTAGTCGGCTGGCTGTCAGATCCTCCGATAAGGAGACATGTTTATCGGACTCTGGGACGAGATGGTCCGTGACCCATGGAGGTCAACTGGCCCCTTCCCAGAGAACGTACCTCATTAAGTGACATGTGGCATTGTCTTAGCTTCTCGAAGAATAGGGCACCCACATCGTCCCCTTTTTCGGACAGTTGACACGTCATTGGTCTAGCTGTCAGAGAAACCAACCGTCAGACTGTTCAGGCGTGCGAAACATACCGTCCGAAGGGAATATGTAATGATTTCACATTTTTTACGGGTTCTGCTAATGCCATGATGCCCTGGTGATAATATTAGGCATTGCTAGTATAAATACCCCTGACCTCAGTTATTTTTTATTTTTTACAAGCTTTGACTCATCGAAGGTGATTTCTACTCTCTTTTCTTCTCTCTCCCCTTTTTTACAACAAAGACCCTGCCGGCACTGCGTCCGTGAGTATCCTCGGCTGGGACACCGTTGACCATTTCAAAAAAGGTTCTTCTACTATCATTTTTCCCTTTCTCTTATTATTTCTCTTTCGCCTAGACCTATATATCTCGTTCCTCTAAGGTCTTTTCCTTAGAGGAAGCCAAGGTAGTAGAGAACGTTGTTCTCGGAGAGGTCTTCTTCTCCGAAGTCCTTGAAGCTGACTCTTATGGTCGTGCTGCTAATATGGACCCTGCCAGGGTCCTGACTGGTGATGTTGCCTCGTCGTACCGTCCCTTTGTTTTTAGTGAGGCTACCCTAGTGGACGATGGGTGTGAGGGATTGTACCAGCGCTACGGCAACTCTCGTCGTGTTCACGTGAGGAAAGGCCGCTTCCTTGGAGAACCTCTCCCCGATGGGGAGATCAGTATCTGTGAGGAGCTATTGGAGGGAGGGATGTCCTTTCCGTTGTCCTCTCTGGCTAGGTCTCTGTTGATCTTTTACAAAAGAGCTCCCGGCCAGATGCACCACAACACCTGGAGGATAATCTCTAGGATTGACTCCATTTGTGCCCTTGGGGACCACTCCATTGGCTTGCTAGAGATGGACTGAGCCTATTCATTGAAGCGCACCCCTTATTCCGACCATGTTTATAGTTTGTCAGCTAGGTCAGACCCCTTTCGGATGATCGAAGACCTTCCGGACTCTCACAAGAGATAGCCTGACAAGGCCCTGGTTGTCTTAGGGTCATGGGATGGCACCGGCCAGGCTGATTTAGGTCCACCGATTGGTTCCTTTCGGTCGAGTTTTAATCGAGTAGGTATGCCGTCTAGGTTTACCCCTGCCTTGTCGTCTTTCTTTCAAATTGTTCCGTCAGTCTACTAACCTTGTCATTTTCTTCTATGTAGATAACGTGCAAACCCCGGGCACGCACGCCCAAGTCATTGTCGACAAGGTCCTAAGGTTCGACGCGACTGAAACTAAGCTTTTTCCGCGTCGTTGATTACGAAAACCCTACACTCAACACATTTGTAATTTATCCGAGTTTTTAATCCTGCAAAAAATAGAATTCTCTATATAGGGATTCGTGTCGGATATCGATCCACACTCGGGATTAGTTCACGCAAATCAAGGATGTAAAATGATGGCTTTTTCTTAGAGATAACTAAAAATAAGAGGATGGAGGGGTGAGAGATTTGATCACGAGCTTTAAAAACTAATAATTTGACTATTTAACTCAAAGAACAATTAGGAACAAAAAAAAATGCAAAAGAAAACTAATTTATTGAATCAAAATAAATTGTTTACATTGATGGATAAAAACAAAAAAAATCAAAACTATCCTAAAGAGAATGATGATAGAGAGAGAAAGCTAGGGAGAGATAGAGAAAGAAGTGAAAATTCTTAGAGAGAGAAAGTCCTAAAGTCTAGTGAGAGAAAAAGTAGAGATCTAGAGAGAGAGAGAGACTAAAGAGATAGAAAATATCCTAGAAAGAAAATTGACCGTTTGATCTCACCTTCGGATGGAGAGCAATGGAAGATTTGCTAGCAACATGGCAGCAAGGAGTGGTGGATTGAGAGAGGCGAAGCACACAACAACCATGAAGGTATCCGCAGCTTATGGATGAGGCGGTGATGAGGAGAAGCAGGTGGTGCAGCGAGGTTCTGGTTGCAGGCAGCAACTATCAATGGAGGAGCACTATTGCCGTGGTGAGAAGGTTGGACGTTCAAGGCTACGAAGCGGTGTAGCGGATGAAGGAGGTGCAGTGTGTAGCAGAAAGATGTAGGGGGAGGCCATGGAGATTGTGGGAGGCAACTGGTCGTCCAGGTCGCCTGTTGCACTAGCAACAACGTTTGAGGGCAGTCCGTGGAGGGAGAGGAGGAATTCCTTCTCCTTCCTTCTTCTCTCCTCCTCTTCTTCTCTTCTTCTTCTTTTCTTCTTTTTTTTTCCGTTTTTCTTTTCTATTTTTTTTATCTTTGAAGAAGGGAGAGAAGGCGGTAGAGAGAGAGGGTTGGACCTTCGAATTTTTTTTCTTTTTTGCAAGATGAGGTGGGCGGTGCTTGTTAGTGGTAGCAGGTCCGGCCAAGGAGTTCTGAGTTGCTGGTGTGGAAGGGTGATGCAGCTTGAACGACTGCTATAGAGGAGACAATGGAGGTGCAGCACCTCATGGACGGTGCATGATCAAAATCGTAGCAGGTTGCATGGTGAGCAGTCCGACGGCTTGGTGATGTTGGACAACCTATAACTCATTGGCAGGTGAGAGATAGAGCATGGAGGCGGCAAGTGGCTGAGTTCTTTTTGCAGAAAACGTGGGAGAGCTGGGGATGAGAGGGGCGGAGAAGATGAAGAAGGAGGCAACTTTTTGTGTCGTCCCGGAGGAACTTAGAGAGGGTGGTGTTCCTGGCGGCCGGAGTTGCATTCTGCAACTCTGACGAGAGAAGAGGAGGAGCGGTGCTGCTGCACACAGCAGCAGCAAGAAGATGATGGAAAGAAGGAGAATAAGAGGAAGACGAAGAAGAAGAGGAGAAGGGGCAGAAGGAGAGGATGGGGTTGTGCAGGTGATGGCTGGAGTTGCAACCTGCAACTCCGGCGAAAACGTTAGGAAGAAGATGAAAAAGAAGAAGAAGAAAGGAGGAGGAAGATGGGGCCAAAGAAGAGGGGAAAACGTGGGGAAGGGTTTTGGGGAAGGATTGGAAAAGATTGGAGGGGGATTAGGGTTCAAACGAACCCTTCTCCTTCCCCTTTTAAAGCTCCCTATTTCCTTTAATTGAAATAGGGATTTTTCAAAAATAAAAAATAAGAAAAATAATTTTTTTTTTTTAAGTAAAACCCTATTTTTCTTAGGGAAATTTCCCCATTTAGTGGACCCCCCCTTATTTGAAAATTTAATTGAAATTCTTTTGAAATTCACGGGGTCCACTAAATGGTCGAACAGCGGGTCGATGATGATGGGCCCGGCTACTGGCCCATATGGATTGATGATGTCCATCGTCTCACAAGATGATGTGACAGACAATCTGATGGTCAGACTGAAGATGACTTGATCAGGATCCAGATTGGCAGGCCGACGGATTTAGAGAGATCCGACGGTCCGATGGACAATCCAACGGTCTGATAGCTTAGGGAGATGAGCCAGAGCCAACGGGTAGGAGTTCTGGGGTTAGGTCAGTAGATCCGAGGACCGAGAGATGAAGAGAGAGAGAATAAGGAGAGATGAGATTGAAAATTAGGGGGAAGAGAGAGAAAATATCAGAGAATGGAGATAAAAGTATTAGTACAGGGTCTAGAACCCTAGTCTTCATTGTGAGCATCCTCACGCTTCTCCAGTAGAGTAGACTATCATTCCTTGCTGACTCATGTGGCTTTAAACGCTTTGGTCCATCTCTTGGTCATTGGCTCTCCCACTCTCTTCGTTATTTGGGCCGGCACTTCAGTCCTCTTTTTCAGCCCGTATTTGGCCCATATCTTCTAGTCATAGCATGTGGGCTCTTTAAGCTTTGATAATGGGCTTTCCTGATCGATGTGGGCTCGCAAGTCTCAAGAATTGTCCCATCGGGGTTTCCTACGACAAAAGAAGCGCGTAATGAGACTTTATCAGAACGACTTAATGTCTAGACTTCCGAAAGTGTGTTTAATGCATGCAAATATACCATTACATCCAGAAAAGTGTGTTCTACTCAATAAAAGAGACTCTTACGTAGAAAAGTAGATAAATAGAGTATTTTAACATAGGAGAGTGTGAAAACGCTTAGAAGATAACAATGGAAAATACTCACTTTTAAGCGAATATCAGCGACCGTCACGCTTACCTACCATTTTTTATTCGAAGAGGTCCGACTGAGTACCCGCAACAGTCGTAAGGCGGTCGCTAGGGCAGGGGTGATCCTGACCTCCCAAATCAAAGCTGTCGACACCGATTTGTTGGCCATCGCAGCAGTCCCATTAACCCGCACTGGTCCCATCATGGAGGACCGTGGGAAGAAGAAGGTTGCCGTGACATAGATGAGGAAGCACCAAGAGTTTGGGCGCCTCTTGAAGAGGGGCTTTCAGGCTTTCGATCCTCTTGCCGTCGTTGCCGGGGGGTCAGGGGCTCAGGTTCCCCGCGGTTCAGGGCAGGCTCCCCCCATTCCCCCAACTTTCACAGTTGCCCCTCCGTCCTGACTGTCCGTAAGAGTGGACCTGGACGAGGTGTCAGATCATGTTGACCGGCACTTCAAAATCGTCCCCCTGGAGAAGACGACAGATGCTCCATTCTCCATCCCCGCATTCCACACCCCTCTCGGCCATCCTATCACCGAGGGCCATTCCCTCTTTGACCCCCAAGTGGCCATGGGGCTGGTGGACAGGCTCTCATTGCCGAGAGATCGTCAACGTTATGCGGACATAATGGAGCCGACTCAGACTTATGATGGCCTAAGCAAATCTTTTGCCGAGGTAACTCCCTTCTTCATTCTTTCTCTCTTTTTCTTAGTTTTTCTTGCTCTTGATGAGTTTTCGTTGTTCGTAGGGCTTCAACGCGTACCTTGGCCTGAAGGACTTTGTTGGCTTCCTCCTCAACCAGCGCGACCAACAGGACGTCGAGGTTCTCCGCCAAAGGGAGAGGGCGGACTAGGCAGCCTTACGGCTGGCCAATGCCTCCCAGAACCTTGAGGTGCTGAACCTCCAACTCCAGGCCAAGAAAGAGGACCTTGTCAAGGCTCAAGAGGCTCGTCTAGTTGCCGAGAGGAAGTCCACGGACGTCCGTTCGGCTCTGGAGGCCTCTGAGACGAAGAGGGTGGTTGCCGAGGAGGCCTGGGACAAGATGAAGGAGACTTTGGAGCTGGTCCGCGCCGAGTCCCTTCATCTTCAGCAATTCCAGTATGAGAGGGGTGTTGCTGATGCCCAGGCCAATTTGGGAGAGGAGGAGTCAGCGGCTGTTCGGGATGAACCGAAGGGGGAGCAGTAGGCTCTAGGCGGGGATGGCCCGAGAGACCCCGAGGTCACCGGGGGCGACGTTGGACAGTCGTCCGACGTCATTGTGACCGTTGAATGACTTGTACTATTATTTTTTTTCTTTTTTTTTTAAGGTGGATGCCGCATGGCTCATTTTTATATATATAAACCTTTGAACATTTTCTTCTCATTGCTGATTCCTCCGTAATAATCTTTTGTTATGTTTCCTTTATCCTTTTGTGGGATTTGTCCTCTCGGCCTAGCCGTCTGCCCCGTTAATGTCATTCTTTTAACTCTTCGGCCGAGAGGGTTGAGATGTCCTGGCTTTCCAATGAGTCATACCTCCGAACTGTCAAGGCCCCGTTCTACGCTTGGCTTTTCTACCGAGAAGCATTGGGTGCATCGGCCCATTCGTGGGACTTCTTTCTTCTTTTGGAGAGGGGTATAATTCTCATGTATCAAGGCAGTCGAGGCCTGCTCTTAATGGATGCCAACTGCATATGTCGAGGTCCCGTTCTACCCTTGGCTTTTTAGCCAAGAAGGATTGGGTGTCTCGAGCCACTTGTGAGACTTCTTCCTCATTTGGAGAGGGGTACAGTTCTTATGCATTAAGGCGGTCAAGGCCTGCTCTTGATGAATGCCAACTGTATGTGTCGAGGTCCCGTTCTGCTCTTGGCTTTTAAGCCAAGAAGGACTGGGTGCCTCGGCCCACTTGCGGGACTTCTTCCTCCTTTGGAGGGGTACAGTTCTCATGCATCAAGGCAGTCAAGGCCTGCTATTGATAAATGCCAACTGTACGTGTCGAGGTCATGTTCTACCCTTAGCTTTTCAGCCGAGAAGGACTGGGTGCCTCGGCCCACTTGTGAGACTTCTTCCTTCTTTGGAGTAAGTGTTTTTCTTTTTGGCCGACGTGAAAAGTTGATAGGAACTAGATTATATGGAACTTGGATAGAACCTTTATTGATAAAAGATCTTCATGTTAAAAGCTTTCTAGGGCCTTTCAATTACAGTGCTGTCTGATGTCTTTAGGAAATAGGATCCATGTTGTCCCAGCTTGTCGATCACATATGGTCATTCCCAATTGGAACCGAGCTTGCCACTGTTGGCCTCCCTCATGTTTTCAAACACTTTCCTGAGGACAAGGTCCTCTGGCTTGAAGATCCTGTGCTTTACCCTTCAGTCAAACGGCCGCTTGATTCTTTGTTAGTAGTCGGCTAGTCGGACCATAGCCAGCGCTCCTCGAGGAGGTTTATGTCACGAGCCAATATGCCCTCATTCTGTCCTGACTCTACGGCTAATGTTTGGGAGCTTAGTGCCATGGCTTCGTCGGGATTACGGCCTCCGTCCAGTAAGCTAGTGAGAAAGGGGATTCCCCTATTGACCACCTCGGGGTAGTGCGGTGCGGTAGGCCCATAGTACAGCATACAGTTCTTCGGCCCGCTTTCCTTTGGCCCTTTCTAATTGCTTCTTTAGCGTGTTAACCCTGTTGGCTACTTCTGCCAGTTTGTTGCTTTGTAGATACCTTGGAGTCGATAGGCTTTTCTTTATCCCGAGTGTCTGACAAAAGTCTCGAATCTCGGTGGCGTCGAATTGTGTGCCGTTATTTGTCACAATTTCCTAGGGTACACCAAAACGGCATATGATATTCTCCCAGAGAAATCTTCTAATATTTGAGGCGTGGACTTGAGAGAGCTCAATGGCTTCGATCCATTTGGTGAAGTAGTCAATGGCTACTAGCAAAAAGCGAACATTTTCCTATGCTCTCGGGAGGGGCCCGACTATGTCCAATCCCCATTTGGCGAACGGCCAGGTGCTGTACACTGGTTGTAACTCTTCTGCAGGCACTCTAATCAGTGACGCGTGCCTCTGGCAGCTTGAGCACTTGCGGACGAGGATTTTGGCATCCTTCTGCATGTATGGCCAAAAATACCCTTGCATGATTGCCTTGTGTGCCAAACTCCTCACCCTCGAGTGGTTGCCGCACTCTCCGGCGTGTATCTCCTCCAACACGGTTTGTGACAGTGTCGGAGTCAAGCATCTCAAGAGTGGTCCGGATGCCAACTTCCGATATAACTCTTCGTGTAACAATATATATCTTTTTGAGATGCCTTGAACTCGCCGTGCATCTATTTTTTATTCCGAGAGGGTCCCGTGCCGAAGGTAATTGCCGATGTTGTCCATCCAGCTCGACTCGTCCCCAGTGGTAACAGGTGCTATGTGCAACTCGTTTGGCTTCTGTATGCTGGGGTACTCTTGGAAACCTACTGAAATGAGTCTCAATTTCGTCTCACCTAGCATTGTTGCCAGGTATGCTAACAAATCCTAGTGCCGATTTTCTTGTCTCGGGAGTTGGTACAGCTTCAGCTGGGTGGAGCATTTCGCCAGTTCTCTTACTATAGATAGGTAAGCTACATTCTCTCGTCCCTTGCCTGGTAGGTTCCGTCTTACTGGGAAACAACGAGCTGTGAGTCTGAGTAAACGGTCAGGTCAGTGACTCCAAGGTCCAGGGCAGTTGTGATCCCTGAAATGACAGCTTCGTAATTCTGCCTCATTGTTGGACGCTTTGAAGTCGAGCTTCACGGCCCTCTCAATTCTTGTATTTTTTGATGTTACCAGCACGGTCCCGACTCCTGATCCATCTTCGTTGGCCGAGCCGTCTGTGAACAGCCTCCAACCTGTCTCCTGTCAGAATGCTGCCGGGGCTTCGGGTAGATGGAGGATGTCCGCATCTTCCTCTTCGAATTCTTTGATGTCGCTTATTGGGAAATCGGCTAAGAAACCTACGAGGACATGACCTTTCTCAGAAATTCTAGGGCTGAACTTGATGTCGTACTATGCCAAATGAATGGCCCATTTAGCCATTCGGCCGGATAGGTCAATTTTTCCAAGGATGGATTTGAGCGGGAACTCGGTATAGACCATAATAGTCATCTCGTCGAAGTATGGCTTCAATCTCCTGGATGTAAAAATTAGTGCAAGGGTAGCCTTTTCTATTAATGCGTACCTAAGTTCGACTTCGACGAGGGTTTTACTTGTGAAAAAGACCGGTTTCTCTTCTTTGCCTTGCTCTCGGAATAGTACAGTACTGATGGATTGCTCCGTTGTTGCTAGGTACAGGCTGAGAGGTTCCCCTGCTTTTGGTTTCGGGACTATGGGCGGCTTGGCGAGGTATTCTTTCAGTTTCCCGAAGGCTACGTCGCATTTGTCAGTCTACTAGAATTGCCCTTGCCTCCGTAGTAGCTTGAACAGTGGCCAATACCTATCCGACAATCAGGCAATGAATCGACTCGGCGCTGCTATCCTTCCGGCCAGCTTCTAGACTTCTTTTCGATTCTACGGTGGTTTCATTTTTGTGAGGGCTCTAATCTGTTCAGGGTTGGCCTCTATTCCTCGCTTGGTGATTAAGTAACCTAAGAACTTCCCAGATGTGACTCCGAAGACGCATTTGTAGGGGTTCAGCTTCATGTTGTATTTTCGAAGTCGGTCGAGCGTTCTTCTCAGATTTGTCAAATGGCCAACCCTCTGTCGGCTCTTGACCATCATGTCGTCGATGTAGACTTCCATTGATTCCCTGATCATGTCTTGAAACATGCAGTTGAACAGTCTTTGATAGGTGGCTCCTGCGTTCTTGAGTCCGAATGGCATTACTTTGTAGCAGAACACCCCACGATCCGTGGTGAAGGCTGTTTTTCCTGATTGAGCTCAAAGAGAGGAATCTGGTTGTACCCGAAGTATCCGTCCATGAAGGACAGGATTTCATAGCTTGATGTTGCATCCACCAGCTGGTCAATCCGCGGTAGTGGGTACAGATCTTTTGGGTAGGCTTTGTTCAGGTTTGTTCCCTGTCTTCTGGGGAACTACGACCACGTTGGCGAGCCATTCGGGGTTCGTGACTTCCCGGATGAAGCTTGCTTTCAGTAGTTTGTCAATTTCGTCTCTTACAACAGTCTGTTTTCTATCGACACGACCCTTGGCCGTTGCCTGACTAGAGTGTACCTGTGACTCACATTCAATTTATGGCAAGAAATATTCGGGTGTATCTCCGGCATGTCTTCAAGCGACCAAGTGAATACATTTCGGTAGGTTTTTAAGAGGTCCGTTAGCTTCTACTTTTCTTGTTCGTCCAAAGTTGACCCGATATAAGTTATTTTTGGATCTTCAATGGTTCTGAGATTGACTTCTACTGTCAGCCTTCCCTGATCCATCTTACTGTTTAGATCAGAGGCCGGATGCTGTGGTTGCTATATACTGTTAGCTGGTGGCTTGCTGCTCTGGGGATCAGTTCTAGGTTCAGCCGTTTTTTCTGGCCTAACAGCCATTGCGTAGCACTTTTTTGACGAGGTTTGATCTCCCCGAATCTCTACGGTCCCTTGTTCAGTGGGGAACCGGATCAGTTGATGGTAGGTCGATGGAACGGCCTTCATCCCGTGGAGCCATCCTCTCCCCAAGATTGCGTTGTATGGCGATGGAGTGTCCACGACCAAGAAATCTACCATCTGCACAGCTGGTCCTGCCCTTACTAGCAGCGTCATCTTCCCCAAGGCATATACCTTTTGTCCACTGAAGCCAATCAACGGTGCCTCTGCCAATTACAATGTGACCTCCGAGAAGTTCATCCTTCTGTAGGCGTCAGCGAACAAGATCTCCGCCGAACTCCCCGGATTGATGAGGATGCAATTGACGTCAAAGTTCCCGATGAAAAGTGTTAATAGCAGTGCGTCTTAATGAGGTAGGTCCACCCCATCTAGATCCATGTTTGAGAAGGTGATCGCACCCTCCAGGGCACCCTCAGTAGTCCTGGAGAACCTTGGTCCTTGTGTCACGTTTAGTACCTTTCGGAGGTGTTCAACCTGCCGAGAGCTGATGTGATCTTGTCTTTTAAGCTATCGGTGTGTCATCTGGCTTGGGCCCCCGTGTATTACATAGATGATCATTGTTGGCATTGCTGCTTTGTTGGCTCCCTCTTTCAGACCATTATTGGCTCGTTTCGTGACATCTTCTGCTTGGCGAACGTACTGGCCTAGATGGCCTTCGCCAATCAGGTCTTCTATGCGGTTCTTGAGGGTGTAACACTTGTTCATCTTATTCTCGTAGTCCATGTGAAAGGCACAGTATTTGTTCCTGTCCTATGTTGTTGCCGTCTCGGGGTTCATGGGCTGATGCCATCACACCAAGTCCTTGATCAGTTCCAAGGCCTCTTCTAGGGGGATGGTCAGAGGTGTATAAGTGCGTTCGTCCCATGCCTGAGGCTTCTTGCTAGCCCAGCCTTCGAACTTCCTCTTTTTCTCTTTTTCTTCTTTCTTGGAAGGCTTTTCAACCCCTAGGATGGTATTGGCCTTCTTGGTGTGGCATAAGGTGTCGTCTTCTAGCCTGGCATCGAGGTCCAATGGGCGGTTCTTTGTGAGGGACCGGTAGAGCTCGGATTCCACCGGCAGGGCTTTCTTGTAGGCCGTGATGGCATGTTTATCATCACAGTCCTCCACTGTGATCATGACGTTCTGGAACCTCTTGGTGAAATCCCACAGTTTCTTTTTGATCTTTTCTTACGTCGAACAGAACGTCGATGTTTTCTCGATGGATCCTATTACAGGAATACTGAGAGATAAACAGTGAGCTGAAACCTAAAAAATCAGATTTTGTTACAAGTTTGTCTTATCCACAATCCCAAGAAAATGTTGTAGTAAGTACATTACAGACTACAGAAGCCACCCCAAAGATTAGAATGGTGGAAGATTAAAAAGCATTCATTCTCATTATTAAGAAGGGTTTTGGGTTTTGTAGTGAAAAGCTAAAGAACCCTAAATATAAAATAAGAGAAAATATTGAATACTCAAATAGGTTTGATGCCCTTTCTCCATCCACTCCTAGAAAAATGCTAAATTTTCATGGCTACAACATAAACTGACATTTCTCCATCCACTAAGAATCCTTAGTCATTGGATTTGTCACAACCTATCAATTTTCTCAGAGGAATGAGCAACATTGGGCAAGTGAACCATAGAAGCAGTAGCCCGAGATTGTTGATGACATTGCCACAGTTGGTCAAGTACATGGAGCACCTATACAAGACATTATACTGCCCAATAACCAAGAAGATCATGAACGACCCAGTCACCATAGCAAGTGGTGAAACCTATGGTAGGGGGGCATAACAGACTGGTTTAAAATATATGGAAACAGTTTATAGGATATCATTTGTCCAACCACATGGCCTTAAGTATAAAAACTTAATGGCTTAAATTATGTATGAATTCCTTTTCTATGATCTTAGTTTTTTAGTTTTATTGTCTCTTCATTTGTTGTTCTTTTATTTTCTCTTCATTCGTTGTTCATAGAAGAGTTTCCAACCCTCTACGTGATCTCGGATGTGAAAGATAGCGTCATCCAGAATGTCATGGTGGAGGAAACCAACGGGGTCTCTTGGAACATTGGTCGCTTGTTGGTTAGTAATATAGATAGATATATGGGAAAAGTCCACATATCAAGATGATTATGATCATCTAATGAAGTTGTTTTCCGCGTAGATCTAGTGTTAACCCATGTAATAAATAAATAAAAGATAAAACATTCACAAACGTGACTCCGTGGCCCAATGGATAAGGCGCTGGTCTACGGAACCAGAGATTCTGGGTTCGATCCCCAGCGGAGTCGTTCTTTTAATATAACTTTTTTGGAATCTACTAACTTGACTTCCATAATTACTGTTGGTTTTGACGGATGTACGATTGTTGGGCTTGATCCATCCTTCTGGACCCATTTAACAATGTGGTTGGATCTGGGCCATCTGGCTACTCCTGCGATTCAATATTTAAGAACCCAATACCCGATAGATTAAATCAATTTGGCCGGGCTTGGGCCATCTTTCAGACCCAGTAACACTTGGGTCAGGTTTCTGATCCCGATTCCCAACCTGATCAGCTCGACACCTTCATTCAAAATTTTATTATGAGAAAACGTCTTGCTTACCAAGAAGGTTCCATAGTTGGTAGTAGACTCCATGGTTTTAAAAACGGCCGTTTAAACGGTAACGCCCCAAGCCCGTTTCCGTTAAAATCGTTTAAACACGTTTTATCGGTTTTGAAAAAACAGCCGTTTTTTTGTTTTAACGGCCGTTAAAATCGTTTAAACAACCATTTAATTCTGAAAAATTTTGTGAAAAAAACGGCCGTTAAATCCGTTTAATTTCCATTAAATTCTATTTTTTTTTTTAATTTTCAAATTTCAAAATTTGAACTTCAAATTTCAAAATTTGAACTTCAGCACCATTTTTTCCGTTTTTTTTCCATTAAAACCGTTTAATTCCGTTTTTTCCCATTTTTTTCCATTTTTTCCCCTGGCCGTTTAAACGGTAACGCCCCCAGTCCGTTTAACAGTTAAAACGGCCTCCTTTAAACCGTGGTAGACTCTACTCTCTACTGGCACACTCTTAAAATGACAGGAATCTGTACAGGACACGATTATTTGCGACATGGCACACTCTTAAGATGACTCTGAGCGTGTGGATGTCTGACCAATCCCTAGGTGGACCTACAAACTAAAATTCAGCATGATTAGTTATTTCTAGGCGTTGGATCGTTGTACCTCAAATACTGCTCTAATTCCCACAGTTGAGATCAACCCATGAAAATAAGTCCAATCCAACCTCTCGAAATCACTAATCATGCTAAACTCTGGTTTGTCGGTCCACCTAGGGGTTCGACAAACACCTATACGGTCAGAGTCCTCCAAGAATGTACCACGTGTTATATATTGTGTCCTGTACAGAATCCTGTCATCTTAGGGCTGTCAACGGAGCCTGGCCCTTTTATTTTTATTTTTACTTACATCCCTCATTAATTAGACAGATTAGGCAATGCTCCCTAAACTATTTTTCTTTTACTTGCCTCCCTCGACCATTGACTTTAGCAAATTCTAAATTAGAATGACAGTGCTAACCGTTGTTTTCTTACTTTTATGGGATTTGGGGCCTCTCCCCCTTTATTTTATTGGATGATTTTGCTGAAGCAGTGTCTGGAATGTAAAGAGGAGAAAAAAAAAACTTTCTATACGCCATGGTCAATGGTCAATAGCATTGACCAGAGACACCAGTCACCAGTGAATAGCGTATTTAAGTAGGTGACCAGTCTGGATAAAACAAGAGGAACTCATTGGGACTCAGTGGCGGATACAAGAAGGGGCCAGGGGGTGTTGCCCTTAAAAAAATACTCCTTTTAGTCTGTTCAAAGACAGAGTGGATCCCTTGAAGACGCGCGAAAGTAAACCTTCGAAGGTTCATCTCCTCTCCCTGAGTTTCAGAAGACGCACCACCGTGTGCTTTGAAGGAATGTGTTGAAGAAGGCTAGAAGCTACGATTAGTGATCACCGATAATATCTCCACAACCCCTTAACACTACACAATGATTCGATTGCAAATTTCAGTATCAAGAACACAAGATAGGGGTAAAATATTTGACAAGGCAAATTTGTCATTTGAATATTTGTAGAACGTCTCTTGCATGGCATCGACTATGGTCAGACAGGAAATGCAAATACATGAAAAAGATTGGGTGACTTGCAAAATCACCCAATAAACTAAGGGGGGAAGCCAAAAATCCCTATTTTTATTTCAAAAATCCCTAAACTTCTTCTAAACCTAGGGAGGCATATCTACTTTTCCCAGTTACAAAGGAGGTAAGTAAAAAAATCATTAAAAAAGTTATGGGTTTGAAGGAAATTGCAGTTTTCATGACCCAGGTGCTAGAAATTCCTAAAACTCTGATTGAAGTGCACTTTCTTTGAAAACAGTGAAGTTGGGTAGCCGTCATAACGAAAATAATGGCCGTTATAATGGATTCGGACCTCCCCCATTACGTTATATACTGTTTTGGCGCTCAGAAAATAACGGCCGTTGTTTTTCTGTTAGAACGAAATTAACGGCCATTATTTTCTGAAAAATTTGTTAAAAAAACATTCGTTATAAATTTTATTGATAATTTGAAATTCTAATTTTGAATTTTGAATTTTAGTGCCGTTTTTCTGTTATTTTTCCTTTTTGCCCCTGTGCGTTACAATCCGTTATAGCTATGGGAAAAACGGTAACGCCCCCAATCCGTTATAACGGCCCCTTTTAAGCCTTGGTCAAAAGTAATCAAAGAAACAACAAAAATAAACAAAGAAAACGAAAGAATGTGAGCTTAAAATTCAGCCTAGAGGTGAAGAACAACTTAACCTGTATGGCATATTGAAATAATCTCAAACTTTCACTAATGTAGAAATGTCATTCTTGTTTATTTATCTTGTATTGGAGACCAAATTTCTTTTCTCTTTCCAGGATATATTTCCCAAAACAAAGAGAGGGAAGAAAAACAAGTATGAACAAAGAAAACCCAATAGGAGAGGTAATAGAAAACAATGTATGAACAAACCAAAGAAAACAAGAACAATCTCCACGTCGAAGCACATTTAACTCATATAGCAGACGAAGAAACGGCCATTTCAGAATCGGTGTCTGATTCACTGGTGCAGTTGATGATGGTATTGAAACAATAGCACTCAAGGTGAGTTACTTCAGAATAAAGTGATCATCAAGTAGTTGTTATTGAAGCTTTCCCTGAGGTGGTGCTGGAGGTGGGAGGGTATACAAGGACTTGAGCTGTCTGTTTATGAGTTTACTGTGGTGGAGAGCCAGTTGGAGTTCTAAGTCATCAGACCACCATTGTTCCAACCCATGAGCTTCAAGAACTTTTGTTTTCCCTTGGACATTACAAACAGCTTCGCTGCGACTTGTCCGTGAGTCGGATCGGCGTTCTCCTTGCCAGAAGCATTGCTAGTATTGATCTGGTTGTCAGCTGTCCCAGCTGGATCGGTATAATAGCAACATATGTAGTCACTGTTGTTCACATATAAATGAGGAGTCCATTTCTTGATTTCTCCACACAACTTACCTCCTCCTCCATTAGGAGTCTTCTCTGCCTCTTCACCATTAGTCTGAGTTTCACTACTTGAAGGAAGCATTGATTTGAATCTCTTCCAAACAAAACCAGCTTTCTCTCCAATGTTTCTCAAACTCATAGCTAGTGAAACAGAAGGTGGGTTGAACAAATGAGTCTCCACAAATACTCCTTGTTTAGCTAATGCTTTACCAACTTGGAGAGCAAAGCCAGCCCCTAAGGAATGCCCTGCAATACATACATTGCAACCCCCATATCTGTCCACTGCTAATTTTAATGCCTCCAGGGCTCCGCTAAATCGAACAGACCCTTTCAAGCTTTCCCAAGCTAGAAAACGGAGATCATCCTCGATATCCCTTCTAATTGTTGGGCTCTTCAGTAGTGTCCCTCTGAGTGCTAGAACAGCCCTAGGTGCACCACTGGGTCTCATTAGTATGAAGTCAGCCAGTGCCGCGGATCGATCCCATTCTAGTAGTGCTCCAAATATGGAACCATCTCTTTCATCCACTAATGTTTGTGCTAACTTGTATTTGAAGGGCTTCCACCATTTTGGGGCAAGAGCAGTTTCTTCTGTTCTGCTCTCTTGTCTGTCGAGTTCGAGCAGGTATACAGCTTGAATGAAGCAAGCTATTACTGTTCTTTTATAATTGCCATCCTTCCTGTAAAACCCAATTGATCACTTGGGGTGTAAATTGGATCGTTATGGAGAGAAGAAACATTTCGGGATTGTAAAAATATCATACACAGTTGTTTATGCTATCAAATGAATGAATGAACAAAACTACACTGTAAAAGGGACTTGGGATTGGTTGCAGCCGACCCCATAGCGTTGAGAAAAGACTTAAGATGATGATGTGAAAGGGACTTGGTTTTTCTTGCTAGCTCTAGGATACAGGGGACAATATGAGACTATAAAAGGGATGTGATCCCCATTAATCAAATACTGATATCCATAACCAGTTCAACAGCTCTCTAGAAATTACAAATTTACTGAATTGGGGTCCATAGATCTATACCTGTTAATAACTGATCTCCATAACCAGTTCAACACCTCCCAAGAGATTACAAATTTACTGAATTAGGTCTCATAGATCTATATCTTTTAATATACCCTAAGGCCAATCTGACCAACTTCATAATGGAAAACATGGCACACCAAGATCTGGTGGTTCCCATCTAGATCTCCTACACCAAAAAATAGACCAAATTTAATGATCGAAACCATCCAATAATGAAAACATGGCGGTGCGCCTACAATCCCCGGAAATCAATCAAAGATCATGGAACCAGTTCATCAGATCTCTATAAAACACAGATTCACTCAATTAAGGTACATGTTGGTAGTACCATCAAAACAGTCTAACCAACCTCTTGCTGGAAAACATGGCGGCCACCTACAATCCGATTGCCCATCTAAAGTAGACCTAGTTGGATGACCACAAACTATCCATTCTATCATGTCGATTTATGATCTGGGGAAAGACGCAAAGGGTTGCCAAATCAATATCACATCGAAATACTAGAAACACCCCAGATACTAATTTTTGTTCCATTTTCTGTTTCTATTATCTTCTCTCTATTCCTACCATAGTCCTAACACAAGTCCTTCAAATGAAGTCTAAAAGCCATAAATGCCTCACAGATTTGTTAAAATCAGAATTCAGACAATGGGTTTTATGTGATTGTCCACATTTGTGAAGGAATTCAGTGAAAAATTAGCCAGATTTGATCAGTTAAATGCCTAAGCTGAATCTACATTTGTGGGGTTTTAAGAGAACTTGGTAACTATGATTCAAACCATTACAGACTAGTGTCAGAGAACCACTTAAAAGTCCAAGGATTTAAAGACCCAATATGCCATACAAGAGCCTAAACGCTATAAATCTAAAAAAAAATTGAAAAAATTATGAGATGGGGATTTACCAGCTAGAACTGATGAGATCTCTCCAATTCGGAGAAGAAAGGTTCCGAGGTCCAGAGACATGGAAAGCGTAGGGATGTTGAGCCTCCTCCTCCTCCTCTGATATCTTCTCTACAGTACGCTTCGCCATGAAACCACCTCTGCTTCTTCTTTTCTTCTTATTTGTGTTCTTCGCATGTCATCACAGATGAAAACCAGAAGAGAGAAATAAGCAGAACGAGAGAGAAAGCAACGGTCAGGAGTGAAAGGAAGAGAGAGGAGTTTTGCTTTTGATTTGCTTTTGCCTGTTATAAATCTTTATAATATTCTGATTCGAATTCGATGCAGATTTAATTAATATTTTTCAAATGAATAATCATTTAAGAACGCCTGGAAACGTAGAGCACTCCAACGGTCATATTTCCGTCAGATAGTCTTTGAAACGGCCTGGCAAATTTTTCAAATTTTCTCAACCCGAATTCTCTTTTAGATGGACTAAAGAAACCCTGTCAAGGGCCAAAATGACTTACAATTTGTGATTCTCGCGAAAGGCCAATTAAGGGTATTTGAGTCATTTAGACCCCAAACCTTCGTGGGCATCTTGGTCAGTTTAACTGCCCTTTAAATCCGTCAGATGTAACCAAAAAATGTCAATTTGTTGGAAGAAAATCACGAAATATTATTTGGGTATCCGCTTATAGAAAAGAAAAAAAAATTTTAAAAAAAAACCATCATGTGGGGAGCAAGAAATGTTGGTTGTGGACCCTACATCGATCAAGGCCTTTTTATTGGCTTTACTTGGACGGTTAGAAAAGGCTGCCCAATAACCGTCCAGGGCATATAAAAGACCTTCCATCACATGATAGAAGGTGCCACTTTAGCCATGTGACCAAAATAGTGGAGCTGGGGCTGTCAACGGGTCGGTTCGGGTTCGGTTCCTAAGGTGACCAGAATCGGAACAATCGGTTCCGGTTCTTAACAATTCTGGTTCTCAAAGTGATGGATCCGGAACCGGAACCGATTATGTATTTATGTCAGTTCCGGTTCCGGTTCTGGGTATATTTGGCCAAATCTTGAGAATATGAGAATATTTACACTATATTTATTTATTGGTACCGGTTCTTATTGGTTCTGTTCCGGCTCTTATCGGTTTCGGTTCCATATTAGGCTACCTAGAACCGGAACCATTATTGTCGGTTTGGTTCCAGTTCCGATTTGGTTCCGGCTAAACGGGTAAAATTGACACCCCTAAGCTGGACCACATGTCTAGCTTTAGGCCTAACTTTTCGGGCCCACTGATCCCATAAATATTTGGTCCATGCTTCGATGGATTTACACACCAAAAATCAGCGTGATTGGTAATTTCCAGCCATTGATTTGAGCACTTTTTCATCATGGGATTGGAACTAACTCACAGGCCCAGTCATGAAGCCCATGATGAAATAGTACTCGAATCAAATGGCAATAAATCACCAATCACACTGATTTTTGGTGTGTAGGTCCACCAAGGTGTGGGCCAAAATTTTATTGGACCAATGGGCCCAAAAGAGTGTACTCCGTAGCAATTTGAGGGACTTCTTTATCAAAATTTTGATACAGAATTATGTATCATAGAACGGCTCACCATTAGCGGTGTCAATGGATAATCAAAAATTCGATATTTGAATGGGAAATTCTATTTGCACCCCAGAAATTCCAAAAAATTAAAAAAAAAAAAAGACTCAAAGTACCCCAACCCTCTTCGTCTCTCCCTCCCCTTCTCTCTCCCTCTCTCTCTCTCTCCACCTCTCTCTCCCCCCCCTCTCCACCTCTCTTTCCCCTCTCTCTCTCTCCCTCTCCCTCTCCCTCTCCCTCTCCGCCCCTTGATAGTGCAGTCCATTGGGACTGTGTAGCCCACAGCCGGCCTAGCAGTGGGCTACACAGTCCCACAATGGGACTTAGAGAGAGAGAGAGAGAGAGAGGTTGGGAGTGCTTTGAGTTTTTTATTTTTTTGGAATTTTTGGGGTGCTTATGGAATTTATGGGGTGCCGATAGAATTTCCCTTTCAAATAATCAGATATTATCCAAAAATTTAGAT
The DNA here is from genome assembly GCA_035048495.1 of Euptelea pleiosperma. Classification (NCBI taxonomy): domain Eukaryota; kingdom Viridiplantae; phylum Streptophyta; class Magnoliopsida; order Ranunculales; family Eupteleaceae; genus Euptelea; species Euptelea pleiosperma. Next base: position 18,132,774 of record CM068541.1, read on the forward strand.
ATTTTTTATACTTGAATACATGGAGTCGGATGGTGACAAATCCTATTCGATAATGTCCGATCTAATATATTATATAAATAAAATTACAATATAATAAACTAATAAATTATATTTATAATATATATTTTATTTACTTATCAAACAAATCGTATAAACAATTGGGCATACCCCATAACAGCTAAAATGTACAAATGTTCACCAACTCAATAAAAAAAAGGGAATTTTTGACATACCCCCAATCTTATTTTTAAAATTTGACATACCCCTCCATGATTTGAAAAAGCTGACATACCCCCCTATGACTCGGTACACTGTCATTTGACCAGTGTTGACCCAAGTTGACTACCAAATTTTGTATTAATGGACAAAAATGCCCTTGTCTTCAACCTTAGAACAAGGGTTTGAGTTTGGGCCAAAACCCAAACCCCAAATCAAACAAGAAAAGAGGAGATTAAAAATAAAAATAAAAACCATTGTTGGTAAACTTGAGATTTTTTGTCTGTTTTTTATGAATTAAGCAAAGATTGAAAATCTAAAACCATAAAAATAGAAAAAACTCACGATAAGAGAACCCATCTTTCCAAAATCCATGTCTCAAAAGCTTAAATTCTAAATTGATCTTATTCTTGTTTTTCATTTTTGTTAATGAAATTTTTAGAAATATAATTGTGTGCTTTATTTTTATTTTTTTCAAAACCTTGAGTTTTAAATTATTGCCGGAGTAGTGGTCAGACGGCGATGAGACTCCGGTGAGTTGGTCGCCGGTGATGGGCAGCTAACTCATCGGAGCCTCTTAGCTGGTTGTCCTCGACAGCCATTCGATTTGGGGTTTAGGTTTTAGCCCAAACTCTTGCTCCAAAGTTGAAGACAAGGGCGTTTCTGTCATTTATTACAAAATTTGGTAGTCAACTAGGGCCAACACTGGTCAAATGACAGTGGACCGAGTCATAGGGGGGTATGTCAGCTTTTTCAAATTGTAGGGGGGTATGTCAAATTTTCGAAATAACATGAGGGGGTATGTCAAAAATTCCCTAAAAAAAAGTACATGATGCAACAACCATCACCGCTCGATGTGGCATGAGGACCACATGCATTGACCACTTTTTTAGGCAGGCCACAATCACTGTTCAACAGGAATGAGATTCTGATGTGATTCCAGTACACCATCGTTTCAATGTACCCATGTCGTCAAACACTGGAAGCAGAACCAAGTAGGATTCAGTTAAGACAATTTGTTTTTGTAGATTTGTAATCACTAATTTGAATTTCAGTTCCCCAGCAGCTGTGTAGGGGATTCGACTGTTAGTTAGTGGACCCAATTCCCTCAAGACACTGATGCCTCTGCTCTGTACAAGTAAGGTAGAGATGAACATTGATAAAGTGGATCTCTGCCTTCGGCATTGTGATCTGTTCTTCCCAAAAAATATCATGATTCTCGGAAACTCGCCGACATGCACCATTCACGTATCTAGACACATATCTATCTTGCAAGAGAAGATTATCAACACCGCTAATCCGTTAAGAGTCTTCTGTTTTTGCAGCAGCTTTCAGTTTCTCCAACTGTTTTCGCAGATACGCCTGCCTTAGTTTTTCCCTACGAGCTGTGGCTTGCTCTTGCCTACGTAACTTGAGTGTGGATGCCTTGTCTCTCGCTTGATTTGCCTCTTCATGAACTTCCCTGAGAGAAACCACCACCAAAATATTCAGGACACAGATACAACGTAATACACAGATACTCCAAGAGGTCCAATAGCCTGACACTTCCCATGCAACTATACTAAAGTACAAAAAAAAAACTTAAAGCGATGTTCTCTTAACAGGCTTGGTTGCTTCATTTTAAGTATAAACAAGCATTACGAGCCGAAAACAGATAAACCAAAATTGTCTCAATAATGGTGTCAGCGCATGTTTGACACATATCCAACAGAAGAAAGTTAAGAATATATGGAGTGTCCTTCAATGTTAGATAAGTTATAAACATGAAGTTGGGCTCAAGAAATCTTGAAGAACCCCCCATAGACATTGTTCATTAGTTTTAGCGCAAGATGCAGCCTGACAGAGAAAGCAAGGTCTTCATCTATCATTTGACTCCAATAAATAATAAGACAATCATCAGAACAGGACATACCTTACAAAGCGCTTGTGTTCATCATTGTCTACTATGCCAGTTGTACGCCCAGGTCCCACCAATTTCTCATTAAGCATCACAGCATCAGTGTCATTGTCTTCGTTTTCCAGTGATACTCTGGGAAAAGCATCACTGCCTTGTGGCTTCTCAGACTCATCTTGCATGAAGCTCTTGCTGAAAAAATCCACGCAGTACTTCTCTTTGTCTTCCTCGTCAGGGAGCTCTCCCCTCGCTAGCTTATCATATAATTCAGCCTTCCTTTCTAATGCTGCATAGCTAACTGATCCATCATTTACAGCTTTCAGCTCAAGCTTGTCCCTGGATTTTTTAATTAGAAAAAACTTCTTAGATGACTGTAAAATCAATTTGGTAACATAAAGCAGACATAAAGATCAAATCAAGTAGTCACAGGAAATGGGCACGAGATTGAGAGGTAGAATCAGCTAAATCACGTAACAGCAATGAATATCTTAAGATAGGGCTCGCATCAGTTAAAAGCCTTTTCACGAGTCCTCACCACGAATTCAAAAGAGATTGTGAGAAGTTTACAACTAACCTAAGGCATGCTATTTCTTTTGTCTTCTTTTACGTTTGACTATAAAACCTCTCTTTAGATAATAGAAGAGATGAAGAAGCAAGTTATCTACATACATAAACTGGACCTAGTTGGTACATACTTCAAATTTTTTCACCTTACATCGACAAAATAAAACCATTGGGATGAAATAAGTCAATAAAAATACCCCATGATGTCTACTGATCACAAGGGCCACAACTCCATCATTGTATGCCTTGACACTAATAATTTTAAGTTAGCAATAGCTGCACTCAGAGGTTCATGATATTAATAACATCCAACTCTTTTATTCCCCTAAACCAAAAGAAGGCCTAACAAGACCATTATAAAAAGAAGAAATTTATTTGGAATCTAGTAATATATATAAATTCATTTTCTCAAATAATTACTGCCTCGATGATTCACGGGCATCCTGAAACAAGGAATTCTTTTACAAAGTGACACTTCCATGCTACACTCCATATAAAAGCAACTAAGAACAAGAACATTTGAAGCCAAACCATTCTTCAATAACACTTTCTACTCCAAATCACAATACAAGCATTGATTGGCTGATCGACACATGACACGATGTTATCCACCTACGCGAGGACTGCTACTAAGATCATTGCTTGAGAAGCCCAAAGATTTCCCTTTATAAATCAGAAATTTTATGCACAAAAATAGTGAGCAAAAGAGCACCTGACAAGTGACATCCATCCATGTGGTTGGATACTGTAATATATATGAACCGGGGCATTGTAATTTCTTGATTATCCAACTACCATCAAGGAGCTTCCAACTTCCCCCAAGTCTTTGAAAAGGTCCGATCTTCTCAAATCCTTGTGATGAGATTTAAGGAGTTCAATCATGTTTCTAGGTACGGGTAAATTGGTAATTTTTCTCTCCCCCTCCCTCTCTCTCTGTTCCTTCCCTCGTCTCTTTATTGTGGGTTCTTGATGGCATAAACTAGCATTGGAGCCAAATCAAGAGCATCGGATTCAATATCTGGAGATCTTGAAGTGCAGAATATTTTCTACTCTTAACCAGAACTAAATTTGAAGGACTCTTAATTCTCAAAATGACTCTAGGGATTTCTTCTTCTCCTTCAAAAATGCAATGGCTCCTCTCTTTCCAAATGGCCCACATGACTGCAAATGGAAAGATGCGCCAAAGGAGCTTCCTTCTACCAAAAAACACTACCATATGGATGTGGATTCAAAGAAAGAATCAGCGTGCCCCGAAGCAACGAAAACGGTGCCCAAAAGAGAGAACCAAGCTTGCCATATGGAAAAGGTGAAAGGCCATAGAAGCAATAGATGATCCACGGACCTGCCATTCGATTTGCACAAGGGACACCTATTAGGGATCATCATCCCCCTCCTGTTCAGGTGGTCCACTATTAATATCTTATCCAGGAGAGCAGTCCATGTGTAGAACATCAGCTTCCTCAGGATTGGTGCCCCCCCCTCACACCCTAGCTGCAGGAAAAGAGCACTAGCCTATGCTACTGATATGGTGGAAGAAAGAACTAACTGAGAACAAGCCCTACAATCCCACTTCCAGATTCTTTGGTCGGCTTCTGGCAAAAGGGTAGGTATGTCTCCAATCCTTGACATCAGATTGGCCAAACTGTCCACCTCTTAGTCGTTCAAGTTCCTCCTAAAACCAAGCCTCCACGAAATCACTCCTTCATTTGCCACAGTGCACTCCTGGATCTTAGTTCCTTGAAGGACAGAAATTGGGTGCCAGAGCTTTTCTAAAATTGCAAGTGTTAGGTAATCAATCAATGATATTGCTTGAGAAGCTTCGCCATGTCAAGAGATTAAGGAATTTGATGATACAAGCTGTCAGAAAGAAGAAAGGGCTCAGGCCTAAGACTATAGGGTTCGTTCAAAGTTTTAACACATTATCAGTGTTTTTATTGTTGCTTCATTAGAAATTTTAGCTCATTAATAACCCCAGATACTAATTGCATGAAGCATAGGGGTCTTACAATGGATTCAAGGTGTTAAAAAGAGCTGATGTTGGTGCACCGAAAGAGGGCTTCAACCCCTATAGTTGCACTACCACATGCTGATTAGTTTTTTTAAGTAGAAAGTGAAGCATCAAATGTGGATATCAGTGAGTTCTAATGTTAATCGGGATAGGTTATTTCTTACAAGTGAAAAGTTGAATGAAGCAAAACATATGATCCACAAATTTACACTATTGTTCAAGGTTTACATTATTGGAGACCAGGCCTCATAAAAAGGGAGTGGGTATTCTATTATTAATCGAAAGGCACTTAAGTTCATCAACAGGTACAGAAAGTGGAATAGACAGCATAAGAAGTGTGTTTCATACTTGGACGAGTCTACCATCATATTGTGACACAAGTCAAGTGCATAATATCAGGTGGCCAATGCGTTGGATGTCATGGCCATAGAGGTAATAAGATTTGTATGTACATGACGTGTATTCATCCCTACGTATAATTGTATTATTTATGTAATCAACGTGTACTTATCAAACTAAAGGAAAAAAATTCATTAAGACAACAGTAAAAACAACTATGCTTTATGGAGCTGAATGTTGGGCAATCATGACACAACATGTTTATAAAATGAGCATGGCAAAGATGAGGATGTTGAGATAGATGAGTGAAAAAACTAGGAAAGACAAAATTGGAAAAGGCACATTCGAAGGAATTTTGGAATAGCCCTAATAGGAGATAAAAGAAGGGAAAGTGGATGATATGGTTTGGGCATGTACTATGAAGCCCAACAGTGGCATCAGTGAGAATGAATGCTTTTGTACATATTGAAGGCCACAAGAAGAGAGAAGAAGACCAAACATGACATGGATTGAAGTAGTAAAAGAAGATTTGAAGACATTTTTTGACTAGTCCAAATATGTATTAATAGGAGATCGAGAAGATCTCTAAAAAGAACAAGGAAGGAAAACCAAAACAAAAGAGCAAGAAGAAACAACTACAAAGCCAAAACACTACTTTTTCCCCAAGAGATTCTCCCACCTAAAACCAAATCACCAAAAGGGACTTCTTTCAACTCAAAAAATCTGCTACCCCAGCTAAATAAGAGTGCTTTAATGTTTATAAGAATAACCGAGAGGGGATTCTCTAAAAATCCTCTCATTTCTCTCCACCCATATCCCTCACATAACTGCATATAGGAATGGGACCATTCTCCAAAGAACCCTCCCTAACCTCGAGAGGGATAGCTTAGGCCACCCTATCAACAAAGTTCCAATGGACCTAGGAATCACCCAAGATAGGCCCACTTGAGCCAAAAAGAGGGACCATAACTGATTAGCAATGTCACAATAGAGCAAGAGGTGGCTAGAACACTCCTCATGAGATTTGCACATAGCACAATAATTAATCATAATCCAACTTCTAGCTGTTAAGTTATCAATAGTGAGCAGCTTATTAAGGGAGGCAACCCAAATAAAAAAGCGGATCTTCAAGGGGCACTTTTGCTTTCCAAATGGTGTTGAAGAAAGAAAGGGGATTAGACAAGATAAAGCTCTAAATAGAGTTGAATGGTGAAATAAGATTCATGTTGCCGACCCCAAACATTTGGGATAAAACGTAGATGACAAGAAGCATGGAGTGGACAGAGTTTTTTTATTGTGAGACGGGCATTATTTTAGGTTTTGAAGTAGTGCCTTCTAGAAAGCTCCTCGCGAGGCAATATTAGAAAGTTGCATGAGGATGAGCACTTTGGAAAAGATAAAATGCTTGACTTAGTCAAGAAACAATGCGACAGTCCGAAAGACGTTCACCTAAAATGGGACTTCATTCTTCGATATCGACACCAACAACGCAATGGGTGGATCATTCTATGGATTTAGTCATCAGTGTACATAGGCTAAACAGATCAAGATATGGATGTTTGGGTACCATCCTTGTTTTTTTTTTTTGATAAGTCAAAGATTTTATTAAAGAGATCGAGAAGATCTCGGAGGAAACAAAGAGGAAAAAAAGGCCCTTCAAGGGGGGCGAAACAAAAACAAAAACAGCCCACACTACCACCGCAATAACGACTCAAAACTGAAGACCAAATTGCTAAAGAAAGTGCCTCTCAGCTCTATAGAGGTACTACCCCAACTATGAAGAAGAGCCTTAATACTAAGAATGATGTCTTGAAGAGAGCCAAGCTCTCCTTTGAAGACCCTCATATTTCTTTCCTTCCAAAGGCCCCAAATGACAACGAATGGAACCCTCATCCAAATAATCCTACCCATAGCTGAGAGGTCAATCGTAGGCCACCCACCCAACAAAGCGCCAATCGACTCCGGCATAACCCAAGAGATACCCACCTAAATAAAAAATAAGACCAAATCTGGGTAGCCAAATCACAGTGAAGGAGAAGATGGTCAGTACTTTCACCACTCGACTTACACATAGCACAAAAGTTTACCAGAATCCATTTCCTAGCAATCAAGTTGTCATGAGTAATTTGTTCAATGAGGACGTCCAAGCAAAGAAACGGGTTTTTAAGGGGCCGTGGGCTTTCCAAATGTTGGGACAAATGTCGGTACCATCCTTGTTTTGATTTACAGATTATCCAAATTCCAAAATAGAGCAAAAATCCTTGGAGCTTTCAAGGTTTGCTAACATCTTCTTTTGGGAGATCAAAATATTTCATAGGATTCTAAAATTAGGGATTTATTTATGGGTGTGCTCGGAATCGAGTGCTAAAGCTGGTTGGAAGTTCAAACATTTATAAGAAAAGGAAAGAAGAGAAGGAAGGAGGATGTTTACTTGTTAGCGCGGGATTCGACGCCGGAGTTCTTGTGAGTGTAGAGGTCGTGGGGAAGGATCTTGGACTTGGCGCGGTGGAATTCGAGGTCGGGAGCCAAATCCTTGGCCTTCTTGGCCTCTTGCTGGGTCTTGTAGAGCTGGGCTTTGAGTTCGAGGATGGAGGAAGGTCCCACGCCTTCGATGGCTTTGTGCTTCTTCGGCATCACCGATGACTCCGTCAGCCATCCTAAAGACTCCACCAACACCACTCTCTTCTTCGTCTTCTCCTCTTCTCCTACCATCGATTCCTCTTCTTCTACTGCTGTTTCTTCTCCTTAAAATTCACAGAACGGTATCCCGGAGAGAAAAAAATTTCGGCTCTTTTCTTTGGTTTTTCTTTCTCGACATCGAAACAGAAAGGGTTTAGTTTTCGTTTGGGGGCAACTATATGATTTTTCTAGAGGAGGAACCAAAAGAAAATGGGAATTTTTGACATACCGCACGTGTTGGTCAAAATTTGACATACCCCCACAATTTGAAAAAACTGACATAACCTGAGTCATCCGTCTATGACTGTGATCAAGACCAACTATTTTCTTTTGAAAAGACCAAACAACTCCTTTCTTCAACCTTTGATGACCATGTTTTTCGCCAAAACCATATCGAAATCAAGCTCTCGTTTTTCAGCATTCATCTTCCAACAGCAACATTACTATTTCCGGCAAAACAACTCCTTTCTTCAACCTTTGATGACCATGTTTTTCGCCAAAACCATATCGAAATCAAGCTCTCGTTTTTCAGCATTCATCTTCCAACAGCAACATTACTATTTCCGGCAGCATTTATCTTTTCGTCTTTTATATACACACACACACACGTGGGTTGGGGTACGTTTACTCATGTTATTCTTACTAATAGATTACTAATGGATGTGGGGCCCACATATAGATGAGTTAAGGGCTGAGTTTTTGCGAGGATGATCTCATCACCATGGAGATCATCCTCACTAAAATTCAGCAATTTCTAAAACTTTTAACCCTATCAAATATGGACTTAAATTTAACGGTGAAATTGGATGGACCAAAGTTTTTCAACTTGTAATCTACTTTTCATAAGGCTACAAATGTTGTAATGGGGTGATTTTTTGTGAAGTTGATATCCATGTTGAGAAGAATATCATCACCAAAAATCAGCTCTTAACTCATCTGCATGTGAACCCCACAGCCATTAGTTATTATATTAGTAAGAATAGCATGAGTAAACGTATCCCATATATATATATATACTAGTGGGTGTCCCGTGCCATCGGCACTCCTCGACAAAGAATTTTCCAAAATCAGTTGAGTGGCGGAGATCCACCGTCCATTTGGTAGAGGATTAGATCTCAGCCCTTCTTTGTTGATGCTTATAAGAGGTATAAGTAGGGAGACAACCAATGTGTTTTGTTATATAGAATAGTAAATGGCCCATGCCCATGGCACTCTCCGACGAAAGTGTTTGCAAAAATTAGGTGCCTTCGGCACTCAAACGGTATAACTGACTGGGGTGTTACCATTTTTTCCATTATAACGGCTGTTATAACGGATTGTAAGGCACATGGGGAGAAATGGAAAAATAACATAGATAACAAAAAATAACAGTGTTAAAATTTAAATTTTGAATAAATTGAGGTCAAATGAGGCAGATTGAGTGGCTAAAATCTAACTGTACACATTAGATAGATGGATTTGATCTCAACCACTCTTTATCTAACCGTCCACATTAGATGGATGGATAAGATAAGAGAATACAACTGAGTTGTCTTGATATATGTGTAGGTGGCCCGTGCCCGCGGCACTTTCCGACTAGTGTTTGTCAAAATCAGATAGGAATTAATCTCAGCCATTGATATGAAGCATAGTGGATCTCAGCCACTCATTATTGAAGCCATATAAGATAAGAGGGGTATAAGAAAATAATTAAATTTCTGTTAAATTCTTTTTTTTTTTAATTTTTAATTTTCACATTTCAAATTTTAAATTTCAACACCACTTTTTTCTGTTAAAATCATTAAAATCTATTTTTTTCATTTTTACCCTGGCCGTTTCAATCCGTTTTAACAGTAACACCCCTCTCGTGGCATAAAAAGTGGGGCTCCTGAGCCCTGACCCTTGGGCTATATGTAAATCCAACCCATTTCATTCTTATATGTAGGTAAACAGTAGGTGACACGTGCCCACGTCACTCATCGACAAAGTGTTTGTCAAAATTGGGTGTGAGTGGCTGAGATCCACCGTCCATTTGGTGTGATAAGATCTCGGCCATCCTTTATGAAGCCGAAAAGAGGGGGAGACAACCGTCCTGTTTTGTTATATACTAGTGGGTGCCCCGTGCCATCGGCACTCCTCGACAAAGAATTTGCCAAAATTAGGTGAGTGGCGGAGATCCACCGTCCATTTGGGGGAGGATTAGATATCGGCCCTTCTTTGTTGATGCTTATAAGAGGAGGTATAAGAAGGGAGACAATCAATGTGTTTTGTTATATAGAATAGTAAATGGCCCATGCCCACGACACTCTCCGACAAAAGTGTTCGAAAAAATTGGGTGCCTTCGGCACTAAAACGGTATAACGGACTGGGACATCACCATTTTTTCCATTATAACGGCTGTTATAATGGATTGTAACGCACAGAGGGAGAAATGGGAAAATAACAAAAAATAATGGTGTTGAAATTTAAATTTTGAATAAATTGAGGTCAAATGAGGCAGATTGAGTGGCTAAAATCTAACCGTCGACATTAGATCAATGGATTTGATCTCAACCACTAGATGGATGGATAAGATAAGAGAATACAACTGAGTTGTCTTGATATATACGTGGGTGGCCCCGCGGCACTTTCCGACAAAGTGTTTGTCAAAATCGGGTGGGAGTTAATCTCAGCCATCAATATGAAGCATAGTGGATCTCAGCCACTCATTATTGAAGCCATATAAGATAAGAGGGGTATAAGAAAATCATTAAATTTCTGTTAAATTCTTTTTTCTTTTTTTTTTTCAAAATTTAAATTTGAATTTCAGCACAACTTTTTTCCATTAAAATCCATTTTTTTCATTTTTGCCCCTAGCCGTTTCAATCCGTTTTAACGGTAACACCCCTGTCACGGCATAAAAAGTGGGGCTCTTGAGCTTGACCCTCGGGCTATATGTAAATCCAACCCATTTCATTCCTTATATGTAGGTAAATAGTAGGTGACCCATGTCCACTGCACTCATCAACAAAGCGTTTGTCAAAATTGGGTGTGAGTGGCTGAGATCCACCGTCCATTTGGTGTGATAAGATCTCGGCCATCCTTATGAAGCCGGATAAGAGTGGGAGACAACCGTCCTGTTTTGTTATATAGATAGATAGTGTGTGGCCCATGCCCATGGAACTCTCTAATAATTTTTTTGCCAAAATCGGGTGTGAGTGGCTGAGATCCACTGTCTATTTCGGAGATAAGATCATGGCCCTTCTTTGTTGAAATAGATAAGATGGGGTATAAGTGAGGAGACAACTTCCCTGTTTTGTAATATACTACTGGGTGCCCCGTGCCATCGGCACTCCTCGACAAAGAATTTGTCAAAATCAGGTGAGTGGCTGAGATCCACCATCCATTTTGGGGATTAGATCTCAGCCCTCCTTTGTTGAAACCGATAAGAGGGGTAGGTGGCCTGTGCCTAGGCACTCCAAAACAAAGCTTTTGTCAAAATTGGGTGTGAGTGGCTGAGATCTACCGTCCAGTTGGGGATGAGATTTTGGCCCTTCTTTATGAAGCCTATAAGAGGGGGAGACAATTTCCCTGTTTTGTTATATCTATCTAACAAAACAGGGAAGTTGTCTCCCCACTTACACCCCCTCTTATCTATTTAGACAAAGAAGGGTTGAGATCTTATCCTCCAAATAGATGGTGGATCTCAGCCATTCACACCCAATTTTGACAAACGCTTTGTTGGAGAGTGCTGTGGGCACTGACCACCCACTATCTATATAACAAAACAGGACTGTTGTCTCCCCCTCTTATCCGGCTTCATAAGGATGGCTGAGATCTTATCAAACCAAATGGACGGTGGATCTCAGCCACTCACACCAAATTTTGACAAACGCTTTGTCGATGAGTGTCGTGGGCACGGGTCACCTACTATTTACCTACATATAAGGAATGAAATGGGTTGGATTTACATATCGCCCAAGGTTCAAGCTCAGGAGCCCCACTTTTTATGCCTCGAGAGGGGTGTTACCATTAAAACGGATTGAAATGGCCAGGGGAAAAAATAGTTTTTAATGGATTTTAATGATTTTAACGGCAAAAAGTGGTGCTGAAATTCAAAATTTAAAATTTGAAAATTTAAAATTTCCAAAAATAAAATAAAATTTAACTAAAATTTAATGGTTTTTTTTTTTTTTTTTGTAAATAACGGAAATTTAATGGTTTTCTTATACCACTCTTATCTTATATGGCTTCAATAATGAGTGGCTGAGATCCACTATGCTTCATATCGATGGCTGAGATTAACTCCCACCCGGTTTTGACAAACACTTTGTCGGAAAGTGCCGTGGGTACGGGCCACCCACGCATATATCAAGACAACTCAGTTGTATTCTCTTATCTTATCCATCCATCTAATGTGAACGGTTAGATAAAGAGTGGTTGAGATCAAATCCATCGATCTAATGTGGATGGTCAGATTTCAGCTACTCAATCCGACTCATTTGACCTCAATTTATTCAAAATTTAAATTTCAACACCATTATTTTTTGTTATTTCTGTTATTTTCCCATTTCTCCCTCAGTGCGTTACAATCCGTTACAACAACAGTTATAATGGAAAAATGGTAATGCCGCAGTCCGTTATACCGTTTGAGTGCCGAAGGCACCCAATCTTTGCAAACGCTTTTGTCGGAGAGTGCCGTGGGCATGGGCCATTTAGTATTCTATATAACAAAACACATTGGTTGTCTCCCTACTTATACCTCCTCTTATAAGCATCAACAAAGAAGGGCCGAGATCTAATCCTCCCCATATTGGATGGTGGATCTCCGCCAATAACCTGATTTTGGCAAATTCTTTGTCAAGGAGTGCCGATGGCACGGGGCACCCACTCGTTTATAACAAAACAGGGAAGTTGTCTTATCCCTTATCTTATCCAACTTCATAAGATAAAGAGTAGTTGAGATCAAATCCATCCATCTAATGTTGGACGGTCGGATCTCAACCACTCACTCCCACTCATTTATTCGCCTCATGTTATGATTTTCGGGGAAATTTGAAATTTCACTGTATAGACTTGGATTTGGTGTACATCCTCAAAATATGTGCCAAACACAAATTTCATGGGCCCAAAAGTAAAGAGATTTGGTGTACGCTATGAATAGCGACTGTTATAACGGGTTCGGACCTCCCTCATTACGTTGTGTACCATTTTTACGCTCAGAAAATAACGACCATTATTTTCTGTTATTTTTCCATTACAACGAAAATAACGACCGTTATTTTTTGAAAAAATTGTTAAAAAATGTTATTTTTCAGTTGTTTTCTGTTAAAAATTTTAGTGAATATTTGAAAATCAAAATTTTAATTTTGGCATCGTTATTTTCCATTATTTCCGTTCCTTTCCACTATTTTCCATATTTTGCCCATGTGCGTTACAATCTGTTATAACGAAAATAATGGTTAACACCCCCAATCTGTTATACTGTTTTAGTGCCGAAGGCACCTAATTTTTGCAAAAGTATTTTTTGGGGACTGCGTGGGTACGGGCCATTTACTATCCTATATAACAAAACACAATGGTTGTCTCCCCACTTATACCTCCTCTTATAGGCATCAACAAAGAAGGGCCGAGATCTAATCCTCCCCCAAATGGACGGCGGATGTCAGCCACTCACCTGATTTTGGCAAAGTCTTTGTCGAGGAGTGCCGATGGCACGGGGCACCCACTAGTATATATATCGCTCTACCCATTTTTTAAACTCATTCAACTCTGCTATTAACATTTGTACTCCAGATCTGTTAACCATGTTTCTACATATTTATGAACTTTCTTTTCCTGGCCATTAAGTAGCTAAACCTTCCATTTGGATCGTTGAGGTTAAGATCCTAGGATCCTTGTGATTTTGGGGCAATGCCCCATCTAAGCGGCGGTCCATCTGGTTGAGCACTAGTGTGTTTTGTGTATTGGTTTAGGCCCATGAACTTGGACTCGCCAAAACTGAACCAATCAGCATATTGTAGATTTAAAAGCCCCAATCAGTATTATACTGGATATAAGTTATCATTAACTGGTATTACATAGAGAACTCAACACAAGAAGAGCATAATGAAGGTTATCCTTGTGATCATTAACTAAGACTCTTTTACCATCACATACACCCAAAAATTCATTTAAATGGGAAAAGGTTCTCTGGGCTCTCATAGCAGACTTTGTACCCTGTTAAGGCAGCATTTGCTTGACATGTGAAATGCTGATGTGGCAAATCTTGACCATCCATATAATAGATGACCAACCACTCACATCGACAACGTGGACAGCACTCATCCACATCACAAAACCAACAACGTATTGCTGCACTTTTCCCCTATGAAGGACTTGAGATTTTTTTTTACCTTTTGAAACAAAAAAGTGAAAGAAACCTTCCTCTTTTTCCCATGTAGCGCGGTGGGCAATTAGGCTGAAACTTCCCACATGGATAGGGGTGAGATGGTCCAACAGGTGAAGCCCCTCTTAGTCCTGCCACCTCGGCTGCCTAGTGCCACATGCGAAAATCATCTATATAACAAAACAGTTCATAAGATAAAGAGTGGTTGAGATCAAATCCCTCCATTTACTGTGGACGATTAGATTTCAGCCACTCAATCCCCTCATTTATTCGGTCACTCGCACTCATTTGACCCCCCACGTAACAGATTGAAAATTTGAAATTCGACTTGTGAATTTTAACACCTTTATTTTCCATTATTTTCTGTTATTTCCATTATTTTTTCATGTGTCACAATCCGTTATAACGGCAACGGTAACGCCCCCAGTCCGTTATACCGTTTGAGTGCCAAACTAAGGCACCCAATTTTTGCGAACACTTTTGTCGGAGAGTGCCGTGGGCATGGGCCATTTACCAGTATACAGTCTACTGTCACCTGGAGTATCCGTCCCCTCGAAACAATAAAACAATTTTGTGATTGCAAACTTAGGGGTAAAAGAGACAAAGGAGAGCAATTGAAGCACCATTGAGTGGGAGTAACTTTTAGGTTATGGCGCAGCTTCTGCATGCATGTCAATTAAGTGAACTATCATCCTATATGTTTCCCATCCCTTAAGTAGGATGAAGGATGCAAGTTCTTCAGTGAAGCGCACACTATTTGGCTCCCGGATAAAGTGGTAACATTAGTTTCACTTGCAGAGTAAGGAGGGGCATTATTTCAGATGAAATTTGAGTTAAATCAGTAGCTATAGAATATATGGGGGAGCAACTCACCAAAGATGCCTGATTATGATGTTCAATTATTGAAAATCCCGCGTCAGTGAATCCAAATCTAGTGCTATTGAACATAGGCAGTAACTGTAATAGACTCGACACCCATTAAAACACAGGAGCTGTATAAGCTCTAAGCTACAAACAAACATCTGATTAAGGTTCAGCGGCGCTTCTTCCCTGTTGCTACTTCCCAAGCTGGTAAAATGTTGTTGATGATTTCCTCTACGCCGACTCCATGCTTCACCTGCACAAAATTCAATTCAAACATGAATGGCCCTATACCCACGGCCATAATCTTTCATTATGTTCAAAAGATAATTAAGGGTCAAATTAGGGCCGATAGGAATAGGAAATGCCGTCTGTTCTTTTCTGCATTTTCTTCTAAAGAACAGGATGCACAATGTGAGACACAAATCGTAACATAACAGTGTGATGATTTTGTTCTGCAGTCTGAGAAGTACCCCTTCCACAAGTCACAGGACAAGAAATACTGTTTCCCATTTTTAAATTAAAATGTGACTCAGAGTATGTTAGAAATGGATACAAAGTAAAGAAACACTAACCCCAGGAAATCCAATACGCTGACATATCTGTAAAATTTATTTCACACATCATAGATATGGTTTTCAAAAATAATTTTGTCAGCATAAGTATGAAAAATAGATATAAAGTTTTTATATAAGCAAATGTAACTGAAAATCATATAAACAAGCATATAAATAAAAGTTGCAAACAATATATTTGGCAAAATAATTTTTTTCAAAATAAGTGTATCAGCATGAAATCTGACATGTGAGCACAACATGGTAATCTGACAGCAAAATTTTAAGAAACTGGAGTATCCTTGTCGAGTATTCGCTACTAGATATAATAAAAACATACTGACCTGAGAAAAAACAAAAGGTCCTCCATCCCGCATACGAAGAGCGTCACGTTTCATGACTGCCAAGTCAGCGCCAACTGCTGCTGCAAGGTCAGTCTTGTTTATTACCTAATATTCAAAAACAAACAATTCAGACACATCATAGTTGAACATGTACACTTACGAATTCAATTGATAGGATGTCTAACAGGATTGAGGATTGACAGACTCAATGAAAAACAAAAGTAACAGCAGACATGAAATATAGTGAGTCCCATACTAGGAGGTCTGCTTGGGTAATTCCTGGGCCGCCTTTTCGAGGTATTTTATCACCGCCAGAGACGTCAATAATGTAAATGATATAGTCAGCCAACTCCCTGCTAAAGTTAGCAGCTAAATTATCTGCACCCAAATGAATCAAAGAAACATTAAGCCATATATAATTGCAGAAAACAAAATTAAAATGTTTATTTGAAAAAGTGTCAGCATTAGTCTGACAAGTCAGTATGATACAGTATCAAATATGGCATGTTCTTAGAAACTGAAGTGTCTGATGCAAGAGCATCCTTGCCATGGTATATCATACGCACACCATATCAGTACTCCCACCAAAAGAGATGGGATTACAAAAGGGAAAAAAAAAAGAAAACATCAATGAAGGGAATCCGGTGAGGATTTTAGTAGTTTCACAATTCTATGTATATTAGTTGATTAGGATTAGATATTCTCTTACCTAATTGTTTATCTTAGTAGGAGATTTTTTGGACTCTCATTCTAGTGATTAGGTAAGCATAGGAAAGTCTTAGGTTGCTGGTCTATAAATATGGGTTATATTTGGAAGTTACTTAACTATGATGAATGAATTCTGAGTTTATTTGTTAGAGCATTTTTCTAGGGTGAGGCATCCCAATGTTTGGGGTTTAAGCCAACCAATGTTGACTGTCGAGACTTGGAATGACCAGGTTCTTGTGGAAAAATCCGGCTCCACATCAGTGTGCTGGCTACATAGTTCTGAAATGTATACCTTTCTTGGACACATGTTGGATTTTAACACTCAAAAGGGTTCTGTTGCAGCACTTCCCAATTTCTTTTTCCTTTTGTTTTTTTTCCCTTTCCTTATTTGCAAAAAATATAAATTAAAATTTACCATAGTTTATGAATTCTACCTTTTCCAGTCGAAGTTTTCTAAGCTGCAGATATATTATTATATCTACGTATTCTCTTGTCTATAGGTATATCCGTAAATGATACAAGCTATGAGATATTCATCGTACTATCCATAGCATCCTTTTATATATAAAAACCAATTACTTCTTTTTTTTTTACATTATATAAAGTATACTGCCAAGTCCTGAATCCTATTTTTCTCAGGGTTTGCAGAATCTGACACCCCATGCCCGGTGCTTATGCAACATAAATGTTAAGCCTCCCTTGGTTGAAACCAAGTTCCACAAGCTTGGTTGAAAACCCAACACAGCGGCTACCCTGGCTCAAACATTAACTCCTAAGTCTCAACAAGTAAACGTAACTGACCAGTTCATATCCATTTGATTTTGTAGATGGTAAGCTACCAACGTCTATATCCTGCCAAGTGAGCAAAGGTACCAAGCCAACAGAAACAGCAAATACCTCCACCAGATTCACAAAGAAGAATGTCTGTCTTGTACAAGTTAGACAGCTCCTCAAGAGGGCCTAGATTGATACTGATATCTTCACGAATCGCGGCATGTGGGCATCCTCCTGTTTCCACAGCACGTATCCTTTCCTCCGGAAGTGCTCCATGCTTAACTAGGAACTCTCCATCCTCTTTCGTGAATATATCATTTGTCACCTGAAAGAAATTGAGGAATTCAGATCCAGTGAAAGACACTGTTGTTAAGGGGCAGCAAGTACGATTTCCATATATCATATGAATAAATGGAGAAAAACAAAAGGAGTAACAGAGAGTATAAAAAGGTTTTTAATCACCAGACTCCTGAACAAGAGGTTGGCATATGACTTTCAATAGTGCATCGTAAAATGGTTTACAGGGTGATAATTTTAACATGAGATGATGGCATATTTTATATGTTATCAACTGAATTTCCTGTGCACTAACAACGAAGCAAGATATCAAGCGAGTACAACAGAACTAAGATTACCAATTCATATGTTAACAAATTTGGGTATTCTGAGATTCTTAGAGATTAGTCAAACAAATAAAGATTGGAACAAAAGAGGATTCTAAGCTTTATTGAGAATAATTGGAAGGGTTGATCTTTATACTTAACAAAATCAATTTGTCCACATCTAGAGAGATAGAGATGATAAATTGTATGTAACCCTAGTGCAAGAGTGGAGAACTTGGAAAAAGATAAATCATCATCATAAGTCTTATTCCGTTGATACAGTGTCTGCAACACGACTCTTGTTCCTCATTTTGTTTAAAGCAATTTCTTCTGTTAAGGCAATTTTTTTTAAATCTCCTCTAAAACCTCAATCCACGTCCGTTTTGGCCTTCCTCTCGCCTTTTATACCCTTCAACTTGCACATTCCTTCTCACTGGTGCTGTCATTAGTCTTCGTTGCACATGACTAAAGCCTCTCAGTTGACTTTCTTTCATTTTGTCACCTATTGTGGCTACTCTATGTTTTCACGACTTCTGTCTAAATCCATTTCTCGTTAGCGCAAGTTTCTTAAAATCTCTTCTCAAAACTAACATCTCAATTGACTTTCCCTCATTTTGTCACCTATTGGGGGCTACTCTATGTTTTCACAAATTCTATCTAAAGCCATTTCTTCCATTAACGTAAGTTTCTTAAAATCTCCTCTCAAAACCTCAATTCACATTTGTTTTGGCCTCCCCCTCGCCCTTTTATACCCTTCAACTTGCACATTCTTCCACACTAGTGTTGTCATTAGTCTTTGTTGTACATGACCAAACCATCTCAACTAACTTTCCCTTATTTTGTTACCTATTGAGGCTACTCTTATGTTTTCATGAATGCATTCATTTCTAATTTTGTCTTTCCTAGTCTACATATCCATCTTGGTTACATAATTTTATGAACATGTTGTTTGTTGATTGCCAAACATTATGCTCCATAAAGTACCACCAATCTTATTGTCGTATTATAGAAAGGAGCATTTTGGTTTGATTGGTACGCGTCGATCACATAGCACTCCGAAAGAGCATCTCCACTTTAGCCACCCAACTCAAATTCTATGGGCGACATCCTCCTCAGTCTCTATGTTCTTATGAATAATGAAAACAAGATAACAAAATTGGTCACTTCGAGGTATCTCCTGGTTATTGATTTTTATTGGCAGAACATCTCTATGTATGTCCTTAATAAAGTTGAATTTCATATACTCTATCTTAGTTGAGTAGTTCAACTTATTTTAAAATGGACTCCAAAGAATTCCTCAAGAGTTTTAGTATGGTATTTACCTTCTCTCGAGTCTCGTCAACTAATATTATGTGATCTACAAAAAACATACACCACAGGGCCTCATCTTGGACATGAGCAATTACTTCATTTACATCTAAAGAAAATAATTTACAGACTAAGGGCCGTCCTTGGTGTAAACTCACCAGATTTGAAAATTTACTTTTTACTTTTCTCACCACCAATAGTTCTCAAACTAATTACTAACTTTTTTTTTTATCGGTAAAAGATTATATAGATTAAAGGGAGGACTGAGGGAGCCCTAAAAGTTGTACACAACACAACAGGGGAAACAAAAATAGGGAAAAAGAAACCCCCATCGCATCAAGCCTAGGGGAACAAGAGGGACAAAATCAAGAAACCAAACGATCCCACCAGCATACAAAGTCATCAAATCTAAACCTCTTGAGCTCTGTAATGGCTGATCCCCAGTAGTACATAGTGGCTTTGAGATTCATGATGATCTCATCTATGCTTGCCTTTTTGTCTTCGAAGATCCGGCGATTTCTTTCCTTCTAGATTTCCCAAATGATTGCGAAAGGGGCAATTCTCCAAAGAGTGCGACCACTAGCTGAAAAAGCTTTAGAAGACCAGCCACTAAAAGTGTCAAACACCGAGTACGGAAAGACCCAAAAGACTCCAAAAAGCTGAGAAAGCACTCCAAATCTCTCTAGCCACACAACAGTAGATGAGCATGTGGTTAGTAGTCTCCTCGTCACGGCAGCACAGACCGCATCTACTAGGGGTCTGGAAACCGCATTTTCTAAGTTTCTCCACAGATAGGATCTTGTCAAGCATGGCACACCAAGAAAAGAAGATAACTTCAGAGGGGATGGGAGTGCTCCATAGTCGCTTGGCTGGAAAGCTCTTAGGACCGGCCCCTCTAAGCATAGAGTAGAGAGATTTGACCGAAAATCTCCCTTTGGGATCGTGGTTCCACCACCTCAAACTAATTACTAACTTTCTACTCCTTCATACATATCTTTAATGATGTCAATGGATCCATTGGAGACTCCCTTCTTTCCCAATGCCTATCAAATTAACTTTCTTGGAACTATATCATGTGTCTTCTAAGTCAATAAAGACCGTATGAAGATTCATCCTCTTTTCTATAATATTTTTCATTATTTGTCTGAGAAAATTGCCTCGATGGTAGACCTCCTTGGCATAAAACCAAATTGGTTCTCAGATATCTTTATCTTTTGTCTTAATCATTCCTCCATCATTCTCTCCCATATTTTCGTAATGTGGCTCATAAATTTGACGGTATGGTAGTTTGTGCAACTCTGTACCTCCTTTGCTTTTGTGCATAGGCACTAGAATACTTCTCCATTCATCCAACATTTTTCTAATTTTCAAGATACTGTTGAACAACTTCGTAAGCCAAGACAATCTAATTTTTTTTCCATATTTTCACACTGCTATTGGAATACCTTTTGGTCCTAGGGCCCTAACTTTCTTCATCTTTGCTAAAGTTACGTTTACCTCTACCTAATTCTACAAAAAGTATGCGTGTTGTCTGCTCTCCCTAGCATCTTCATCTGTCCAAAGCCCCCTATATTATCCTCATGTAATAATTTCTGAAAATGAGTCCTCCACCTTTCTTTAATCTCCTCATCTTTCACTAAGACTCGTTGGTCATCGCTCTTAATGCATCTAACACGATCTACATCTCTAATTTTTCTCTCTTTTGTTCGTGCAAGTTTGTAAACATCTTTTTCAGCCTCTTTTGTCCTTAAGTTAGGAAAAGATAAATGATCAACAGATCAAGTAATTCATAATTCAAAAATTAATAGATTGTAAGTGCATTATTGCTTAGTCTTTGTTAGTGAAATTAATGTAATTGAACAAGAAAAGTAATTAATGATCATCCCTGGAATTCTGATTCTGATTTCTGATTTCTAATGTCAACAACCCATTCCTGGATAGGAAATCTTGAATTTTTCTATGAATCCAGACTGTCAACAACACAAGTTAGAAACGTACTACCCATTAGCCAGAGCTATGTCATAAGTCCCCAATCATGTGCTACTTAAGTAATTGCAGGAGATGAATCCCAAACGATGATTCATGAATCCAGAACAGGATATGCAGTGATGTGAATCATCTATTACTTCCAAATGGATTTGGCCAGAAGTTGATGTCTTGATGAATATCATCACTGATGACATGGCCTGAATGTCAAATTCATGCAAATCAATGTTGCACAAGATCTTCTTAATGAGTGAAGTACTTGTGTTGATGAGTCAGATTCCAGATTCTAACACTCCATGGGTCTTCTGGATCTCCTCTGGATTTTCTCTCTTATCCTGAATTGCGAATGACATAAATTTGCATTCATGCTATCAGCAAAAAATATAACATTATAGTTATACATGTTCTTGTCATTAGATATCTCGTACGGAGCATAACCACCAATCTCACCTATTGTGCATCCTATTGTATCACCCGTTATAACATTTATAATATTATTTACGTGATAGGTTAGATATGTATTGTATTAATGAGAATAAAAAACCCAATATTAAACTGTACATCACTCAGTTCTAGAAGCACATCATTCTAGCTAGTGGCTGAGATATAACCATTAAAAGACAAACAAGTAAAAGTTACATCCAATAGGATCTGTCAACTGTTGTGTCCCAAGTCCAACCAACACCAAATTAGATCCCTTTAACTTCTTTGAGAATGAGAACCCAACAGGATAGCAATGCTATTATTGTATCAACGACAACTTCCAGCGACTCATTGTCTTCAAAAAAAAGTACTAATTTCTTTCTTTTCTCATGTTATCTAAATCACTGCCAAATTCACAAATCTGAACTTTTAGGTGCACCAAGTCTGGCTGTCAACATCCAAGCTAGATTCGAACACTAGTACCATATCTGTGCCAAGCAGATACAGACATTATATCCAAGCACTCCAAATGATGATCATCATCATCATAAGCCTTTTCCCAAAGGTATGGGATCAGCAGGTAACAAACATGGCATTAATCAAATTTTATAGAAAACGAGATATGAATCAATTAGCATGAGTAGTTTCTCTTTGCACCTGGGCATATCGAACTGTGATTACAACACCAACCAATTCAACACTCTTCTCTCTTGTGAAAGAATTATGGACTCGATGTCGTCAATCGTCATACATCAAGAAACCGAAAGCCCTTGGTTGAGATTTGAGATTCACAATTGAAGGATCACTTTCAAAGAGTGAAAGGAATAAATAATGATTAACTCACTTTCATCTGTTAGGAAGAAACCAATCATGCTAGAATTTACTAATAGATAACTGGAACGCAATAACACAAGAATTCGAAAAGAGTCTGTCGCTGCAAAGATTGGCCGTCAACGCCTTAGTTATGTGCATCAAAGAGCTGAATGATGCCTTATGTCATTACTAGGATTGCAGTGAAGACTGAGGCAGCAGGATCTTTCAGGAGTTGAATTTAGTGAGAATATTTAGGATATCCAAACACAACACTACCTAGATTTACATCAGTATGTTATCCTTATTTGTTTAAGTTAGAAGGACTTAGTCTAGCATCCTCATGTCATTTTAAGTAGCTTTCCATGTAGGTTAAGAGTTGTTCCTCAATCCTCAGAACTCTTTCTAACCCAGCATCTTGCTTACATAGATAGAACAATTCTTGATCTGAAATTTAATCATATATATATACAGACCTTTTGTGTTGAAGAACCTAGTCACCATGAACTCTCATAAACCATTAACAGAAATAACAAGAAGATTATAAAGATTGGAGGGAAATCAACAGCTATCCATGTATAAAAGAGATATTTATGAATTCTGACATATGTAATAGACGATACATACTGCAGCAAGACTATACTTGTCACGCAAGAATTGGCAGAGTGCCAGCATCAAAGCTGTTTTCCTGTATATAATAAAATGGGATTAAATTAGTATCTATATACAGAGTACTTTGAGCTAAAAGAACTAATTCTTCTGCATATATTATGAAATGAGCAAAGTTGGAATCCTGTTAGAGAAATAAAAGTAGTGGGAATGATGCAAAGGTAATTGGCTACAATTAGAAAATTGAATAACCAAACTTTGACAGAAATTGCCTCCTCAAGTAACTGAGAATTGAATGTACTAATGTTTAGAGGGGGAAAATGAAATTTCTATCCAATCATTTAAAACTCTGCATAAACATTATCAATGTCGGTACAATGCTTTTTCCTTCATTACTTGAATGAGTTTAACTGTTTTTTTCTTTTAATTATTTTATTCTGCACCTTTTTTTGTTAGAAATCTTCTCAATAAATACTTTTTGTTTTTTGGAATAAGATCTTAAAGCAAAGTTAGAAAAAGTAAAAAGATATCTCATGCATTGCACGTGAACAACAAATGTTATGCAGAGGAAAACATAACAAGAAAATGCAAAACAATTAGGCATAAGCCCCAAAAGTGTGAGTTCAGAGACGAATGCCACGATCAGGAACCATCGGAACCTCAATAAATTACAAAAGTACATTTAAAATACCATAAAATAAAGATGTTAGAGAAGCATGAAACATACTATTAAAAATAACCAACACGAAACATCCATACTCTATCAGCGTTAGTGTAAATTTTCAAGATTAAAATCTATGATACAGGAAAAAAAACCACAAAAATTCATCGTTTTTTAATAAGCCGTCATCGTCATTATCATCATCTTCCTAAGCCTTTTCACAACGGGTCAGCTACATGAATCCTGTTCCTCCATTCAATCCTGTCTAAAGCAATCCATTAAGCCTAAGAAGTGTAAATTCCTAAGATTACAAATCTGATACCGAAAATAAAAAAGAAAACCCACCAAAATTGATCTGTTTTCGATAAGTACCACCAAAATTTAAAACAAAGGAGTATAAATTTTTAAGATAAAAAAATCTGATGAAAAATAAACACTGAAATTGATACATTATGGGAACTATGAAAAATGCTTCAAACTAAATAGAAAAGCTACATGTGCCAATACCCTACCATTTATTGTACTTTTCCCATCCGAATTTTTCAAGTAAGGCAAAAGAAACATGTCACGTTTTGCCAAATGGCAGACTGCAATTGGACTGAAATTCACCACATGGAGAGATGTTGAGACTGTGAAAAGCATGGACCCCTTTGGGCTCGCCAGCTCAGCCCCACCACTCCTGAGAAGAGTTCTGGTGTGTCACTCAAGAACCTCCCCCCCACAAAATAAAAAATAAAAAATAAAAATCATATTCGACCTACTCAATGATACACAAATTTATCTATAAATACCCATAAATCTAAAACCTTACAAATTAATATACAGTGAACAACTACACAAGCATTTCACACACACACATACAAACCTCTATTTGATTCTAAGAACAGAGATTACATGAAATCAAAGATTTAAAATCTTGAGAAATCAAAAAAAATAAAAAAAAAGAAGAAGAAGAAGAAGAAGAAGGGAAATATACCCAGTTCCGACGGGCCCACCAATACCAATGGTAAAAGCTCGTTCATTGAAATCTCTGGTGGGAAGAGGAGGAGCCCTTCTGCTAAAGAAGCCAGGTGAGTAAATGGGTTCATGTGAATGTGGAGCTAATCCATCATGACTGTGAAACACCCTTCCATCCGGACCAACCCATGATGATGATCCACCATGAGATTCACTATTTCAAGACAAAAAAAAACGAAGAAACAAAAAATTTGAAAATGAATTGAAGGTGATTAACAATAAATACTTATATTGGAATATCTAGAGTAAATATTAAAGAGGGAATTACTCATGAGTATGATCGTGATCATGATGATGATGGTCATGAACATGATCGTGATCATGGTCATGATGGTCATGGGTATGATGATGATCTAGGGACGCCATTGACTGTTTGTTGTCTTCAGAGTTTCTACTAGTGACTGTGCCGGAAGATAACAGAGAGGAGGCGACTGGTTCGGATATATGGTGTTTGGGTCATCGATGACAGGTGGGTTTTACAAAAGTGTCCAAGATTTATGTTTTAATGACTAGAATGCCCCTAATTATTTATTTACTTTTTCCTGTACAATGGATGATATTATATGGTGTGGTTTAGCTTTGTGTAATAAAATATACCAAGCCACTCTTTAGTTGGTCTTGATGGAATTTGGGGCTTAAAAATGCGGATCTAACCATTAGATGGTCATTACTTCCTAAAACACTGAAAATATCTACCGTGCAGTTCACACATCTGATCAGTCTACTAGCTGATCTAACCATTAGATGGTCATTACTTCTTAAAACACTGAAATATCTACCGTGCGGTTCACACACCTGATCAGTCTACTACGGTCCTCTGTTAATAGTGGGAAGCTTAGGTGGGATGCACACAGAAAAGGATTAAATAGGAGGTGGGATGCAAATGGGGGGAGCCCACCATTAAATGACACAACTGTTCTAAGTACTTTTTTAGAATAGTTTGACGGGCTTTCGGGACAGGTCTTCTAGGACATGGATTCTGAGAATCAGCGGTTGTGATAGTGCTGATCATGCATCATTTTTTGTCAAAGCAAAACTACCATTGGATTCTCTGAGTACACACCCGAAAAGACAAGTCCAGAGCCTCTCAAAAAGAGCCTGTCCCAGGAGCCTATTCCTTCTTCGTTTTTGTTCTTGATAGGAGAAAGTGAGTAAAACTTCTATCACAAGAAATTGTAAATCACACAATTACAAGCCAATAAGTTCTCGGCACGTACAGAAGTGCTTCGTGCAACGTACCATGTGCTTTTGCTTGAGGTGTACGTGCCGAGAACTTAGTGGCTGTGATTGTGTGATTTGCAATCCGATTGAGACAGAAGTTTACTCGGAGAAAGTATATATACAGTAATACTTTGATGACAGGGTCGCAGATCACTATTGGCTGACTACCTCGCATCACCGCACACGTACCTAAGGTGTACTCGTGTGCTTTTTGCCAAAACCGGGAGTAAAACTTCCCTCACAATGGGATTGCAAATCACACAAAACACAGCCAATGAGTTCTCGGCACGTACACCTAAAAAGAAAAGCACATGGGTACGTTGCAAAGGACTTGTGTACGTGCCGAGAACTCATTGGCTGTGTTTTGTGTGATTTACAAGTTCGTGTGATGGAAGTTTTACTCCAAAACCGGATACTGTGAGGCCGAGGTGGTCAGCCCGTACAAAATTCACGAGATTTGCAACCCTGTCATCTCCTTTGACATATATGAGGATGACACATGTAACGACCCTAGTCGCCAGGTTCACGCATTATTAACGAATAATTGATTTTACAACATAACTGAATAAAACGGACAAATCTTTCAATAGATTAGAATTATTTGCGAATAAATGAGATCCAGCAATTAAATCGCGTTTTAGACGTATGTGCGTTTATTTCGGCCCAAATATTCGGCTACAATAAAATAAATAAATAAATAAATAAAAAGCCCTAATCTTCGTACCCACTCCCCAACCCTACCCCATTCCTCAATCCTCAACCCCACTCCCACCTCAAGGTCCCCCACCCCTTACCTTCACTCTCCTCCCCCTCCCCCTCCCCCAATTATTTCCGGCAGCAATACACTAACGTAGGCTGCCGGAGTCTACACCATACCTAAGGCTTGAGCCTTTCCTTCACTCTCTTGAGCATGGATTCACTTTTTTCGACTTTCTATATGAATTGGTTGCCAACCTCTCGCTGAAGAACGTGAGTAACCTGCAGTCATCTTCGAAGCTCTGGAACAAGATTTCCTCTGTAATATCGTCTATTGTGGTTGTCATTGTATCTTTGAATCAATACGTGTTATTCAACGAGTAGAAAAAATATAATAATAATGTGTTGCTCTAAGGAGAAGTGAGGTCTCATCTCATAAAGAAACTTTGTAATCTAGTATGCCACCAAAGTAAAAAAAATTCTGTATACCTCATTTTTTTGGTTATATGATGATCTTTCTTTTCTTTTATCTTATCAGATGATTGATGCCATGGAACACCATACACTAAAACTCAGTGCTACTCGTAATCTTTGGCCATGTCTATCAATCTAAACCATCAATGTCCGTTAAATCATTTAGGACCATTTTGAACAGCACAAATTGGAGGTAGAACCAATTTTGAGAGATGGCCCACCATTTGGATGATCAAATTAATGGGCAGAAATTGAGTGCCATGGATTGTGAGGTGTGGGTCCATGGTGAATATCTAACATGCAAATGGTAGGTGTACTTTGTCGTACATAAGATGGGACCAAAATTTTAAATTATTGTGAGATCTACTGTAGACTTTGGTGTTTGTTTTGGGTGAGGTGTGGATTCCAAATTTTGAGTGTTTATTATAAGTTGAAGTTGCATACACCAACTCAGTTAACCCGTACACCACACTTTGAACACATCTGTCATGGCCTAGCCGGTGCGCCACGCCAGGGTTACTGGGTGGAATGGCAGGTGGGTACATGAGTTTAGTCCCACATCGGATAAGGAAGCGTCCGGAGCTTGGTCTATAAGGGCAAGCCGGACCTAAACTAGTTGAAGGCCTTTTGGGCGTGCCATAGGGCACGTACCAAGAACAAAACCGTGAGGGGGATGACCCCAAAGCGGACAATATTCGACTAGTGCGGGCTCGGGGTGTTACAAATGGTATCAGAGCCGAGGACGGCTCATCTTGTCGGGTGGGGTGAATGTCATGGCCCAGTCATCCAAGCGCCGAACCATGCAAGCGCTGGGTCGGAAATGGCTACCGG
Source organism: Euptelea pleiosperma (assembly GCA_035048495.1). NCBI lineage: Eukaryota > Viridiplantae > Streptophyta > Magnoliopsida > Ranunculales > Eupteleaceae > Euptelea > Euptelea pleiosperma. The sequence continues at coordinate 18,160,699 of CM068541.1, forward strand.
GATGTCGCGTGGAGCCGTCAAACAGTAGGCAGGGGGGAAGGTAGGCAGGGGAGGGGTGCATGAGTTTAGTCCCACATTGGATAAGGAAGCGTCCGAGATCCTGGCTATAAGTGGCAAGCTGGACCCTCATAGTAACAACGCGTTTTCCTCCCAAAGAGGGGGGAGAGGCAAAGCCGTGCACTGGGGCATGTGCGGTTGGCAAAGCGGATAATATTGTTACTGTGGTGGGCCCGGGGCGTCACAAATGATATCAGAGCCGAGGACGACTCATCCTGTCGGGTGGGGTGAATTGTCATGGCCTAGCCGGTGCGCCACGCCAGGGTTACTGGGTGGAATGGCAGGTGGGTATATGAGTTTAGTCCCACATCGAATAAGGAAGCTTCCGGAGCCTGGGCTATAAGGGCAAGCCAGACCTAAACTAGTTGAAGGCCTTTTGGGCGTGTCATAGGGCACGTACCAAGAACAAAACCGTGAGGTGGATGACCCCAAAGCGGATAATATTCGACTAGTGCGGGCCCGGGGCGTTACAAATGGTATCAGAGCTGAGGACGGCTCATCTTGTCGGGTGGGGTGAATGTCATGGCCCAATCATCCAAGCGCCGAACCATCCAAGCGCCGGGTCAGAAATGGCTACCGGGATGCCGCGTGGAGCCGTCGAACAGTAGGCAGGAGGGAAGGTAGGCAGGGGAGGGGTGCATGAGTTTAGTCCCACATCGGATAAGGAAGCGTCCGAGATCCTAGCTATAAGTGGCAAGCTGGACCCTCATAGTAACAACGCGTTTTCCTCCCAAAGAGGGAGGAGAGGCAAAGCTGTGCGCTTGGCATGTGCGCTTGGCAAAGCGGACAATATTGTTACTGTGGTAGGCCCGGGGCGTCACAAATGGTATCAGAGCCGAGGACGGCTCATCCTGTCGGGTGGGGTGAATTGTCATGGCCTAGCCGGTGCGCCACGCCAGGGTTACTGGGTGGAATGGCAGGTGGGTACATGAGTTTAGTCCCACATCGGATAAGGAAGCATCCGGAGCCTGGGCTATAAGGGCAAGCCGGACCTAAACTAGTTGAAGGCCTTTTGGGCGTGCCATAAGGCACGTACCAAGAACAAAACCGTGAGGGGGATGACCCCAAAGCGGACAATATTTGATTAGTGCAGGCCCGGGGCGTTACAATTGGTATCAGAGCCGAGGACGGCTCATCCTGTCGGGTGGGGTGAATTGTCATGGCCTAGCCGGTGCGCCACTCCAGGGTTACTGGGTGGAATGGCAGGTGGGTACATGAGTTTAGTCCCACATTGGATAAGGAAGCGTCCGGAGCCTGGGCTATAAGGGCAAGCCAGACCTAAACTAGTTGAAGGCCTTTTGGGCGTGCCATAGGGCATGTACCAAGAACAAAACCGTGAGAGGGATGACCCCAAAGCGGACAATATTCGACTAGTGCGGGCCCGGGGCGTTACAATTGGTATCAGAGCCGAGGACGGCTCATCCTGTCGGGTGGGGTGAATTGTCATGGCCTAGCCGGTGCGTCACGCCAGGGTTACTGGGTGGAATGGCAGGTGGGTACATGAGTTTAGTCCCACATCGGATAAGGAAGCGTCCGGAGCCTGGGCTATAAGGGCAAGCCGGACCTAAACTAGTTGAAGGCCTTTTGGGCGTGTCATAGGGCACGTACCAAGAACAAAACCGTGAGGGGGATGACCCCAAAGCGGACAATATTCGACTAGTGCGGGCCCGGGACGTTACAAATGGTATCAGAGCCGAGGACGGCTCATCCTGTCGGGTGGAGTGAATGTCATGACCCAGTCATCCAAGCGCCGAACCATCCAAGCGCTGGGTCGGAAATGGCTACCGGGATGCCGCGTGGAGCCGTCGAACAGTAGGCAGGGGGGAAGGTAGGCAGGGGAGGGGTGCATGAGTTTAGTCCCACATCGGATAAGGAAGCGTCCGAGATCCTGGCTATAAGTGGCAAGTTGGACCCTCATAGTAACAACGCATTTTCCTCCCAAAGAGGGGGGAGATGCAAAGCCGTGCGCTGGGGCATGTGCGGTTGGCATGTGCCCTTGGCAAAGCGGACAATATTGTTACTGTGGTGGGCCCGGGGCGTCACAACATCACCACCAATGCATCAGTCTAGACCGTTCATCCTATGGCCCACCTTTCAACTGAGTTATGACCATTAAGTTACCAAATTGATGACAATTTGATGATCTTAACCCTCAGATGTATGGATGTTTTTTTAACAAACATTTGGCCAAACTTTTTATACTTATATCTTGCATTGATGGGTATGTAAGATCATGTCCATATACAACCATCTTACACCTTTATATTTTGTTCACGAATTTTTAACATAGGTTGAAACCTACTTTCTCACCTGAACGGGTGAGCCATAGATTACGTTTAAATCCAATGGCTAGCTAGAGATTAGGTCTCCCCTCACTTTACTATTTTAGAAGCCGACTCAAGCCGATGACTCACTCCAAGTGGAGAAAAGAACCTCGTTTCTAGGAAGAATTAATTGCAAAAGACACATCGCCATGCTCTTTTGCAACAGATGAGAAACTTCCTTCCCAAGCACGCTTCCTCAACCCTGCAATCTTCGTTGTTCTTCTTTTATCTTCTCTTCTATCTCTTTTAACTTTGCAGTTCAATTCATCTCTTAAAATGGGTTCGGTATAGATCATTGCAGTTCAGTTCAATTCATCCATTGAGCTAGCACCATTTTTGTAATATTGTGATAAAACTAAAAGGGTGGGATAAACGAGCGAGTACATAAAATAGTTCGATTTTTTACCCTAAATTGTAATCTTTGATCTAATCTTTCAAAATCAAAGGGTGGGCTAGACGAGTTTTTATTTTTATTTTTTTCAATATCAAAGGGTGGGCTAAACATCCATACGATTAGTGGGCCAGGAGGTCTTTTCACTATTCGAGATTTGTTGTATTGTTTCTAGTCGCGTTTTTGAGCTCTTTTGCAGCTGGTCTTTAGAGGCCTAGGTTCGGATTTTCTTTTATTTTTCTTCCTTGAGAAAACTTGAGGTTCATTCACGGATGTTGAATTCATATGGGGCAACCCTCTTTGGTGGATATTTGCACATGGAGGTTGAGGGCCACAAGTGCTCCATGGTGCCCAATACAGGGTGTCTTTTGCGTTCATGAATGCTCTCACCAGTTTCTTCTTATTTTCATCCATAAAATTAATGCAATCTGAACATTTTCAAAAGAAAAGACTTGGTATTCCAGAGTCGTTGAAAGCACTATGGCGCATGGGCTGCAACATAAATCACTGAAAAATAAAATAGGGACTGCTTTTTATGTTGACTCTAGTTCATTCTGTAGAATAAGGAAGTGAACGAGACAAGCTTCTCGACGAACCAAGAGAAGTCAGAGATGAGGTAGATGGAATGGAAAGTTGAAGGGGATAGTGGAGAGCAGCCTGCTCCCATGAGAGGTGTCCCTGTTGATGACTCTACTCTCATTGTTGAGCTGGTTCCATGGAAATCTATACCTTCTTGTTGAAATTTTAAGAGGTCAACTCCTTGTGATTCAGCCTAAGATGAGATGAACCCGCAAACAAAAGATGAACTGAGTTGCTCACCTATGTAAACTCGTTATTGCACTGTTGTTCTACAGAAGGTGTTGCAAATTAAGAAGAAAGGGTCAGAGAGGGTAGAAAAGAAAATACCAGAGACGGAAGAGAAGAGAAGTGAAGATTGCAGAAGAAGCATGCTTGAGAATGATGTTTCATCGTTCTGGAGAATAGCAGTGCCGCGTGTCATTTTCAAATAATTTTTCTTGTAAACAAGGTTCTTTTCTATCGGCTTAGAGTGAGTCGTCGGCTTTGGTCGGCTTCTAAAAAAGTAAAGTGAGGGGAGGCCTAATCTCTAGCTAGCCATTGGATGTAGACGTAATCTATGGCTCACCCTGTTTAGGTGAGAAAGTAGGTTTCAACCTATGTTCACCGATCCCGACCCTAAAGTTAAAAGGTTAAAATGGAGGATCTATAATTTTCAACATACATTCTAGATTTCAAAAGGCTTTAAATGTCAGAATGGGCTGATTTTTGTGAGAATGATCTCCATGACTATGAAATTATCCTCACAAAAATCCAGCCCTTCACTCAGAATGGGCTGTCCCGGGAGCCTGTTCCTCACAAGAATGATCTCCGCATGTCATTATATGTGTCACAAAACCATATGTCAACCTATCCCAACCCTACATATGTAATCTAGCCCATCCTTAATTTTGAATTGTTACATCAGGTTAACTTTTTTACATGGTTAATACTATAAGAGCTGATTGATTTTTAGTGATGATGATCAACAAGACAAATCTAACATACTGTGGTTAGATTATCCAACATGATCTCCATATATATATAAGTGGGGTCCACATGCAGATGAGTTAAGGGCTGATATTTTTCTCAACATTGACATCAACCACACAAAAATAAGCCCATTCCAACATTTGTAGCCTTGTGAAATATGGATTGCAAGTTGAAAATTTTTGGATCATCCATTTTCACCCTTAAATTTAGATCCATATTTAATAGGGTTAAAAGCTTTAGAAATGCTAATTTTTGGTGAGAGGGGATTATCCTCATAAACATTCAGCCCTTAATGCATTTGCATGTGGTGCCCAGTCCCCATGATCACGTGTCATTTTCTAAGTCAAAAAGCATTAGTGAGGTACAAAGTAAAGTTACTAATGCCTGACTTATAAAATGGGACGTGTTCATGGAGACTACATGCAAATGAGTTGAGGGCTGATTTTTAGTGAGAATGGTGATGAGATCATCCTCACCAAAACTCAGCAATTTTATGAAAATTACTAACCCTATCAAATCCACTTTTCATAAGGCTACAAATGTTGGAATGGGTTGATTTTTAATGAGGTCGATTATCCATGTTGAGAAGAATATCATCATAATAAAAATCAGCCCTTAACTCATATGTATGTGGATGCCCCTCGTCCATTAGTCATTACTGTTGCGGAAAACCCCCAAGCGATCCCTCGAAGAGCGACAATGGCCACCAATAGACACATGCCACACAAGAGAAATCAAATAAAGCAAATAAAGACACAAGCAATTTAAGTGGTTCGGTCGAAACCTACGCCCACGGGTGATGATCGGATCTTCATTATAAATCAACAAAGTACAAAGATTGTTCTCTCAATCTCTCGTACAAACTCTCTCTCTCTCTTGGCACTCTCTAATGTTTCTCTCACACCTTTTCAGAGTCTTTACAATGTCTCTCACATTCAATACAATGAGCAATGGGTTACTTAAATAACCCCTAAAGACGAACTAGGGTTTCCCAAAACGAGAGAACCTGAAATAAAAATCTCTAAAATTTCTCAGTTCGTTAGTCCAATCGATTGGACACTAGTAGGTCCAATCGATTAGAACGAAAAACCCAAACGTTTCAAATCGATTGGACACAGACTCCAATCAATTGGGGTGAGCATTTCTCACCAAAATACAATAATCTCCACCTTTGTCTGAATGCAAGCCACTACCACGAGCCACTGCTGAATTGCTCTGCAAACACACCATATGCCAGAAGATTCTCTAATTCGATCACCATCTCCAATGCACCCCTAAGGCGCTCAAACATGCACCACTATGCAACAAACATCCGAGTGGATGTAATCCAGAATACCTTTCATGCGATGCTCCACTGTACTGAACTTTACCCTGCATTGGTTTTCGAACACACCATGCTCACAAAACTCCAATTTTCCTATCTTCGTACCACCAAGCACACCCTGCTTGCATAATTCTGCAAGTCCTCCTAGAAGCCTGTGCCCCAAGTGTGTAGAGGACCCATCATCTGATGTCGATACGGCCGCCTGCCCCGTAACGCTACAGCTAGAAAGAGTATATAGGTTTCCAACCTTCGTCCCTTTCATCACAACTAGAGCACCCCTCACCACCTTCAAGACTCTACATTTCGCCACTATATTGTAGCCATTAGAATCTAAGGATCCCAAGGATATCAGGTTCTTCTTCAGATCAGGAACATGCCTAACTTCAGTCAATGTTCTTACGATCCCATCATGCATCTTGAGCTTTATCGTCTCATCGTCTCCATCCCAACTATTTTGCAGGTCAGACCATTACCCATCAAATTAAACTGTTCCACCATTTATAGTCATGTACTTGGTGAACAAATCCCTATTGGGACACATGTGATAGGAACAACCGGGTCAAGAATCCAGCCATCACTCGCAAGATGTTTCTGATTCGTTACTGACAATGCATTTTCATCATCTTCTGAAGTCTCATCAGCAACACTCGCAGCATTAGAGGTTCTGTTTTCTTTTCCTCTTTTGCTTTGAGTTTAGGACAATCCTTCTTAAAATGCCCATTTTATGACAGAAATAACACTCCACCTCTTTCCTGGCTTTTGATCTGGAACAACCTTCTCCAGACTCTTTATTTTCTATCTTCCCCTAACCATCATGCTTTATGCCTAAGAACTGTTACCAAGGGTCTTCTTCCTATATTCTTCGGACAGAAGAGCCGCTGTAACATCTGTCAAATCAATGGTATCTTTCCCGTAGAGCAACGTTGTAACGCGATGCTCAAATGAATCATAGAGAGAACTCAAAAGAATCAGGGCTTTGTCTTCATCTTTCAACTTAACATCTACATTTAATAAATTAGACAAAATTCTATTAAACTCAATTAGATGTTCGTTCATAGTCGTACCTTCCTTCATGCTCAATGCATAGAGCTGCTTCTTAAGGTATAATCTACTGGTGAGAGACTTCGTCATGTAGAGGCTTTCAAGCTTTGACCAAAGCGTCGTTGTGAAGTTCCCGTGTATCACATTGTACGCGATCTCCTTCTCCAAGCACAACCGAATCGTACTACAAGCTTTTAGGTCAAAATCTTCCCAATCATCATCCGTATGTCATTAGGCTTACCCTTCTGACCCTTCAATGCTCTGTGCAAACCCTGTTGGATTAAGACATCCTTAACTTGGACTTGCCATGATCCAAAATTGTTGTTCCCATAGAATTTCTCCACCTCGAACTTGGTGTTCAACACTTTCATATGTTTTGGCGCCATCCCTATCAAATCCTTGAGCTCTGATACATTTTGTTGCGAAAAACCCCCAAGCGATCCCTTGAAGAGCGACAATGGCGGCCGATAAGCACACGTCACACAAGAGAAATCAAATAAAGCAAATAAAGACACAAACAATTTACGTGGTTCTGTCGAAACCTACGTCCATGGGCGATGATGATCGGGTCTTCACTATAAATCAACATAGTATAAAGATTGTTCTTTCAATCTCTCGTACAAACTTTCTCTTTGCACTCTTTAATGTTTCTCCTACACCTTTCAGAGTCTTTACAATATCTCTCACACTCAATACAATGAGCAATATGTCGCTTAAATAACCCCCAAAGACGAACTAGGGTTTCCCAAAATGAGAGAACCCGAAATAGAAATCTCCAAAATTTCTTGATTCGTTAGTCCAATCGATTGGAACGAAAAACCCGAACGTCTTCAATCGATTGGACACAGACTCCAATCGATTAGTGAGAATGGTGATGAGATCATCCTCACCAAAACTCAGCAATTTTATGAAATTTATAACCTTATCGAATCCACTTTTCATAAGGCTACAAATGTTGGAATGGGCTGATTTTTGGTGAGGTCGATATCCATGTTGAGAAGAATATCATCATAATAAAAATCAGCCCTTAACTCATATGTATGTGGACGCCCCTCGTCCATTAGTCATTACATATCAGAAAAGCATGAGTTAGTGCATCCTAGCCTATAGCACTCGTGCTTTTGTGACTAATGGACATGGGGCCCACGTGTAGATGAGTTAAGAGCTGATTTTTGGTGATGATTTCTTCTCAGCATGGATACCAACCTCACAAAAAATCAGCTCACTCCCACATTTGTAGCCTTATGAAAAGTGCATTTCAAGTTCAAAAAAATTATACTGTCCATTTTCACCATTAATGCACTGCTTGGTATCCTGTTTGTAGTTTGCAGGAAAATGTTTGTAAGCAAATATTTGATAATCAAATGTTTGCAATGACAAACATTTGAAGGAAAAATGTTCGTATGGTTTGAGAGGGGAGAGTTGTTGGAGGAGACCATGGGGGATGAGAGAGTCACTTGCCTACTATTTGCAGCTACTTTTTGGTTACAAACATTAGGCCATTTTTTTGGCAAAAAATGACTGGATCTAATGCAAAAGTTGCAAACGTTTATGCTCAATCATTTGTAATGCTACCAAGCAAGGCCTAAATTTAGGTCAATATTTGATAGGGTTAGAAGTTTTAGAAATTGCTGATTTTTGGTGAGGATGATCTCCATGGGGAGGAGACCAGTCTCACCAAAAAGAGCCCTTAACTCATTAGCATGTGATCCCTACAGTGTCATTTTATAAGTCAAAAGCATTAGTAACTTTATCTCAGCCCATACACACACACACTCATATTTATCGATACATAATGAGACATCATCATGGGGTCTAAGGGCTGATTTTTGGCGAGGATGATCTTCTCACCCTGTTAGAAATATAATAGCATCTTTGCGCAATGAAATGAGGATCTGCTTGACATCTGCAGCAATTATGCACAGCGTTGTAAGAACCAACAGGTTGGGCAGCCAGATGGTCAACAACAGCTTGACCCAACATTGCTTTCTGAGTGATGTAGGTGATATCAAATGATGATGGCAGAAGCTGCCACCGAGGAAAGAAAATCTTCGAATCACTGAACAAACCTAATCGACAATGTGGACTCGTCAGGTCCATGCTCAATTCATGAGAAAATAATTCTTCGAAAGATCATATTCCACAATTTTCACTTGCTTTTGTTAGCAAAATTAGTGTCTAAGGGCTTGTTTGTAATATTATGCTTCCTTTCGCAATTTTAGCTTTCGTAAATGTATCCTATTTAAGTTGCATATGATTTGCTTTCTATGCGAGTCATCCAAATCCGTACACATGGCAACGCGGTCGTTGATCTTGTCTATAGTCAACTATAGATTTACTCATGGGGCATGTTTGGTTGCATTCTAACTCTGTGCCAATTAGTTTTAGCCAACATAATTAGCAAATCGATCAAATGCAACAGTCTTTTGGGGAACAAAATTTCCCCCATAAATGTTCACAAATGCACCTTTTGGAGGAGGACCCAACCCACAAATCCTCCTAAACCAAGCAAGAAAGAACCTTGTCTAAGGTAAAACTAATTTGTACATGAGTTACAGTTGTAAACAAACATGCCCATTTCGTAAAAACTTCGAATCATCTTGAGAACAATGGTAGATGAAATAAACCACTGCAGTAATTACGGTGTCATGACCGTTCTCCTGCGCTGGAAAATTTTCATATGAACAAACCGAAACTCCAATATGGACGCCGACTTCTATTAATTGTATCAGAAATCCAATACAAAGTTACAAACTTCAAGCAATCATGGTTAGTATTATACAGAGATGCTTATAGTTTAATTGCAAAACCTGATGCCAGATCCAATACAATGTTACAAACAGTCCCCAAGCTGATTCACATATTATTAGAAGAAAACTTTAATCCTCCAAAGCAAATGCTTCATTTGTCTCAAATCCAATCTCTCATATTTCAGTAAAAAAAAAAAAAACCCAAGAAAGGAAGATGATATAAGAAGGGTAAAAGAAGAATTCCATGTTAGTTGAAACTTGAAACAAGTCCTGAATCCATAACTTTTCAACAAGGCACAGTTGACTCCTTCTGGTTGTCCCTTGGTGAATTTAATTGATCAGTGGTTGTGATTGGTTCATTCCCTAAAATCACTCCTTGCTTTTGCATATACTCCCATTTGTCTTGGAACAGATAGAGGAAAGCAATGAAACAGACTTCAGCAGTGAAAAGTAGAGTCCAAAGCCTTACACTTCTAGATGTTTTTGTATGATAGGCTTGTAAGCCAGTGTAAATGTTGATCGCTCCCAATATAGAAACTCCAATTCCAAGTACCCAATGCACAAAAAACCACATGCTTCTTCCTTTAGTTCCTCTGGAGAGAAAAGGGAAAAAGCAATTAAAAAACAGACCCATATAGAAATCTCTCTCTCTCTCTCTCACTCACACACACACACAGTCATGCAAGTGCAATTCAGTATTTTGTCACTAATTATTTGTAGTAAAATAAAACTTAAGTTGGTTGCTGTATTTCTTCCTAAAAGATATGCAAAAACTCGCGAAAATGAGTCGTGTCGTGCAATTTTCATTCCTAGCCAATGCACAGCAGTTTTGAGTCAGTAATTCTGATGGCTGAGTTCGAACTGCAAGGAAATCAGATGATTTAATTACCTTTGAGGCCTGCAAATACCAATCAAGGCTTGCACCCATATGACACCGTAGAGGCCTACCCCTATCCTTTGATGGTTGTTATTGAAGGCATTTTCGAAATTTTTGATGGACATAACTGCTCCAGCTGTGGCAAGAAGAACTGAAAGTATCTGTTAAACGAAACGTATTCATTTCAGTACATAGAAAATGGATCAAACAATTTAATTTTTGAAGTCCCCAAATACCTTAAATCATAAGAGTCTGTGTTCTTACATCCAGGTGGTGGGGCCCACATGGAGATCATGTTGGACAATTCAATCATACATCAACCATATACAAATTGATCCAAAATAATGGTTTAATTGGAAGGTCTGAATTTTTCAAAAAAAAAAGTCAATTTTTCATGAGGTACTATTTGCGAGGAAGGTAACCATAGTATGAAAAAACTCACTGTGCTCGGTTGGATTGTCCAATATGATCCCATGTGGGCCCTACCAGCTGGTGTAAGAATTGGATGTATAGAAATACTTACAAAAGCACCAGCATCATTGAAAACCTATCCTATAATTTATCTACAGCTAGCATGTAGGGTTAATTGTTGGTAGTATCATGGCACTCAAAATAATCTAAAGACCTTTTTAAAGAATAGAAAAAGGAGTGTAGGATCTTCCCTTCTCACTTCTTTACTTCACTTTAATCTTGGCCAACTATGGTAACTGGGTCCTTCAAATAAGAGTAGACTACCAGTGAGTTCTCGACACGTACCCCGAGTGCTTTTTGACACGTACCCATGTGCTTATAAAAGAAATCTTAAACCTGGGTACGTGACAAAAGGCGGGTACGAGGAGAACTCATTGGTAGTCACGGGCTTTGATGACAGTACCCTTCAAATACACTCGGGCTATGGACATAGAGTACTTGACACAAGGTGTATGGTTATAGGATTCATGTCGGATATAGGCATATAGCTTCATATTTAATACTAAATATTATCTATAACTATTTTAAAGAGAAAATTTGAGGCTTCACCCTACACTGTACGCTTCCCTTGCTAATTATTAAAAGCATCTTTTTATATTAAATTTCCAAAACAACCATGTTCCTGTACTCAAAGCTTCGGGGTTTGAACGATTCCCACACCTAAGCGAGTAAATCTTTTTTTTTTTTTTGAAAGGTAAAGATAGCTTTATTAAGGGCTTGGAGGCTGAGAAGGCCTACCAAGGGAAAAGAGAAGAAAACAACCACAAGAAGAAACCTGATAAAAAAGAAAACAAACAAGAGGACCCCACAAAGAGTCTCAACTATCTAATCTTTGAGGATTAGATAGAGACCACTAATCATATGGGTGGTTGGTCCATCCCTAGGTGGACCTACAGACCAAAAATCAGCCTTGATTTCTAACCATTGGAATGGAGTCTTTATCATGAGTTTATTTTTTACCTTGGGAATCAAGCTTTATTTTGGGTGTTCATATAAAAAATTAAGGTTATAAATCACAAATCAGGCTGATTTTTTGTATGTAGGTTCACCTAGGGATATACGGGCCAAACACCCATAAGGCAGTAGTCTCTAAGAATGTGCCACGTGGCTCATACGGTGGTCCATTCCCGGGTAACAAATGGAAGCATTATGGATTAAGGTTCTATTTTTTTTTTTTTTTGTTAACCACTACCTTTTCTTCTTCTTCAAGTCTTCATGATAAGCTCTGTAACTAACTCAAAGGTGAAAAGACTAGCTAACTTGGTCTTAATTAGCTAACGGCAAAAACAGGAAACTTTACATTTATATCAATTAAAAGTTAAAGTGGGTATCACAAAGTCTAATAAACAAAATTAAGGGTTTGAATGATCATTTTTTGTGCCTCTTAAGGAGCAAGGAAAAAAAACAAAAAAAAAAAAAAGAAAGATTGAGGACCACATTGTTGGTTTTCATGGAGATATGGGTAATGTAACAGAAGAAGAGAGAGGATGAGCTCTGACCTGTAAGGAAACATGGAAATAGAAGAGAACCTTGAGCCTTTTCCCACATTCCACTCTATTGGACATTCTAATTGTAAGTATTCCAATAGGCATTAAGAACCCTATTGAAGCCCAAAGCAGAAACCCATGGAGTGTAATTTCAAATGAAAGTTGAGGATTCAACTGCATAAATATAACAAAAAAAAAGAAAGAAAAAAAAACTCAGTTACCTTCATGTTCAACCACAGGAAGAAAATGAGAAAGAAAATATAAGAGTTTGAAAAACGATTTTGAAGTAAATGACATACCTTATGAATGTTGTGTTTGTTGCTCCTGTGATTACTTACTGGTTTCAATGGTTCATGAGATGAGTGCACAAATGGAAGAAGAACAAGAACAAAAAAACTTGCAGAAATTATGAATGCTACCAGCTTCTGAAAAACTTGCATTCTGTAATCTTCTATAGCAAATTAAATTCAACTACAGAGTGATGGATGAACGTGTTCAATATATATGAATAGCAGGAATGCAATACAGGACCCCAATTCAGATGATCATCCAAACTTATTCTCCTTGTGCAGACTGTCCTGAGTCTCGACTGATGATTTTCTTCAAGAAAAGAGCATCATGCCCATTTCATAAATTTGTCCCTCAATATAGACAGTCTCGACTGATGATTTTCTTCAAGAAAAGAACATGCCATCCCTCTCTCTCTCTCTCTCTCTCTCTCTCTCTACAAAAGATTCTTCATCATTTTATTCTATTTTTCCAAGTATATACAGATAGACCCTTTTGTATTTTTTATTTGGGAAAGCAAGAAGACCCGCTTGAGGGAAGTTGGACAAGTTTTTGGTGTCCTCTTTTCCAAAAACTGCATTTTCTTTTTCTTTAAAGAAACCAAAGTGGGCTAAGTTGGTAAGGTTTTATGAATGTTTGATACTATAACCAGGGTTCAAAACCTGCCTACACCCACTTATAACCACTGACCCGCTTGCCCACCAAAAAAAATGAGATGATTTGTGAGTAATATACAAGTTTGGGATTAACAACAGTGGGTTTTGGATCGAGTTTGATCATGTGGTTGGTGAGCAAATTTGAATATATATGATAATAATTTTGTGGACACTGTTATAATTTCTGCCAAATGGGACTCACTTTTACCACCTTTTTCATTTTGAGGGAGAGGAATATGGAGATGCATAGCAGGAGAAAGTCAGACTTTAATGGAGGAAGAGTTTTGAAAAGAATTCAAAATGTAAAGTGGAGGTATAGTGGGGAGCAGAACTTTGCTGACCACCCACAATATGAGCCACGTGGCATATTCTTAGATATTTCTGACCTTATGGAATTTGGGCCAATACAGACCAAACATTAGCCTGATTATTGATTTCTAAACGTTGGATTGGAGTCCATCGTTTTCATGGGTTGATTTTTGAACCATGGAATTTGAGCATTATTGACCATTATTTGGGGGGTACATGAAGATCCAAAGGTTTGAAATCACTAATCAGGCATAATTTTTAGTTAATTTGTAAGTACACCTAGGGATTAATGGCCAAACATCCATACTAAGAATGTGCCACGTGGCTCATATTGTGGGCAGTCAGCAAAGACCCTCTAGCTCCTATAAAGTGGGGGTATGGAAGTAAACATTATCTTCTGCATTCCCACTGTTTCTATAGTTGGGAGTGCACCATAATGTATTCCTGAATATAAATAAATATTATTATAAGCATGACTATATGTTATTTCTTTTTTCTTGCTTACAATATAAAAAATGGTTAATTATTTCTTGATTGTCACAAATGCTGTGGACAAGTGCACTGATCTGATGGTTAGGATCATTCGAAAATATGATCATCATTTATTTTATACGGCTGTAATATAATGAAGCTGGAGAACCATGAATCTGTTCCTTCATGAGCAAGCTCCTATAATTACTAATGGCTGAAACCACCCTGCTTTTAAAGTACTAAACATAATGAAATCAGGCTTTAGTTTCTCTGGGTATGGAGGCAATAGGATAAAAGTAGGAACAGGTGGACCAAGACAACGTAGCTCATGCAACTTTTTGTGGGGAGAAATCTTTAGTGATTGGTCCACAGTAATCGAACGATGCACTTGATTTCTTGGAATTCATGATTATGGTTTTGAACCTGCACATTTTGAGAGAGAGAGAGAGAGAGAGAGAGAGAGAGAGAGAGAGAGAGCTGGAGCTCCAGATTGAGTTTCGATCAGATGGTTAGTATCTTCCAATCGCATTGATTATTTGGGATGTGGCCTATATGAGTGGCAGCTCCAGCATTGGATGGTTCGGATTAGCAGGTGTTTGCACCTATTCAACACAAGAACTAATCATTTCTCAAGTAGTTGAAATGTCACATGTGGTAACAACTGTTGGAGAACAAGCTGGATTTTCAAGAAAACAAATGAAGAAGAAGTGAGACAAAATTAATTGCAAAAAATTCAACCAGAAAATGAGTAGATTAATTTCTACAGAAAATTTCTAAAAAGAAAAAAAGAACTTTAATCTATTTACAAAAACAAAAATAAAATTCTGACAATTCCAAAAAAAGTAACTAAACGCCCTTTGAAAGGGCGTTTCTCCATGACAGAAATAAAAAGTGAAAAGATTGACTGTTTTTCCTGACAAAAGTAGGAAGGCTGACAAACACGTACGCCCTTTTAAAGGGCGTCTGTACGCCCTTTAAAATCAACCGATGAAAATAACTTCAATCCAACGCTTATAAACCACTAATCATGTTTCTTTTTTGGTGTGTAGGTCCACCTAGTTATTTGCCAAACATCCATACGGTCATCGTCCGATAAGAGTGTGCCATGTGGCTCGTAAGCCTCGGATAAAAGTTTTACTCCTCTATGGGCAAACGACCTTTTAAAGGGCATTTGTCAGGTATAAACGCCCTTTAAAATGGCGTTTGTCAGCCTTTTCAGCTTTTGTTCGGAGAAACAGTCAGTCTTTTCACTTTTATATCTGTCAGGAAAGGGCGTTTAGTTACTTTTTTTTGGGAATGTCAGAAATTTATTTTTGTTTTTGTAAATAGATTAAAGTTTATTTTCTTTTTAGAAATTTTCCGTAATTTCTAACACAAATTTCTAAAGTAATTAATGTAATGTAATACAGAAATTAATAAAATAGTTGAAACGCGAATTACTCATAAGTGATTGAGGCTTGCGTTCAATGCAAAGTCCTAAAGGCAGATAACACCCCCGTTTGGTACCGATCGACAATTCTAAGGGTGTCTACCTCCCCTAAATCAACAATATTTGGTCTACGTGTGAGAAGGCAACACTCCAAGTATTTGAAACTCACTGAACAATACGGTACCACTGCTCTTAAAGATCAAATTATAATGCTTAAAAGAAAAATGAAATTTGAAGAAGGTTTAAAATCGTAGAGAGAGAGACCGTTTTTTCCGTTATAAAGAAAAAAAATGCTCAGGGACAAAAACGGAAAAATAACAGAAAAAATGGGAATTTTAAAATTTGAATTTCAAAATTTCAAAAATGGAAAATAACAGAAAAAAACCCGAATATAACGGAAAATAACGGAAAAAAATGAAAGTAACGGCCTTTTTTTCATAAAATTTTTCAAAAAATAATGGTCGTTATTTTCGTTATAACTGAAAATAACTGTTGTTATTTTAGTTATAACGGCCATTATTTTCTGGGCGTTTTAATGGTCCATAACGTAACGGGGTAGGTCCGAATCCGTTATAACGGCCGTTTTTTAAACCTTGGTTTGATGACTTAAGTTTCAGTCACCATGTTAGTCAGATTTGGGAAGAACAAGTTGGATTGACCTTGTGGGAACTAGAAGACATATTTCCTTCTTGTGTACGAGTGTTGAAATCTTTCATTTCCGGAGACTTGCTATTATGGGACTTGCTTGACTGTGAAGTCATTGAACAGGGACTGATGTTGACCAGGGCTTGTGCTGATGACATGGCATGAGTAGACTTTGGACGTTGGCATTGGCTGATTGCATGGTTTAGACGTGCATGGGTCCATGGGATCCATGCACATGACTGTTGTCTTTACGTACAGGATCCATTGAAAGGGGCCCATTTGAGCCACATTTCTTGATATTATAATAGATGGGTAATTGATATCTTTAGTTCCCAAGTTCCCTGATTATGCTCTAAGTTTCAATCACTATAATAACTAAAAATAATTAACTTGATTTGATTAATATTTGAGTTGTTGTTGTCTGTGGATTGGGTGTCTAGAACAAGGTTTAAAGGAGGCCGTTTTAACGGTTAAACGGACTGGGGGCGTTACCGTTTAAACGGATTGAAACGGTCAGGGGCAAAAATGGAAAAAAATGGTAAAAAATAGAATTAAACGGATTTTAACGGAAAAAAACGGTAAAAGTGGCACTGAAATTCAAATTTTGAAATTTGAAAATTAAAAAAAAAAATAGAATTTAACGGATTTTAACGAAAATCAAACGGTCTTAACGGCCTTTTTTTCACAAAATTTTTCGAAATTAAACGGCTGTTTAAACGATTTTAACGGCCGTTTAAACAATTTTAACGGCCGTTAAAACAAAAAAATGGCCGTTTTTTTCAAAACGGATAAAACGGGTTTAAACGGAAACGGGCTTGGGGCGTTACCATTTAAACAGCCGTTTTTAAAACCATGGTCTAGAATTCTATCATTATTGTATTCTATATTTCCAACTCGCCGAGTCATATTTCGAGTTGACTCGGCATACAAGCTAGGATTTCCAGGTTTTGCCGGGTTGACTCGGAAACTCGGCTGAGTCGACTCGAAACTCAATGTTTTTTTTGGAATTTCTGAAGTGTCCACTAAGAGTGTTCCACGTGACTCGTATTGTGACAAACGTTTTACTCCTCTTTGAGCAAACGCCCTAAAGGGCGTCTACAAATGGGTGTTTGTCACCTTTTTAAGATTTAATTTTTGTCAAGGAGAGACGCACTTGGAAAGGGTGTTTAGTTACTTATTTTTGTAAATGTCAGAAAGTTTTTTTTATTTTTGTAAATACATTTAAATACTTTTTCGTTTAAGAATTTTTCGTTAATTTAATGACTTGCCGAGTTGACTCCCGAGTCATCAAGGTGACTTGACCCGATGGACTTCCGAGTGCGGTCCGAGTTCCGAGTTTTAAAACATTGTTGTACTTGGGCACGAGTAATTAAGTTATTTCAGACTCAAATGGGAGAGCGACATCTTTTTGCCGGGATGACCTTAGCTCCGTTTAAGAAATATAAACCAATTTTTAACTTTATTTTATATCTTTTTGATTCGCATGTAGTGAAGTTCTTGATCGTGATAATTAATCACCTGTAAACGTGGCCTTTAGTGTGGCATCACGGGCTGATTTTTGCAAACACTTTGTCGGGGAGTGCCGTTGGCACGGGCCATCCACTGGTGGGTTCCACCTTAAAGATTTGCTAGGTGACGGGCTTTTTTAATTTTTCGGATAAGCAATCGAGTGATAGGCTGACAGCAACCATCCGATATTTTCTTTTCTCTAAACTGTTAGTATATTTTTCAACAGTTTTTTTTTCAAAAAATAAAATAAATCAGATGGTCAAGATGATCCGATCAGGTTGATTTTCAAAGTATACGAGTCTCTTTGAATAAAATCCCAACCCCTACATGTTTGCCACGTGTCTTGATAATGCTTATAAAGTCCGAGCCATTCTATATGATACAGAATTCTCTATCAAAAGTTCGATGCAGAAATCCTTCAAAATGACACATAGCATTCTTTCGAGCCCACTAGCCATGAATGTTTAGTCCACACCTTGGTGGTCCTACACATCAAAAATTCACCTTGATTGGTGATTTCTAGCCCCTGGATTTGAGCACTTTTTCATCATGGGCTTCATGAACAAACCTATAGATGGGTTCCAAGCACACGATTAAAAGTGCTCGATTCACATGTCTAGAACATATATAGTTAGCAATTTGGCATACGGTAAAGATTCAGAACGGGAAAATTCGAGTTTAATTCTGTTTCCGGACATAAAATTGTGTCAAAAATTCGGTCATTGTTGAAGTTATTGTTATATTTGTTTAGCCTTGAAAAGTCTGAATTTTACCCATTTTGTCATTTTATACGACAGTTTAATATGTTTTATTTAAAAAAAAAATGCAAAATTCGTGTATTAAACGCGAATAATACACGTTTTTTTTTTCTTTTAATCTGAAAATCCACATTTTTTTTCAATTTTTTATTTAAAATGGCCGTATTAAACGTTTCTTAAAAAAATTTGCATATTTATAAACGCGAATAATACGCGGATTTACTAACTAGCTAGAGTGTAGAAATCACCATGCAGGCTGAATTTTTGGTGAGGTGGACCAAAAATTAATGGGTTAGTGGGCCCGAAAGAGTGTTAAACGTGTCATTTGAGGGATTTCTGCATCAAACCTTCGATAGAGAATCATGTATCATGTTTATTTCCTGTAGTCCAGCCTATTTAGAAATGATGAAGATCAAGAAATGTAAATAAGTATTGACAAGCAACCACCTAAAATGATTGTGTTTGTGGTTATACAAACAAAAAAGAGCTGGCAGATTCTTCCTCACTGCACAAACTCTCCTTTAAAACCATTCAAATCCTCCTAGCTTCCTCTCTCAAACTCAAACCCTCCTCTGTAATTAGCAGAGAACCTAGTGCAAAATGGGAAATTTGAGGTTGGCCATGGTTTCCACCCTCTACATTATGGTTTTGATGCTGACTTTTGCTTCTTTTGGATCCACAATTGCGACTGAAGATGTAGGAGGGATTGCGCCATCGCCAGCCATGGAGAGTGCCGGGGTGTTCCTGCGTGCACCAGCCATTGTTGCAGCCTTGGCTTCTCTTTTTGCTTGCCTATTTTGAGTTAGACCTTTTGATGTTCTTTGATCACTTGTTTATGTGAATTCTTTGAGACTTCGAGCTCTGTAGGATGTAAAATTCATGGGTCTTGAACCATCACTTTATTGTTAATTTATCATACATCCGTCACTGAGAAAAAAGCGACCCTCGGGATGTTGACGTCCACTAACTCTAACCATTCTCCATCTCCTCCGTTGTTTGTCGCAGCCATCCATCACCGTCATCAGGGCCGTCTCTACCATAAGGCCAATAGGGCGGTCGCCTTAGGCCCCCAACCGACAAACCACATGGATGTTTAGCCACCCCTTGTTGGATATACAAACCAAAAATTAACCTGATTGATTATCTTTAGCCATAGATTTTAGTACTTTTTAGGATTGATTCTAGCCATTGGATTCAAGTATGTTTTTTGAGTAGTAAATACAATGGTTAGAAATCATCAATCAAGCTGATTTTTAGAGTTTATATATCCACCAATAAGTGGCTGAACATCCACGCAGTCATTAGGCCCAAAAAATGATCTATGTAGGGGGCCCACGAGAGTCCTCTGCATGGACTGCAAACGGGACTATGGGAGTCCTCTGCATCTAAATTTTTTTCCATAGCTTTTGATCATCACAAATAGTTGTTAAATATGATTTTCTACTATATAAAGAGTTAATGGTTTTTGAGGATTTGATTAGAGTAGTTTTCATAGATTTCAAGAATTATTTGGGGTACTCGGATATCCAAAGGTTTAAAATCATTAATCCAACTTGACATTTGGTATATAGGTCCACCTAGGTACGGGGACAAACATTCATAAGGTCAGTGGTCTCTAAGATTGTGCCACGTGTCTTTTACCATTGTCCCTCATGGCGTGCTGGACAACCTGAACCGTAAACGGGAAAATAGCATGGGAAGTAAATATGTGGCCTTTAAGGGCTTTTTAGATTTTTTTTTTAATTTTGTGTGGGCGTGCCCCAACTTCTCGCTTCCGGTTCCGGTTCGGTTCCTAACAATCGGTTCCGGTTCTTATCGGTTCGGTTCCTTAACGATTCCGGTTCTCAAAGTGGTGGATCCGGAACCAGAACCGATTATGTATTTATATCGGTTCTGATTGCGGTTCCAGGTATATTGAGCCAAATCTTGAGAATATGAGAATTTTTACACTGTATTTATTTATTGGTACCGGTTCTTATCGGTTTCGGTTCCAGTTACTTTTTAATCGGTTCCCAAAAATGTGGAACCGGAACCGGCGTTTTTAGTTCCAGTTCCAATTCGGTTCCGGTTAAACAGGTAAAATTGACACCCATACTTTAGACCAGTGTATCAAACATGTGCCTCAATTACCTAAAAATTAATAAGTTCTTTTTAATTGTTTATTTGGTTACAAGCTTTATCAAATTTAGAATATCTGCTTCTGCTCTATATCTTCTCGTGAATTTCTGCAATATCAAATTTTGGGTTAGAAATATGTCGTTTTAACTATGACAAGAATACCATTTATTTGCCAACAAGAACCACATTTTATTTTTGAGAACCCAATCTATATATTAAAAACGATAAGGAGGAGATCAATGAGATCTCGAAACAAATAAGAAAACAAAAAAAGCAACCAAGGGCAGCACAAGGGAAAAAACAACAGAGACATGCCGACATGCCTCCGCCATATAATCACCCCCATCACATCATCAAGCCTAAACACTAAATCTCCAAAGAAAGTACCTCTCATCTTGAAAAAAATACTACCCCCAACAGTTAAGAAGGAGAGCTTTAATGCTAAGAATAATGTCGTGAGAAAAGAACTTCTTTTTCTTGGAAGTGGCATGAATCTTGGGCTAGCTAGCCTCTCAACAATGCCCCATTGGACTCTGGGAAAGGCCCATGACAGACTCAGCGCCAACAAGAACCACATTGCAGTACTATTTTTTATTGACATCAGGTCAGCACTACTGTGCACCCGAAGATCAGCAATCAATCACTAGGAGTATATAGGTCCCAACTGCAAGAGCAAATTGCAACAGTGCGAGAGCGACCCACATCAGCATCTTCGAAGTCGAAACGAATTTCTGAACTAAGGGGAGAACCACTGAGAGCACAAGCAGTATCAGACCCATGGTGAGACTCATGAACATGGTGATAGTGTAGGCCTTCGAGAGAATCATGTAGGTGGGATTTTGGAGATGAAGGTCGTTAGGGGGATGATTAAAGATCCCACCACTGGCAATGGTAGCTGTGGAAACCCCAATCCTGAATGCTGCCTTTTGAGTCATGTTGATCAGATCTTTCTTTGCTGAACTTGTGACCGATACTTGGATCTGTTCATCCGGCACTTCTACTATATGTTCAGCCATCGTAACTCCGTCTCAAGGAAGAACAATTGGAATGGGAGGTACTCCGCAAGAGAGGGAATTCAGGATTTAATTTAAACGATGCATGCTCTCCAACTATTATATATAGAGAGTGGAAGCAGAAAAGCTTAATCAGTTCATGCGAAGGTTCGCGCTTGAGAAATTGAAGAAATCTTGGAACATAGAAAATAACACAACATACAGATTGGTCCCCGCTCAGCCGCCCATGGAGGAAAATTTGGACTTTTGGAGGTCCAATCCTGATCATCCGGAAAAATCTAGTCTCTGCAAACTTTGCATTACTCACGAGTATTCAAAACGTTCTCAAAACGAGGAATTCTTGGATGACCAATGTCCCCTCATGAACGTATAGACTGCAATGTGAGCCACGCGGCACTTTCTCACAGGCCACTGACCGTATGTATGTTTCTCCCATCTCTAGGTAGTCCTACGACCTACCAAAATTCAACATGATTAGTTATTTATAACCTTTGGATCTGAGTAGTCCCAAATAATGCTTGAATCCCACAGTTGAAAATGAACCCATTAAATAACTCAAATCCATGGTTATAAATCACTAATCAGGCTGATTTTTTTATTTGTCTACACATCCAAACTGTCAGTGGTCTCTAAGAAATTGCCACATGTCTCAAACTGTGATCCGTCACCAACGTACGCCCATAATCAAAGAATTGCTCTCTTTTTTTTTTCACCCAATGCGTTGTCGCGCTTTGGGAACGAGTATGCAAACGGTTGCAGACTAGTTTCTCCCTGGTCATCAAACGTCCCAAAAATGTCATGGGGCAAAAAATAAGGTCTGCTGACCTTATGAATGTTCGATCCACCCCTTTGCCTTATTGGTGATTTATGACCATGGAAATATTTTGGCTTATTCAAATCCAATGGAGAAAAATTACCGATCAGGGTATTTTTCATGGGTACGGTCAGTGGTCCTAAAGAGTGTTGCACATTGCATTTTTTCGGGTAGAAATCAAAGTTTTTGGCCGCACATAAAAGAAAAATTATTTGCTTTCTCTCTAGGAGATCAAACTCAATATCCTCGGACTGAGAGAATGCCATGTAGCAACAATTTTGAACCCACTGACCCATGAATATTTTGAGAATGCCATGTAGCAACAATTTTGAACCTACTGACCCATGAATATTTTGTCAGCCGATATTGTGTTCCTGCACATGTATCGCGTTGGCCCGACAACCCGTTGATATACATAGTTGTTTCGCCTTTCTCCAATAGGTCGATCTTTTGGGGTAAATGATTGTTTACAATTTGGCCCACCCTTCGGTGGACCTACACACCTTTTGATCTGAGCAGCTCAAAAAGTTTCTTGAATCTAACGAGTAGAAATCACCCCATAAAAAATGATCGAATCGAACAGCCGATATTGTTGCGGCTATTGAGGACGTGTCCCCTGATCATAGGGATCACACCTTATCACCTAAAGATAAGGATGATCCCTCTAACCATCTTGGGGAGAACTAGCAACAGATCTGTTGCTGTACAACCGTATATTTCTCATTCTCCTCCTATTTCTCCTATGTTGTTATCAATCTATTAAGAGGTTGTTTGTAAATCATAGACATACTGCTACTTTTATATAAAGGGAATAGAAAGCTCTACGACTCACTTGAGTTGAAAAGTCTTATTCAAATATTAAAAGTCTTTAGGGTATCAGAGCTATATCAGTGACGTGAGAGCTTACAGAAATTCCCTCAGCCTATTTGTTCTTTACAGTCTTCTCAAACCATCATTAATGGCATCGTCCACTACCTCCTACCAATATCCATCATCTCTCAATGTGGGTAACTTTGTTTCAATTAAACTCATTCCAATTTTCTTCTTTGGAAGACCCAACTAATGGGGCTTATTGAGAGTCAAGACATAGAAGGCTTCATCAATGGAGACCTTGCTGCTCCCGATCATCGTATCTCTATCTCATCTGCTGAAGCTGCAAGTGGGAAGATCGAGATTGCTAATCCAAATTATTTGGCGTGGAGACGTTCGGATAGACTCCTTCGTGGATGGATCACCGGAACGTTATCTGAAGCGGTCCTTGGCTTGGTGGTCTGACTTGACACCTCTGCTGATGTTTGGACCACTCTTCTTCATCACTTTGCTCATGGTTCTCAAGAGAGAGAGTTCTTTCTGCTACAGCAACTTTAGTTTTGTTGCAAAGGCACTTCAACCATGACTGAATATGTTCAGTCCTTTAAAAGCATTTGTGATGATTTGTCTGCCATAGGCAAACCAGTGGATGATCAAAGGAAAGTCTTTGATCTCCTTAAGGGACTCGGTCCTGGTTATGAACCATTTGTGACTACCATGCTCAAACCACCGACCCCCCCTTATGCTGAGTTGGTTCCACTCCTTCTTAGCCATGAAACTATGAAAAATATGCACAGTCAGCATAGTTTCAACCACAATGTTGCATTCTTTGGTCAGCGTTTTCAAAACGAAGAAGGCAACAAAACAATAACAAGAGAGGCCATCAGGGAAGCAACAACAAAGTCTCGAATCAAGGCAATCACAACAATAATCAAGGGTCCTTTAACTCAAAGGGCCGTGGCTTTACACAGGCAGGACAACAAGGGCATAGATCTGATTTTTCACAAGCAAGACAACAAGGGAATCGATCTGAGAATTCTCAAAGCATACAAGGAAGCCCTTCAGATGCTCAAAATCAGTCAACTCCTGGCCCAACTTCGGAGAAAGATGCTGTAACGCCCCAAATTCGGACCACCCGAATCTCGAGGTGTTAGCTAGGTGTCCTGAATCCAAGACACGCAAAGCAAACTCACTATCACATCTAACCCAAATTATAAATTTTAGGGGATTTTTATTTTATTTTATACGGAAGCGCAAACCTACTCAACATTATACAATAGAGATAATTTGTGAAGTTAATGATATATACTTCTAAACAAGAATCTAAATATAAATACATACTCAATCACGAGTTCATAACCTGAAATCTGCTTCACTGCAACTGGACTTTACTTCAAAACAAGCTTGAATAAGTCCATAGGTTCTTCTCTGCAAGAAAACTGGGGGGGTGTGAGCTTTTTTGAAAAAGCTCGCAGGTAACCAAGTATCCTTAAAACAATCATCGTAAATATAAAATAATATAACAACAAAATACATTTCATTTTGAAAGAAACAAAAGTGTAAGAACGAAAATTCAAACTAACAAATTTATTTAGCAATAAATGACAGAATTTAAAACGTACTAATAAAATTAGAAATCAAATAGCATTTAAACATTATATCAATAACATCTATATCTCATCCATCACCAACTAATAACAACACAAGGCAGGTAGTCTATTCATCTTAGAGTGAAGATGTCACGACTAGTATCAGCCCTAGTCTAGCAATCATTTTTTTTGTCCCAATACTTAACTAGTGTGGAACCCCACCATTGGTATCCTGATTTGCGGTCGGACGGATATTTGCCGCTGTGTGTGAGGAGCACACTACAAGCCCGTGAATTTAGGCTCAGGAGATGGCCTTTGACCACGACAGTGAATACACAGGTCAAAAGAACAACGATGGTCAATCATTCGACGTCTGCAAACATTTCAAGGATCCTTAAAACTATCCAGGGACCGGCGAACCGTACCCCTCACGTCTATCGCCTCATCGAGACATACAATGTAAACCTCTATCAGATCTAGACTTCCAAGACGTACCACTACAAAGATGATAATCTAGAAAAGAGAACTGAAACTTTCTGGATATGAATAATGAGAATATTCTAAAAGACAGACCCATTCTACCTAAGAGAATAAGATCATTATTCGTATCTTAGAGAAATCCGTTGCCTCCGGAAAATAGCATCGAATCACTTCTACAGTAGTTCAACTGATCATTTTCCAGATCATCTAGTGATATATTATATAATATAAATAGTAATTAACAATTTTTAATCCAAATAACTTTCTTTCTCTTCCTGAAAAACTTTTGCATACAAATATGTGTGCTGAATTCCCCAGTCATATCTTATATGTTCCGTCGTCTTGGGACCAACCTCCCTCATACGGATTATTACTCGTTGAAGCTCATGTGACTCATCATCCAAAATATATATCCCGGGCGGTCTATCACCATCACCCGCTCTATCTATAATCAGGTTCTAAGTCCCGGGCGGTCTATCACCATCACCCGTTAACTAAGTTCTAAATCTCGGGCGGTCTATCACCATCACCCGCTAATTGGGGACTTCACACACCACATACTTCAATCAACTGGGAACTCCTGTCCCATAACCACTCACAATCCATGTCAAACCACGTACAATCACTCTTTTCTTTCATTAAATGAAATAGAGAGAGCTGTTTAGATAAAAATCTTCCATAATACTTTTGACTTTCAAAAATTCTCCTTCCAAAAACTCAATAGTGAGAAATTATAAGTTCTAGAAAATAATTAGATTTTCTAACTTAATTCATAAATCAGATCATATAACAATATGCATAAATTTACAAGATTTCAAAATAAATATGAAACGATTATTAAGAGGATAAGAAACCACCCACCTTACAACGCTAATCCAAAAGTGTTAGTTTTCCAATGGCTACATGTCCGGCTTACTCTTTCGCTAGATCAGCTATAGCTTAGATACTTTATATCTCAATTTACGCTTCCCTCCTTGTATAGCTCCATTTCTTCACGATTGATGACAAAATAGAAAGAGAAGAAGAAATTCAATTGAATTAGATGATTAGACCCTAAGTTCACTATAGATCTATTAAAATGAACAAAACTTAATATTTAAACTAAAATAGAACCCTAAAGTTAATCTAGTTGAGATTTACTTAATCTTACCCAGATTTAAGGACACTAATTTATACCAAGTAAGATTTATTTTGGTCAACTAATATATAACAGTCAACACTGATTAAGTCTAGGCAACTAGTCAACGTAGGTCAAGTCTATTCAGTTGGTCTGTTGGTTAACTAATTCATTTAGTTCCATCCTAATCCGATCAGTCAACTAATCAACATAGTCAACCTTAGTTACACTGGTTAACTAATCAGTCTGGTCTAACCTAGTCAAACTAGTCAACTACGAACTTTTGTTATTCTAGTAGATTGGTCAAACTAGTCATTATAGTCAGCCAAAGTCCAACTGGTCAACTTATCAATGGAGTTGGCCTAATCGAACTAGTAAAACTAATTGATCTAACATCCAAGCAAACTAGTCAAAATAGTCAACCCAGATTAGATAGTTAAACTTATTTTGACTAACCCTAGTAAATTTGACTAAGTTAAGTTAAATCTAGCTAGTCTATCTTTTTGGTCAACCTAAATCAAATGTGGTCAACTTGCCTATTCTGGTTAAGCCTAATCCATTCTAGTCAAGTCTGTTCCATCTGGGTCCAAAATAGTCAATTAAAGTTATGTTTGATTAATCATATTAACATTAATCAACTGGGGGTCAAAAAGTGCCAGTTGGTCAACATTATTAAATGACCCTAGGTGGACCTATACTTAGCTTCAGCTTAATTATTAATTTCTATTCGTCGAAGTAGAGTCTTTTTCATGGTTGTTATTAATCGTGGGTTTTAAGCATTGTTTGGAAGAACGATATTATTGACGACCACTAACCGTATGATGTTTGGCTCATATACAAAAACTCAAATTTGTGGGTTTATGAACCCATGAAATGTTTGATATACTGATGTAGGCCCACTCACTAAAATCAGTCATGATTATGACTCCTAGGTGATCTATCACTTGATGGACCAAATATGGTCCACCATTAAATGGACCCAATCACACCACAAATATGGCCGTTGGATTTGTTGGATTCTTAAAGTACAAGTTTATTTTATCATATTACTATTTATTTATTTCATTTATATATTTATTTATTTTATGGCAGAAGAAATGAGCTAGCCATATGGGCTGTCCATGGCACTAATGTGGGCCTTCACTTAAAGAGGCCCATAACTCTATTTCTTTCATTCTTTTTAACTTCATCTTCTTCACGTAAATTTTCTGGTTCAATTTCTGAACCATAACAGGGCGTCATCCATAACCTCCATTCACAGCCATCAATGGCCTACACTCAGCCTCAATGGCCCACCAAGACCTCCTTAACTCTCCTTTTAACTTTTATTTTCGTTTTGCTATATTTCCATGAGCATTATGCCCGGATTTTTAACCAAAAACGCAGTAGAAAATGCATAGAATAGTGCTGAGTTTCAGCACATAACCACGGCCATTAATGGCCTCTAATCCTTTCACTAATCTTCTCCAAAAACCCCCACAATTCCTCCCCAATGGCTGCCCTTGGTTAGGTTCAAGCTTGAGAGCGATTTCACTCTCTTATACCGCTCAAAACTGGGTAACAAACAGGAAGTTCGCCTCCCCTGTTTGAACGTCCATTGCAGTCTGGTTCGACCATGAAAAACCCCCCAACAACCCCCACCCCCACCAAATACTTCAACCCTTTTATAATCTACCCCCAAACCTTCCTCTACAATTTTACCCATGTTTTAAGTAAAAATTTATGGGTTTAACACCAAAATTTTCAACCCACAAAGTTGCTGGAATTGTACAGACCTGTGCTGCGTTTCAGACCTGCACATGGCCATTAATGGCAGTCCGAAATTACTCTAAACCCTTCCATAAATCCCCTCTTTACTCCATCTAAAATGCACTCAAAAAGTCCCTAATTAAAGCTTCCAGATCAGTCCGAAAATGGACTGTTTTAAAAAAAAACATCATCAAATGAATAAAATGATCCTTAAAACAATTTATAGGAAGAAACACGAAGAAGAAAGGATAAAAATACCTTTTCTTGTTCAAAATTTGTTGTTTCTTGTACCCATTGGTAGCTCTTCTAACCTTCTTACACGTAACGGAAATTAGTTGCAGTTTGTAATGGAATCTCCTTCAAAATTGCTTCAATGGTGGCTGTACGGTGTTTAATACTTGAAAATGAAAAAATGTGGGTTTTATTTCAATAAATTTAGTTTTAAATTGGATGAAGGACAAGATTGACATTTCCCATGAAAATTAACACATGTCTCTTGCATGCAGAAACTTCTTTGACAGGTCGCAACGAAGGTTACAAATGTCGTATTTAACAACAATTCGATGAAACAAAGAATATTGTATTATAATAAATCATGTAATTCTGGTCCGAAAAGTCGATCTTATGCATGTCGATCCTTTGATAAGGGCTTTATCGACCTCCGTTTTAAGCGTGCCTACGGTGTATGTTCATATTTTTCAGTGCTCTATTCATCTATATGGTTTTATTTTCTAAAATATTATTTGAGTAAAATCTCTACGTTTTGACCCATTCTTGTATAGTTTTAGAAAGCTCTAATTTTAGTGTGCTCACGGTCTAAACTATGTTTTTCGATGCCTCTGACTCTAATGGCGGAGTCAATTTTGTCGTCAGGTCTCTTTGTGAGATTTTCAATTTTGTGCCCAACACCTTATCTTTTATAGTTTGACGACTTTGACTAGAATCTCGGTCAAGTCAACACTTTTTGACCCTTGAGACTTACCTTTACTACCTTGGGTCGTTACAGATGCTGTGTGCCAAATCTACAAGAAGCCACACCATACTGCTATGCATTGTTGGCGTAGATTCAACCACACTTACCAAGCTGACGAGATACCTCAAGCACTGACAGCAATGACTCTCAATGACACCCAAGATTCAGCATGGTTTCCTGACACAGGTGCATCTGTACATATGACATCTAATCCGGGTGAGTTGCAATCTCTATCTACTTACTGTGGTCCTGATAAAATCATGGTTGGAAATGGAGAAGCACTAGACATTACCCATGTTGGTTCTACCTCTATTGATGTTGGCGGTATAGATCTAAAGTTAAACAATGTTTTAGTGGTTCCTGACATTAAGAAGAATTTATTGTCTGTGGGTCAACTAACCTCTGAGTATCCATTTATTTTTGAGTTCTCATCAGATGGGTTTGTGATAAAGGACAGGGAAACACGAGCAATGATAGCATCGGGAACTAGAAGTGGTGATCTTTACGCATTGCAGTCAAGAGCACATTCGGCATTATTCTCAACCAGATTTAGAGTTACCAATAATGAAGTTTGGTATCAACGACTTGGTCATCCACACATGCGGGTTGTTGATTTTCTTCGGAAGAATAAGCTGATCTCAAGTAATCCACCAAATGAGGTTGAAGTAGTTTGCAGTAGCTGTCAAATGGCAAAGTCGTGTAGGCTTCCTTTTTTATTTTCTAGCACATTCTCTGATAAACCTCTTGTTAAGTTTCATTGCGATTTATGGGGACTATCTCCAGTCCTCTCTTGCCAACGTTTTAAATACTATGTGATATTTGTGGATGAATGCACTCGCTTCACTTGGTTTTTTCCACTATGGCTCAAATCTGATTTTCTGACTTGTTTTATAAACTTTCATAAGTTTATACAAACTTGAAAGTTGGTTTTTTCCGCGTCGTTGATTACGGAAACCCTAATCTCAATGGAATTTGTAATTATCCGATTATCCTGCAAAATTGACAGATTTGTATGGGGATTCGTGTCGGATGTCGATCCGCACTCGGGGTTAGTTAGCACGCGTAAAGAACATAAAATGATGGACTTTTTGCTTGGAATTGATGGGGTGAGAATGGTGAAGCGATTTAAAACATGCTTAGTGATTTTTAGAGAGAGAATTTGCCACAAACAACCAAAAACCCAAAAGTAAACTAACAAATATAAAAATAACAATTTTATTCATCCTCAATGAGTTCTTACAATTCAAATTAAATTCAAAAACAATCTAGAAAGCCATAAACAAATTTAATCTAGAGAGAAAAAGATAGGTTGTATAGAGAGAAACGAACTAGACTTAGAGAAAGAAAAAGAGATTAGGATCTAGAGAGATTAACTAGAGGGAGAAAAAGAAATTAAGAGATCTAGAGAGTGAAAACTGAGTTTTAGAGAGAGAGACTAGAGAGAGAAAGAGCTTAAGAGAGAGAATCTTACCCTTGAAACATACCCGGAATGCTCGGTCGAGATCGATCATGATGGATTAGCCCAAGATGGTTGGAACGGCCTAAAGGTGTGATTGTGATGGTGAGTGGGCAGCAGCCACCATAGAGGGTACGATGCCCTCCTTTGTTTTTTTTTCTTGGTGAAAACGGAGAGAGAAGAAGAGAGAGGTAGCTGTTCAAGAGGGGATTGGTTATGCCATTACCAACACCAGCAACGTGGCTGGAGGGGGATGAAGACGCGATGGAGGAGGGGGCGATCATGCAACAGGCGGTGCTGGTTTGTGGGGGCGGACTGTGGTTGGTGTTGCAATTTTGCAACACCAAAAATCGTGAAGAGTAGCAGTTCGGTGGCTGTTGTAGCGGCTTGGAGCGAGGAAGGAGAATGGGGGTCCGATCTGATGAAGGAATGGGCGAACCTGTCGGTGGCGCTCATGCAAGGGGAAGACAGTAGTAGCAAGGAGAGACGAAGGAGGCGGATCCAGAGGTGAAGTGTGCTGCAATTCCCACCTCCTCTTCTTCTTCCTCTACTACTTTTTCTTGTGAAACACGGTCTGCAAGTTGGAGTTGCAGACTCGTGTCCAGCAGGTGCTGGTGGAGGTGGAT
Organism: Euptelea pleiosperma; assembly: GCA_035048495.1. Taxonomy (NCBI): domain Eukaryota; kingdom Viridiplantae; phylum Streptophyta; class Magnoliopsida; order Ranunculales; family Eupteleaceae; genus Euptelea; species Euptelea pleiosperma. Next base: position 18,191,779 of record CM068541.1, read on the forward strand.
GGCGGTAATGGTCTAGGCGACAGCAGCAAGGCGGTATCCCACCCTCCTCCTTCTTCTTCTTATTTCCTTCCTCTTTTCTTCTTTTTGTTTCTTTTTTTTTTGGATTTGTTTTTGGTTCTCTCTTGAGAACGGCTTGAGAGGTTGAAAGATCAGAAAATGAGAGAGGAGGCAGTTGATCCACTTGCTGTGGAGAAGACGGACTGGTGGGCTAGGCGGTGTACAACTGCTGGCTGTAGGAGGCAGCAAGGCGGAGGTGTTGCAGGCGGAGGTTGCAGGCGGTACCGTTGGTGCATCAACGTTTCGGGGGGGTGTTGGAGATGAGATTGCCACCACTTGCAACAGAGAACACGTCCCCAAGAAGAGGACGTGCTAGAGAGGGATAGAAGGGAGAGAAGAGATGGGGAGAGAAGAGATCGTGGGAGAGTTGTCGGCCGGAGTTGCAGCCTGCAACTCCGGTGAAAACGTGAAGAAGATGACGAAGATGAAGAACGAAAAGAAGAAAAAGAAGGAGAAGAAGAAAGGGAAACGGTGGGCAGAAGATTCGGGGAAGGAGAGGAGAAGAAAAGAGGGGGATTAGGGTTCGAACGAACCCTTCTCCTTCCTCTTATAAAGCTCCCTATTTCCTTTAATGGAAATAGGGTATTTTTTTAATAAAAAAAATATTTTTATTTTATTTATTTATTTATTTATTTATTTTTTAAGTAAAATGCTACTTTTTCTTAGGGAATGTCCCCATTTAGTGGACCCCCCATTTTTTTAAAATTTAATTAAAATTCTTTGGAAATTCACGGGGTCCACTAACTGGTCGGACAGCGGGTCGATGATGATGGGCCCGGCTACTGGCCCACATGGATTGATGATGTCCATCGTCTCACAAGATGATGTGACAGACAGTCTGATGGCGATCGGATGGTAACTTGATTGGGACCCAGATTGGTAAATCGACGGATCTAGAGAGATCCAACGGTCCGATTGAAGATCCAACGGTCCGAAGGAAGATCCAACGGTCAGAAAGCTAAGGGAGATGAGATAGAGCCGATGGACAGGAGTTCTGGAGTTAGGTCAGTAGATTCGAGGACCGAGAGATGAAGAGAGAGAGAGAGAATAAGGAGAGATGAGAGAGAAAGTATCAGAAAATGGAGATAAAAGTATTGACAGAGGGCCTGGAACCCTGGTCTTCACTGTGACCATCCTCACGCTTCTCCAGTAGAGTAGACTATCATTCTTTGCTGACTCATGTAGCTTTAAACGCTTTGGTCCGTCTCTTGGTCATTGGCTCTCCTGCTCTCTTCGTTCTTTGGGCTGGCTTTTTGGTCCTCTTATTCAGCCCATATTTGGCCCATATCTTCTAGTCATAGCATGTGGGCTCTTTAAGCTTTGATAATGGGCTTTCCTGATCGATGTGGGCTCGCAAGTCTCAAGAATTTTCCCATCGGGGTTTCCTGCGACAGAAGAAGCGCGTAATGAGACTCTATCAGAATGACTACATGTCTAGACTTCCGAAAATGTGTTTAATGCATGCAAATATACCATTTCGTCCAGAAAAGTGTGTTCTATGCAACACAAGAGACTCTTACGTAGAAAAATAGATAAATAGAGTATTTTAACGTAGGAAAATGCAATAACGCTAAAAGGATAATTGCTTAAAATAAGCACTTTTGAGCGAATATCAAAACTCAATTTGAGAAGAACATAAAAATACTTCAGACCGACGGTGGGGGTGAATTTATTGATGGTAATGTTCACTCGTATCTTGTTGAAAATGGGGTTCATCATCAAATGTCGTGTCCACACACGCCCGAACAAAATGACTTAGTGGAACGCAAACATAGAAATGTTACCGAGCTTGGTCTCACAATGCTCTACCATGCTCATGTACCTAAAAGATTTTGGGTAGAGGCATTTAGTTCTGCAGTGTGGTTGATTAATCGACTTCCATCAAGAGTACTAAATATGCGAAGCCCGTTTGAGATCTTATTTGAGAAATTTCCTGATTATTCTTCACTAAGAGTGTTTGGTTGCCAGTGTTTTCCTTATCTACGAGACTACGCGAAGACAAAACTTGACCCTCGCTCATTGCCATGTGTATTTATGGGCTACAGTAATCAATTTAAGGGATATAGATGCCTCTACCCACCTACGGGTAGAGTATACATATCTCGTCATGTTGTATTTGATGAGCATACCTTTCCATTCAAAGCTCCAGGTACTCTTTTTTCTACTACTAATGATCATGGTACCATTACTTCTTTCAACGAATGGTTAACAGGTGGTACAGAAGATCCAGAACCTACTATATCTCCCTCATTTCATGTGGATACTCAACTTATGGGTGACTCTTCTATTGAACATCAAACTGATCGTGTGGCTACTCATGCTTCCGCTCACTCTACTGCTCACACCAACCCTATCCAGCCACTGTTCAACATGGTCACTCCTCCAGAATGCATTGAACAATCATGTTCCCCATCTCGTAGCATGGATCTTCGTGATGCTTCATCTTCCACAATGGAGTCCAGTTCTCCATCAACACAATCCAATGATAATGATACTTAGAATCACACAAATGGAGCTTCCCATCTGGTCCACAATACTCCAGAACATGCTACCATAGATGATTCACTTCCTGACAGATCGTGTCTTGAGTTCATTACCGTTTCTCCGCCATCAGTTGGAATCTCTACACACATGATGACAACTCGGTCTCGGGATGGAATTACCAAACCCAATAGCAAATACTCGTACATGGCAGAATCAATTCCTTCAGAACCCAAGTCTATTAAAACTGCATTGCGACATCCTGGATGGCTTCTAGCCATGCAAGAGGAACTCCTTGCTCTTGACAACAATGGTACATGGGATTTAGTTCCACGATCACAACAAATGAATATTGTGGGTTGTAAGTGGATCTACAAGGCTAAACTCCTTTCTAATGGCACTCTTGAGCGACTAAAGGCTCGTCTTGTCGCCAAAGGCTTCAGTCAAGTACCCGGAGTAGATTTTATTGAGACCTTCTCGCCTGTTATCAAGCCTGCGACAATTCGTGTTGTGATCACTATTGCATTGGCCCACAATTGGGACATCTGTCAATTGGATGTCAAGAACGCTTTTCTACATGGGAAACTTAGCAAACCTGTTTACATGGAGCAACCACCAGGCTTTAAAGACTCTTTTCATCCCAATTATGTGTGTCATCTAAAGCGTGCATTATATGGTCTACGACAAGCACCTCGCGCATGGTTCGACAGATTTAGTTCGGTTCTCCTATCTTTTGGGTTTCATTGTAGCATTGCCGATCCCTCACTCTTCATCTGTCATAGTAATCATGGCACCATCTTATTACTTGTGTATGTCGACGACATCATTCTTACCGGTGATAACTCTATGTTTCTTCAACGGTTGATTGATCTTTTAAGCCATGAGTTCGCCATGAAAGATCTCGGATATTTGCATTATTTCCTTGGTGTGGAAGTCCAACGTTTTCGTGGTGGAATCTTCCTTAATCAACCCAAGTATGCTGCTGAACTTCTTCAACGAGCCCAGATGCATGAATGCAAGTCGCTGTCAACGCCTATGGTGTCCAAACTTCGACCCTCACCTAAGTCGGACGCTCTCTTCTCTGACCCACAATTCTACAGGAGTATAGTGGGTGGACTTCAATATCTGACTTTTACTAGGCCCGACATTGCTTATAGCGTTAATCATGTGTGTCAATTCATGCACGAGCCCACCGTATTTCACTTCCAACTTGTTAAGCGCATTCTCCGCTATATTCATGGAAGTCTTGATCATGGAATTCGGTTGATTGCTCACAATCCCATGGTTCTATATGGCTTCTCCGATGTTGATTGGGCTGGCTGTCCCATAACACAAAGATCAACAACTAGATATTGCACTTATCTGGGCAGCAATTGCATCTCTTGGAGCGCAAAAAAGCAGCCCACTGTCGCAAGATCAAGTACTGAGGCCGAATATCGGGCCATGGCTTCTACTACTGCAGAGATCACATGGCTTGCATCTCTTCTACGAGATATTGGTGTATTCCTGGATAAACCACCAACACTATTTTGTGACAACATTTCAGCACTTCATCTCACAATCAATCCTGTGTTTCATGCTAGAACGAAACATATCGAGATTGACTATCACTTCGTACGTGAAAAGGTGGCATTAGGGTCCTTGATCACTCGATTCATATCGTCTACAAATCAGGTTGCGGACATGTTTACCAAAGCCCTTCCACGTCAACAATTTCTGATTCTCCGTTCCAAACTGGGCCTTTGGCCCTCTCCCCAGCCCAGTTTGCGGGGGTGTATTGAGGACGTGTCCCCTGATCATAGGGATCACACCTTATCACCTAAAGATAAGGATGATCCCTCTAACCATCTTGGGGAGAACTAGCAACAGATCTGTTGCTGTACAACCGTATATTTCTCCTTCTCCTCCTATTTCTCCTATGTTGTTATTAATCTGTTAAGAGGTTGTTTGTAAATCATATATATACTGCTACTTTTATATAAAGGGAATAGAAAGCTCTACGACTCACTTGAGTTGAAAAGTCTTATTCAAATATTAAAAGTCTTTAGCGGCCACAGTCTCAGGCCAAGGATCGAGTTTGACTTTTAATTTCAGCAAATTCTTTACCACGTGAAACATAATCCAAAGGTGGGTCGGGTTCGACTCAAGCTCCATCATCTCTCTCTCGAAAGGGTTCCCAAAATTTCAAAGGCAGCGGATATTTGTTTTCAAGTAGTAGCTGAGCAATTTCATGGGGAGAAAAAAAATGAGTAATGATTCAACAGGGGGCTTCTAACAAATCAAGCCGTACAAGCCCCTCATGTCTCATTTTCAGTGGGTAATCTGTACCCCGGGTCCTCACGAGCGAATGCAAGGATCTGAGCTACATTTTATCCAATAGAAATGAGACACGAGGGGCTTATATGAGTTGATTCGATAGAGCAATCTTGGTGGATCGCCAGTCCTTATAGGACGTGTTTGATTATACATAAATTTTTTCTGAGAAAATGCATCTGGGAAATGTCTTAAATGGTTGATTGATTGCAACTGAGAATACGTATTTAAATCATGTGAGAAAATAAAGATGTATTTCAGGTGGAAATGAATTCTCACCTATTTAGATGAGAAAAGAATTCCGGGCTTTGTGGGAAAAATTATCCAGATTTAAATAGCATGGTAGGTAAAATTATACAGATTTAAAATGCTATCTTCCAATGGCAGATGCGTTTTCCCAAGGAAAATACAATTTTTCCACTTGGCAATCAAACACGCCTTAAACTATCCGCACGCTCCCCATGTTTCCTCGCAAGTTTTTTTTCATAAAAACATAAAGGTCTCTTGTTCACACGGAAAAGTAGGACACAAACGTAGGGTATTTGTTTGATGGGTATGTGTTTGACGTCGACTAATCGCTGTCGACATGACCAAACAAGAGGTTAATCTATGAGAGACACTCCGGATGACTGTCGACACAAATTTTGCTTTCCTTTGGTACTTCAATGCTTGAAACAACTTCCCCTCTTCCAAAATGCCATGTGACACTCTTTCGAGGCAGCGGCAGAGCCATGATTTTGTTCAAAGGGGGCCACAATCGATTGAGTAGAACCGCCTACTATATGAGCCACATGACATATATTTAGAGATTTCTGACCGTATTGCTTGTTTAGTGATTTCCAAGCGTTTCATGGGTTGATTTTCAACAGTGGAATTTGAGCATTATTGATCATTATTTGGGAAGGAGAGAATCTTTAGGAGTAGCAAATAATGTACAGATTGTGGTCCCTCATCGACAACACATCCACGTAGAACCAAAAAAACCAAGGTTTAAAGGAGGCCATTTTAACAGTTAAACGGACTGGGGGCGGAAAAATGAAATATTTAGCTGTGCTAATATTCGCCCGGGTGCGTTTCGCAGCCACTCGCCCTCGGCGAATATTTAGCCGGGCCCACATATTTGCCCTCCCCCCCCCCCCCTATGTAAATATTTTCACGCCGATTATGCCTTGGTGAGAAAATTTTATTTTCTCGCTGGAAAATCACTATTTTCAATGAAAATTAATTTTTTAATATATAAAAATGATTTTTTTTATTTTTATCCTTTGACATAATATGTGGTTCCCACACTTGTCCAACCTATTTTTGACTTACTTTGATATGTGGGACCCACTCAAATTGAAAGAAAATGAAGTGAGCTGAAGTGAACTAGCTCATACACGTATCAAACATTGTTAAATATTGATATGAGCAAATATTTAGCCAAGATAATATTCGCATGGCTAAATATTCGCCTTGGAACTCTTTTTCTCACGTACCAAACAGACCCTAAGTTGATAATGACATCTTGACCATATTGTCATCAAGATACCCCCATGCCTACCAAGGTAGACTGTGGTGGATGTACTACCAGGCGTATGGAATCATTAGCAGATTGAAAATAGAGGTGGATAAATGAATGGTACCCAAAGAACCATCTACCATACTCACAACTACACACGTGACACTGATGTAGTGGATTGCAATCAATATGGTCATCTAATCAGGTAAGTAAGTAGGTTCATCACGTGAGTGATCTACTCGAGGGACTCATCATTTGTCATATGGTGGGTCCCATTGCTCCACATGCCAATCATATTGGCGTTTATGGTAGTATATATAAGCGATCTGATTAGTTCAGTGACATTTTGAACCATGGATAGAAAAACTCAACCTAATAAATTAGAGAGTACCATAGTTTTTATAAGTGTGTTGCATCATATCACTCCACACATATAGTTAGCAATTGGGCATAAGGCAAAGATTCGAAACGGGAAAAGTTCGAGTTTAATTGGGTTTCAGGATATAAAAATTCGGGCATTGTTGAAATGTTACATTAATTGCCTTAAAAAGCCTGAATTTTACCAATTTTTTTTATTTTATATAGCCATTTAATACGTTTTTATTTAAAAATATAACACAAAATTGGTGTATTAAGCATGAATAATACGTGTTTTATTCATATAATATTAAAATTCACGATGTTTTATTTTATACGGACCGTATTAAACGTTTCTTAAAAAATAATAAAAAATTCGGGTATTAAACGTGAATAATACATGAATTTACTCACTAGGAGTCCACACTTTAACCATGGACAATTGGAGATTAAGGAGCAGAAGCGGATTTGCAGATGTAAAGAAAAATGGTCGGGCTCCATTTTTTGCGACAAAAGTTTTACTCTTCTTGGTTGGGTCGTTCGCTAGGCAATCTAATCATATAGAACGCTGACCATATGGATGTTTGGCCAATCCCTATATGTCCCTACAAACCAAAAATCAACTTGGTCAGTGATTTCTAAGCATTTGATTGAAGTCATTTTCATGGGTTGATTTTAACGGTAGGAATTTGAGCATTATTGACCATTATTTTGGTACGAAGATCCAAAGGCTTTAAATCACAAATCAGTACCATATAGGGATTGGCCAAACATCCATACGGTCAGCATCCTCTAAGCGTGTGCCACGTCGCTCATATTGTGGGCAGTTATTTAGGGTAGTCATACAAGTTTTACTCACCCGACGTTTTTGATAATGGACACTCGTAGACCGTCCGTGTGGGCCACATATGGAACACCCTTGTAACATTGACCGAATGGATATTTGGCCCATCCCTAGGTAGAACTACAGACCGAAAAATAGCTTAATTTATTGATTATTTCTAACCGTTGGATCAGAGTACCCCAAATAATGTTCGAATCCCAAAGGTAAAAAATAAACCCATGAAAAGACTCAAATCCAATGGTTAGAAATCATCAATTAGACTTATTTTTGATCTGTAGGTCCAGCTAGGGATGGGCCAAACATACATTCGGTCAGTGGTCTCTAAGATTGTGCCACATGGCCGTACAGACATTTGTGCTAAAACCAATCGCTAAAAATCATCAAACATGCTTATTTTTGGTATGAATGTCTACCAAGGGGTGGGCTGAACATCCATGCAGTGAGTGGGCCCAGATGAAGCAGTGAGTAAAAAAAATCGATATACTTGATGCCTTTGTTCGGTTTACCTTATTTCATCAGAACCTTTACAAAATTGGTACTATTTTTACCATATTGGCAAAGTGGTACTATTTTTACCATATTGATCTATTTTCGCCATTGATGGTGACCATTGATCTACATTTTAGTGTTGGTCCAAAAAATGCTATAGATTTTGAGTTAATGATTACCTGTCCACTAATCTATGAATCTTGATGGGCCTATACACCAACAATCATCATGATTGGTGTTCTCTAGCCATTGGATTCAAACATTTTTATGGGCTGATTTCTAACTGTTGGATTTGAACATTTTTCAGATACTCGGATTGAATAGTTAGAGATCACCAATCAGGCTGATTTTTGGTGTGTAGGTCCATCCAGTGGTGGGCCAATCATTCATGGGTCAATGTACGTTGACCTACCTTCAGGGTCCCATTTTGCAAACGTAAGGATGTGTGGTCCATCCCTAGGTGGACCTACAGACCAAAATCAGCCTAACTGGGGATTTCTAGCCATTGGATTTGAGTACTCAAAATAATGCTCCAATCTCGCAGCTAAAAATAAACCCATGAAAAGAAATCAAATCCAACGGCTAGAAATCGCCAATCTAAATTATTTTTGATCGTGGGTCTATTGAGGAATGGATAAAGAGAGATTTTTATTTTTATGTTTTATTTTTTATTTTTTCCTTAATTCCAAGCCATGTGAGGTCTAGAAATGGCTTAGGCCTACACGCTATATTGCATGATAGGCCTCTAAGGACTTATTGAGCCCAAGCCTGTGAAGCACACAAATGCCACACACATTTTGTCCCCAATTAGGCCCTTTATCCAGATCAAAATCCGGCATGTTTCGGTGACTACATATTGAAGATTTTTCTAGGACAATATCCCATGTGACCATCATGAATCACCATTCTGGTTGGCAATCACATTCCTTCAATAAGGTAATAGCATTCTTCAATGACACTCGATTTCAACAAACTCACGACGATTGTCAATTCTTGATCTCCGTAAGTTTGAGGGGGAATATTAGAGAATACGTTGTAATAAAGCATATGTGTGAGATGCGTCATATCATCCTTGGTGTATATATCTCATCAGAAATTCTCGGCAGTTGTCAAGATTCAGAAAATTAAGATAATATCGTAGATTTGTTAGATTAATTTTCATCTTTTGATCTTGTTTATCTCTACTTAAACCTTTGGTTAATCATCTTTTGATCTTGTTTATTTCTACTTAAACCTTTGGTTAATCAATGTAATTCATTGACGTTATTTAAATAAAATCAAAACTTCATTATTTATTATGCTCTATTTTGAAATCTAAGAATCCCCAACTTCAAACTTTTTTGTTCCTGTTTCTTTTATTACAATTTTTTTCTAAGGCCGTGTTTGATTACCAAGTGGGAAAATTGCATTTTCCTTAGGAAAACACCAACTGTTCGTAGTTAGATACCTAGTATAAATCTGTATAATTTTCCCTAACAAGCCATTTAAATCTGGATAAATTTTCCTACTAACCCCGGAATTCATTTCCCATCCAGATGGGTGAGAATTCATTTCCACATGAAAATACACCTTTATTTTCTCATATAATTGAAATATGTGTTCTCAGTTGCAATCAATCAGCCATTTAAGGCACATCAAGTTGTATTTTCTCTGGAAAATTTTCCGTGCAATCAAACACGGCCAAACATTTTTCATATTTCTTTAGTAGAAGCATAGACATCATATAGTGAATTATCCAATCCATTTAATATATAATTTCTGCATAAATATATAGTATTTCGTTTTAACTATGACCAGAATACCAATTTGCCCACAAGAACCACATTTTTTTTATAATCCAAGATATATTTAAACAACCAGATCGAGGAGATCTCGAAACGAACAAGCAAGAAAACAAAAAAAGCCATCAAGGGCAGCACAAGGGAAAAAACCACAAAGATCGACAACTACGCCCTATAATCGCCCCCATCAGATCCTCACGCCTAAACACCAAATCCCCAAGGAAAGTTCATCTCATCTCAAGGAAAATACTACCCCAATAGTTAATCAGGAGGGCTTTAATGCTAAGAATAATGTCCTGAAAAGAACCTTCTTTGTTTTGGATTTTGGAAGAAGCATGAATCTTGGGCTAGCCTATGAAGAACTACATTGTAGTGCATGTACTATGCAAAACCATAGACGTAGAACACAATCGGGTCAGCACTACTGTCCGCCCGAAGATCAGCAATCAATCACAAGGACTATATAGGTCCCGAGTGCAAGAGCAAATTGCAACAGTACGAGAGCGACCCACATCAGGGTCTTCGATGTCGAAACGAATTTCTGAACTAAGGGGAGAACCAGTACTGAGAGCACAAGCAGTATCAAACCCATGGTCAGACTCATGAACATGGTGATGGTGTAGGCCTTTGACAGAATCTTGTAGGTGGGATTATGAAGATGGTCGTTAGTGGGATGATTAAAGATCCCACCACTGGCAATGGTAGCTGTGGAAACCCCAATCCTGAATGCTGCCTTTTGAGTCATCTTGATCAGATCTTTCTTTGCTGAACTTGTGACCGATACTTGGATCTCTTCATCCGGCACTTCTACTATATGTTCAGCCATCGAGACTCCGTCTCAAGGAACAACAACAGGAATGGGAGCAGTAGCAAGAGAGGGAATTCAGGATTTTAAACGGTGCTCTCCAACTATTATATACAGAGAGTGGAAGCTAAAAAAGATTAACAAAACAACACGACACAGGGTTGGTTCCCACCTGCAGCCGCACATCGAGAAAAACTTTGGTGTCCACTCATCGACATCAAACGTTGATGTCTACCCTCAAAAATGCCATGTAGCAAAATCTTGGGTCTACTGACCACAAGCATGTTTGACCCATCCCTTAGTGGTCCTATACAACAAAAATTAGCCGTACGTATTGATGATTTATGGCCATGGGATTTGAGCATTTTTTTCAAACCTTTTTTTTTTTTTGCTTACTCAATTCCAAAGGATAAAAATCACCAATCAGGATGATTTTTGGTGTGTAGGCCCACTAAGTGGTGCGCCAAAACATTTGTGGGTCAGTGGCCCTAAAGAGTGTTGCACTAGGAGATCAAACTCAATATACTAGGACCGAGAGAACGCCATATTGCAACACTTTTGGACCCACTGTCCCATGATGTTTGGCCCACCCTTTGGTGGACATACACGCAAAAGATTAATCTGATTGATGATTTCTGGCCATTTGATCAGACCACCCAAAAAATTCCAGAATAATCCAATGACGAGAAATCACCCCATAAAAAATGATCGAATCAAACGGCAAGATATCGCCTCGGGCTGGTCAGTGGGCCAGAAATCATTGACCCGAGGCACTATCTCAGGCCCAAGGATCGAGTTCTACTTTGTTCTCAGCAAATTCTTTATCACGTGAAACACAATCCAAAGGTGGGTCCCTGATCGATCACAATAATCAAAAAAATCCACGCAAGAAAACTTTCTGTCCAGTCTTGTCAATGTTTTGCATGGTGTGCAAAGAAGCCGTTGATGTCGACTTGTATGCCACTGATTTCGGTGCCTTAAGAACTGATATGTACTTCTAAGACTGCCGAATACACCGGGAAGTCACCATGTAGAAGATAAAATTGAAATTCTATGTATGCGGAGACGTACGGGGAATATTAGTTTTCCATAAAAACAAATTGGAAAAATTACTTTTAAGTCCATATTTACAAAAATACGTACCATTTAGTCCCCTGTACAAAACTATGGACACTTTGGTTTAATTCTCTGCCCATTAAGGCATATCTTTTGAAATGCCCATACTACCCTCTAGCTAATATCAATTTGAATTGATAGGATTCATTTGATTTGAGGTTTGACTGACGACACGGTACTGAACGTCAGTTTTGTCCAGCTCCTTCCCTCCATTTTCTTGCTATTCCACAGCTTTGTTCTTCCATTTTCTTGCTTCACAGCTCTTTCCATCCATTTTCTTCATGTATAACTCTTTGCAACTCTTTTATACGCCATTGAAGGTGAAGAAAGATGAAGGTAATGCAAGTTTAAAAGATTTCCTTCCAGTCATCTTTTTTATAACACCCCTTACAGTTCTTTGCAACTTGTCTATGTGCCGTTGAAGGTGAATAAAGAAGGCGACGCTGGTTTCAAGGGTTAGTTAAGAAAGAAGAAGGTGAAGATGGAACAAGGAAGAAGCTGAAGAAGATGGTTATCACTTTCATTTTCGTTAAGCAAGAATCATCGCTCAAGTTTTGTTGACTTCTCGGTTTATAGTTGTTGATGTACGAGACGGCTATAGCCTTCTATGTGAGTTTTCTTACTTCAATGTCATTCACGAACATATGTATGAAGCAGTGCCATGTTGACCAAAATTGGTTTAACCAGTACTATTGTCACCAAACTGGTTGAATCAGTACTTGGTTGAACAACCATTTTCAAAAATTAGTTTTACAAATGGTTGAAATGGTTACATAAGTACCATTTGCACTCATCTGGTTGAACCAGTACCATTGTAACTAAAATTGGTTGTATCAGAACCATTTTCAGCAAATTTTAAAGTAACCTTATTACAAGTGGTTGAAATGGTTACAGTACTACCATTTTCACTAAATTTGTTTTACTAGTACCATTTTAGGAAAAATTGGTTGAACTAGTACCATTTTCACAAAAAATGGTTACAGTATTACCATTTTCAGTAAATTGGTTTCACAGGTACTATTTTAACTAAAATTAGTTGAACATGTATCATTGTAGGTATAATTGATTTTACCAGTACCATTTTAGGAAAAGTTGGTTGAACTAGTACCATTTTCACAAAAAATGATTACAGTATTACCATTTTCAGTAAATTGGTTTCTAACTAATTTTTTTTGAACATGTATCATTGTAGGTATAATTGGTTTTACCAGTACTACGTTTACCAATTTACTAGTGGTTGAATTGGTTACAATAGAACCACGTTCACAAAACTGGTCGAACCAGTACCATTTTCACCCAACTGTTTTAAAAAAAAGATGACTAATATTAGTTTGTTTGCAGTGCAATAATGTCATCAATAAATCAGAAAGAAATATTATATTTTTGTCACACTGGGGGATTTCGTTCTCAAATGCCCGATGGTTCGATAAATTACATGGGTGGTACAAGTGAGGGTATTTGTGTCGTTGAGGGAATGACGTTTCAGGTTTTTTATACAACTGTGTGCAAGAAATTAAACATTGACCCAACTCAGACAATCCTTAAGTATAGTACTAAGTATCAAAATAATATTCCGATTACTTGTTCTGATGATATGGACCTGAAGAATTTGATTAAATTCAACGACTCAACGGCGGATGTGTATGCACTCCATGACGATGAGAATCTAGAGATTGTCCAACAGTGTACAAGGTAAATAACTAGTACCATCATTTACGATTAGTAAAATTATTAATTATTACGTGGTTTGTAATACTAGTTACCATATGTCCTTTCATATATGTGTAGTGCAAGCGCAGCCATATCAAGACCCCAACAAATTTCTGGTCAGTCTTCAGCCAGTGGAAGTGAACAACTCATTAGTAACTTATGGGAGGATAACATTACAGAAGTGGGACAAATCTTTCCTAATGTCGCTCAATTGAGATTAGAGGTGAATAAGTATTCATTGGCACATCGCTTCGCATATATCTTCATCAAGAATAATAAAGAACGAGTGAAGGTGAAGTGTAGTGTGGATGCATGTAATTGGAAGATATTTGCTAGTTCCATATGTGTGACAGATGAGTTCATGATTTACAAGTATGACAACATCCACTCTCATACAGTGGAGGATACTGTGAAGGCAAAGTTGCGAACTTCAAAAAAATTAATAGCAAGCGTAGTTAAAGAGAAAGTCCGAGACACCCCTGGATACAAGCCTAGAGAGATAGTTCGGGACTTTTTTCGAGGATATGACCTTCTTGTGTCTTACAAGCAAGCTTGGCGAGGTAAAAAGGCAGCGAAAGAAGAAATACATGGGGCGGCAATAGATTCATACAAGCGACTCCCATGGTTTTGTCAAAGGATAATTGAGTCCAACCCTGGAAGTGTGGCACTCATGACTGAGACGGAAGATTGTCGGTTCAAACAATTGGTTGTTGCATTTCACGCGTCGCTACATGGATTCAGAGTGGGCTATCGACCCATACTATTCATAGATGGAACATTTCTTAAATCTACGCACAAAGAAACTTTGCTTGCTGCGACAGGGATTGATGCTGGTAATGGTATTTTTCCCATCGCCTTTGCGGTTGTTGGATCAGAGACATACGAGGATTGGAAGTGGTTTCTAACCAATCTGAAGGAATCTTTTCAGTATAACAATGACATTATATTCGTGTCTGATAGGAATCCCAATATCCTTCGGGTTGTGGATGAGGTGTATGGACATGTGTTACACTTGCACTACTATCGTCATTTGTCTGAGAACTTCTTAGGTTTTTTAAAGGGGTATAGGTTGTCTACAAAAGTAAAGACATTCTTGAAAGATGCTCTTTGGCGAGTCGCATACTCAAAGTTGGAGATAGAGTACAAGAAAGCATTGGAGGATCTTTAGAGAGTCTTACCTGAAGCATATGAATGGGTGTTAGCGCAAGCTCCAGAGCATTGGGCAAACATGAAATTTCCTAAAAGACGTTACGATATGTTAACGTCAAATCATGCGGAATCCTACAACAAGTGGGTTTTAGATGCACGGGACAAGCTGATAAGGGGGTTAGTAGACACCATACATGCACAAATCATGGAGCTAATGCACAATCGTCGAACAGAGGTGTGGAAAACTGGAGTTGGTAATTTGGTTGAATTAAAATTACGAGAAAATTTAAGTCAAAGTGCTCGATACGAGGCACGACAATCATCTGCATTTGAGTATGAAGTTCGTCGGGGGCTAGTTTATCACTCATTAAACTTGCAAACAAAAAGTTGCACGTGTAATTATTGGACTCTTGTCGGCTTACCGTGCATGCATGCGTGTGCAGCATTAAATTCTATTCATTCGGAAGTGTACGCATACGTAGATGAGTGCTATCGTAGGAAAACACAAGATCAGATCTATGAAGAACCGGTCAAACCAATATACACGTATGACATACCTTCATTGAATGTGGATGGTGTCATAAGTGGTGATGATGGTCAGATCGGTTTATCCAATTTGCTTCCTCCAAGAACAAAGTGTCCGTCTGGGAGACCTAAGAAGAAGAGAATTGAGTCACAAGATTTACAGAAGAGGCCTATCCATTACAGTCGATGCTTGGAGTCAGGCCATAACCGCTCTACTTGTAGAAACCCTATATAGGCAGTCACGTGCATAGGTCTTTTTTGAATGCAAACCCTATATAGCCAGTCACGATGCTTAGTTTTCTAACATTTTGTAGATTTATGCAATACATATTCTAAACATATTCTGAAACTAGCATGTAATTATTTTCTTCTACAGGATAACCGTCAATTAGCAATCCTTTTGCATGGCTGAAGCAACCAACAACCTATGTCTTGACCAATACCCTTTAGTGAACTGCCCCTGTGGAGAAGGTCCTTGCAAAGTCTTCATTTCTAGGACAAGCAAAAACCCCGGACGTTGATTTTACCGGTGTCCCAATTGGGTGAGTTTCATTTAGTGATATATTTCAGTATGTTGAATTCGTTTAAGTAAATAGTGACATATTTCAGTTACACTTACCTGAAATTTTTATTGTCCGCACAGCAAAAATGAAGCCCAATTAGACGGACGTACGAATTCTTTCTCTGGGTTAATGAATACATGCCATGTCCGTGTGGTGAAGGCTAGTACAAAATTTGGTTTGTTAAGCAGGGACAGAACGCTGGAAGAAAGTATTGTGTCTGTCCAAAATCGATTGTTAAACAGGTTATCCCTAACTTTTCATGTAAATAAAGTTGACTATTTTCTTATACATACACAATATTGACAGGTTATACTCTACAGATATCGACATGGGGCTGCGGCTTCTTCCATTGGGTCGATGATGACCACTCAGATGGACAAACTGATAAACCTGAAATTGTTCCAGCTACACTTGACATTTGCGAGACTAGCACCGATAAGGTTGAAGTCCATACAACAATTGATGAATCAATGATCAAAGATGTTGTGGCTAGTACGCTTATGGCTGAGTTGGACGTAGCACGACAATCTGCTGATAGGTGTCACGACTTACTTATCGGTTTGGCAAACATGTACCTACGCGACGAGTAATGCTATCTGATGTGTTGTCTATTGCACGTGTGGCTCAAACTCTCTGATACTTAAATTAAGTTGTCGTGTCTACATGATACTTTATACCAAATTAGTTAAGTTTGATATTTTTGTGAACATTCACTACTACATAATACTGTTTAAACTACACTGTTAAAAAATCAATAGACTACGATTGTATTAAAAAGCGAAGCCTCAAAGTATAATTTAAAAAAAATTAAGTTAGAAAAGTAAAAGACTACTGTTTGTCGAATCACTGTAGCCTAAAGAACTGCAAAATGCCACAATTTTTACTAAATTCGCAGCGTTAAACCTTTAAGACACGGCTTTAACAGAAACCGTAGTTAATGACTACATAATTATAAAGACAAATTACTACAGTTTTAGTAACGTCTGTGTCCTAAAAGTTTGCAATATGGTCCCGATTGTTTAAAAATTGTACCTTAATCACATAGGCCACAGTTGTCCCAAAAACCGTAGTATTAGGAATTATAAATACCCCGACGATTTTCTCACAGTCACTTCATTTTCTCTCCCTACTCGTCTTCATTCTCACTTCTCTCCTCTGCACGCTACCACTGCCCGCTAGCACCACCGTTGTCCAACACCAAATCCACCGTGCGCCACCACCACGGTAAATAGTTACTTTGTATTTTTTTATTTCTGTTTGTTAGGGTTAGTTTTTTTTTTCTGATCGAATATATACTCCATTCTCTCCTCAACCCCCTCCCTCATTCTTATCCCCCTCATTCTTATCCCCTCGATCTCTCTCTCAATTTCTTAGCTGCTGTCGTCGTGCCGTACCGCCGCCACCACCGTCACGCAAAAGTGCTTTCGGTATGTTTTCAGTTAGTTTCTCTGTTTTTCTTTTCTTCTCCCCGTCTATCGATCCATTGATTAGATTGTTCTTTCGATCAGGTTCTATCGAAGAATTTGAGTTTCATTGATCGAATTTAACTATCCCTCTCGATTGCGTTCATGCAAGTACCCAGGGTTTGATCAATGTCGATTGGCTTGACTCCATGCTCGCGGAACAAAACAAAAGGTTGTTTCTCTCTTTCAATTCATCTATTTTTGAGTTATTATTTGTTGTAACCCTATTTTTTTTAGATTAGGAGGAAAAAAGAAAGAAGATTTGATTGGTTCTGTTGATTTTAATTTGAATCTAGGGTTTTATAGCTGTAATTAAGTTCTGAAATAGGAAACTCGGTGAAATTTTTGGTGCGTTATTTTTGTTTGTCATCCGCAATGGAGAGTTTTCTTGTATGATCTTCTGGATTTAGGTTTATAGTCTAGGGTTCTTTCTTTCCTTTCACTTTCTTGATATATTGGCGTCTAGGGATTTTTTTTTCTTCGAGTTTTAATCGGTAAGGTTCTGATTTTCTAGTTTTTTATATCTGGAGAGTTATAGAGTTGGTGTGAATAGGATGACCTTGAATTTCTCTTATCACCCAATCTTTCCTGCGAATCCATCCGAAGACAATCTAGTTTCCTTGATTAGGATTACTAACGGTTGCATAGAGCCCCAGCATTTCAACTTGGAAATTGAGAATCCCTTTGATTATGGAAGGGATAGACCTGAGAGAAGAGGAGGGGGGGCTCGTAAGTGCTCTGAGAAAGGTCATTGGTTATGGTGTTATTTCAGCTATAAGTACATGCCTTTTTCTATTCAAGGGCAGACCGAGTGTAAGAATATCAAAGATAAGGGGATTTTTAATTTCAGGTCATATTTTCACCCTCTCATGACCCCAAATTTCTTTATTTTTTCTATTTATAAAGAATTTCTTTCAACAATCATTTTACAAATTTGAATTTCATTATCCAGTTGATCTAATGTCCTCTTCGATTTGGCATTTAGTTTGGATCACTTTTGAAAACTTGGCAGAATGTTAACACTTATATAACTTTTTTATCTTTTGGGATCATTGAAAGGAAATGTTTTCATTGCTGTCATTTACAGAATATTGAGCTATCGGGTTCTAGTGATTCTTGTAAGTGTATTTCTTTTTCTCTAATTTGAATTTTTGACCTCCTTGCCTTGTTTGCTTTTTTCATTTGCTTGGTTGGCCTATTGTTTTTTTAGTATCTCTGCAATTGAATAATTTTAGATTTTCTTACTTGTACTTTTTATTATCAGTGTTTTAAAAGTAGTTTGAGGCTTATGCCTCGAGGGGAGGCTCCCCCAAACGCCCTGAGGCTTATTGAAAGGTGAAGTTCTCATGAGGCAATCTGAGGGAGCCAATAACTTGGTCATAAATAAATGACTACAATTGATATCCTTTGACATGGAAATGCATATTCGATTGTTCATGTTAGACATGAAGAACTTGGACATCCTACTGGCCCCTCCTAGCATATATTGTTTGTGTTTTTATGGTGCTACACTCAAGCTTGAGGTGTGTGATTTAAGTATTTATTTTCCTATGTAATGGTGAGATGAGGCTTTATTTTCAGAAAGTTTTTCTTATCTTTAATTGTTGTAACTGCTAGGGAAAGATGAATGCGATGATAGTATGTTGGCTTCTAGGAAGTGGCAGCCTTTTTAACATCGAACAGTGTGTTATCGACAGAAGTTACTATCTCATGGTGTTGTGGTACTTGGCCATTTCTCCTTTTGCCTTCTATGTTTTATGCTTTAGAGGAACTTCTTTATCTTATCTCATAGTTGTGGCTCCATAACTACATTTTTTATGTTATTAACCATCGACTTAATTGCATGACCCCTCTATTTATTGTCGAGCATTTTTAATGAAACCAGCTTCAAGGAAGTGCTATATGCAAATTGAATATCTTGAATTCTAATGGTGCTACTGTACTCTTTGGCGGAAACTTTTGATTGTCGTTCCCATGGACATTTCCCTTAGTGATGAATCAAGTTAATCTCAGTGCCTTCATGTGTGTTGTTGTTAATTTCTCTATTTTTCTCTTGTTTGTGGTGAATCAAGTAAATCTCAGTGCTGTGGTGCAAAATTTGCTCATAAATATCCTAGTGTATAGGGAGGACCTAAATGTGAAGTTTCGAAGCATTAATTGAGCATGCAATGATTTCTGATTACTGTGGAATTATCAAATAATGTGGACTTCATGGTGTAGGGAGTTATCGGATTTTGTTTAGCCGTACAGCCAGCAAAAGTGAATTTTGGGACCGTTGCTCGTAAGTTCAGATCTCTGCTTGTTGCAATCCTTTATATATATCCTTCATTTCCCTTGATTTTTTATTACATCATATCAATTTTCTTATGCAGAGAACTTCATGACGGGTTCTCGCATTGTGTTCAATAAGGAAAAGTTGAAGTTGGGTTGGTCACGCTCTAATTGTGAGTACTCAGGCTTTCCCATTAATCTTGAGGAAAAATGAATGTTCCATCTTATAGATTGTAAATATGGCCTATAAGTGGTATATTGGTACGCCTCTAAAGCCTTTTTTATTTTTAATCTTACAAGAATGTTCGAACTAGGAAATTCTCTTTTTTTTAAGCTTGCGTTGGACATTATATTCTAATTCTTTGGATATGATAGGTTCATGATAATGTATGCTTGGCGAGTGTTGTTGTGACACAAACCTTGGACTGGAAGCTGCATGCTTTTGATGTGTTGCAATTTGAGTTCGATGGGAATAATGAAGCTTCTACCGGACCAATGCTAAGAATTCTTTTGTTTAAGTGCAATTTTTTTGCTTGCATTTGGTTTCTTACTTCTGGGTGTGTGTGTCATACATGATTTGGTGTACTGGGTTTCATGCTTTTTGGTGATAGAAGATCACCATCTCTGGTTTGTGTCTTGAAGTTCATCAAAAGTTACCTAGGTTGGAGATCCATGTGTATTATTAATTCTATTCTTCCCGAAACATATCTTTTTTTCAAGTTGGAAAAGAATTGTTATTGACCAAAATAAGTAAAAGGAGAAAAAGTCCAATCTTATTCAAGTTTGTCCAGTGTGAAGTCCTTGAAAATTGGACAAGCAGTGCCTCTTAACAAGTAGGATTGTATACATTTTAAACTACGAAGACATCTGAGATAAAAGCAATGGTTCTGTGGATGTTGGTTATTTAGTCTGAATATTTGTTAGATGGTTATTCATACAAGCTCTCTGGTTGTTGAAAAGATCATTTAGATGATTATTCAAACCTTACAACAAGTTGCAAAATACTGATGTGATGACTTAGTTGGTTTTGTCAGGTTATATATGGTCTTTTCTCTTCTATGAAGTTGGCCAAAATAGAAGAGCTACGTAATAGTTAACACAGCTTCCATTCCAAAGGTCAGCACTCATAGCCTCATAAATTAGTTACTGTACATTGAAGGTCCGTTTTTATGGGACTTCTGTTCTATAGAACATCCAAATTTTCTTCATAAAGAGTTTCTTGAGCAACTTTGAGCTTCTTGAGTAAGGAAAAATCTTATCCAAATGTATACTCTGTTTTTGTTCAAATTTTTGAACCTAAATAGGGCACCATCCTCAACCTTAGAAACGGTCATCGATGGCTCAAGTCACTTCCTTGTGGGCCAACCAAGTCAGCCCATCACCCCTCATCTGAAATCTCTCATCTTTCCCTATCTTTCTTTTTTGGTTTGGCTTTGGGTGCTGCACGAACTGATTTTGGGTTGAGGTCAGTTTTGGGTTGGGTTGGGACCATTTGGGTCAGGTTTTGGCCAACAAGGACTGAAATTTTGCTTTGAAAATAGATGTGTTTTATGTTGAATCACGGGTCTGGTTTGATTATGCAAATGGGTTTAGGCTGTGCTCTGTTTTGTGTTCAATTTGGACTGAATTTTTCTTTAGAAAATGAGCTATATATGAACTGAAATCAGTCTGGGAAATGGACTGATATAAATCTGAAACATAACTGAAATCAGTCTGGAAATGGACTGTAATAAATTTAAGACAGAACTGAAATCAGTTTGGAAAATGGACTGAAATAACAACAAATCTCCTCCGCCATCTTGATATGAGAATGTGATATGCCTAGGAATTACATTGTGAGCATGAGGATACAACTAATAGCAACGATGAAAAGTTGAGCAATTTTGCCCAGAATGTTGAGGTTCACTTTGCATCTGGGAAGAAAATTGAAATTTTGGCAAAGATAACAACTGAATTTGAGACTATTTTAAAGGAAATGACATTTTATTCATACTAACTCTTATATAGGTTACATGTTCAGGCATTAGATTTGCTATGCTAGGATGTTCAATTTCATATTAATATTAAAAACATGTGTAGGTGAATTTACAACAAGTTTCTCCTTTGCTAATTTGTATATATATAATTTGTATATGACAATATCAAAATCTGAAATTCTTGCATATGTATTTTGTAGGGTCTAGAAGATCATCTGGGGGACATGGACTTAAGATTGCTGGCTCACGAAAAGGAGTAACTACAACTTAGTTGGATATAAAACCTGTTGGAATTCCTTTGGATATTATTTGTGGAGGAGCAAAGTTTGAACTGGCCACTCCCTAAAAATGCCACGTGACAAAGAGAACATTTATCGGATAACCGAGAGAAAGTGTCGTAAATGCCTTCTAGATTTACAGAGAATCATAGGTGGCTGTAACAGATTTTAGTTTCTCCATTGCATGTATCATATAACCTTTCAAAACAACTATGAATTTTTTTTTTCTTCTATTGTCTTCACCTCTTTTGTTTGGTTAACTTGATTATTAAAAATTTGTTTATTGTAAATCACATTATGTACTTTGAACAATGATGGATAACTTTCTTAGTAGATGAGGACTGAAACAGAATTGATATTAACAGACCTTGGGACTAACTTGGTAGCAAATTTAAATTATAATGATGTTCTGGGTTTTTGCTCTTAAATTCTTTATATTATTGATTATTTTAGAAATTTTGGCGTGGTTCTGTAATTTTTTTAATAAAAAAATAAAATAAAATATTGCAAAGACTACGGTTTTACGGAAAACCATAGTCTTCAAAAAGGAAATGTTTGATTTAAAGAATACGGTTTCTTGGAAAATTGTAGTCTTTTGTATAGACTTGCAACAATGGTGTTGGATAAAACCATAGCCTTTTCAAGATATTTAACTACAGTTTTTTGGGAAATCGAAGTCTTTTATATAGTCTTACAACTACTGTCTTGGGTAAACACGTAGTCTTATAGGTCTTATAAACCACGATTATAAACCATAGTCATTTTTGCAGACTTTATACTACGCCCGATTAGACTACGCTTTGAGAGGTAGTTTTAGACTACGATTTAAAATGAAAGACTACGGGTTTTGGCTGTAGTCTAAGGGGTTTTTTGTAGTAGTGATTGTAAATATTATTTTGGAGATGTGACATCAAATAGGGCCTGTATTGTCACCTCATTCTGATATTTCAAACCTTAGACAATGTGGATTTCAAGTGAATGGTAATGCATTCCAACTAATTCATTTTGATGAATACATACCCACCAATGAATATAATCACCTCATTCTGATATTTTGAGGATGATCTCCTTACCATAATGAATATCAACCAATTCACTATGACAGGGAGGTAAACATTTTCACTAAACTGGTTGAACCAGTACCATTTTCACCAAACTGGTTGAGCCAACACCATTTTCACCAAACAGGAACAACCCGTTTCACTAAACTTGTTGAACCAGAACCATTTTCACCAAATTGGTTGAGCCAGCACCATTTTCACAAAACAGGAACAACCCGTTTCACTAAACTGGTTGAACCAATACCATTTTCACGAAACAGGAACAATCCGTTTCACTAAACTGGTTGAACCAGTACCATTTTCACCAAACTGGTTGAGCCAGCACAATTTTCACCAAACAGGAACAACTCGTTTCACTAAACTGGTTGAACCAGTACCATTTTCACCAAACTGGTTGAGTCAGCACCATTTTCACGAAACAGGAAGAACCAGTACCATTTTAACTAACTGGTTGAGCACTGATTCAAACAAATAATGCAAACAAATTCAACCTTATAATGCAAACAAATTCAAGTTTAAACAATAATACGTCAATGTTAAAGAAGTAACCCATGCCACTAGGTTTTTAACTACAACTCCGTAGCAAAATGTAAGGTTTTTTAACTACTTTTCATCACTCTAAATTTATGGGTGCATCTTCTAAACTTCTTAGACTCGTTGCATTTCTATGATATTGTATTCGATCGCTTCTTCTTTGGGGGAGTTGAGGGGCTTGTCGACGATGTATTTTCTTCTTTGGTGCTTCTTCTTCAGGGTGGTTTGGTCGCCTCCTAGTGCTTCTACTAGTACGTATGGGACCCACAGTTTGCTGCGAGGTCTCACCAACTTCTGTAGTTTGCGGCACTAGAGCCTCCACTTCTCCACCTATTCAGTCATAAAATCACATGATTTCATTCATTACCAAGAAAGTTACTAGTATAAAGACACCATAAGGAAGGTACTAGAAAATAACTTACTCGACTGAAGGGGGATAGGACCCCAACATATACGTGCTCCTGCTACAGTTCGAAAGACTCCATTTGGCTGCCCAATAGGTCGACTGCGACTTGGTCGACTTCGTCGTCGACCTCTTGCTATTTTTTTGTCAAAACTTACTGGCATCAGTATACGAATTTGGTCTAATAGTTGTTGTAAACCAGGTTACAAATATCACAATGTCTTGAAGAATAATATACCTGCTCTTGTAGGCACAGATGTCTCACAATCATTTGGAGCGATTTTTCTCAATTGCTCATATATCGAGCGGAGTTCTGTATTTGTGGGTAGGAGAAGAGCATTGGTAATATAAGGTTGCACTAATTCAGCTAATCGAGAGCCAAGCTATGCCTACATTTTAGCAATTACATAAGACCACTTTAATTTGAAATTGAATAACCAAAAAGAAATTTACAACAAACAAAATAACTTACATCCTCTCGTGACAAAATAAGCTCAGAAGCAGAGATTGGACGGACTCTAGGGATACTAACTGTTGAATATCATCTTGCGTACTCAGGAGAGATGGCACTAGGATGGACTTCAAGAATTCCCTCCACTACATGCAAATTATTACAAAATTCCATCCATATACGCACATGTTCCGCCATCTGCTTTGTGTAATCAACATTTTGGGAGAGACGAGAAATCCTAGCATAACCTGGTGGTGAGGGAGGTATGTTCTGCTTAAGACCAAACTGTTTCATGCACCTTTCTGGCAATTGCATCTCAACTGTATTGAAGTGAATCAGCCACGTATGTGCACGGCCAGTAATTGCTCCAATCTCGTGCATGATAGGGGCATGAAACAATGCATCATAGGGTCGCCAATCAACCTTTTCTATACCATCAAAGATAATTGTAATACAATAACAAGTATAATAGATAACAAATTGCATTCAACTACGAGTGTGACTTACATTGCTATCATCCATGTCATCTAGCATTGCTTGCAGATGCACATAGTTGTGGTGGTTGTCATCATTTCGCTTTCTCTCCATCCACTTGCACGCCAATGGAAATACCAGACGTTGCCTCTTTTGCAGGGGTCGACCAATAGAGATTCTCTCAAATGCCCAACACTAGATTCGTTGTAAAATACTTAGTTAGTCAACCTGATATATTATCATATATGACATAAATTTAACAATTAAATATGATTTATTAACCATGAGCAATGTCATTGAGCCTCTGAGATTCTTTATTGCCCTCTTTCCTGACCCCAACACCCCTTTTGTGAGAGACTTGTACAAGTATGCTAGGGTTGCTGCTTCCCAAATATACTCCCCAGATACCGCTGAATCAACGATCAAGGGCAAGTACATAACATTCACTAGATATGAACCAAGTGATATTCGCTTAAAAGTGTGTATTTTCCACTATTAACCTCTAAGCGTTATCACACTCTCCTACGTAAAACTGCTTTATTTACCCACTTTTCTATGTAAGAGTATCTTCTGTTGCATAGAACACACTTTTGTAAACGAAATGGTATATTTGCATGCATTAAACACATTTCTAGAAGTCTAGATATAAATCCATTCTGATTAAGGCTCATCACGCACTTCTCGTTATTGCAGGAGACCAGATCAGACTGGCGGGTCGCGATCAATCACGATTAAAGATCAGTGAACCATGCGGGATAAAAAGGTGAACCAAGATAGTAGAGTTGGCAAATTTGAAGAACGGCCAAGTGGAAGACTAGTGGACCTAGTGGCAAGCCACAATTTGAGAAATCTGAAGACAGATGGGCTAATGGGCCAAGTCAACGAACCACGAGGGCAGATATTCAATGTAGGTAAGGACATAAAAAAACGGCGAAGAGGTGATCAAACCCGGGGCGTACAAAAGAGTGTCTAAATGCAAGTTCCAGAGACTCAAGATCAATGCCCATGTATAAGAGCCCATTGCCAAACTAGTGGGCCAAATGCAGATATTCAGATGGAATTGGAAATGGATCATCAAATAATGCCAAAGAAGATACGGACTCATAATGATAGTCATGCCAAAAAGTATTAGTGGAACATCCTGAGTGGTGGGCCAAGGCTTTGGACCAGTGTATGGACACATGTGGGCTACGTGGGCTTTGTAGCTAAAACATGCACCCGGAAATGACATTTTTGGCATGTTTCCAAAATGGTGGATGCTCGTATTTGTAAAGCATTCAAGACATGTTGGTGGCTGATTCAAGTGAAGTGGTTGCTGGACCACAATGATTAAATGGTGTACAACGAAGTTGTTAGGGTTTGAGTAAGGTGGTTGAATAGTGGGCCAAAGAGTAGAGCAACAATGAAGAGGAGAATGAGAGAGGTGGCTTGCTAAATTTGCTAAAGTGGGGTCCATATGGAAGGGTGGCAGCAAGGCCATGAAGCAAAGGTGGTGGGGTCCACTAGCTAGGAGAAAAGATTCTCACACGTTCCCACAACCCAAAATAAAACCCTAAATGCCAACACCTATATAAATAGAAAGAGATGAAGAGGAGAAGGGGGCGATCTCTTCCATGTTCTCCATTGAAAATTCTCCCTCTTCATCTCTCTTCTCCCTCTCTCTCATCTTCACGGCCCACGTCCTCCTCTCTCCATTACCGCCTCCTCCATCTTTCACTATCCTCTCCTGGCCGTTACACCCAGCAGCTCCATTACCGCCCCCATTCCATGGAGATCACGGTCTGATCTCTCCCACATTTTCTCCTTGCTGCTGCTCTCACCAATAGCTCACCCACCGTGATCTTCACTTGTTGCCCTCCACCGTTTTAACCCACAACAGAAAGAGAAAAAAAAAAGAAAAGAGAGAGAGGAGGAAAGAAAGAAGAAGAAGATAGAGGAAGGGGTGCAAACCTGGTGCGCCCCTCTCCTTGCTGCCACCCTCTTATCTGCCGCCTCCAAGATCCACCACGACCTGCAACTCTTGAGTTGCAGGTCCGCCTGCAACTCTTGAGTTGCAGGTCCGCCTGCAACCACGTCCCACACCACCACCGTCTCACCATTCCAGCACCATTACCACCTTCCACCTTATTGCCTTCCTCCCCCACATCGGCCAGGAACCAGTAGCACCACCGTGCTCTCCATCCTCTCTCTTCTACCATCCTTCAAAAAAGAAAAGAAAACAAACAAAAAAAAAAAAAAGAAAAGAAAAGAAAAAGGCAGCAAAGAAAAGAGGAAGGAGAGAAGATGAGGAAGAGAGAAAAAGAAGGGATCGCCCCTACCTGAACTCCACCATCACAGCCGCTCCACCACGCTGCTTCTTCTCCTCACTCCATCGCCTGCATCCCCACACCATGGAAGAATAGCACCGCCTTGCAGCACCGCTCCTCTCTCCCACGTTTTTGATCTCTCACCTCTAACCCATCTTTGTGCCATCACGATTTGCTGCAAGACCTGCTATCCATCTCCTCCTCCTTCCTTGGTCGTCATCCACACAAGCAATCACCAACGTAGCGGCTCCTCCATCCACGTTGCCGCCCCACTCCCTCTCCTTCACGGTTCCTAAACCGTGGGAACATGGGACCCTCTCTTGCCTCCATATGCTTGCTGTGGAACCATTTAACCAAATGGCCAATCCCTATTTGTCCAAAGTAAGTGCAACAATGGTGAGATATTTCTCTTTCTTTCTAGTTTTTCTTCTCATCTCTCCACTTTATCTCTCATCTCTTAAGTTTCTCTCTCTAAGTCTTTCTCTCTCCAGAGTATTTTAATGCTTTTATAGTAAGTTTATTTTTTTTAGCATTGTAATCCCTTTTCAAGTTATTCAAATCAATAAAATACATTATTGTTAATGCACGTTCTCATTTTTCTTTTCTTTTATTTATGTTTATTTTTATTTTTGCCCTTTTTTGTGTGGTTCATGTTAATTTCTCTCCCAAAAAAAAATGTGTTTTAACATCACTTTCATCACCACTCTCACATCTCCACGATTTCTTGCAATTTTTGTAGTATTTCGTTCATTATTTGCTCTACCCTAACCCGAGTGCGGATCGACATCCGACATGAGCCATTGTGCAAAATTGCTAATTTTACAGGTTGAACGCCTCAGATAATTACAAATGTGTCGAGAGTAGAGTTTCCGTAACCAACGACGCAGAAAAACCCTACTTTCACTAGGCTCAGAAAATATTGTTGCGCCTATTAGGTATAGAATGTAGGCTCGAGTACAAAACTGTATCTCTTGGGGACCTGCCCCAATTGGCACCTCAGCGAACTCGTCTCTTAGCCAAGTCAACTTCACACAAGATCCCCTTACACTGTCCTCTTCGGCCAGGGCATGTCCTAGATACAATTCTAACTACTCATGAGCTTTTTCGGTTGTGCGCCCAACAACCGCTTTTCCTATGGGACTTAATCCGAGGATGAGTGCCACATCCTCCAATGTGATAGTCATCTCGAAGTGGCGCATGTGAAAGCTATTCGTTTCTGAGCGCCAACGATCCAACAATGCTGACAACAAATGGGAGTCCATCTAGAGATGGCCTATCTTTTGTAGATTACCAAATCCAGCCATCTTCACCATCTCCTTTTGTTGTCGATTCAGCCTCCACTGGCCTATCGCTTTACTATGGTCATTGGATCGGATGTGAGGTCTTCCCTACAATATATTAACAATAAAAGTAGATGATATTAACAATAAATGTTCACCAAAATAAGAATTAATAATAAAAGATTACTAATACTTACCATCCCTGACCATATATTTTCTATAATATGGTCTTTTTTGTTATACAGGAGTGTAGAGTCCACTGGTCGTAGTTCAGAACTTCCTCCTCCTTCCATCTTCTGTTCATAAAATTATAAAAGTTGTTGCAACCAAGGTAGAAAAACTACCATTTTCAAAAATTTGATTTATCAAATAAAAGGCAGGACTTCTTACCAAGGTCTATCTGAGATAAGAAGTCCTGTCTTTTATTTGAGGTCACATTGGGCCCTCTAAGACTTCATGAAACATATTGACTCAAAAATCAAAACTTTAAATAAATTAAATTCCGAGTACAACTTTGATCTAAATCAATCAACTAATAATTAAGAAGGCAATGACAAACTGTTCTCAAAATAAGGTATACATACTACCATTTTAACAAATCAGACTTACCAAATAAGAGATAGGACTTCTTACATTGGTGTAAGAAATCCTGCCTTTTAAATATGACCACAATAGGATTGTGGGAAAACGCTAAGGTGTATGGTTTAACCAATTTTTCCTAGAAGGTTACTGATTTCGTGAAAATGATACTGGTTCAACCAATTTAGTGAAAATAGTTCTATAGTAACCAATTCAACCATTCGTAAACCAGGTTAGTAAAATTTTGAGAACATGGTACTGGTACAATCAATTATGCCTAAAACGATACATGTTAAACAACTGATGATACATGTTAAACAACTTTTTTGCCTACAATGATTTTACTGTAAAAATACAACCAGTGGTAAATTAGGTTAGTTGTGATACATGATAAACTACTTTTAATTAAAATGTTCAAGAAGAAAGAAAATCAAATCTGGTTTCAACGCTTTCACTTACTTTCAAAATAAAATTAACAAATAACAAACTTTATTCAAAATGAAATGGAACAAAAGCAATAAAAAATTGAGTGAATGCAAAACCCCTATCTAAATCTAACGAAATCTACATTTTCTTCTTCTTCTTCAACAAAACCCCCATCTAAATCTTAACCCCAAACGTGACTACAAAACTCCAATCTAAATCCTAAATCCCCAACGTAAATATAAAACCCCCATCTAAACCATAAACCCCCAAACATTCTTCAAAACCTACTTACCTTAATCGATCACTTGCTTCAATTAATCCTCCAACCAAACAATGAGATGGAGAGAGAGTTTTTCCTCTGATTCTATCCTTCAACCTCCGACCAAACAATTAGATAGAGCGGGATTCTCCTATTCTTCTGTCTCCACAGGGTTTTTCCAATTCATCTATGTCCCCTTCCTCTTCTCAAAAATTTCTCTAGACGGACTCCAATTTTTTTTATAATTTCATTCATTTTACAGTGTCGTCGACGAGGTGCTGATGGATGGACCGTCCTGTCGTCAGCAACGTCAGATGGTTTAAAAGGGTAGAATCGGTATAAACTTTACGATTCATACAACATATCTAACGAAAGAGACGCATGCGTCCACGAAGCATAAAAGCACGACTAATTCGGGCGAAAAAAATTTCTACGGTCAGAGACGACCAACGTGCTCGTAACTACGGCTTTTACGGTAATTTTCTCAAACAAATTCTCCACGTGTTGCCTCTAGGTTATTGAATCAAGATTCTGCAATGGTGTTAGGATCATGCTTATGCTAATCTATATAATAAAACAGGACGGTTGTCTCCCCTTCTTATCCAGCTTCATAAAGGATGGCCGAGATCTTATCACACCAAATGGACAGTGGATCTCAGCCACTCACACCCAATTTTGACAAACACTTTGTTGATGAGTGCCATTAAGGAATGAAATGGGTTGGATTTACATATAGCCCAAGGGTCAGGGTCAGGAGCCCCACTTTTTATGCTTCGAGAGGGGTATTACCGTTAAAACGGATTGAAACGGCCAGGAGCAAAAATAGAAAAAATGGATTGTAACGGATTTGAATGATTTTAACGGAAAAAAGTGGTAAATTCAAAATTTGAAATTTGCAATTTTAAAATTTAAAAAAAAAAAGAATTTAACAAAAATTTGATGGTTTTCATATACCCCTCTTATCTTATATGGCTTCAATAATGAGTGGCTGAGATCCACTATGCTTCATATCGATGGCTGAGATTAACTCCCACCAGATTTTGACAAACACTTTGTCGGAAAGTGCCGCGGGCACGGGCCACCCAAGCATATATCAAGACAACTCAGTTGTATTCTCTTATCTTATCCATCCATCTAATGTGGATGGTTAGATAAAGAGTGGTTGAGATCAAATCCATCGATTTAAAGTACGGTTAGATTTCAGCCACTCAATCCGCCTCATTTGACCTCAATTTATTCAAAATTTAAATTTCAACACCGTTATTTTTTGTTATTTCTGTTATTTTCTCATTTCTCCCTCTGTGTGTTACAATCCGTTATAACAGCCGTTATAATGGAAAAAACAGTAACTCCCCAGTCTGTTATACTATTAATTTGAGTGCCGAAGGAACCCAATTTTTGCAAACGCTTTTGTCAAAAGTGCCATGGGCTTGGGCCATTTACTATTCTATATAACAAAATACATTGTTTGTCTCCCTACTTATGCCTCCTCTTATAAGCATCAACAAAGAAGGGCCGAGATCTAATCCTCCCCCAAATGGACGGTGGATCTCCGCCACTCACCTGATTTTGGCAAATTCTTTGTCAAGGAGTGCTGATGGCATGGGGCACCCACTAGTCTATATAACAAAACAGGACGGTTGTCTCCTGATATTCGCTTAAAAGTGCTTATTTTAAGCCATTATTCTTTAGCGTTATCACACTCTCTTATGTTAAACTTCCCTATTTATACACGTTTCTACGTAAGAGTCGCTTTCATTACGTAGAACACACTTTTCTGGGCGAAATGGTATATTTGCATGCTTTAAACGCATTTCTGGAAGTCTAGATATGAAGCCGTTTCGATTAAGTCTCATTACGTGCTTTTCTCTCGCAGGAAACCCGATCGGGCGATTCTTGAGACTTGCGTGCCCACGATCATCCATAGAAGCCTAATATCAAAGCTTAAGGAGCCAACAGGCTACGACTAAAAGATATAGGCCAAGTACGGGTCAAGTCAAAGGATCATAGAGCCAGATAAAGAACTAAGAGAGAGGCAAAGCTGAAGACCAAGAGACGGGCCAAAGTGATTCAAAGCCGCATCAAATGACGGCTTACGTGATTGGTGAAGCCGATTGAAGATTACATTGAAGATCAGGGTTCAAGACCCTCCGCCAGCCCTTTTGCCTTTATTTTGTATTATTTTCTCTCTCCTCTCTCCTAATTCTCTCTCCATTTCTTTAGATATCTAACCCGTAGATCATCTCATCCTACCATTAGATCCCAAGATCTACCTTCCGATCCCCCTCTCCATGAATGAAGTGCCTATATCTCACCATCCGATCTTCGGATCGATCATCCTAACCCTCCGATCTCCATCATCTAACCTCTAATCTTCTATTCTCTAGCTCCATCCCATCTCACATAGCTTTTCCACCGTTAGATCTTCCATCGGACCTTTAGATCATCCTTCGGACTGTTCGATCTCTCTAGATCTAACGGTTCGCCAATCTCGAGTTTGACCCAATCATCATCCCTCTATCTTCACTAATCTAATCATGTGGCCCCAAGGCCTTCAATGGCGGCACACAAAGCCTATGGCCAAGTGGCTAACAAGCCTCCAAAACTCAAGTCTATGACCCATGGTCCACGGCCTTCACCCATTTAATATCCACGGATTCTCAATAACCCATGTGACCCCATAGAGGCCCAAAGCCAAACTTATATGACCAAGGCCTCACTTGAATAAAGTGGGCCAAGGTTTCACTTCAAATAGAAGGGCCCATAGCCTTTTGAGCCCATATCATGAATGTGAGAGAATTGGTCTTCCTTGACCATTTCTCTCTCTTCATTCCGCGAATCCCCCCTCTCATTCCTCTAACTTATTCTCCTAATCTCTCTCTAGCTAACCCTCTCTCTCTCAAATAGCATGGACTGCACAAGCGTGCAGGTTTGTCATCACCAACGTCAACACCTGGGCTTCCATTAGAACGGCAACACCTTAGACTGTTATGCACGGTTCACTCTTGCAACATCTTCACGTTCCCAGCTATGACCAGCATCGCCATCAAACCCTCCACTGTTTTAGACGTTGCTGCAACAATGCCCTCACAACCATCTTCTTCACTCCACCACCACCTTGCTGCACATGCAACCAGCAGGTCAGCAACCTACAATGAGCTCCTTCTCCTCCCTCTAGACCACCATCACCGGAGTTGCAGGTTTGCAACTCCGATCTTCTCTTCTTCTCCTTTATTTCTTCTCCTCCTTCTTCTTCATCTGTTGCTACCTTCTCCACCACAGATCCACCTGCAGCTTCCATATGATCAGTACGCGTCCCCCTCATCTTTATTATTCTTCTTCTTCTTCTTTTTCAGGCGCTCCTCCATCACCGGAGTTGCAGACCTACAACTCCGGTGATCACTAGCAACCATTTTTCACCGAACACACTCCCTTCCTCATTGCTGGTATGCCTCCTTTCTCCTCTGTGGTGTTCATCCCAAAACAGGCGAGCTCGAGCTCCTCTTCTCTTTGCTGCTCAAGTGGCACACCTGCATATCACAGGCACACCAGCCGTTTCACGGTGCAGTATCTCCACGCACCTGCAACCAGACTGATTCTAACGAGCATGCTCCACCTCATTCAGGCGGTCTTCTCCCTTGCAGGCACTCCTGCAACGTTGGTGTGTTCCGATCGGGCTCCTCCCTGCAACATTCTTGCATCCCCTCTTCCAACCACCGTCTTCTTCTCCTAAACCGGTGAGCTCCATTAACGCCGGCGATTCACTCCTTCACCAGTTGACACCCTTCTATTCTCTCCTCCTTGCTGGACCTTTCTCCATGGATCCTCTAGTGCATCTCCTTGCACCAACACGGCTTCATGTTGCACCTGCAACTCCTTTTCACGGCGAGAAACACCAGCAAACCTCTCATTCCACGTTGGTTGCTGGTCTGCCTCCATCTTCTCCATTGCTGGACAGCAACTCTAGCCACCTTCTTCCACCACCAGTGGAGCTTTCTCACCCACAACCTCCATCTCGCCATTAAAACCGGCGAGCTCCTCACACAGGTTCACCACCAACGCACTGCCTTCCTCCTCCCTTGTTGCAGCTTCAACGGTCTGCAACTCCCTTCTTCATCTCCAGCAATGCCACCTGTTCCTCTCCCTCACGCAGACCACGATGCTGCTCATCAAAACCAGCCAGCACCGTCTTCTTCCCTCTTCCATCATCACCTGCATGCAAGCTCGCCGGTTTTTCCCTTCCTCTCAGATCTAGAACCAGCAACGGTTCCTTCCAAGTCCTGCACCTGCAGATTTGTCCACTAAAGACAGCAACGTGAAGCACGTTCCACCACCATGGAAACCATTTTTTATCTCTCCTGGCACTTGAGCACACTGGCGACCCACATCAGAGCACCACCGTGTGACCTCCACTGTTGGCTCCTCACCTGTAGATCGTCTTCTTCATTGCTGAACGTCTTTGCATCCAAATCGGACTGCAACTCCAGCTGCTTTTCCATGATGCTGAAAAGCTGGGCACCGTTCCTAACGCCTGATCCATTGGCGCTCCACTCCATATTGCTGGACATACAACAAGATCACCACCATCGTGATCTCCATCATCATCACCGGACACCTCTCTTTGCTGCCCGTGTACTTGCGGCCCCCACATACGATCTGCTGTAGGGATCTCCTCCTCTTTCTCCAAAAGCTTCTTCCCAACCTTACTGCCATGCAGACCATCTTGTGCCAATGGATCTCCACCTTTCGGGTGTCACCAAGGTGTCCAACCCGACTAGCCAGCCTGCACATGATGCCCTTCCTCATGGTGCAACCTCCATGCACCCCTCCTTCCATCATGCAAGCCCTCTCTCACTCATGGCCGGACCTCATTGGCCAACTTGGCCGATCTCCGATCCTTCACCGAGGTAAGTTTGCAAGGTAACACTTTCTCTCTCTAAACTTAGTTCTTCCTTCCTCACTTTCTCTCTCTTCTTCTACTTTCTCTCTCTAGATCTCCTCTCTAAATAACATGGAAGGGACGTGACATCCCTAATTCCATGTTCTTTCACTTTCTCTCTCTAGGATTTCTCTTATCTCTCTAAAAATCTTAGTTTCTCTCTCTACATTTCATTTTTCTCTCTCTCTTTCTCTAACGGACATGGAAGGGACGTCTCATCCCTAAACCTGTGTCCAAACCCTCACTTTCTCTCTCTAGAGTTAGTGACTTTCTCTCTCTACCTAGTTTCTCTCACTTTCTCTCTCTAGAACGACATGGAAGGGACGTGACATCCCTAATCCCATGTTCTCTCTCTAGAGTGAGATTTCTCTCTCTAAGTCTATTTTCTCTCTCTAGATCCTCTCACTACTTTCTCAGGCCGACTCCTTTCGGCGAGTGAAAATGTGAGCTTTTTAGGGCACATTATAGTACATTAGCCAATTCACATCTACCTTGTCGGCCGTAAGAGTCGATGTGGATTCCATGATTGAGCAGCATTCCATAAAATTTGGACGGTCCTCTTCTTGATCGGTAGCGCCCTTAGCTCCAAAGGTCATGGGATGCTTCTCTGTCAAAACCCTTCTCCACGATTGAAGCATTCATCAGAGTCTTGGACGATCCTCTTCTTGATCGGTAGCGCCCTTAGCTCTGAGATTTCAATGGACGTTTCTTTCCCTTACCCCTTCTCTCGATTGAGTAGCATTCAATGAAATTTGGACGGTCCTCTTCTTGATCGGTAGCGCCCTTAGCTCTGAGATTTCAATGGACGTTTCTTTCCCTTACCTCTTCATCTCTCATCCCTTTACATGCTTTCTTACATGCTTTCTTTATTTCTGTTATTTTGATTTATGTACGTACTCTTTGATGATTAATGAAGTTGTTTTTGATATTTTGGTGTTCTGAATCTCAAATGAATGTTGTTTTTAAATCGACTCGCCCTTCTCATCTCTTCCACCATTCTCATTTCTCTCTGTATATTATTTGTCAGTTTTAATTCCTTATTATGCTAACTCACACCGAGTGCGGATCGACATCCGACACGTACTGCTATACAAGTTATATTTTGCAGATAATCGGATTTTACAAATATTGTTGAAGTTAGGGTTTCCGAATTGACGACACGGAAAAATCCTACTTTCAAATGGCGCCGCTGTCGCTTGGTGTACAGGAATGCGTAAAGGAATGAAGACGACGTAAACGGAAAGATCCGGACATTTGGAAACTTTCTATTTGCAGATTTTTAGTATTATTTTGTCATGCCTCGGAAGGCCGGGTGCAAAGTTGTAATCGGACACCTTGATTATTACCATATCTAGATGTGTGTTCGAGGGTTTTAGCAACCCTTGATTGAGTGCCTAACTCACAAAAAAAAATTAAAAATTTAAAAATGCTAGTTTCCATTTCTGCACATTTTAGGATATTCACATATGGGAAGATTGCATTTTTGGATGCTTTTCAAATTGGGAAGTTTCCATCTTTGCAAGGTTTCCATTCCTGGGAAATTTCATTGGAATCGAGCTTATTTGGAAAAATTTCGAATTGGATGAAATTCCATACTTAGAAATTCTTATTTTTAGAGAATTTCTAGATGTGGAAGGTCCCCTTTTTGGAAGGTTTCCAACACGGGAAGAAACCCTAAATTTAGCAAGTTTTCAGATTTAGGAAACTACTAATTTAGAGAATTTTCCTAACTTGGAGAAACTATTAAATTGGAAAGGTCTATTAGGGGGTTGATAGTTGTTTAGTCAACTCTCATAAATAGTAAATTTCCAATTTACCTTGCCTTATTGATTGATTGATTGCTTACCCACCCAAGACAGGGACATTCCAAAAAAATATTCCCACACCCTAGACCCATATCGTATACTAATTCGTATGCAGGATTGCGATTCTAAATGCGGGTAGGGAGCGAAAGCTCACTACGAAGGAATCGTGCCCAAGCCCATGAAGATACCCCTCCCTACCCCGAAGAGGCGACCCCGTGGCGTGGCCCACGGGAGGTAAGTCCCTTCCCTCGCCTTGAGAGCGATACTGTGCAATTGGGTGCATTATAATGCCGCGTGTCTATTTGCTTCTTACATAAACTTATTCGCACTGTGTGGATGTGGCCGTTAATTAATGAACCCTAATTGAGCAGACCCAGCTCTAACTTGACTGGTGGGATTTCATCACCCACCTCATCATTCCAGCTGATTTTGATCCCCAAGATCCACTCTAATAAAAAGAATCAAGAGCTAGAGCCAAAATAGATCGGTGTTCTAGGACACCCCTTCACGTAGTCTTTCCATCCATCCCAGGTCGAATAAGTCCACGAGCGCGGGTCCCTGTTGTCTAACATACCCAAAGGTCCCTACTACTCAAGTATACCGAGTTCACCAATGGCTTCCCTGGTTCTTTGTTGGTTTGCTTATTCGTTGGGTTAGGAATACAAACCAACCCTAGCTTATACTAATGGAACACTCATCTCCATTGCTTGACAAATCCGGTTAGTCTGGGGCGTACTTAAGTCAGCCAATGTGCCGCACGTCTGTCTAGGCTTCGGATTATCTTGCAATCAATTTGAGTTAGTACTGAAGCATTTGCTTTGAAGAGTGTATCCCAGTGAGAACCCAAGAGCGACAAAGTTAGTCCGGCGGTTAACAAGATAAACCAGTGGTCCGCCCACTGTCATAATCTACAATACCCCACAAACTAACAAGATAAATCCTCAAACTTTTACTGATTTGTTTTAGACATAGGATTATCTTGCTTGCTCTATGTGCATCATTTAGGATCAATACTCCAGTGTCTCCTTGTAACCGATTCTATGGCTTATTTCTATGGTTTCAACTGCCACATCGTTTGATTCGATCTGAGAGTCTTTTGATCTTCAACACCATAATCTTGGATAGGGGTGCTTACTGTAAACCCCACTAGAGTCTGCTCCACAAAATCCATCCCCGATACACATTGTGTCTTCGGCTCTGCTAACCATGGTCAGAGAATCCCTTTGCTAGGTCTCTTACTGATGAGAGAACCGCTACTGCAATCACATACCCGCTCCTCTTTTAGAGATTGCGGCTCTTCTAACCACGGTCAGAGAAACCTCTCAGTCTCTACTGAGAAAGAACCTACCCGTACTACTGCTGGGTTTGGTTACCTCAAATGGAAGCGATATTGCTCCAATTGATGAGCTGGATAACTGATGATTCACTCAGTCTACCTGTGCTTCAACTTGGTTGGGGGTGCTTATCACTCCCGTTGTGTCTGGCTGAAGACGTAAAACTTAGCGCTTTTGGAAAGGCAATTCCGGTATTTCGTAGTTACATGAGTCGCATGCATATTTGCTATATCTATCTTTCATGCAGGTACCTTCAATACAGAAAATCATCTGGTACTAGACAGTATTCATTTCATGCCCAATTGGTAATATCCTCCCTAAACTACGTGCATCATTATCGATATTTCATCAATTTTTTGGTCCCGGTTATAAGCACCGAGGACGGTGCTATATTTTGGTTGGGGGTGGGTATTTACCAAAACTCATGTTTTCATTTTGATAAAATTCCAAAAAAATAATAAAATATATAAAAATAAATAAAAATAAAAAAATAAAGAAAAAATAAAAAAACAATTGTGTTTTTGGGTGTTTTCCGATGATTTTCAATGTTTTTTAGAACTTCCAAAATGTGTCAAATACCCTGACTTTTATTAGTTAAAAATATCCGTGAAATCGTTTTATAAAGGATGTCATTTTCTGTGTTACATGCTAGCTTTGAGTCAAGTCAAGTCAAGCGTGACTACAGTAGATTTGAAAACTTAGAAAAACTCAGATTTGGCACAAATTGTACACATTCATCATCAGAGTCATCCTAAGTTTAGAATCTCTAAAGATCCTAGAAGGACATTTGTGGAGACCTAACCCAGTGCGCTTTCGAGCCTTTCATCATTTCAAAGGGTTATACTACAATTCCGAGTCACAAGATGACTCACATTTCTTCATGTCCGCAATATTTTGTTGAAAGATCTCATTATCCTTTGTATTGATCATGGAACTCGGAACGACATCAAAATTGGATTATTACGACAGAACCTTTTTCTATATCTATTCAAAACATGTTACATGAGAGTGCAAACCCTAGAAAATGATTTAGGCCATCTTTTTAAACCTTTCAGCCTTTTAGTTTACCTTAAATCTCTACCGTTTGAAACCCTTCTGAGCTTTTATAAAAAGCCTTTCCTTGTTAAGCCCATTAACCTATAACCCAATCCAGTTACGAAGTATGACTCGCGACCCTACTTCTGAGAAGGATAGAGAAATGATTGATATGGGTATACCATGAAAAGAAAAGTCAAGAAAAATCAAAGAAAAGGAAAGTGGTTCAAGATGAAAAGAAAATATGAAAAGAAAGTATAGAAAGAGCTGAAGATGAAAATGAGCAGTCTCAAAAATATCGAGAAAAATAGAAAAATATAAAAGAAGGGAAAGAAACAGATAATGGTGCTATACCCACAAGAAAATACAAGAAAATCGAGATATCCTCTCAGAAGCTTTGAAATCCTGTATCCCCTTATTTTTCTACACCTGACCTAAGCCTCATTACATCCTATAAAAGTCCTACTTGATTCTAGGAAAGCACAATCATAAAATATAGAGAATGGAGAAAGAGAAGCTATAGAGTTTGATCTAACGTTCCCAAGTGAAATGATATTCCTGTCATGAGATCTTCTTCTGTTAAAAATGTCCTTCCTTCAAATAAAACATATGTGAGATCTTTTGCATGTTTATATTAAATATATCTCCTCACATATAAATTGAGAGCAAAGAAATAAAACCACTGACGAGTGATAATTTCTGAGTGTTTTAC
The DNA here is from genome assembly GCA_035048495.1 of Euptelea pleiosperma. Taxonomy (NCBI): domain Eukaryota; kingdom Viridiplantae; phylum Streptophyta; class Magnoliopsida; order Ranunculales; family Eupteleaceae; genus Euptelea; species Euptelea pleiosperma. Next base: position 18,231,056 of record CM068541.1, read on the forward strand.
AAGTGAGATTTGAGGTCAAGGCATACAATCTCTTAGGTGATTTGGAACTCTTCACTGTCGGATGATGATAATGTTGACCACACACACACGTCGAGTCTAACTATTCTAGGTCATGATTATCAGTCTGTAGTCTTGCCAAAACTTCTTGACTATCTGCTAGCTTGTAACTATTTTTGCATCCATACGATAATTTGACGAACGGTGTTTTCCCTAAGCTAATTTGAAAAAGTGTGTAGCATGTGCAAAGCCCTTTTAAGCTCATTTATTTCGCACTAATTGCCAAGGATTAGCAATATGCTGGTTGGGGGTTGTGATATTCGCTTAAAAGTGCTTATTTTAAGCCATTATTCTTTAGCGTTATCACACTCTCTTATGTTAAACTTCCCTATTTATACACGTTTCTACGTAAGAGTCACTTTCATTACGTAGAACACACTTTTCTGGGCGAAATGGTATATTTGCATGCTTTAAACGCATTTCTGGAAGTCTAGATATGAAGCCGTTTCGATTAAGTCTCATTACGTGCTTTTCTCTCGCAGGAAACCCGATCGGGCGATTCTTGAGACTTGCGTGCCCACGATCATCCATAGAAGCCTAATATCAAAGGTTAAGGAGCCAACAGGCTACGACTAAAAGATATAAGCCAAGTACGGGTCAAGTCAAAGTATCATAGAGCCAGATAAAGAACTAAGAGAGAGGCAAAGCTGAAGACCAAGAGACGGGCCAAAGTGATTCAAAGCCGCATCAAATGACGGCTTACGTGATTGGTGAAGCCGATTGAAGATTACATTGAAGATCAGGGTTCAAGACCCTCCGCCAGCTCTTTTGCCTTTATTTTGTATTATTTTCTCTCTCCTCTCTCCTAATTCTCTCTCAATTTCTTTAGATATCTAACCCGTAGATCATCTCATCCTACCATTAGATCCCAAGATCTACCTTCCGATCCCCCTCTCCATGAATGAAGTGCCTATATCTCACCATCCGATCTTCAGATCGATCATCCTAACCCTCCGATCTCCATCATCTAACCTCTAATCTTCTATTCTCTAGCTCCATCCCATCTCACATAGCTTCTCCACCATTAGATCTTCCATCGGACCTTTAGATCATCCTTCGGACCGGTCGATCTCTCTAGATCTAACGGTTCGCCAATCTCGAGTTTGACCCAATCATCATCCCTCTATCTTCACTAATCTAATCATGTGGCCCCAAGGCCTTCAATGGCGGCACACAAAGCCTATGGCCAAGTGGCTAACAAGCCTCCAAAACTCAAGTCTATGACCCATGGTCCACGGCCTTCACCCATTTAATATCCACGGGTTCTCAATAACCCATGTGACCCCATAGAGGCCCAAAGCCAAACTTATATGACCAAGGCCTCACTTGAATAAAGTGGGCCAAGGTTTCACTTCAAATAGAAGGGCCCATAGCCTTTTGAGCCCATATCATGAATGTGAGAGAATTGGTCTTCCTTGACCATTTCTCTCTCTTCATTCCGCGAATCCCCCCTCTCATTCCTCTAACTTATTCTCCTAATCTCTCTCTAGCTAACCCTCTCTCTCTCAAATAGCATGGACTGCACAAGCGTGCAGGTTTGTCATCACCAACGTCAACACCTGGGCTTCCATTAGAACGGCAACACCTTAGACTGTTATGCACGGTTCACTCTTTCAACATCTTCACGTTCCCAGCTATGACCAGCATCGCCATCAAACCCTCCACTGTTTTAGGCGTTGCTGCAACAATGCCCTCACAACCATCTTCTTCACTCCACCGCCACCTTGCTGCACATGCAACCAGCAGGTCAGCAACCTACAATGAGCTCCTTCTCCTCCCTCTAGACCACCATCACCGGAGTTGCAGGTTTGCAACTCCGATCTTCTCTTCTTCTCCTTTATTTCTTCTCCTCCTTCTTCTTCATCTGTTGCTACCTTCTCCACCACAGATCCACCTGCAGCTTCCATATGATCAGTATGCGTCCCCCTCATCTTTATTCTTCTTCTTCTTCTTCTTTTTCAGGCGCTCCTCCATCACCGGAGTTGCAGACCTACAACTCCGGTGATCACTAGCAACCATTTTTCACCGAACACACTCCCTTCCTCATTGCTGGTATGCCTCCTTTCTCCTCTGTGGTGTTCATCCCAAAACAGGCGAGCTCGAGCTCCTCTTCTCTTTGCTGCTCAAGTGGCACACCTGCATATCACAGGCACACCAGCCGTTTCACGGTGCAGTATCTCCACGCACCTGCAACCAGACTGATTCTAACGAGCATGCTCCACCTCATTCAGGCGGTCTTCTCCCTTGCAGGCACTCCTGCAACGTTGGTGTGTTCCGATCGGGCTCCTCCCTGCAACATTCTTGCATCCCCTCTTCCAACCACCGTCTTCTTCTCCTAAACCGGTGAGCTCCATTAACGCCGGCGATTCACTCCTTCACCAGTTGACACCCTTCTATTCTCTCCTCCTTGCTGGACCTTTCTCCATGGATCCTCTAGTGCATCTCCTTGCACCAACACGGCTTCATGTTGCACCTGCAACTCCTTTTCACGGCGAGAAACACCAGCAAACCTCTCATTCCACGTTGGTTGCTGGTCTGCCTCCATCTTCTCCATTGCTGGACAGCAACTCTAGCCACCTTCTTCCACCACCAGTGGAGCTTTCTCACCCACAACCTCCATCTCGCCATTAAAACCGGCGAGCTCCTCACACAGGTTCACCACCAACGCACTGCCTTCCTCCTCCCTTGTTGCAGCTTCAACGGTCTGCAACTCCCTTCTTCATCTCCAGCAATGCCACCTGTTCCTCTCCCTCACGCAGACCACGATGCTGCTCATCAAAACCAGCCAGCACCGTCTTCTTCCCTCTTCCATCATCACCTGCATGCAAGCTCGCCGGTTTTTCCCTTCCTCTCAGATCTAGAACCAGCAACGGTTCCTTCCAAGTCCTGCACCTGCAGATTTGTCCACTAAAGACAGCAACGTGAAGCACGTTCCACCACCATGGAAACCATTTTTTATCTCTCCTGGCACTTGAGCACACTGGCGACCCACATCAGAGCACCACCGTGTGACCTCCACTGTTGGCTCCTCACCTGTAGATCGTCTTCTTCATTGCTGAACGTCTTTGCATCCAAATCGGACTGCAACTCCAGCTGCTTTTCCATGATGCTGAAAAGCTGGGCACCGTTCCTAACGCCTGATCCATTGGCGCTCCACTCCATATTGCTGGACATACAACAAGATCACCACCATCGTGATCTCCATCATCATCACCGGACACCTCTCTTTGCTGCCCGTGTACTTGCGGCCCCCACATACGATCTGCTGTAGGGATCTCCTCCTCTTTCTCCAAAAGCTTCTTCCCAAACTTACTGCCATGCAGACCATCTTGTGCCAATGGATCTCCACCTTTCGGGTGTCACCAAGGTGTCCAACCCGACTAGCCAGCCTGCACATGATGCCCTTCCTCATGGTGCAACCTCCATGCACCCCTCCTTCCATCATGCAAGCCCTCTCTCACTCATGGCCGGACCTCATTGGCCAACTTGGCCGATCTCCGATCCTTCACCGAGGTCAGTTTGCAAGGTAACACTTTCTCTCTCTAAACTTAGTTCTTCCTTCCTCACTTTCTCTCTCTTCTTCTACTTTCTCTCTCTAGATCTCCTCTCTAAATAACATGGAAGGGACGTGACATCCCTAATTCCATGTTCTTTCACTTTCTCTCTCTAGGATTTCTCTTATCTCTCTAAAAATCTTAGTTTCTCTCTCTACATTTCATTTTCTCTCTCTCTTTCTCTAACGGACATGGAAGGGACGTCTCATCCCTAAACCTGTGTCCAAACCCTCACTTTCTCTCTCTAGAGTTAGTGACTTTCTCTCTCTACCTAGTTTCTCTCACTTTCTCTCTCTAGAACGACATGGAAGGGACGTGACATCCCTAATCCCATGTTCTCTCTCTAGAGTGAGATTTCTCTCTCTAAGTCTATTTTCTCTCTCTAGATCCTCTCACTACTTTCTCAGGCCGATCGCCTATTCACTTGGCCGACTCCTTTCGGCGAGTGAAAATGTGAGCTTTTTAGGGCACATTATAGTACATTAGCCAATTCACATCTACCTTGTCGGCCGGTAAGAGTCGATGTGGATTCCATGATTGAGCAGCATTCCATGAAATTTGGACGGTCCTCTTCTTGATCGGTAGCGCCCTTAGCTCCAAAGGTCATGGGATGCTTCTCTGTCAAAACCCTTCTCCACGATTGAAGCATTCATCGGAGTCTTGGACGATCCTCTTCTTGATCGGTAGCGCCCTTAGCTCTGAGATTTCAATGGACGTTTCTTTCCCTTACCCCTTCTCTCGATTGAGTAGCATTCAATGAAATTTGGACGGTCCTCTTCTTGATCGGTAGCGCCCTTAGCTCCAAAGGTCATGGGATGCTTCTCTGTCAAAACCCTTCTCTTGATTGAAGCATTCATCGAAGTCTTGGACGATCCTCTTCTTGATCGGTAGCGCCCTTAGCTCTGAGATTTCAATGGACGTTTCTTTTCCTTACCTCTTCATCTCTCATCCCTTTACATGCTTTCTTTATTTCTGTTATTTTGATTTATGTACGTACTCTTTGATGATTAATGATGTTGTTTTTGATATTTTGGTGTTCTGAATCTCAAATGAATGTTGTTTTTAAATCGACTCGCCCTTCTCATCTCTTCCACCATTCTCATTTCTCTCTGTATATTATTTGTCAGTTTTAATTCCTTATTATGCTAACTCACACCGAGTGCGGATCGACATCCGACACGTACTGCTATACAAGTTACATTTTGCAGATAATCGGATTTTACAAATATTGTTGAAGTTAGGGTTTCCGAATTGACGACACGGAAAAATCCTACTTTCATCTCCCCCTCTTATTCGGCTTCATAAAGGATGGCCGAGATCTTATCACACCAAATGGATGGTGGATCTCGGCCACTCACACCCAATTTTGACAAACGCTTTGTCGATGAGTGTCGTGGGCACGGGTCACCTACTATTTACCTACATATAAGGAATGAAATGGGTTGGATTTACATATAGCCCAAGGTCAGGCTCAGGAGCCCCACTTTTTATGCCTCGAGAGGGGTGTTACAGTTAAAACGGATTGAAACGGCCAGGGGCAAAAATGAAAAAAATAGATTTTAATGGATTTTAATGATTTTAACAGAAAAAAGTGGTGCTGAAATTCAAAATTTAAATTTGAAATTTGAAAATTGAAAATTGAAAATTAAAAAAAATAGATTTTAACAGAAATTTAATGGTTTTTTTTATACCCCTCTTATCTTATATGGCTTCAATAATGAGTGACTGAGATCCACTATGCTTCATATCGATGGCTGAGATTAACTCCTACCCAATTTTGACAAACACTTTGTCAGAAAGTGCCGCGGGCACGGGCCACACCCACGCATTTATCAAGACAACTCAGTTGTATTCTCTTATCTTATCCATCCATCTAATGTGGACGGTTAGATAAAGAGTGGTTGAGATCAAATCCATCGATCTAATGTGGATGGTTAGATTTCAGCCACTCAATCCGCCTCATTTGACCTCAATGTATTCAAAATTTAAATTTCAACACCGTTATTTTTTGTTATTTTCTCATTTCTCCCTCTGTGCGTTACAATCTGTTATAACAGCCTTTATAATGGAAAAAATGGTAATGCCCCAGTCCGTTATACCGTTTGAGTGCCGAAGGCACCCAATTGTCGGAGAGTGCCATGGGCATGGGCCATTTACTATTCTATATAACCAAACACATTGGTTGTCTCCCTACTTATACCTCCTCTTATAAGCATCAACAAAGAAGGGTCAAGATCTAATCCTGCCGCAAATGGATGGTGGATCTCCGCCACACACCTGATTTTGACAAATTCTTTGTCGAGGAGTGCCGATGGCACGGGGCACACACTAGTCTATATTACAAAACAGGGAAATTGTCTCCCCACTTATACCCCTCTTTATCTGTCGGGCTTCGTTGACAGATATAAAATGATAGGGACACGATATAAGCCAGGTGGCACACTGTTACAGGACTATGACCGTACGGATGTTTTTCCTATCCCATGTTGGACCTACAAACCAAAAATCAGCCTGATTAGTGATTTATAAGTGTTGCATCTTTGTACCTCAAATACTGCTCAAACTCCCACAGTTGAGATCAGCCCATGAAAATAAGTCCAATCCAAAGCCTATAAATCACTAATCAGGCTGATTTTTGGTTTGTAGATCCACCATGGGATAGGACAAACATCCATACGGTCAGAGTCCTGTAACAGTGTGCCACATGGCTTATATTGTGTCCCTGTCATTTTAGATCTGTCAACGGAACCCGACCCATTATATATATTATATAAACTTAAAACCAATTTTTAAACCAAAACAAAGTTAAAACCCAAAGTAATTAAGATTTAAGGTCGTTGGCTTAACAAGGAAGCCAAGTGAAGGAAAAAAAAAAAAGGAGTGGGGTGTGGAAAAGCAAAGCAAGAGGGGAAACATTTTGGTCAATGATACCTTGTTTTGGGTGAAATTTTAGAAGTATATTTGTTTGATCTATGTTTTATCACTTGGATTTTGTTTAAATATAGTTTTGAGGTTTTTGTTTTAAAAGATTGCCAACATTTTGTTGTGGAAATGAACACTTAAAACAGAAAATTTTTGGATGTTTGTTCTTGATTAAACTATATTGAAAACAAAATTTTTGAAAAAAAAAATGATGGTAAACTTCAGATCTAATACTTCAATCACCATCCTTCATATTATCCTAATCCCAAAACTGAAATAATAAAATTTTGACTCACAAAACAAACAAGAAGTGTTGATTTTTCAGATTTTTACAGTCCGGAAATCTTCACATTCTTGAGATTGTTTTATGGGCATAACGCCTTTCAAATATAAACAAATCAGGGGCGTTGTATAGAGGAGTGTATGGCAAGGATTCTATTAGGATTCCAGCCAATTCCATGGCCAAATGTAGCAGTCCAAAGTGGGGAAACGATCTCCTTTGTTCGGCTGGTTGTTGCAAGTCTAGAGGTTGAACACAACACAACCTCTATTTTGGACAAAAGAAAAAAAAAATAACAATAAAACAAAAAAAAAACCAACAAGCAAAACCAAAAAGGGGAAAAAAAGACAAAAAGGAAAGAGAACATAAAAATAAAAATAAAAAGAAGTGACATTGGAGACTACTTAATAATCCCCATGTCATTTCAAAAAGAAAACTTTTTAAACATTTTGAACCATTAGATCTTTGTACTTAAATCTCACCCAAAATCTATGGGTTAAACACAATCAACTAACGGAAAAGACTCTAATCTAACGGTTAGAAAACTTCAACCCAGTTGAATTTTGATATGAAGGCCCGCTCAAGGATGGACCAAACGACCATATCCCCGATGGTCTCTAATCGGGTACCACTTTTCCAAATAATGCTCAAAATTCACAGTTAAATACAAACTATGTAAAAGACTCTAATTCAACTGACAGAAATTACTAATCAAAATGAATATTAGTATGTAGGCTCACCTAGGTGGGAGTTAAACATCCATACGATTAGTGATCTTTAATAGTGTAACCACCGTAAATGATCAATATCCACGGTTAAGACCGAGTCATGAAAAATGACTCCAATGGAGTGTTTATAGGTCACTAATATAGGTTGAATTTTGATGTAGATCCACCTAGGGATGGATCCCATGCTTATACGGTCCATGGTGATGGCCCAAACATCATACGATCAATGGCCACAATCAGTGGGCCCAAGATTCATATGGCCAAATGGTTTATAATAATGTGTCACTCCTAGTTAATGCACAAGATCTACGATTATAAACAAAACATGAAAAAAACTTCAATCAACGGTTAGAAATGAATAAGGAAGATAACTTTTGGGATGAAAGACCACCTTAGGATGGGTAACATGCAACATCCACTCGGCCAATGGTCCCAAACCATGGGCCACATCAAGAAAAAAAAAATGTAAATAAAATAAAATAAGGCAGGGGCCTTGTGAAGGGCCCGTGTGTGTGCGCCTAAGGACAAGAATGCCTATTTTCGATCGGATCCACAAAAATAGATAAATATATAGAAGAAAAAATAAAGAGAGAAATAAATAAACAAATAGTTAGAGTGGGCCTATGTGGGGACCAACACCCATATGATCAGTGGCTTAAATGGTGGGCCACTTCTTCCAAATAATGTTCACATCCTGGTTCACAACAACCCAACTCTAATCTAATGAATAGAAATTTCTAGATAGGATGAGTTTGACATGTAGGTCCACCTAGGATTGGACCCAACATCCATACGGTCTCATAGGATTGGACCCAACACATATAAAAGAATCTAATCTAATGGATATAAAATTATAATCCAGCTGAAACTTGGTAGATAGGTCAGTTAGTGATAGGCTAAACATTCATACGATCAATGATTTATCGAGTTTTAATTATTCGAATGATTTATCAAATTTTGCTTTAATTTTGATCTATTAGTTGATTTGATCCAATCGATGCTAGCTTTGGAGTCATTGGATTTTCCGTGAACTACTTAAAGAATGAGTTTCATCAGAAAATGAATGGGTTTTCACTCAGTATCGTTTATCTAGTTCTTTAAGGAAATGTAAAAGGATTTGAGAGCTTCGAAATGAAAGACGTGGATTTTCACATGAAATGTGTTTTATTGGTTTTTAAGCGAGATTAAAAATGGATATTGAGGATTAAATGGTGTGCGTGATCACTAGTACGTCTGAAGGTGTGGGATGCTTAGGCTACCCCGGACTTGTAGATTTGGATCATGTTGGGTGCCCAAGTAGACTCGAGTTATGGACCCAGTTGTATTGGTTGGTTTCAGTTGAGGTTTGTACAGATGGTTTCAAGATTGGGCCCCCTACTAGCAACACACATGTCAGGGTACTAGGTGATCAAATAAATTAATGAAATAGAAAGAGAGGATTTTCTGAAAGCTAATAAAGAGATTTTAAATCAGAAATAAAAGCTTTAGCAAGCTTAGGGCAATATATATTATATATATCGAGGTGAATTAGAAGGGTCAGTAATTCTTAGATAGAGGCAGTACCTATGTGTTCTCTTGATAGGATGGGTGTGGGGAAAAAATATTTGATCTAACCCACACAATCTTTGAGGTCAGACGATTTGTATCTTGATGATGATCAGACGACTCTGGTGCTTTAGGATGAAACTGCTTTCTCCACCGCGAAGGATAGGATGATCTCCAGATGAGATGTGGTCGTACCTGTTGACAATACTCTGACACTCAAGTCAGTATAGGATTTGTAATAGGGTTCAGAAAAATAGTAAAATATTTCAGAGTTTAGGCTATCTAGATCAGGAGAGCAAGATCTTTTTTCAGTCCTGAGGGTCTTGTTTTATACCCTCGGAACTGGCGTAACTCACCTTCCACGTGTCCACTTGTTGTCAATCAGTTATGATCTAGAGAGATTCTGTTTCAGATATTTGAATAAGGGGACTTCAAAACTGCAATTGTTCAATTAACTGCCATGGGGCCAATACTTATTGGATAAGCAACTAACTGTATTATAGTTTAGAATACTTATCTCATTTGTAGAATCCTGAATTCTTCTCGGGATTGATGGAAATCCATTCCCGTTAAGTAAGCTACTGATCTTGTCGAGATGAGAAGAATGGTCAATCCTTGACCATGCTGGAGAGTGTCCCCTTCGAGTTTAGAGTATTTTTCAACTCGGAGAAACAAGGCCTCCATACTAACCGGCCTATTCTTAGTTAAGGACATATAAATTCCAGAACCTGTACGCAATGCCTTTCGAAAGGCTATGACGGCGTGTTTATCGTCGCAATCTTTCACCGTGGTCATCAGGGTACGGAATCTTTTGATAAAATTCCGTAGTGTTTCCCTCTGACCACAGCGTACATTAAACAATACGTCGACACCATTCTTATGTACTTTGTTGCATGAGTAACGAGTGATAAAGAGGGTGCTCAACTTGGTGAAGTTGGAAATGGTCCAAGGAGCTATCTGACTGAACCAAATGAGTGAATCATCACTCAAAGTGGACGGGAACATTCGACAAAGGAGCTTGTCGTGGAACTCCTACATCATCATCGCTTTCCTGAAGCAAAGAACATGGTTCACGGGATCTGAGGTTCCCGTGAAGACCGAAAACTTAGGATAGGAGAAAAATTTGGGAGCGCGATACTCTTGTATCTCTTCAATGAACGGAGAGTCTCGCGGAGCTCTCGCTGCCATTACCGTCATCTTATTGGCCAATTCTTTTCTCCCTATCATTTCAGCTACCAAATCGGCGATCTGCCTTCTGGTCTCATGCTGTATATGGTCCAAGCTTCGTTGAAAAGAAGACTCGGCTCTGTGACGTTTCTCAGGTGGTGGGACGTAAGAATCCCCATGTCTGCTCCTAGGATTCCACAGATAAGATTCCTCTAAACCTGACCTGTCTGATCGAAAATGACTCTTCTGATGGTGACTACCCCTGGCATTTTCTGAGACATAATCACCTGTATGCCAAGCTGTCATCCGTTGCTTCAGCTCTTCATTCTCTTCTCGCAGCTGGGCGATAACCTTCTGCTGGAAGTCGAGCTCTCTCACCTTTCTGCTCTCCATGATAGTATCTCTTAGGTCATTGGGAGGATTCCTCTCCCTTCACTCCTAAGGCTAGTACATCTTGTATCCACCATTGTTCGAATTGAATATCTCTTAGAATTAAAAACTTCTAGTCGATTCCCACAGACGGCACCAAAAGATGTGAGGAAAAAATATTTGATCTAACCCAGACAATCTTTGAGGTCAGACGATTCGTATCTTGATGATGATCGAACGACTCCGGTGCTTCAAGATGAAACTACTTTCTCCACCACAAAGGATAGAATGATCTCTTGATGAGATGTGGTCGTACCTATTGACAATACTCCGATGCTCAAGTCAGTATAGGATTTGTAACAGGGTTTAGAAAAATAGTAAAATATTTCAGAGTTTAGGCTATCTGGATCTGGAGAGCAAGATCTTTTTTCAATCTTGAGAGTCTTGTATTTATACCCTCAGAACTGGCGTGACTCACCTTCTATGTGTCAACTTGTTGTCATTCAGTTATGATCTAGAGAGATTCTGTAAGGAAACAGAATCTTCTTGTTAGATCCTAACTTCTCCTATTCGGATACATCTGAGATGACTGAGGTGGCACTCTTCGTAGCAGATATTCGAATAAGGGGACTTCGAAACTGCAATAGTTCAATTAACCGCCATGTGGCCAATACCTATTGGATAAGTGAAAGTAGGATTTTTTCGTGTCGTTGGATCGGAAACCCTTGATTTCAACAATATTTGTAATTTCTCCGAATTGGTTCACTTAATCTGCAAATAAGCAGACTTGCACAGTGGTTCGTGTCGGATATCGTCCGCACTCGGGATTAGTTAGCACAATAAGAAATAAGAATAATCAGAAAATGCTCGAAATAAATGGAAGGGTGAGAATGGTGGAGGTTGATTTAAAATATGCTTGAGATTGTTGTTAAAACTATTAGAATGAAAAAACATAAGAGAAACAAGAATGAAAAACACAATAAATGAAAACAACTTAAACTTGAATTTAAAATTTGTTCATTAAACTAAAAACAAATGCATGTTCAAATGCTTTACAACGAAAATAACATTATACCAAATTAATCTAGAAAGTCATTAATATATTACCCTAGAAAGCATGTAAAGGTAGAGAGGGAAAGAAGAGAGAGAAAGAATGTAAGAATGTTAGAGAGATGAATTAAAGAGAAGCTTACCATTGAAGAGGT